>BLLK01000047.1:636640-1273280 GCA_021927905.1 Chaetoceros tenuissimus | reverse complement strand
TGGCCTTGATGCAAATGTTGCTATCGGCTTTGCAACAGCAACAAAGGCCTCCACAACTGTCGAATCAACAACTAGATCAGTCTCTAGTGCTATTGCTACATAATCTCCAACAAAATACAACAAGTATACACCAGCAACAGCACCAATTTCAATATCTAATCCAACAGCAACTACAACTGCAGCAGTTGACAATACTTCAACCGTTCATGGCAAACCTACATCATCTGCAACTACCTCCACATGTTATGCCTCTTTGTTTCAATCCGCAACTCCAACAAGTAAATTATCAGCAAATGCTTTCATCTATCCAAAGTCCGACAGCCGTTCAGAGAAATAATGCTACTGAGATCAAACCAAAATCGAACAAAAATGGATTCACAATGGTCTATAGAAGCAGAGTCTGCAATGGTAATTCGGATGTATATTGCTTCGTTGGCGAGAAATTAATCGTTTCCCCTAGCGGTCGTGAAGAGCTTCAACCGCTTTCCGATATTCATTTTAACCAAATGAGAAATGATATATTACTTTTGGATAACACTTTGACAGTGAAAAGAACCAATGTGAAAATGCGAGAAACTCCTACCTCGAATAATCAAATGGAACTCGTTTGTAGAAGGAAATGTGAAAACCAAGACCAATGCCCAGTTGGATATTACATCTTTCGCTCCAACGGATACTTTGGTTACTATAGAACCCAAAATGTCCATCATCAACATGTTGAAAAGGTGACTCCAAAAAGGCAAAAGCTCTCTTCTCCTGTGAGAAAAGAAATAGTTCGTGGAGGTAACCCTAATGAAATCATGGCTCAGGCAATCATAGATGATAAAAAAGCTTCTCATTTATTTGGAAGAGAAGCATCTTCAATTATGAACAACGAACAGACTAAATCTCAGTTATTGAAGTCGATGCAAGGTTTTTGTTATCGAAATAATTACAAAGAGAAACAGGCCATTCAGAACTCTATCGAAGATAAAAGACGGACACTAGAAGAAACTCTGCAAGAAATTAAATCAAATCACATTGACCTCGATGAAATTGCACTGGCCAAATCCCCGCAAACGGCTTATGATAATCATCCTGTTGTTGCCAAGCACAATGATAAAGCATTTGCATGTTTTTATACTGGTACCGACCTCGGAGAGAATGATTCCGGAATGTACTCGTACATTAAATGGATTAGGCAACAATCACTGAAAATTGCCAAAAACGCAGTTGCATATATGAATGAGACCTCTAGACCAATCAGTCTCCAATTTGACTACCTACACAATAAGTTTGATGGTGATAACGCCGTTATTGGTCAAGGAGGTATAACTGATATATGGCAGCAGTATCATAACACCGTTCTTGATTACAACAAAAGCGAAAGTACTGATGGATCTCTTAGGATGATGAAAGATATATGGTATTTACTATGTATTGCAGGGTATAAACCTGGTTTGCATCCTCCTATCGAGTGTCTTATAGACGGAAGCATGAGCCTTTTCAATGCCGCCGAACAGGTAGGATTTAATCCAAAAAGGTGCTTCACACACATGAAAGCCAGACGAGAGTAAGGGTAAGAAAGGCCATAGTGGCACTGGTGGTAGTCTTCGCAAAAATTTGCTTAAGCACAATATTCCATTGTGTATTGCTGAAGCATTGAATGTAGCACTCTGCAATATGAAATACTTGGATGACGTCAAGAAATATCAGATAGTTCGATCTAGCCTCATGTATGATTTCGATCATGGAACGTTCTATGGTATAGATAAGAACATACGTAGCATGAATGGAAACCTAAGAAGTAACTTGTTCACTAAGAAAAACTGCTACTTGCCTTTACAACCATCATGGGGCTACGCAGGTACCATTCCTGGACATCCGAAATCAACTCAAGGGTACGTCGTACGGTCAATTACATCATTTCTAGTGTGCATGCATGTAACTAATACTACTCCTCACTTTAGTGTTGAATCCAAAAACAACGTGTCAAAAGTTGATACCAAAAGGTTTCACGTAGCGTCTAATGGAGCATATGATGAACTACAGTGCATTGTAAAAGCCACAACGCATACCTGCAGTTCTGGGGAAGTAAAAGAATTCAAAACGATTCCTAAACCTCAACCAAGTTATTGGAAGAGAGTATTTGATACCTCTTCACATTCACTTCAAGAGAAGTCATTCCTTGCTTATGATTTGAATACAAAATGCATCTTGAAGAAAGACGACCTCGTTGATTTAATCAATAGCGACGGACCTCTCAATCTTCATATAATGGTCCCAACGGCAAAGTTGATGGCTGCATCCATAAAGAAATTACAGGGCGATATGAGAACTGGTGATTCTTTTGCAGAACTTCTAACTCAAGACGAAAATTGGAGCGATGAGAAAATCGATGTGAAAGTTTTACTTAGACATCAAGACTTACTTCGTGGAATATTCTTCAAAAAAACAAAAGGTTAGTAGTTTGTCAAAGAGCTAGTTTAATTTATATTTCCTTTCTATTGACCTCGTTACTTTCTCCTTTCTTAGAGTATGACCTCAGTCTGTATAATGAGCGTACTCCGATGCTAGATCTAGTGGAAAGGTTCGGATCGAAACCTTCAGAAACTAAAGAACTTCTCAACTTAGTTTCTGGAAAAAAATTAGATGCGAGTCCAGTAGACTGTACAACTGAAGAAAGTGAGCTTGAGCTTGAGAAGAAAATTCTAGAAAAAGACCTCAAACCTAGCATTGGGGAAACATTGAATGAAACATATTCAAGGCTATGTGGAAAAGGTCTTGGTGACTTTTTACAAGTTACTATCAAGAGGAGCGAGGATGGAACACGTATGGTAACTTGCTCTTGTGCAAAATTCAATGTAACCGGATCCTGTTACGAGGCGAAAAAGTACGGATGTCTATTCCTTAAACAATATCCAATGAACAATGAACGCTTCTTCGAAAATGTAAACAATGCTGATAAGAAAAAGAAACGTGAATTACTAATCAAGGACGTTAAAAAGAGCTATCGCATTTCTGTAGAATGTTCGTTTCCGAAAGACGATGGGACATATCTTCACAATGCACCATCTAACGACCCTTACTACAAATGAAAGACTACAATTCTCTTCACTTTCCTTACATTTGTCTAATCAATAGTAAAAACTTATTTAGTCCCTGGTATTGTTGCAATGATGCAATCACTATATTAGCACCTTACTCACTTATTTCCTATGGTCTTTGAAGTAAATCGAGGCATTATTTTTAATCCACTCTCATAATTATTACTTCAATCCTCTTTCTCTTTTTCGCAACAAGTAGCGACTCCAAGACCTCGGTCACTACTTAAGTAGCTACTTGCTTTTCATTATCGTATAGAGAACGAAGTAACTCGAGGCATTACTTGAATCCTCTTTCTCTTTTTCGCAGCAAGTAGCGACTCCTCTACCTCATTCATTTCTTGAGTAGATTCTTACTTTTCTTTGCCATACGGACTACGAAGTGACTCGAGGTATTACTTGAATCCTCTTTCTCTATTTCGCAACAAGTAGCGGCTCGTTTACCTCGTTCATCGCTTGAGTATCCAATTTCACTTCTATCCAAGTATTACTACAAACATCTTTAAAAGGAAGAGACTTGTTTACCTCGGTTAATATTTGAATTCCTTCTTATTTACGTTTTGTCTACGGACTAGAAGTATATAGAGGTATTTCTACTACTTATCTCTACCTCAGCCGTTCGTGGGTACATTATGTAGTCAAAGGAAAGTGTGAAGGGGTTTCATCGCTTGAGTATCCAATTTCACTTCTATCCAAGTATTACTACAAACATCTTTAAAAGGAAGAGACTTGTTTACCTCGGTTAATATTTGAATACCTTCTTATTTACGTTTTGTCTACGGACTAGAAGTATATAGAGGTATTTCTACTACTTATCTCTACCTCAGCCGTTCGTGGGTACATTATGTAGTCAAAGGAAAGTGTGATTACCTCAATAGTCACTGCAAATGCGGCTGAAAGCCTCAAGAAATAGTATCTCACCTTTTCACTGTGGACTATGAAGTACATCACTGATTACGAAGTAAATCGAAACGTCTAGTGAGGTAAGAATAATCATACATAGTCGCTTCAGGAAATAAAAATCACCTCAAACTGGAGTATAAAGTCAAAGGAAAGTATTACTTACAGAGTAGTCGCTCAAGAGTCGACTGACAGCCGCAAGTTGGAGTACAACCTCGACTGAGGTAAGATGAATCATACATAGTCGTTTCTGCAAAAGGTATTAGTCTCAAACAAGATTATAAAGTTTGTAGAGAAGGTAGAGCTTGAAAGCCTCAAACAGGAGTGTAACATCGAGCAAGGTAAGATGGATGAATCATACGTAGTTGCTTCTGGAAAAGCTTCAAGAAGAAGCATAACTTCGAGTGAGGCAAGTCCGAGGCATTACTTCAATCAAGTTTCATTTGTAACAAGAAGCTACTTATTTATCTACCTAGTTCATTACATGAATAGCTTCGTACTTACTTTTGTTTCTTCGGATTACAAAGTAAAACAACGTCGAGTGAGGTTTGGTTCATCATACATAGTCGCTGTAACTTCTTATTTACCTTTTGCCTACGGACTACGAAGTAGAACATGAAGAAACGGTCGAAAGCCACAAGCAGGAGTATGACCTCGAGTGATGTAAGATTCATCTTACATACAAGTATTCGCATCTACAAAATCTAATGTAAGTGTCATAACGGATTATGTAGTCAAACAGAAGTATAATTATCTAAGTATTCAATCTAGAGGTGGCTGAAAGCTTAAAGAAGAAGTGTTACCTCAAGTGAGTTGAGGTTCATCATACATAGTCGCTTCTGGGAAAGCCTTTAGTCTCAAGCCGGATTGTATAGTCAAGGGAAGTATTAATTCAAAAGTAGTCGCTCCAGATATTGCTGAATGCCTCAAGAAAAGGTATAGTCTTCAATGAAACGATGTTCATCATACATAGTCGCATCATGAAAAGCTATTGGTCTCAAACCGGATTATAAATCAAAAGGGGAGTATTATTACCAAAGTAGTCACTACGGACACTGCTAAAAGCTTCAAGAAGAAATATAAATTCAAGTGAGGCGAGGTTCATCATACATAGTTGCTTTTGGAAAAACTTTTAGTCTCAAACCGGATTATGTAGTCAAGAGAAGATTACCAAAGCAGTCGCTCTTCATTAAACATAGTTGCTTCTGGATAAGCTAATACTCTCGTCGCTTTTGGAAAAGCTATCGATATCTAACCGGATTGTAAAGCCAAAGAGAAGTATTATTACCAAAGTAGACACTCTAGAGCTTGCTGAAGAGCCTCAAGAAAAATTGTAGCCTTGAGTGAGGCGAGGATCTTCAGACGTAGTTGCCACTGGAAAAGCTATCGATGTCAACCGGATTGTAAAGCTAAAGAGAAGTATTATTACCAAAGTAGACACTCTAGAGCTTGCTGAAAGCCAAAAGTGAAGCACTATTAGACTCAAAACGGATTATAAAGCGAAAAGGGAAGTATTATTATCAAAGTATTCGATCCAGAAGCGCTTGAAAGCTGAAGGAAGGAGTATATAACTTCAAGTGAGGTAAGATCAAGATCATTCTTACACAGTCGCCACTGGAGAAGCTATTAGTCTCAAAGCGGATTATAAAGCGAAAAGGGAAGTATGATTGCCAAAGTAGTTACTCCAGAAGCAGCTGATAGCTTACAGAAAACGTATAACCTCAAGTAATGTAAAGATCAAGAAGAAGTCTAAACTCGAGTGATGCGAGGATCATCTTACATGGTCGCTTTTGGAAAAGCTATCTTTCTCAAACCGGATTGTATGGTCAAAGGGTAATATTATTTCCAAAGATAATAGTCGCTTCTGAAATACTTATAACTCTCAAATCAGATTATAAAGTTAAGAGAATAGTATTATGACCAAGGTAGTCACTTAAGAAATGCATGAAAGCCTCAACCTCGATTGGGTAAGATTTATCATAGGTAGTCGCTTCTGAAAAAGTATAACTCTCAAACCAAATTATAAAGTTTGAAGAGTATTATTATTGCCAAAGTAGTTGCTAGAGAGCAGGCTGAGACTATAATGTTGAATACTTCTACGTAGTCGCTTCCGGAAGCACCATTACTATCATAACAAATTATAAAGCTGAAGTGGAAGTATTATTACCAAAGTACTCACTCCAAAAGCACCTGAAAGCCGAAGGAAGGAATATAACTTCAAGTGAGGTAAGATCATTCTTACATAGTCGCTTCTGGAAGAGCTTTTAGTCTCAAAATGGATTATAAAGCTAAAAGGGAAGTATTATTACCAAAGCAGTCGCTCTAGAAGCAGCAGATAGCATTGAGAAGAAATATAACATATCAACGTAGATAGGAAAGTAAAAGGTAAGTATTATTACAAAAGTAGTCTTTCCAGAGGCTGCTGCTAGCCTCAAGAAGGAGTATAACCTCGGCTGAGGTAAGATTACTCCTACGTAGTTGTTTCCGGAAGCACTATTAGTATCAAAGCTGATTATTAACTCAAAGGTAAGTATTATTACCAAAGTAGTCGCCCCAAACAGTACCATCGAGTAATGACTGTGGTAGTAGGAAGGAGTATTACCTCCACTGAGGTAGAAGTACTCATACGTAGTCGCTTCTGAAACAGGTATCACTCTCGAACCGAATTAAAAAGTAAAAAGAGATGTATAATAACCAAAGTAGCTTCTATTTGAGACTGAAAGCCTCAAGAAGAAGTATAACATGGACTGACGTAAAATAAATAATTCGAAATCGCTTCTGTAATAGCTATTAGTCTCAAAACGGAGTATAAAGCTAAAGGGGAGTATTACATCCAAAGTGTTTGCTTCAGAGGCAGCTGAAAGCCTCAAGAAGAAGTATAACCCCGAGTGAGGTAGGAGTACTCATACGAAGTTACTTCTGCAATAGCTATTAGTCTCAAAATGGATTATAAAGTTAGAACGGAAGTAATATTACCAAAGCAGAAGTTGCTAAAGAAGCGGCTGAACATTGTAGGAAGGAGTATAACTTCGACTGAGGTAAAATAAATAATACGAATTCGCTTCTGCAATAGATATTAGTCTCAAAACGGAGTATAAAGCTAAAGGGGAGTATTACATCCAAAGTGTTTGCTTCAGAGGCAGCTGAAAGCCTCAAGAAGAAGTATAACCTCGACTGAGGTAAGGGTAAGATTAATATTACATGGTCTTTTCTGTGGCGGAATAATCTAATGCTGAGTATGAGAGTGTTAAGTCATGATGTAGATTTGTTTGTTGTTCTTTTTCGATCGCTGAAGTAATGAATTTCAATTTAAAATTAGTAAAGATTGATCATACGTACGTATTTCTTATCGTTTTCTGAGATGACGTCATCAGTATAAGTAAAAATGTCTTCTGTCTATTTCCTTCCTCTTCCTGTCTAAAATGAAAAATAGCCATAGGTACATACTCTCGTAAGTACGTACATCATTGTTTTGTGTGATTTTGCTTTGGGGTTCTCATGTCCTCACAGCCAGTCATTTTTTAGCGCGAACATTTTTCTTTCATTTTTGCCAAAATCACGAAGTGTGCAAAGAAAAAATACGTTCTACATGTGCAAAGTGTATCGTAGAGAGTTGATAGAATAGTTGTGTAAAGAAAACAACCAAGCATTCTAAGTAGTCAATTTGAATATAACATCATGTCTAAAGCTCTTCATCGTAGCCTTGAGGCAAAGCTTGCAGCTCTAGATGGTAAGTTACTCGAATTACCTCTATTTAAAATTTGTCAAAATTCGTACATGCTCTCACTCATCTCATGTAACAGGGCCAGAATGGGATAGTAGTGATGAGGAGATTGTAGAAGCAAAACCAACCAAGAAGATTGTAAAGAAGAAGAAGGGAAGCGCTGCTAAAATTAGAAAGGCAAAAGTGCAGGCAAAGCAACATCTAAGTGAAGATGCATCAAATGTGATTTATATGGGACATTTACCAAAGGCTTTCGAAGAACCTGAAATCTTGACATTCTTATCACAGTTCGGTAAAGTTACAAACATCAAACTTTCTAGATCTCAAAGGACTGGAAATCCACGTGGATATGCGTTTGTTGAATTTGCAGAAAAGGAAGTAGCTGCAATTGTTGCAGAGACTATGAGTGGATACCTTTTGATGGGGGAACGTAGTCTAGTTTGTCACCTTGTGCCAAAAGACAAGATTCATCCAGAACTTTTCAAGGGGTCAAAAGGAAACCTTGCAATTGCTCAGACAGGACGATCAGCATCCGATTACTTGAACAAAATCCACGAGAAACAGAGAGAGATGACTAATGCAACTAGAACCGGGGAGCAGTTGAAAAAGATAACAAAGAGACTATTGAGCAGGGAAAGAAAAAAGCGTGCTCAACTGAAAGATTTAGGAATCGACTATGACTTCCCTGGATATGATGCTCCGACTACATCTGTTTCCAAGAACACAGAGAAGAAAGAAGCTGGTAAGAAGAGAAAAGTTTCAGTAGACGAGGATATTGAAATGGAAGAGGTGAAGACTCCAAAGAAGGTGAAGAAAACCAAAACTCCAAAGAAAACACCAAAATCAAATACTGCAGAGACTCCAAGTTCAAAGAAAAAGGCTACAAAAAAGCCATAAACTGAAGTAAAGAAGACAAAATCCAAATCAAAAAGTAAGAGAAGATCGCTTTAAAAATATAAGTCATTTATTATAAAAACTATATTTAAAATCAATGCATTATTATAGTTCATTATCATTCATATGTAATTAGGTGAAGCTATTACTGGAGTAATTATATGCCAATTAATAACCCGGTATGAAACGATCAACAGAAAAAAAGTCTCGAATGTTTGTGAGCAAAGTCTCAAGTCCTTCCGCACCAAGCATACCTTCAGCACCACCAGCACTTATGCTTTCAAGTCGAAGTCCACCAAAAACCATTGCTTCTTCTGCGCTACCTACGGCAAAAGCAAGAATCAATGTACCAACCAAAAACAAAGCCAGGGAAGATGCCTTGAAGTCAACGACTGACTCATTCTTCCATCCTTCGTATAGAAAATTGAATTGGATTGCGAAGAAAATAGGCAACAACGGCTGCAATATTTTGGTGACAATTCCTGCGTAGTTGAAATTTTCAAATTTAATTGAAGGTCCATCTTTCATAACAATTTTCGCAGGTGTGTCAAATCCAAGGATGATTATATCCGAAGCAAACCGGCTAAGACCTTGCACAGCAGCAGATCTTATCAATCTTCTGCTTTGGTACCTTTTCAACTTTTGCTCAATATCATCTCTGTTTACTGCTGATCCCAGCTCTTGCTCAAGTACCATAGCATCTTCAAAAGCTTGACATCCTCCCTGTCCCAAGTTTGGCATCATAGCATGGACAGCATCGCCAAGAAGGGCAACATTACCCTCCGTCCACGGCTTCAATACAGAAGGTGGTCTATCATATAGGTCCCTTTGCTCTATTTCATGCTCTTGTGTAGCCTTTAGAATGTGATGAATCTCTTCAGACCAGCCATCAAAAATATTTTGTAGATATTTTGAGCTGCCTTCAGGTTTTTCTTCATTCTCTGCACTACCACATGGCTTTGCCAAGAATGCATACCATTGATATCGGCCATTACCAGTATCAGTTATAACAAAGTACTGTCCAGGTCCAATGTAAACTTTGTATCCTACTTCCCCGTTATCAAATGAGTCATATTCTAATTCTCCAGCAAATACAGTGTATCCAGAGTATGTCACTCCAGAGTCTGCACCTCGAACAGGGGCATTTCTCATCGTAGCTCTTACAGTTGACCAAATACCATCAGCTCCGATCAGCACGTCTCCCTCTACTTCGTTACCACTGTCCATGATGGCTTTCACTCCATAACCATGTTTATTGGTCTCATAGCTTACAACTTTTTCAGAATTGTGTACAATTCCTCTTGGAAGTGCATCAAGATATACTTGTTGTAGATCAGGTCTCTCAATGACTCCTGTATATGGCATGTTCCTGCTTACTGCAGGAGAATGAAGGTCAAACATAGCATACCATTCATTTCTGATTCCATCTTTGATCCCGTTCATCTTATCTCCAGTAGTGACAAACTTCTCCATGATTTTGTCGAATACATCTTCGTCCATTTCCTTGATGACCTGTAAGGCATTTGAAGCAAGTTGAATAGGACCCCCGAAACGTTTGAATTTGTCGGTTCTTTCCAATACTGTTACCTTCATCCACAGAGTGTCAAAATTGAGATTTGTGAGATTTATTTTCTAAGTCAAGGTTGCCATGTGGAAACACTTACCCTCATTCTTGGATTCTTTGAAAGAGAATTGGCAAGAGCTAATCCCCCAACTCCTGCACCTGCAATCAGGACTCGAAGTGGATTTTCTTCAGTAATTTCTGGCTCTACATGTTCATATTTCGGAAGATCTAAGGGAGACGCTAGGCGTGATGAGTAGAGGGGGTGCACATTTGGAACGGGTCTAGCTACTGTCGAAACTGTAGAAAAGCCCTGACTATAGCCAAAGAAAGCTACTATGAGCACTGAAAAACAAGTTCTATTTATCACATACATGGTATCCAAATGTATTACTTGTATAGAGTCTATGGAGGTTGTAGTAAGGCAAAGTATTTTGTTAGCAATAGTAAATACACAAGGAAAAGACTTCTTTTTGATGTAAAAAGAAGCACATCAAGATTCAGATGCGAACACTGACTTCGAGTTTAACGGTTGACAGTTATTTAATGACAATGACGGAATTACTTTTTCAAATGATGCTGCCATACATATTTGTACGATATTATGTAGAGTATGTTTGCAATATGCTAGTCTAGATGAGAATATCAATCATATGATATCATGAACCTATCGCTTCTTTCCTACATTCTTTCCTTTAAGACCGAGCTTGGTTTCAGCGTCTTCAATGATTTCTAGTTCAGCTTTCTCTTCCTCAAACTCTGCTTCAGCCTTTTCGTATTCTGCTTCTATTTTCTCAAATCTTGCTTCCTCCTGTCCAACAAATATTTAATAAAAAGTTGTATAAGTTAAGATGTTGTACTTATGTGAAATTTGGAATCGCCACATTCATTACTTACAGCGCGCGCTGCCTTGGTCTTCTTCTCTAGAATCTTCTTTTCTTGTTCTTCCTCCGCAAGAAATACCTTTTCAAGTTTTTCTGCTCTCTTCTCTTTTCTCTCAAGTGCCTTTTCTCTTGCAGCAATTTTCTACAGTATTTGCATAAATTATCAGAATCATGTACTTTGTTTGAAAAATTGTATCACATGTTGATGAGTTTCTTACCTTTTCCTCTCTCAAAATCTTCAACTTTTCTGCCTTATTTGTAGCTTTAGCAGCAAGTTCTTCATCCTTCTTAATTTCTTCTTTGAGTCTCAATACTTCTTCCTCTTCCTTTCTTGCTTCTTCGGCGAACTTTTGCTCAGTTGCTTCAATCTGGAGGGTATCATTTGCAGTCAGAAATAAAAGTCCTTTATCATTCAAGAAACACATTGACATTCTAGAACTTCAAACACTTACTCTAGCTTCTTCCTCTGCAGCTCTCTTTGCATCATATTCGAAAAAGGCCTCCCTCTTCCTTTCTAATTTCGCAGCCTATTTTATAAAGATAGGGGAAAGAGCACATGAATATTACGGGTTTCATACAAGAAAATAATCAATAGAGAGATTCATCCCTTACCTTTGCATCTTTCTTTGCAATCTTCTCTGCTATCTTTACATCTTCTTTAAGAATCTTTTCTTCTTTGACGATTTCTTCAACATTGTCAGAAGCAGCAATAGCTTTGACTTCTTCGATAGTCGGTACGTTTGCGATTACTACAGAAGGAGGAGAGTATGCTATCGATGGTTGTCCAGCAAAAGTTGCAACTCCGAAAGAAATGATTCCAGCACCTACAATAGATGGAATGTTCATTGATAGGCTTGTTGCTCTCGTTGTCTGACGGGTTGTAGGGGATCCAATGTTTGATACAGTTGGAGCAAACCCACTGATCATTGGAGATGCAATTGCAATCAAAGCGAAACTTGTGAATTTCATTTTTCGGATTTTAAAAGAGTAGAGTACCTTTGATTTCTCAGATTCCTTGGTGGAAGAAGGTATTATTAGACTGCACGGTTTTACACTCTTGACTCTCAACCTGGTTGTGGTGAATGCTGAAATGCTGATGGATGAATAGTCCAAAGTATGATGATATGAACGCTATGCCTAGCTAGAGTGAGTCAGTTAAATTTTTTGCGTAGATACTTATGCATATGAAATGAAATGACACGTGTACTAATGTCAGCAGAATTCCACGATTACTCTCAGAAAGGCGGAATTAAAATTGATGTGTTTTGAGAACACGTAATGTTGTACTTAGATCTACGTACCGGTACATGTATTTTCATCCAACCAACGCAGATGCTGGTGGAATGTATTTTCTTTCTCTTTTTTCCTCACTAAGAATCTCTTGATATTTCTCCAAGCAACAAGATCATTATTTTATCATGAAGCTGAATATTTTCATACTAGGGTTGATCTCAGGAGCATCTGCTTTTGTTGCCCCATCAAATAGAGTACAGGTATCTTTGCCTGTGACCAATAACTATGTGTCTGCAACTAGTGCTTCAAGAAAATTCCAGCTTGAACCTCTCGGCGTTTTTGCTAAGAAAGAGGCACCTATTGAGCCATCTGAAGAAACAAGTGAGGTATGGGAAGCACAAAAGGTTGAATTGGCACTCCTTGCAGTCTGGCTCGTCGGCCTTAGTGGATTCATCCTGGAAAATAATTTTGTAGGGCCTTGGCCTTTGTTCATGAAGACTATTCCTGAGCGTACCTTTTTCCTCAGTCACATGATTGGAGGAATGCTTTTCGGAGGAGGAATCATATTGACTACTTGTATTGAGCGTCTCGTTTCAAAAAGTCAAAACGCACCAGTACTTCAGTTTTGGTTCGACAAGGTACCAGCTCTTGATGGATTGATTGTTGTGCCTGCATTGACCATTTCCATGATCTCTGGAACTGGACTTTCAATTGTTAGATACGGAGGATTGAATATTGCACCGCCTCATGTTGATGCAATTTTCTGGACCCTCATTGCTTTCATGACTTGGTGGGGAGTGACAGATCTTTCAACCCAAGGAAAGGCTCTTGAGGCAGTAAATGAAATGTATGACAAATACGAGAGTGGAGAGACTGATTTGGAAACACCTAAGGTTGTTGCAGATCGCCATGTGAGCAACGTAATCTCTTGCTTCTTTGTTTTGACATTATATTCTATGATGGTTTTGAAGCCAGGAACACTTTTCCCCTTCCCTTGGAGTCCATGGACCTAAATTATTTGATTGCATTTCACTCTTTGTAGGAATCTTGGATTTGACATGTGGCTATCATGGAGAAAAGAAGAAATGAAATATGGCTTTGAATATGTACTATTCAAATTTCCATAGTAATTAACATTAGATAAAGACATCAATCAAAAATGTATTGAAGTATAACACGTCTAGGTATTGCAGATTTTCGATTTGGACTGTATGAAATGGTCCGACATCCATGATTGTTTTGAAAATACCTCCCAGCCATGGCCGAAGAAGGCAAGTTAACCGACAGTAAAAGATTGTAGATTGGTTCTTATAGAATTTGTTCCTTGTTTTTTTTTTTCCTGCCTTCATTTTAATTTTCTCAGTGTCAAATTGATTTTCATTTTACGGAGTACAACAGAGAGAATGTCGTCAGTGAATAACTCCGCTGGTGGTGGTCATGAGTCAATTCCATCACACGTCACTTCAAGTATATCAGAATAAAGTACATACGAGATCTTCCCGATGACATTTCTTTTCCTGAAACGTACCATCTACAGTACATACGAGTGATTACTGTCACTTGTTACGTACAAATCTCAAACAACTCAGAATATTACGATGATGATGCTTGGAGTATGACTGACGTATCTTTAGCTTTCCTTGTTTCAAAAAGATACCAAAACCAACAACTAGCTCCAAAGTATCATTAAATTTCAACCTATAACGCAAAATCAGATTGCACCATACACATTCATTCAAGATGAAGTTATCCACTGTGGCACTTCTATCGCTAGTTGCTGGATCTAGTGGATTTTCCATCAATTCTTTGAATCAATTGAGAAATGTTGAAAACAGAATCTTTCCCACTGCTACTCATGTTTCTTCTACGTCATTGAGTGCATCTCGTAATCCTCTCGAAGATGCAAAGAATATCGCTTCTGATTTGGGAAAAGGAATTGCAGCTTCGCTTATTGCTCTGTCCATATCTTTCAATTCTTTTGGACCAATCCAGAATGTTGAACCAGCTTTCGCCGCCGATGGAAAGGCAATCGGACTTTGTCTTCTTCAAAAGTGCCGTCTTCCTTTAGCAAAGTGTATCATAAATCCAAATTGTTTGGCGAATGTCATTTGTATCAACTCCTGTAATGGAAAAGAAGATGAGACTGGATGCCAGATCAAATGCGGTGACATTTTTGAGAATAGTGTTGTGGGAGAATTCAACAAATGTGCAGTATCTGATATGGATTGTGTCCCTACTCGTCCAGATGATGGAAGTTACCCAATTCCTGCTGATGATGTGCTTGTTCCTAAATTCAATACAAACCTTTGGAATGGGAGATGGTACATTACTGCTGGTCAGAATGAGTTATTTGACATTTTCCCATGTCAAGTACATTTCTTCACCGAGACAGAACCAGGAAAGTTTTTCGGTAAGCTGAATTGGAGAATCCAGGAACCAGATGGTGAATTTTTCACAAGAGATGCAATCCAAGAATTCGTGCAAGATCCAAAGCAGCCAGCTCACTTGATCAATCATGACAACGAATATCTCCATTATCAAGATGATTGGTACATCATTGACTATGCAGAAGACAATAATAAGGACGGAGTTCCTCCGTTTGCATTCGTCTATTACAGAGGTGCAAATGATGCATGGGTTGGATATGGTGGAGCTGTAGTTTACACTAGAGATGCAAAATTGCCACCGGAGATCATTCCTCGACTTCGTGAGGCAGCTGAAAAGGTCAACTTTGACTTTGACAAAGATTTTACTGCAACTGATAATACATGTACAGAAATTTCAGAAGGTGAGAGAATAATGATGAGAGAAAAGTTTGCAGGAAATGCAATCATTCAAACAGAGGAGCAGATCCAGGCTGCTACTGTGAGGGCAAGAGGTAATGCAGCTAATAGCGTTAAGGCGCAAAAGATGTTGATTGAAGGTGATGTAGAGAAAGCGGAGAAGGCATTCCTTGAGTTGGAGAATAAGGCTATTGAGTTCGAGAAAGAAATAGTCAAGGATGTAGTTGGCCTTGAAAATGAACTTGTTAAGGATGTTACTTTGCTAGAGAAGGAAATCGTGAAGGATGTTACATCCATTGAGAAAGAGATCGTAAAGGATGTTACAACCATTGAGAAAGAGATTGTCGAAGAAGTGGAAGAGGTGGAGAAAGACATTCTTGGAATCTTCAAGAAGAAGTAGACTAGAATCAAACTTAAATATATAAAGCCTTACTAATGAAAGAATTTGAAAATATAAATGTAACATGGTCTACGTATAATTTACACGTTCCTACTTGATGGCCTCCTAAAGAAGCCTCTCTTGGATTGTGGGGGTGCCTCCAACGAGCTTAAAATGTCACGAAGCTTTTCCTGAAATACTTTCATGGTGGGACGTTTCGAAGGGTCTCTACTCCACCCAGAAGTTAGTAATTGCTGAATATTTTTTGGCCATTTGGGGTCAATAGGTGGCCTTCTACTGTTCAACATGGCAAAATTTGCATGTTGTGCTTTTGTAAGATTGGAATAGGGTGTTTCCATTGTCAGCGTTTCCCAAAACTATGTTGTGCAAGAACAGTTTGAGTAAAAGGAAATAGCTGATATGAGATAAATACATGCAAATTACTCACCATGATTGAAAACGAGTAGACATCGTAGGGTAATCCGTAAGGTTGTGAAGTAAATACTTCAGGCGCCATATACACCCTACTACCTGTTTGTGGTGTGAGCTTATACTCATCTTTTGAAACTTGTTCCTCTTCTTTCAGTTCCCGTGCTAGGCCAAAATCAAACACTTTGGCAACGCCATCAAAGTCGATGCCTACATTCTCCGGCTTCACGTCACGGAACAAAACCAAGTTATCGTGTAGGAATGAATAAGCAGAGCAAACTTCAATCAAGAGTTTAATTTGTGAAATCATGAGGTTTCTCGTGTTCTCTTTCTTAATTTCGCGCTTCGACAACTTCATCTCGCCAGTATTGACATCTCGCTGCTCATATAGAGGCTTCCACTCTTTATAGATCATATCCTCAAAAGTCTTTTCAAGTTTATCCATCACAAGAAAGAAGTCTGGACTTCCAATGATTCCAGTTGAATGAAGAGTGATAATGTTGGGGTGTGTCGAGAGAGCTCTTAAGAACTCTGCTTCTTTGGCCAAGTCTGCTTGAGCTTGTAATCTTTGAGCACCGTAAAGGCTGCCTCTGATTTGTTTCAATGCCATTGACGTAAAAGTTTCGTGTTCACCATCTTCAGAAGATATCGATCTAAGTGAATGCACTTCTCCGAAACCTCCACGACCCAAAGTCTCACCAATTTCGAGCTGACTGATACGATGTTGTAATATTGGTCTGCTGTTCTTGAAAGTCTCTCTCATTTTAGCCACACTATCCATACATCTTTGCTGCAACATCTTCGCTCTACGAGAGCTATCTTTGGATTCAGAGTCAATCCTCGAACTGACTGTCCGCTTATCTGGAATAAGATCTACATCGTCATGAAAGCCAACCCCCATCTTGCTTGAATGAGGAAAATAGAAAAGTGCGAATGTAAGATGTTTGTGGTTATGTCTATGAAACACTGCTTTTCTAAGAAGGTGTGTGTAGCGTTGGGTTTGACATCAGTCCATGTGAGGAGTTGAAAAAAGGAACGAAAAAAGTGCCTGCTCAGCACAACCAGATTGTGAAAAAATGAGAACTATGGCAGTTTTTTATGCTCATTCTTGATGTCAATTTTAATTTTGAAAAATACGTTTTCATTCAGAAAACGATGAAAAAGATAAAAGTAAATAATGAGGGAGCTCTCGTTCCACGTTCTATCAGTAGAATACATGAGGTGAGCCTTATGCGCTGAGCCACACCCGTGCCACGAACTATGTGGAAACTCACACCCCTCGCAAAATGACCCGGACTAATTTTCATACCTACGTATTTTCGTATATTAAAAGATGGGGGTGAAAATTCATGAATAAAAATAATTTTAAAATTTATCCACCAAAATGACACAAGAAATAGGACGCCTTGTATTGTTTTATTTCATTCCACCATTACATTGTGGAACCGAGTATAACCATGTATATAAATATCTTCTCGGCTCTTATGAAATATTTTTGTGCAAAAGCTGGCTATTTGCAGTTTATCCTAAGCAGTTATGTGAAAGATGGGAAAGAAGTTATCACTGATGGTGCTGGCTGTTGCAGCTTCTGGCTGATTAAATATAGGTGTGGCCCTGTTTTACGTGCTATCGTAACGCTGTCTTGGTTAGAGCAAAGGTCTGTCTCCTGACTCTATATGGATAGGCTTTAGTGAAGCGCGTCACCACTTTCACTTCACACGTAGGCTTCGGGTTCTCGATATCCTTGTATTTGCACCTTTTGGTTGTTTTGGTGTATCTTATAGTTTAGAATCTATCTAGTAATAACAAGTGTGTTTTCACCTATTCATAGCGATATCTTATTAGTTTACAAGTAAGTACACGAATATTTAGTCAGTTTATCATTACCCATAGCGTTTTGGATTTGCTATGAATGGAGGGTGTTTACCCATCCTATTACTTGATAATTTTGAGTTTGTTGTGTACTGTATTCTGATAGTCTTCAATGAGGATATCAGATACGACCCCATGGCATACCGAATGGCAGCCTCATCACATGGGTTATCTTCATTATGAAGAAGCGAGTATTGAGCTGACTGATCACCAGCTACCTGTTGCAAGATATGTGTAGTTGATGACACATATACCATCGCATGATGGAAGCACAGGAAAGACAAGGCCTCTATGTGCCTGCACAACTACATGTCTATTTCTAACACTTTCCTCGTTTCTTGCTGTATAGCTCTCATTATGGCAATCCCAGCGAACCAAGCACTGCTCAACATGGATGCAGATCTCCTTGACCTTCTCACTCAGTCTCTCAACTTCACTCCTGTTCTTTGTAACTGTCTTTCTTTTGATGGATACGACAACACCGATGACTTTGTTGACTGGACTTATGCTGAGATCAGCAAGTACTGTGAAGTCAAAAGTACCAAGACAGCAGCGAGAGGTGGATGTAATTGGCCTGAGAGAAAGAAGAAGGACCTTCAGGGTTTTGCCTTTTATATCACTCAGCGTTCTTTGGAAGGAGTTCAAGTGAATGTTGCTGAGCTTGATGCAAACGGAGATCATGTATTGACGCTGGCTATTGTGAGAGAGTTCTATGAAGCAGCAAAGATTTCGAAGGATAAGGGTGATGAAGTAGAGAAGAAGAAGCCGGATATTCTAAAATCCGAAGATTGGGTTGAATGGGAGAAGTCCATCATCCACTACTTGAATGGCATGAAGAATAGGAAGGGAGTACCTCTATCTTATGTCATCCGTGGAAACCAGCCCCAAAATGTACAGCTCACTAGCGATGAACAGATGATCTATGCTGCTGCTTTGAACGGTCCACAGTTCAACAATGATAGCAAGGAGGTTTATAACCTCATCAAGGAATTGGTTCAAAATACCGATGGAGATTCTTGGTTACCTCCAAGGTGTAGTTGCGGTAGAAGAGCCATGCAATCATTGCGAAACCACTATGACGGACCTGATCAGGCTAAAGCTAGAATCGATGTTGCTAGAGCTTCCATTGAGAAACTGTTCTATAGAAATGAGAATATGTTTTCCTTCGAGTCTTACTCCACTCAAATGAAGAAGAATTATGATGTACTTGAAAAGTACGATCAACCGGAGTACGAGGCTAATAAAATCGACACGTTCTTGAAAGGAATCAGGAATGAAAACAATAGAGTCGTAAATGTAGTCAGTATTGCCCGAACCATGGCAAACCTTAACACCTTCCAGTTGGTGCAAGAGTTCATTAGTAATCAATTGAAGACCATCTTTCCTCCTCATGAGATCCAACAAGGTGGTAAGAAAGGTAGTAGGCGCGGTGTAGCTGCAACGAAGAAGCAAAAGAAGAAGGCTGCAAAGCGTAAAGCTGCCCGTATTTCAAAGATTCTCATAACCGGTAGGAAAGAGAATGGTGTGCAGCTTCAGGGTTATGACCATTTTTATTCCAACAAAGACTTCTATGCTCTTACTAAAGATACCAGAGATGCGATCCTGAAGGCTCGTAGAGATAACAATTGGGTCCCTGGTAATAGAAATGATGGTAATAGGAATGTCGATGCAACTGCTACTGGAAATAGAAACGATGATGACATGTCTTCTGTTGGTCACTCTCTCGCTGGTCGCACTATCACCATGGATGCTGCAGTCCTTCGAGGAGTAATGGGTGCCTCTGCATCCGTAAGTGATGAACAGCAGCAGACTCCACCTTCAAATGGTTCTCATGCACGTTCTACTGCATCGGCTGGTACAAAGAAGTACAAAGTTACCTATGATGCGAATGGAAATATGTCTCATGTGGCTGAGTCGTGACTATCTCAAGCCATCTAAATTGCTAAGAGGATCGGTTTGGGATGGACGGAAAGAGCTGCTACTGGGCATTTCAAGCCTAGCTTGGATGCTTATGACTATGGATTCAGAGATAAGGCAGTGGAATGGGTAAATTTTGCATGGAATAATAGGAAAGTCATCAGGTATAGAGACGTGTGTAGAATCAAGACAAGTGATAGAAAAGCTTGTTCCATTGAAGTTTCTCCTCTTTCTGCTGCATCACGTTATGAAAAGCCTCTTCCAACTGAAATGGATAATCATGCTGATACCCATTGTTTTGGCAAGAATTTTATTATCTTGGAATATACTCGTCAGCAGTGCTCTGTGGCTCCTTTCCTTGCCGAATATGATGAGACGCAGAATATTGACATTGTTACCGGAGCAACAGCTGTGGATCTTGAAGATGGATCTACTGTCATTTGTGTATTTGGACAAGGATTGTGGTTTGGAGAACGAATGGAAAAGTCACTGATTAATCCTAATCAATGCAGACACTATGGTGTTTCACTTTGTGATGATCCTACTGACCCCCACCGCCCTCTTGCCATAAGAAAGGAGAGATTTTCCATACCTATGCAAATGTTCAATTCTAGCTGTGGTTTTGAATCCAGGCGACCAACTATGGAGGAGCTAGAGTCCTGCCCACGTGTTACAATGTCTGATACGCATTCTTGGAATCCAGAGACTGTTTCGTTCCAAATCTCTTCTCTAAAGGAGGAGCAGCGTACCACGCATGACTGGAGTTGGGAGCATTCAAAGCTTGATCTTCCTTTAACTCGGCTTGTTTCTTTAGTTGAAAGACCAAATGGTGTTCAAGTTCCTGTTTTTCGCGATGATACTTTCATCTCTGATTTCGATCGTGGACTCTGTCATGCATCTTCTGGTTTAGCTCAGGATTTGGCTGTTGATTCTTTGGTTAATTCTGTCAAGGTACAGCTACAGGATTCTGCTAGAATTGCACTTGCTTCTACGGAGAAGCGGCATCATGAGGTTACTAAAGAGTTGCTAGCAAAGAAGTGGGGTATCTCAATATCTCGAGCCGATGCAACCTTGAAAGCCTCAACACAGCTGTCTGTGCGATCTGCTATTATGCCCCTAAGTCGAAGGTATAGGACTGATCTGCTGTCTCAGAGACTGCGTCAGATCTCCACCCGTGTTTACACTGACACATTGCTAATGAAGAGCAAGTCATCTAGGAGTAATACTTGTGCTCAGGTGTTTACAGATGGAGCATTAGCATATGTTCATCCAATGCAGAGCAAGGCTGATGCTCATGAGGGATTGGCAGCTTTTGGTCAGGATATTGGTATTCCCATGGAAATGATCTCAGATAACAGTAAAGAACAGACTGCATACGGATCTGACTTTATGAAGATACTCCGTAAATGGAGGACATCTGCTCGTAGTATTGAGCCATACAGTCCATGGCAGAACTTGGCTGAAAATGTGATTGGTATATTAAAATCCAAGTGGAAGCGCAGGATGGTGCGAAGAAATGTTCCCGCAAAGGTTTGGGATTTCGGGTTAGTATGGGAAGCCGAGATCTACACTAGGACCGCAAAGCCTGGTGGTAGGACTGGGATTGAGGCCGTTACTGGAGAGACCCCAGATATAAGTGAATGGCTTGACTTTGAATTCTATGACCTATGTTGGTACTGGGATTCACTAGAGAGTAAAAGGAAAATTGGCCGTTGGCTTGGAGTCTCTCATAGGGTAGGTTCAGCGATGTGCTATTGGATATTGAGCGATACTGGCAATGTCCTAGCAAGAACTACCATTCAGCATGTGCTACAGAGTGAATGTAACCAAGAAGACATTCAAGAGCAGATTCGTGCATATCATGAGGCTGTATCTGATGCATTTGGAGCTGACAATTTCGTCTCTGACCTTGATGGATTTGACAGGATGATAAATGAGGATGTACCGCTCGTGAAGGAGACTGAGACTGGCTATTCTGTTCACGATGACATTGCAGTCCCTGAAATTGATGATATTGTAGATCATGATGACGCTGTAAAGCAGCAGGATACATACGACATGTACATTGGTGCTGAAGTGTTGTTTCCAAATGCTGTTGGTGATGAACGAATGGGGAAAGTGGTGAAAAGGCTCCGTAAGAATGATGGTGAATCTTCAAACACTGGTAGCTATAACCCGTTACATGATACTGCACTTTATCAAGTTGAATTTCCTTCTGGATTAACAGAGAGCATACAAGCTAACATTATTGCCGAGAATATGTTCGCACAGGTAGATAACGAGGGCCACCACCAGCAAGTACTCAAGGAAATCTCCGATCACTCTTGGGACCACACAGCCATACCTAGATGGGATGGTTTCATCATGTCCAAGTCCGGCATGGTCCCGAAGAAGACCACCAAAGGATGGGAGCTGCTGGTGGAGTGGAAGGATGGCACAATGACATGGGTACCTCTCAAGGATCTGAAGAATAGTAATCCGGTAGAACTAGCTCAGTATGCTGTTATGAATGCTCTGGAGGAGGAGCCTGCTTTCAAGTGGTGGGTTCCATATACCCTTAAGAAGAGGGATAGTATTGTTGCCAAAGTGAAGTCTAAGTACTGGCAAACGACACACAAATTTGGTATACGAATTCCCAAGTCTGCAGATGAAGCTTACAAATTGGATTCTGATTCGAAGACTACCTTCTGGACTGACGCCATTAATAAAGAGATGGAGAACGTCAGGGTTGCCTTTGAGATTCTAGCAGGTGTGACTCCGGATGAGATGCGCACTGGGAAAGTGAGACCTGGCTACAAAGAAATCCCTTGTCATATGATATTTGACATAAAGATGGACGGCAAGTTTACCCGTAAGGCCAGACTTGTTGCAGGTGGACATGTCACTGATCCGCCCTCAGCTATCACCTATTCCAGTGTTGTATCTCGTGATAGCGTTAGGGTTGCACTGACGATTGCTAGCTTGAATGATCTTGATTTATTTGCATGCGATGTGGAGTCTGCTTATTTGTGTGCTGATTGCCTTGAGAAGGTTTGGTGTGTAGCAGGTTCAGAGTTTGGTTCTGACAAAGGCAAGGTTCTTATGATAGTGCGTGCTCTGTATGGATTGAAGTCATCGGGTGCTGCTTGGAGAGCCATGCTTGCTAAAGTTCTTCGTGAGGAGATGCATTTTGTTCCGACTGAGGCTGATCCTGACGTATACATCAGACAGGCATCTAAGGCGAACGGGGAGCTATACTATGAGATGCTCCTTGTCTATGTTGATGACATACTTGCAGTCTCAGAAGTTGCTGAAGAGCTAGTAGGTGTCATTGGATCAAAGTTCAAGTTGAAGAAGTCTTCAGTAGGCAGGCCTTCAAGATATCTTGGTGGTGGTATTGAGAGGATTCAGACTGATGATGGTAGAGTCATTTGGAGTGCAAACTGTATTGAGTATGTGAGGTCTGCGATTGAGATAGTTAAAAAGGATTTGTCTTCCGATTCGATTCCTCTGCACAGGAGAGGAGATGGAAAGCGTCCTTTCCCTTCATCTTATAGACCTGAGCTGGATACATCACCTGAGCTTGAGGATATCTCCAAGTATCAGCAGTACATTGGAGTTTTGCGATGGGCATGTGAGCTTGGAAGAATCGATATCTTGACAGAAGTCAGTGTGCTTTCGCAACACTTATGCAATCCGCGTGAAGGGCACTTGGATGCTGTCTACAGGATATTCAATTATCTTGACAAGCGCCGAAAAGCAATTCCTGGGAAGCTTGGTTTTGATCCAGTCAGACCTGATGATGTAGTCAGCCCCTTGGATGGTGCTTCGATTAGTAAGATTGATTGGACAGAGTTCTATCCAGATGCTGAAGAACAGTTGCCACGTAGGATGCCTACGCCTCATGGTACACCAGTATTAACTAGAGCTTATGTTGATGCGAATCATGCTGGTAACTTGGTTAACAGGCGTTCACATACTGGTATTTTGATTTATATTAACAACTCACCCGTTCTTTGGTATAGCAAGAGACAGAACACTGTGGAGACTTCATCCTTTGGTAGTGAGTTTGTTGCATTACGCATCGCTGTGGAGATGGTAGAGGCACTCAGATACAAGCTGAGGTGTTTTGGCGTTCCACTTGATGGTCCTACTGAGGTACTTTGTGACAACAGGTCTGTTGTTACCAACTCAAGTGTGCCTGCATCGACTCTCAACAAACGTCACAATGCTATTTGCTACCATAGGGTGCGTGAAGCACAGGCTTGTGGAATGATTAAAGTTTTGTGGATCGAAGGCAAGCATAACTTGGCTGATTTGTTCAGCAAGACTACTATTGCTGGAGATACTCGGTGGAATTTTGTCAATCGGATCTTTTATAAGTCAGACTCTGTGGATGACGATTAGGTTAGTTGGAGCGTAGGTCCTTCTCTTTGCAGTTGTACCTCCTGGCATTGCGCAGAAACCAGGTCCCGTTGGAGTGTACTAGTTCAATACGAGAATCGCATTGCGGGGAGTGATTAAATATAGGTGTGGCCCTGTTTTACGTGCTATCGTAACGCTGTCTTGGTTAGAGCAAAGGTCTGTCTCCTGACTCTATATGGATAGGCTTTAGTGAAGCGCGTCACCACTTTCACTTCACACGTAGGCTTCGGGTTCTCGATATCCTTGTATTTGCACCTTTTGGTTGTTTTGGTGTATCATAGTTTAGAATCTATCTAGTAATAACAAGTGTGTTTTCACCTATTCATAGCGATATCTTATTAGTTTACAAGTAAGTACACGAATATTTAGTCATGGCTGGCTGCTTATTGACAAAGTGACTGGTCATTTTAAATTAGTAGCGCAAACAATTTGAAGGTAGGAATACGATTTAAATGAAAGTTTCTCTGATAATAGAGGCAAGGCAAACCACAGTCATCCTTAAATACTAGGCTCAATGAGATGATGGATGAGTGATGAGTGGAGAGAGAAAATGGCGGGCTTTTAGAGAAATAATGGGAACAGTGCATTGTTTCGGGTGTGTTGTGCATAGAACATAGAAGGAGATGGGAGTGGGGTTAGCCATGTACGTACACGTAGTACTACAATTCAGAACATCCATCGGAGAAAGTCGGTCATTTCAGGGGGTGGTGTGGGTTTCCACATAGTTCGTGGCACAGGTGTGGCTCAGCGCATAAGGCTCCAGATGATAATAGAGAGAAGTTAGAGTATTAAACATTATTGTCTTTGGCTACTGGGCTTTCACCAGAAGGAAAGAAATGCATCAATAATTTCTTATGGTACAGACAAAGATATTTGACAAGCAAGGAAATAGTATTCAAAATATGTAAAACTGCGGGAGAACTCAAGCATCCTTGAAAGGATACGGTTCCTCAACCTCATACAGCTATGAAAGAATGCAGAATATAATATGTAAACTTGTTGAAAAGATGCATTTAAAAAAGCAAACATAAAGTCACGGATCATGCGTCTTAACAACTCTAACAAGACGGTTTTAGATTGGACAGACCCCACAACTGTCAAAACAATTGGCTTTGACAGCACCATCATAGACGGTATCGGTACATTCTGTAACTTCACTCAAAAGAGTTGTTTCTAAATTAGGAGAAGGAGCAGGAGATGAAGTCTGGAGGAATCTACTTGAAACAGCCATAGATGACGGTGCACCAGTCATTCTCTACTTTCCTTGGCAGAAACACACTTAGATCAATTATTGTTTTAACTGGAAGCACACCATCAAGACCTGTGATGGTGTCAGTGCCATATTATCTCCGTCGCAGAGTATCGCCGTCTTGAGCAAGAATTGATGGACCAAGATCTTTTGGAAAGCTCGTGGATACATCCTGATGAGTGCTGTCGATGCCACCAAACTGGAAACAGTCATAAGGGTCCATGTTGCACCTTCACCTTTTCAAAGTTTGCATAAAGTTCACATTGAAGGCGTGCTGAGTGCTGACGAGAGCGATGGAGCTTGATGGTGTTCTCATGGTTTCTATCATCAAGCTCTTGCGCACAAGTCTCCGAAAAAGCTTCCACTCCTCCTCTTATTCCCATCCCCAAGGGGAAAAAGAAAAAGGGAACTGTTCGGAAGAGAGAAAAGGGAAGAGAAAAGCCTCTGAAAAGAAAAAGTTATCTTTCTTGGGAAAAAGAAAGGGTCCAAGGGGATAGGTCATTCTAAAAAGGGTTCAAGAAAGGGAGACGCCTTAAAGAGAATCATGAACTCTTTGAAAACTTTAGTCTTGGAAAGGGCCCTCGGGTCATTTTCGAAAGATCTCAAAGATTCTTTTCCTCTCTCTCCTCTAAAGGTCCTAGAAAACATCTCCTACCCAAGATATCGTTTGCCCAATCCAAATCACGTAAATATTCGCTCATATTAAATAATACGAGTAATTGCCAAATCATAACCTCTCCCTCAAGCAGAATTTCATACTTATTCTTCTACGTACTCTATGACAACAATGCATCTATTCATTCCAAACTATAACATGAAGATGCGAAAGATGAAGAAGCGAAATATGAAGAGAATTGAACTGATTCTATTGGGAATGTTGCTCTTTTTGTTAACAACAATTATTCTCAACATTTCTATCGCCTTAGACCTAAAAATTGTCAGTGCAAACATTATCAAAGCTCCAGACAAGGACAATATGTCGATGAAAAATCAGCGACAGCAAGTATTTTTAGAAGCTCATTTCGACTTGCTTCAAAAGCAACGTTTGTATGATTACTCTTCTTCCAGTAGCAATCATACAGAGAGTAAGGAGCATGATATGAAAAGCATAGTGTCTCGAAATGTATCTAAACCAACACCAAAGCTCTTGAGACAAGCTGTAGGATTGGCACCGAAAATACAATGCCATTCACCAGAGAAGAATGTTCCGTGGATATTAGATGGTACATGTATGAAGGATCCACATCGCTCTATTTTCAGTTCTGCTTCCTATAAGCGCACTTGTGGGCTTTGCGGAAATGGTGCAGAATATTTGAGAGAATTGCAAGAAGATATTGCAAAGAAGTTTGCAAAGAAGTGCAAAGAATTAGTAGTTTACGGAGCTGCTCTTGGAAGCAAATATGAGCAATGGATGCGATCATCAAATTTTCTTGGTGACCATAGTATCAAAGTGGTTCGACGTCATGGAACTTGCTTTTTCCAATTTGTGACTGATGTTGATCATACGGGAGACCTTCTATCAGCAGATGGTTCCCAGCGGCTCATTGTGATTGACCCATCTAGAATGCCATACAAGAACAACCGTCGGAATACAAAAATCTTGAAGCTTAATCCTGGTCTACTCTTCCCTTGGGCTGATAGAGTGATTTGGCAGGATGCTAAACTTCTTCAATCGAATCATGGCAATATGCCTTCGCCCAAAGGTTTACCAAGCGATTACTTACTACACTTCAATCGTACCGTTGGTCGCTATGGTGTTTGCTCGAGCTACATGGGATTGCCTCCTGATAAAGCTTCTGTTGGAGACTCCTCGACAGTCAGTTTTAAAGCTCATTGCGATGCTATTATTGCTTCTGCTGAGAAGAGACCTACTGTATCTGATGATCTCGAAACTCTACGACTCCAGTGTCAACACTACGAGGAAATGCATAGTAATGAAGCACTACAGTCGAGTCAGTTATTTTACAATCAGCATCCACTTGTTGATACTGCCTTCATCGTTTATGATATGCGTAATTCAACCTGCCGCAAATTTAATGGAGATTTTGGGTGTTCATGGCTCAGTGAAATACACTGTTTCTCCGACCGAGATCAGATTTCATTTCCACATGTACTAGCAAGCTCAGGGTTGAGGCTTTCTCCTCATATGCAAGTTTCTGGTCAAGAATATCGCGACCGCATATATATTAATGAAAAGCAAAGACCTATGTTACACATTGCAAAGAGAGGCTGCCATTGGTACTATAGGAGCTTTTCTCGATGTGTAGCAAGTTCCAACACACATATTGATGAGGAAATGATCAAGGACAACGAGACTCCACCAACGACCACCACAACGTCAACAAAGCCGAGAGTTGCTGTGATTGTAGCGGGTACTTTGAATAGGTTCATTTTTGATTCTGCTCTGAAAAATTTGATAAAACCTATGAAAAAAAGAGCATCCGTTGACTATTATGTGTCACTAAGCACCGCTCGAATGAAAGCTTACAGGTCAGACTCAGGATACACAGACCGCCTTCAGCCAGATCCCACACTACCTTCTTCTTCTGTCGAAGATTTTGTTGACATAGAGGAATATATACGAACCAAAATTGCCAGTCTGGCCTCGTCTGTAGGTGCCGTGAATTTGCAGAAATCTATTGATATAGATTCTGAGCCAATGCTTATCGCTAGAAGAGAAAGAGCCCTACAAGAACACCCAGACGAAGATCCAGACTCAAGATTTCCTATCATTGACAATAGAAACGCTGCTATATCGCAAAGGACTGCAAATGCAAATAGGAATCTTTTGAGGTTGCACCTAGCTATACAGAGTTTGTGGAAGACTGCCACCAATTGGGAAAAGGAAGAAGGTTTTAAATACGATTATGTCATGTTCCTTCGTGACGACTCTCTCTGGTTGAAAGAGTTTGACATACGCAATCTTATAGCTAAAGGTGGAGACATTTTCATCCCTGCATGTGATGCAAGGGATCCTCCTCTACAACCAAGTGAAATAAATGACCATATCCTAGTTTCGCGACGTGACACTGCAGACGTATTTGGAAATTATTATTCAGAACTATCGAAGAAAGATGTCAAGGGTTGCATGAAACTACTGCCAGATGATTTGACAAAAGGTGGAAAGCGTGGATGCAACAGTGAAATGTTACTGAAATGGATAGTGGACGAAAGAAACATAACTGTCACCAAACTTGGACAAAGTAAGATACCCTTTCAGCGCTCTGCAAATGTAAAGCTACCGGATGGATCGAATGTTCCATGTTTCCATAAGTTTTGTCAAAGTCGAAAGCACCCCTTGACTTTCACAAATGAGTCGAATGCAATAAAAATATGCAAACAAATCGATTGGAAAAAGGTCTTTGAAATAAAGTAAATGTATTTTGAAATTGTCGATCTTTGTGTCCAGTTCTATTTTATACAAAATCCCAGGGCTGCCAGTTCCTGGAATTCTTCTCTGTTTGTAGTTTTGTGCAAAAGTTTTTTACTTCCTACCTACAATCTATGTTGATAAAGAATGATGTCTCTCTGGAAGAAGTCAAGAAGAGTCAAGTACCACTTTGTATGTTTTTGTCTAGTCTGTCCCTGTTGGTAAGAAGTCAGGAGGCGAATTAATTGGTATTACACCTTGTTCAGGATTATCAATCCAATTTCGTCTACCTGCTAGGAGAAATTGTTGGAGTGTGGGCTCTGTATGAACTGTATGAATAGTTGTCATGAATGTCAAAGTGATGTACAAATACAATACTCAAGCAGATAGAGAAAGACTTGGATTGTATCGACCAATGCTATGTGATGTGATTGTTTTAAAGATGCTGTAGTACTTTTCTTCAGAAATTGCTTACAAAAGCCGTGAACAACTATAGTGGAATGCATTTCTACTGAGAGAATCCACGGACGAAAATATGGCAGTGTTAATAGAATCCACGGACGAAAATATGGCAGTGTTAATAGAATCTGTCGAACGAAAATATCGTGACCAGACATAGATGAAGAAGGGGGAAGTAAATAAATACAGAGCTATGTTACAACAATATCACAATAGAATGTCACATGATTGTACATTACATGACAACGAACTAATGTTGCCAAAATAGAAAAGAGTAAAACATATGTTATTTTTTATAGTAATGTTTGGCTACTGGACTTTCACCAGTCAAAGCCCACATAGAAATAAATGAATCAGTACTTGCTTATTGACAAAGAAGCCTGACAAGCAAGGAAATAGTATTCAAAACATGTATGCTGCGGGGAGAACTCAAGCATCCATGAAAGGATACGGTTCCTCAACCTCACACAGCTATGAAAGAATGAAGAACATATACAAACTTGTTGGGGCAACCTAACAGCACAGGCCCTTTTTAGATTGGACAGAGCACACAACTGTCAGCGCAATTGGCTTTGACAGCAGCATCATAAACGGTATCGATGCAATATCTCGCAAGTCATAATTATTGATTTAGTAGAGGATCCGAGTCAATAGAAAATTTCAGATCGTCTAATGGCATGGATTTCATAATATAGTTTATGACGAATAAATGTTACCGGGCCGCGTAAATCCACTGTGTCTTCTATATAATGAAGTGAGAGACTTTCTTTTCAAAGCACTCTGATGAAAATTATGGATCCATCTACGTAGCAAGTGACAACACCCAGTAATTTGAACTTATCAGTACCATTTACTCGGTTGTTTCTGCTTGAATGGAATGACGATGTCGACGTCAACACCTTGAGGTTGAAATCTAATTGCAGAGCCGTGTTGTTATCTCTCTTTCACTTGATCCAATGACATGAGATTTTGTAAATCTTGGTCTTTCAGGTTAATTGTAAAGCGCTCTGTTATAGACGTCTTTTTTCAATGTGTTGTAGGTATATTCCCAAAGCTGGTTCGATGGATGCATCTATGATGGCCAAACTGCGTCTCTATGAAATGTAGGACAAACCATTACGTAACATCCCTCCAATCTTTTCGCCAGGTTTGTGCCTTCCACCACTGTGGACAAGTAATACAGTCTGATTGTTGATGGGATCCTTCACTGTCAAAACCATTTCTACAGTGCATGTCAGCATCTCTTTCAACATAATAAGAACTACGGAGAAGTTGGATTGATAAAACAGTGGATCAGATGGATATTCATGAGAATCCAATGACGAGCTAGCATTGGAGTCCAAAGATGACGTCAGGGAGACCTTTTCTATCTCTTTTTCAGAGAATTCCATTCGTTCTCCTTCCCTGGAAGGGTTCTAACTTGGGAAAAATAAATGGTTGAAGTGCTCGGGTCTAAAAAAAAACTCTGATTCTCTGAAAAAGGTAATCACTTGGGAAGAAGAAATGGTTGAAGTGTTCAGGTCATTAATAGAAAGATCCTCTTCTGATCAGGGTTCAAGAAGGGAGAAGCCTCTGAGAGAATCATGAACTCTTGAACTTCAGTCTTGGAAAGGGCCCTCGGGTCATTTTAAAAAGATCTCAAAATTCTTTCCCTCTCTCTATCTCCTCTAAAGAGCCTGTTCGGGTCATCAAAAGTTCTCCCTCTTCTAAGGCAGTCGGTGAAACCGAGACATTTCTCCATTTCCAAAAAAGTGACAATTCCCCCAGCCCATCCGAAATTCGGCGATCCTGATCTAGATCTTGACATTTTGATTCAAGGTCTTATTGATGCCCCCCTTTTGAGAAAGAAAACGTCTCCTACCCAAGCTACTGTCTTCTGCTCCATCCCAAATCACGTAAATATTCGCTCGTATGTTCCAAGATCTTGACATTTTCCAATAGGAAAAATATGTACGAGTAATCGCCAAATCAAACTTTTCCCTCGAATAGGATTTTATACTTCTTCTTCTTCTCTATGACGCACAACAATGCCTCCTCTCATTCCAAATCAAATATGAAGATACGAAAGATGAAGAAGCGAAAGATGAAAAAAATTGAACTGATTCTATTGGGAATGTTGCTCCTTTTGTTAACAACAATTATTCTCAACATTTCTATCGCCTTAGACTTAAAGATTGTCAGTACCAACATTATCAAAGCTCCAGACAAGGACAATATGTCGATTAACAATCAGCGACAGCAAGCATTTTCTAGAGCTCATTTCGACTTACTTCAAAAGCAACGTTTGTATGATTACTCTTCTTCCAGTAGCAATCATACAGAGAGTAAGGAGCATGATATGAAAAGCATGGTGTCTCGAAATGTATCTAAACCAACACCAAAGCTCTTGAGACAAGCAGTAGGATTGGCACCGAAAATACAATGCCATTCACCAGAGAAGAACGTTCCGTGGATATTAGATGGTACATGTATGAAGGATCCACATCGCTCTATTTTCAGTTCTGCTTCCTATAAGCGCACTTGTGGGCTTTGCGGAAATGGTGCAGAATATTTGAGAGAATTGCAAGAAGATATTGCAAAGAAGTTTGCAAGCAAGTGCAAAGAATTAGTAGTTTACGGAGCTGCTCTTGGAAGCAAATATGAGCAATGGATGCGATCATCAAATTTTCTTGGTGACCATAGTATCAAAGTGGTTCGACGTCATGGAACTTGCTTTTTCCAATTTGTGACTGATGTTGATCATACGGGAGACCTTCTATCAGCAGATGGTTCCCAGCGGCTCATTGTGATTGACCCATCTAGAATGCCATACAAGAACAACCGTCGGAATACAAAAATCTTGAAGCTTAATCCTGGTCTACTCTTCCCTTGGGCTGATAGAGTGATTTGGCAGGATGCTAAACTTCTTCAATCGAATCATGGCAATATGCCTTCGCCCCGTGGTTTACCAAGCGATTACTTACTACACTTCAATCGTACCGTTGGTCGCTATGGTGTTTGCTCGAGCTACATGGGATTGCCTCCTGATAAAGCTTCTGTTGGAGACTCCTCGACAGTCAGTTTTAAAGCTCATTGCGATGCTATTATTGCTTCTGCTGAGAAGAGACCTACTGTATCTGATGATCTCGAAACTCTACGACTCCAGTGTCAACACTACGAGGGATTGCATAGTAATGAAGCACTACAGTCGAGTCAGTTATTTTACAATCAGCATCCACTTGTTGATACTGCCTTCATCGTTTATGATATGCGTAATTCAACCTGCCGCAAATTTAATGGAGATTTTGGGTGTTCATGGCTCAGTGAAATACACTGTTTCTCCGACCGAGATCAGATTTCATTTCCACATGTACTAGCAAGCTCAGGGTTGAGGCTTTCTCCTCATATGCAAGTTTCTGGTCAAGAATATCGCGACCGCATATATATTAATGAAAAGCAAAGACCTATGTTACACATTGCAAAGAGAGGCTGCCATTGGTACTATAGGAGCTTTTCTCGATGTGTAGCAAGTTCCAACACGCATATTGATGAGGAAATGATCAAGGACAACGAGACTCCACCAACGACCACCACAACGTCAACAAAGCCGAGAGTTGCTGTGATTGTAGCGGGTACTTTGAATAGGTTCATTTTTGATTCTGCTCTGAAAAATTTGATAAAACCTATGAAAAAAAGAGCATCCGTTGACTATTATGTGTCACTAAGCACCGCTCGAATGAAAGCTTACAGATCAGACTCAGGATACACAGACCGCCTTCAGCCAGATCCCACACTACCTTCTTCTACTGTCGAAGATTTTGTTGACATAGAGGAATATATACGAACCAAAATTGCCAGTCTGGCCTCGTCTGTAGGTGCCGTGTATTTGCAGGAATCTATTGATATAGATTCTGAGCCAATGCTTATCGCTAGAAGAGAAAGAGCCCTACAAGAACACCCAGACGAAGATCCAGACTCAAGATTTCCTATCATTGACAATAGAAACGCTGCTATATCGCAAAGGACTGCAAATGCAAATAGGAATCTTTTGAGGTTGCATCTCGCTATACAGAGTTTGTGGAAGACTGCCACCAATTGGGAAAAGGAAGAAGGTTTTAAATACGATTATGTCATGTTCCTTCGTGACGACTCTCTCTGGTTGAAAGAGTTTGACATACGCAATCTTCTATCTAAAGGTGGAGACATTTTCATCCCTGCATGTGATGCAAGGGATCCTCCTCTACAACCAAGTGAAATAAATGACCATATCCTAGTTTCGCGACGTGACACTGCAGACGTATTTGGAAATTATTATTCAGAACTATCGAAGAGAGATGTCAAGGGTTGCATGAAACTACTGCCAGATGATCTGACAAAAGGTGGAAAGCGTGGGTGCAATAGTGAAATGTTACTGAAATGGATAGTGGACGAAAGAAACATAACTGTCACCAAACTTGGACAAAGTAAGATACCCTTTCAGCGCTCTGCAAATGTAAAGCTACCGGATGGATCGAATGTTCCATGTTTCCATAAGTTTTGTCAAAGTCGAAAGCACCCCTTGACTTTCACAAATGAGTCGAATGCAATAAAAATATGCAAACAAATCGATTGGAAAAAGGTCTTTGAAATAAAGTAAATGTATTTGAAAGTTTAAATGTTTGTGCTGCTTCAATTCACAATCTATATAGACTATGTAGTAGTACGTACTGTAAGGTTTATTATCGATAGCCAATAAGAGTCATGAAAGTCGTTGGTAGATAAACTTCTCCAGTTATTATTAGAACCTCCTCGAGAAGAGAACTAGTGTCCCGTTCCTTTTCGGTAGCCTCCTAGACTAGTAAAGAAGAGGATTTTGTACTTGCTATGAAGATTAAGTTCTTCTGACCGGATCGAGAATATCATTGTTGGGAGAATACATCAATCGGAACGTGCATGGTTACTACTCTAGCTGATCTAAGTAGTAAGAGTCAAGCTGTTTTTGTTTCGGTTGCAACGTCTTTGATCTTGTTTGGAGGTGTGAATAGATGAAACCGGGAAGAGATGGTAATCCTCTGTCCAGTTTTATTTTGATAGAAAATTCCAGGCCTGCTAGTCCCTGGAATTCTTCTCTAGTAGTAGTTTTGTGCAAAAGTCTTTTACTTCCTACCTACAATCTATGTTGATAAAGAATGAGCAAACTTCAATCAAGAGTTTAATTTGTGAAATCATGAGGTTTCTCGTGTTCTCTTTCTTAATTTCACGCTTCGATAGCTTCATCTCGCTAATATTGACATCTCGCTGCTCATATAGAGGCTTCCATTCTTTATAGATCATATCCTCAAAAGTCTTTTCAAGTTTATCCATCACAAGAAAGAAGTCTGGACTTCCAATAATTCCAGTCGAATGAAGAGTAATAATATTGGGATGTGTCGAGAGAGCTCTTAAAAACTCTGCTTCTTTGGCCAAGTCTGCTTGAGCTTGTAATCTTTGAGCACCGTAAAGGCTGCCTCTGATTTGTTTCAATGCCATTGACGTAAAAGTTTCGTGTTCACCATCTTCAGAAGATATCGATCTAAGTGAATGCACTTCTCCGAAACCTCCACGACCCAAAGTCTCACCAATTTCGAGCTGACTGATACGATGTTGTAATATTGGTCTGCTGTTCTTGAAAGTCTCTCTCATTTTAGCCACACTATCCATACATCTTTGCTGCAACATCTTCGCTCTACGAGAGCTATCTTTGGATTCAGAGTCAATCCTCGAACTGACTGTCCGCTTATCTGGAATAAGATCTACATCGTCATGAAAGCCAACCCCCATCTTGCTTGAATGAGGAAAATAGAAAAGTGCGAATGTAAGATGTTTGTGGTTATGTCTATGAAACACTGCTTTTCTAAGAAGGTGTGTGTAGCGTTGGGTTTGACATCAGTCCATGTGAGGAGTTGAAAAAAGGAACGAAAAAAGTGCCTGCTCAGCACAACCAGATTGTGAAAAAATGAGAACTATGGCAGTTTTTTATGCTCATTCTTGATGTCAATTTTAATTTTGAAAAATACGTTTTCAATAGAATACATCATACCTATCACATGAACATGATTGTACAGAGAGAAAGTTCAAGTTAGAGTATAAAAGATATATTGTTTTTGGCTACTGGACTTTCATCAGAAAGAAAGACATGAATCACTAATTTCTTATGGTACAGACAAAGATATTTGACAAGCAAGGAAATAGTATTCAAAATATGTAAAACTGCGGGAGAACTCAAGCATCTACGTATGGGAAGGATACATACGGTTCCTCAACCTCACACAGCTATGAAAGAATGCAGAAAATAACATGTAAACTTGTTGAAAAGATGCACTTAAAAATGCAAACATAAAGTCACGGATTATGTGTCTTAACAACTCTAACAAGACGGTTTTAGATTGGACAGACCCCACAACTCCTGTCAAAACAATTGGCTTTGACAGCACCATCATAGACGGTATCGGTGCATTCTGTAACTTCACTCAAAAGAGTTTTTTCTAAATTAGGAGAAGGAGCAGGAGATGAAGTGTGGAGGAATCTACTTGAAACAGCCATAGACGACGGTGCGGATCACCAGTCATTCTCTACTCTTCCTTGGTAGGAACACACTTAGATCAATGATGGTTTTCACTGGAATCACACCATCACGACCTGTAATGGTGTCAGTGCCATAGTATCTCCAACGTAAAGTATCAACGTCTTTGGCAACAATGGATGGACCAAGATCTTTTGGAAAGCTCATGAATACATCCTGATGAGTGCTTTCGATGCCACCAAACTGGAAACGAGACAGTCATAAAGGGTCCATGTTGCACCTTCACCTCGGAAGTTTGCATACACTTCACATTGAAGGCGTGCTGAGTGTTGACGAGAGCGATGGAGCTTGATGGTGTTCTCATGATATCTATCATCAAGCTCTTGCGCACAAGTCTCCGAAAAAGCTTCCACTCCTCCTCTTATTCCCATCCCCAAGGGGAAAAAGAAAAAGGGAACTGTTCGGAAGAGAGAAAGGTGAGAGAAAAGGGAAGAGAAAAGCCTCTGAAAAGAAAAAGTTATGTATCTTTCTTGGGAAAAAGAAAGGGTCCAAGGGGGTAGGTCATTCTAAAAAGGGTTCAAGAAAGGGAGACGCCTTAAAGAGAATCATGAACTCTTTGAAAACTTTAGTCTTGTAAAGGCATACTACCTAATCTATACAACTTTGTACAATTCGGATTATTTCTTCCCCTTCCTTTCTTTTTTTGTGGGGATCGAACCCACAACCACACGATTTCAGAGTCATGCGCTCTACCGACTAAGCTATTCGGCTATTACTGCAAAATACAGTGCTACTGCAAAATATAATCTCTAAGTGCCTGCGGCGCACCGCCACAAAGTGGTAGAGGTGGTCACAAAGTGTTAGAGGGCGAGTCGCTGCGCTCCTTTACCGCCCTCTAACACTTTGTGAACCTCTAACACTTTGTGGTGCCTGCGGCGCCCTAAAGAAAGGATGTTGTGTATAATTTCGGATTCTTGCCTTGTAAAGGGCCCTCGGGTCATTTTCGAAAGATCTCAAAGATTCTTTTCCTCTCTCTCCTCTAAAGGTCCTAGAAAACACCTCCTACCCAAGATATCGTTTGCTCCATCCAAAAACACGTAAATATTCGTATATTTCAAAATCTTGACTTTTTCCAATAGTAAAAAATAATACAAGTAATTGCCAAATCATAACTTCTCCCTCAAGCAGAATTTCATACTTATTCTTCTACGTACTCTATGACAACAATGCATCTATTCATTCCAAACTATAACATGAAGATGCGAAAGATGAAGAAGCGAAATATGAAGAGAATTGAACTGATTCTATTGGGAATGTTGCTCCTTTTGTTAATAACAATCATTCTCAACATTTCTATCGCCTTAGACCTAATTGTCAGTGCAAACATTATCAAAGCTCCAGACAAGGACAATATGTCGATTAACAATCAGCTACAGCAAGTATTTTTAGAAGCTCATTTCGACTTGCTTCAACAGCAACGGATCTATACATCTTCTTCTAGTAGTAGCAATCATACGGAGAGTAAGGAGGATGATATGAAAAGCATAGTGTCTCGAAATGTATCTAAACCAACACCAAAGCTCTTGAGACAAGCAGTAGGATTGGAACCGAGAATACAATGCCATTTACCAGAGAAGAATGTTCCCTGGATATTAGATGGCACATGTAAGGCAGTGCGGATAGAAATCCGCACGATAGCTATTTTGGTCGATTTTTGTTTTATGGCAGATTTGGCTCCCTCTCGTCGAGAGCTTTCGAATGAGGTGCTCAAAAATAAAAAATTTCAGTTTGCATCATCACCAATTTTTGGAAACATATGGTATGACCGGGCGTCATTGGAATTTTATCATTGGTACTAATACTACTATATTGAGACATTGAAGACAAAATTTTTACCTAAATATTAGTAATATCTATACCTATGGTCTAGTTGAACGATACTAGCTTTCTATTCAGCTTCTATGTTGTAAAATGATTCATTAATAGATGAATCTTATGATTCCTGCCGATTTCCTATTTTGTCAAATATCTCGGCAAAATTTTTGTCGTCTGTCCGTCGCATCGTGCGGATTTCTATCCGCACTGCCTTATGTATGAAGGATCCACATCGCTCTATTTTCAGTTCTGCTTCCTATAAGCGCACTTGTGGGCTTTGCGGAGACAATGCAGAATATTTGAGAGAATTGCAAGAAGATATTGCAAAGAAGTTTGCAAAGAAGTGCAAAGAATTAGTAGTCTATGGAGCTGCTCTTGGAAGCAAATATGAGCAATGGATGCGATCATCAAATTTTCTTGGTGACCATAGTATCAAAGTGGTTCGACGTTATGGAACTTGCTTTTTCCAATTTGTGACTGATGTTGATCATACGGGAGACCTTCTATCAGCAGATGGTTCTCAGCGGCTCGTTGTGATTGACCCATCTAGAATGCCATACAAGAACAACCGTCGGAATACAAAAATCTTGAAGCTGAATCCTGGTCTACTCTTCCCTTGGGCTGATAGAGTGATTTGGCAGGATGCTAAACTTCTTCAATCGAATCATGGTAATATGCCTTCGCCCCGTGGTTTACCAAGCGATTACTTACTACACTTCCCGTTGGTCGCTATGGTGTTTGCTCGAGCTACATGGGATTGCCTCCTGATAAAGCTTCTGTTGGAGACTCCTCGACAGTCAGTTTTAAAGCGCATTGCGATGCTATTATTGCTGCTGCTGAGAAGAGACCTACTGTATCTGATGATCTCGAAACTCTACGACTCCAGTGTCAACACTACGAGGAAATGCATAGTAATGAAGCACTACAGTCGAGTCAGTTATTTTACAATCAGCATCCACTTGTTGATACTGCCTTCATCGTTTATGATATGCGTAATTCAACCTGCCGCAAATTTAATGGAGATTTTGGGTGTTCATGGCTCAGTGAAATACACTGTTTCTCTGACCGAGATCAGATTTCATTTCCACATGTACTAGCAAGCTCAGGGTTGAGGCTTTCTCCTCATATGCAAGTTTCTGGTCAAGAATATCGCGACCGCATATATATTAATGAAAAGCAAAGACCTATGTTACACATTGCAAAGAGAGGCTGCCATTGGTACTATAGGAGCTTTTCTCGATGTGTAGCAAGTTCCAACACACATATTGATGAGGAAATGATCAAGGACAACGAGACTCCACCAACGACCACCACAACGTCAACAAAGCCGAGAGTTGCTGTGATTGTAGCGGGTACTTTGAATAGGTTCATTTTTGATTCTGCTCTGAAAAATTTGATAAAACCTATGAAAAAAAGAGCATCCGTTGACTATTATGTGTCACTAAGCACCGCTCGAATGAAAGCTTACAGGTCAGACTCAGGATACACAGACCGCCTTCAGCCAGATCCCACACTACCTTCTTCTTCTGTCAAAGATTTTGTTGACATAGAGGAATATATACGAACCAAAATTGCCAGTCTGGCCTCGTCTGTAGGTGCCGTGTATTTGCAGGAATCTATTGATATAGATTCTGAGCCAATGCTTATCGCTAGAAGAGAAAGAGCCCTAGAAGAACACCCAGACGAAGATCCAGACTCAAGATTTCCTATCATTGACAATAGAAACGCTGCTATATCGCAAAGGACTGCAAATGCAAATAGGAATCTTTTGAGGTTGCATCTCGCTATACAGAGTTTGTGGAAGACTGCCACCAATTGGGAAAAGGAAGAAGGTTTTAAATACGATTATGTCATGCTCCTTCGTGACGACTCTCTCTGGTTGAAAGAGTTTGACATACGCAACCTTATAGCTAAAGGTGGAGACATTTTCATCCCTGCATGTGATGCAAGGGATCCTCCTCTACAACCAAGTGAAATAAATGACCATATCCTAGTTTCGCGACGTGACACTGCAGACGTATTTGGAAATTATTATTCAGAACTATCGAAGAAAGATGTCAAGGGTTGCATGAAACTACTGCCAGATGATCTGACAAAAGGTGGAAAGCGTGGGTGCAACAGTGAAATGTTACTGAAATGGATAGTGGACGAAAGAAACATAACTGTCACCAAACTTGGACAAAGTAAGCTACCCTTTCAGCGCTCTGCAAATGTAAAGCTACCGGATGGATCGAATGTTCCATGTTTCCATAAGTTTTGTCAAAGTCGAAAGCACCCCTTGACTTTCACAAATGAGTCGAATGCAATAAAAATATGCAAACATATCGATTGGAAAAAGGTTTTTGAGGTAAAATAAATGTATTTGAAAGTGTACATCATGTGTCCAGTTCTATTTTATAGAATATGCCAGGTTCCCAGTTCCTTGAATTCTTCTCTAGTGGTAGTTTTGTGCAAAAGTCTTTTACTTCCTCCCTACAATCTATGTTGATAAAGAATGATGTCTCTCTGGAAGAAGCCAAGAAGAGTCGAGTTCCACCCTGTATCATTTTGTCTAGTCTGTCCCTTTTGGTAAGAAGTCTAGTCAGGAGGCGAATGGATTGGTATTACACCTTGTTCAGGATTATCAATCCAACTGCGCCTACCTGCTAGGAGAAATTGTTGGAGTGTGGGCTCTTGTATGAACTGTATGAATAGTTGTCATGAATGTCAAAGTAATGCACAAATACAATACTCAAGCAGATAGAGAATGACTTGGATTGTTTCAACCAATGCTATGTAATGAGATTGTTTTAAAGATGCTGAAGTACTACTTTCTTCAGAAAGTGGTTGCAAAAGCCGTGAACAACTATATTGGAATGCATTTCTACTAAGAGAATCCACGGACGAAAATATCGCAATGTTAATAGAATCTGTCTAACGAAAATATCGCGACCAGACATAGATGAAGAAGGGGGAAGTAAATAAACACAGAGCTATATTACAACAAGATCACAATAGAATGTAACATGATTGTACATTTCATGATAACGAACTAATGTTGCCAAAATAGAAAAGAGTAAAACATATATTATTATTAATAGTAATGTTTGGCTACTGGATTTTCACCAGTCAAAGCACATACAGAAATAAATGAATCAGTACTTGCTTATTGACAAAGAAGCCTGACAACCAAGGAAATAGTATTGAAAATATGTAAGCTACGGGGAGAACTCAAGCATCCATGAAAGGATACGGTTCCTCAACCTCACACAGCTATGAAAGAATGAAGAACATATATAAACTTGTTGGAGCAATTTAACAACTCTCACAGTATCTTTTTTAGATTGGACAGAGCCCAAAACTGTCAGCACAATTGGCTTTGACAGCACCATCATGAACGGTATCGGTGCAATATATCGCAATTCATAATTATTGATTTAGCAGAGGATCCGAGTCAACAGAAAATTTCAGATCGTCTAATAGCATGGATTTTATAATATCGTTTATGACGAATGAATCTTGCTGGGCTGCGTAAATCCACTGTGTCTGGTATCTAATGAAGTGAGAGACTTTCTTTTCAAAGCACTCGGATGAAAATTATTGATCCATCTACGTAGCAAGTGACAACACCCAGTTATTTGAACTTATCAGTACCATTTACTCGGTCGCTTCTGCTTGAATGGGATGTCGGCGCCAACACCTTGAGGTTGAAATCTAATTCCAGAGTCGTGCTGTTAATATCTTTCTTTCACTTGATCCAATGACATGAGATTTTGTAAATCTTGGTTTTCCAGGTTAATTGTAAAGCGCTCTGTTAAAGACGTCTTTTTTCAATGTATTATAGATATTCCCAAAGCTATTTCGATGGATTCATCTGTGATGGCCAAACTGCGTCTCTATGAAATGTAGGACAAACCATTACGTGACATTCCTACAATCTTTCCGCCAGGTTTGTGCCTTCCACCACTGTGGACAAGTAATACAGTCTGATTGTTGATGGGATCCTTCACTGTCAAAACCATTTCTACAGTACATGTCAGCATCTCTTTCAACATAATAAGAACTTCGGAAAAGTTGGATGGACAAAACAGTTGGACCAGATGGCATATTCATAAGAATCCAATGACAAGCTAGCATTGGAGTCCAAAGATGACGTCAGGGAGACCTTTTCTATCTCTTTTTCAGAGAATTCCATTCGTTCTCCTTCCCTGGAAGGGTTCTATCTTGGGAAAAATAAATGGTTGAAGTGCTCGGGTCTTTAGAAAAACTCTGATGCTCTGAGGAGAAAAAGGTTATCTCTTGGGAAAAAGAAATGGTTGAAGTGTTCAGGTCATTAATAGAAAGATCTTCATGAACTTTTGAACTCCAGTCTTGGAAAGGGCCCTCGGGTCATTTTAATAAAAAGATCTCAAAATTCTTTCCCTCTCTCTCCTCTAAGGCCTGTTCGGGTCATCATGAAAAGTTCTCTCTCTTCTAAGGCAGTCGGGTGAAACCGAGACATTTCTCCATTTTCCAAAAAGTGACAATTCCGCCAGCCCATCCAAAACTGATCACTTTTGAACTTCAGTCTTGGAAAGGGCCCTCAGGTCATTTTAAAAAGATGTAAATTTCTTTCCCTCTCTCTCTCCTCTAAGGCCTGTTCGGGTCATCATGAAAAGTTCTCTCTTCTTAGCTAGTCATTCTCCATTTTCCAAAAAGTGACAATTCGCTCCCCCAGTCCATCCCAAACTCGGCGATTTTGTTGTAGTCTAAAGGGGGGCTGTTCGGTCATCATGAAAATTCTATAAGGAGAAAGGGGGAGGAGGAAGAAGGGAAGGATTGGGATTCTAAATGAATCAATGTAGAGAAAGAGAGTTTAAGAATGCCTAAGAAAAATACTTCTCCGATGGGAAAGAGAAAGTGTTCGCATACCCATATTCGCCCCAAAGGTACACCAAAAGATAGTGGCAAATATGATCCAAAACTCCACCTCCCAAAGAGTCTAAGCCGCTAGACAAGATCTTATGAAGAAATGTGGGGCTGTGCCATTTATGATGATATCCAACAAACCAAAGGCATGAGCATTTTTTCTGCCTTTTGCATTCATGATACCATGATGTATGATAAGAAATCGTCTGGACATAAGATTGTTTCTTGCTCCTTTCAGCAGTACACTGGTGAGAAATGCGCACTACAGCTCTCTCTCATAGTAAGAATACTATTGCAGATTTTCTCAAATTAGATACGGGAGATCTTGTAAAGAGCATTTTCTTAGAGAAAAATGAAAGGGCTTTCTAATAGATCGAACAGATTATCATGACAATTGAAGATTTTGAACAATGTTAACAAATATTTAGTAATGGTTAAAAATACGTATTCTCTGTTTGTTTTCTAGCAGTGTTAGATGCTCTCTATATCGTGACAGGGAAAGGAATAGCTTCCTTTTCTGTTGACCATTTTCGTTTGCAGTATACCAGGAAGAAATATATAAATGCCTGAGCAAATACTTTGTAGCCTTGAAACTTTTGCCCAGACCAAAGAATATCATTTCATAATTATCCACGATATTTTTAGGACTGTTAGGTGATGATAGTTGATTATTATTTATTAGACTTCTGAAGAGTCATGTACCAATTAATACTTGTATCATGAATGGGGATGTTATTGCTTGCTTACTTGTCAAGAAGAAAAGAAACTTAAAGCTATAACTTTGACTATGAATCTTTTTGGAAAATTCTTTTGTTCATTCCATCATTAGTTATTGCAATATCCCATGTACTTTGCAAGTATCCTAACCTTTCAAGAGCAGCCTGTTCCCCCGTCTCCAGCATATTCCAATATTTTGAGTCCAATCCTCCAGGCCATGCACCTTTATCCCACATTTTCTTTGTAAAACCCAATGCTTTTGCAGCTTCTCGTTCATACTTCGATAAGTCTTTCCAATGGGAACTGTACGCAGGCCCCTTCTGCATACTTCTTTCTGCACTAACTAAGTTCTCTCTCCTTATCATTTTCGAATATCTATACTGTGTTTCGTCACTTTGTAAACAGTGTAAGAAGGGCGATAGGTTAACATCAAGCTATAAGAAGTAATTCATACCTTATTACTTGGGGCATATCTGGCCACAAATAGCTTCTTTCGAATGCTTTGCTTGACTTCAAGTCGCAGTATATTTTCATACTTATATCATACATTTTTGACTCCATTGCTGCAATGGATGCGTTACTCGATGCAGCACCTGTATTTTGAAACGGAATAAAGTCACATGTTTCATCTCCATTTACTTCTTCTCTCGAATTGTGTGAAACATTCCATTGTTCAGAAGAGGACCTGTCTAAAAGCTCCTTCGTAATCTCATCCAGCTTAAAACTACGAGGATGCAACCCACATCTCATCAACTCATCTTGAAGTCTAAATAGCTCTTGCTCTGGTTTCCTAAAAAGAATATCATGACTTTACAGATGAAGTGAAAAATGAAATGCATAAAAAAAAATAGAATTGACTGGAATAGAAATTTCTAACCTTGTTGCTATTCGACAAATATCAATGTCTTGAGTAAGCCTGATTGCTTCTCTGTTGTAAAGTATCCACAAATAGAAGCTTTCCAGCAATGATATGGTGTGCTGTGCTTCTGCTTGACGAATCAATCCTATTTCAAGAGGGTTGCGATACATGAATATAACGGGCGGTGGGTAGAACTCTGACTCGAGTAAGGGTATCCATGCACCAAGAGTGAAGCACAGTCGTGGATCATTCATTAGCCATGGGGTGTATGCACCATTATTGTACAAATCCAATGCCTTCTGACCATGTATACCGATTTTTGTAGCTAGATTCGCGTCAAAAGTCCGCGCTACAAGCTGGTCATTGTCACTCTTAATATTATCCCAGCTAACATTTTGAGAATTCAACCATTCTTCGTTCTGCTGTACAACATGAAAATTCTGATAAGAACTTCGACATCTGACATTGTTGCATTTGCTACTATGATATACTTGTCCTGGTACATTCCATGAAAAGGTATGAGATAGCAAACCTGCAAGTAGGGATGTTCCAGATCTTTGCATTCCAAGAACAATTACTCTGGGGGCAGTATTCAATCGAAGATCTACCTCTGTCTTGCCATATTCATTACCATTATTTGTTTCCAAATATCTGCAGTCACAATGAAGTACATCGCCATTGGAACGAACGCGTTTAAAACAGATATTTTTTATCTCTAATGGAAGACGTCCTTTCGTTGTCAAAACATATTTCATGAAATCCTCTGAATGCAGACCTCTCAAATCATGTCGGATATGGCTTATTTCGCTTTGCTGCCATTGAATGTAATTGTCAATGTTACAAAAACGCTGTGTTGCCCAAACTTCACCGTATTTGCGAGTTCCATAAAACATCCGATCATTAAGTCCATTCCATCCATTCTGTTGAGAGAAATACATCATAGACGGAATTACTGCAGGTTCACTTTGATCTACAATTGAAATGGGATGTGTATAGATGACATCAGGGCGGAAGAAGCCAACACGAAGAAACTTTAGCTGACGCTTATTCTCGAAATTTAACATCAACTTCCAAGCCTTTTCAATCGAGTGCCATTGGCGTATCATGTTGTCTATACTTGTTGGAAATTTCCAATTATTACTATTGACATTTGTTGGGAAGTATTTGTGGAAAAGAGTCAAATTATGTTGGGAACGAAATTCTTCCTCAGTTTCGAAGATGATGCTTGAAGCGTCATTAGTTAGGAGTGAAAGCTCCCTTTCATTGATATGGGTCCCCTTTTCGTTCGCTACATCATATGTATGCACAAAAACTTTACAGGAAGGGTTTACATGCAGCAAATACTTAATTATACTTGGAAAGGCTTTCTCTTTGAAACTCCTTCCCAGACCAAAGAATAGTAATGCACAGAGAGAGTCAATATCCGTACCATCTTTGTTTTGATCTGTGTCTTTGAAATTGTTTGGAATGTATTTTTTTACTGCGCTCCCGATGATCTTTTGGGATTTTGCAAGCTCATCATCTGCTTCCATTCCATCTTGGTTTAATTTTCGAGTAGTCTGATATGACTTGACTGATTCGATCACGACTTTTGAATTGGTGCGATTATTCTCTTTTACATAGTAGCTAGACTTAAAGCTTTTCTTCAGTTGGCTCATGATCGCTTTCCTCGTATCATACTCTTCTTGAGTGATTTTGTTGTGAAAAAAGGAAAGGACGCTGATGCAATAGAGAAGAGTGGTTATAATTAGTCTAGATAGACAGTTGGTCATGATGAAAGTAAGATATAGGCTTTATTTGAGGACTTCAGGAAACATGTTTTTAGATTACAGCCCTTTCTTTTCGTGGCACCAGAAATTTCACAGTCAGAAGTTAGGAGTTAATCATTCTCCTGCCTAGTTGTTTAGTCTCTGTTGAATAGAGATTCTCCCAGAAAATGTCTTTCGGAATCAAAATTACCACCGAACACCCTCGGTTCCCTCGGGGGATTGCTGAATATTTTGTTGAAAAGGATGGTGAATTTTGGGAAGTTCCGAAAAATGGAAGGGTCTAGAAATTTCCTACGACTGATCAGTTGTTAACACTTCAGTTCTTCGTGAGACCTTTTTAGTCTAATGACCCGAACTTCCTAGAGCGAAATTTAAAGACCGGAACACTTCAACCTCTTCCAAGACAGAGGGGGGAAATTAAAGTCAGGGGGAAAAATTAAAGACAGGGGGGAAATTAAAGACAGGGGAAAAAAATTAAAGACCGGAAAACTTCAACCTGAGAGAGTTTTTTACAGACCCGAACATTTCCTTTTCCCGTTCAGAGAGACTTCTTCAGCTCTTTTTCTCTCCACGACTGCTTAGAATCCCAATCCTTCCTTCCTTCCTTCCTCTCCCCTTCTCCTGATCGGATATGGAGAGATTGAGTTCTTGAGTTCTAAGAAAGGAAAGAAGAGCCATTCCCCCCTTCCTCTCCACTCACATTAAACCAGGTTTTTCCTAAAAATCCTAGTCTTTTCCTAGAAAAGAAAAATAGAGTTAGCTTTTTCCCCTTTTGTTTCTCCCTGGAATCAGTGCCAAGGAAGGATAGAACTAGGATGATATTAACTAATAGACACATTTTTATCAATCCTCAACATGAGAGACAAGCCAACAACAAGATTCAAAGTTCAGCAAGAACAAGTGTTGCAGGTCGATCGAAAGGAAGAAGTATCTTCCTTGTTGTAGCCGCGCTCATATTTGTTTTCAACGTTGGTGGCCAGGGGAGATTTAAGATGAAGATAGATCATCAAGAAATACAAAGGGAGGGAAATACAAGTACAACTTCAAATAGTAATCGTGATGATGCAGAGAAAAGCGCAGACCTACCAGAACTAGATCGAAAAATACAACCTGAACTAAAGAAGGAAGTAAACAAAGCACCCCTCAAAATTCACCTCAAGTTGGAAAAGATAGATCCGATTTTGGTAGATGAAGACACTAATTCTGAAAAAATCAGTGAATTGGAATTTTACACCACCATCCACAATTCAGAATTCCCTGCCGAAAAAGCTGGAGAGTGGATTTACAGACCCGACGCTCGAGCTAATAGCCCTTCAAAGGAACATTTACATTGTCTTGATCAAGAACGTCAGGGAAATTGTCATGATCCAGATGCATGGAAAAATTCCAATGACACAGCAAAACTGAGCAGATACAACTCGATGGCCGCAAAGGCAATTTCAAACAGCCCCGGAATTCTTTCCGGTGACGATCCTTGGATGTGGCAATCAAAACTGCCGCAATATCGTGTCTTACTATTTAAAGATCGCAATTTGTACGCAAAACAGGTTGGAGAAGCTCTTCATAATAGGAAGATTTACCTCGTTGGAGACAGTCTTACTAGACAGTGGAGTCAATCCATGCGATGTGAACTTATCCACGTACTCGGAATGTCACCGGAGGACGCCAGTGAAAAAGTTAGATATCTTCAGGTGCACAATGGTGTTGAAGACATTAGAGACAAAGCATTTGATCAAACGGAAGAGCGAGACGTCGTCGTTTTCAATATTGGACATCATGTCGGATTCAAGATAGGTTCGAATTGGACTGCACTTTACAGAAAAAAATTGGAGAAGGTGTTGACATTTTCTTTCGGCAATATTGCTGATAGCAACAAATTCTTTCGAACGACAAGCGTTCGACATTATATTCGAGGTGCCGGCGACTGGGATACGGAATCATCCAAGGCTGGAAGAGTTGAACCTTCAATGCGAGAAAAGTGGTCAAAATTTGGTGGATCAAGACCTGAACAACCGATACAGAATCTTATCGCATTCGAGGTATTCCTTCAAAATAACTCAACTCGCCGATTCCACATTCTAGACACCTCACCAATGATGTTAGCAAGAGGGGATTCAACCTTTGACGGGTGTCACTTTTGCCTACCTGGCCCCCTCGAATACTGGAGCCGTATGCTATACCATAGGCTTTACTACAGTGACACATAGGAAGAATGTGATAACTACACCTCAAGCCTACGAATCAAAGGCATGAGTATTTTTCTGCCCTTTGCATTCATGATACCATTATTTACGATAAGAAATCGTCTGAACATAAGATTTTTTCAGCAGTACACTGGTGAGGAATGCGCACTACAGCTCTCTTTCTCGTTGCTAAGAATACTATTGCAGATTTTCTCAAATTAGATACGGAAGATCTTGTGAAGAGCATTGACTTTCCTTGGAGAAATATGAATCCTCTTTCTATAATGGATTGAACAGATTATCATGACAATTGTCCTCATTGGAATGTTTTGAACAATGTTAATAAATATTTAGTAATGTTTAAAAATAAACCTTCTCTGTTTCAGACCTGACAATCTGGCGTCTAGTGCCTAGAACCTCCTCGAGAAAGTGGCTATAGCCCCTTTCTTTCGGTAGATTAGGCTACTGAACAAGAAAACTCTGAGCATCATTATTTCGTACGGTGTCATCCATGGTACGGAAGCTTGAGTTTCATTTGCATCATAACTTGGAAAAATACTTTAGCGTGCCGCCAAGTTTACTCGAGATATCATAGTCTGTTAGAAAGAAGGTTAGCTATCTGCTCTCGCCGATGGGGAAAGGGAACACTTCAATTCACTCCAATATCTCATGATGTCCAAGTGCAAACGTAAATCCAAGTACAGAAATCGTAATATCTGAGGTTCAAGTGGGTATTGAATGTGAAAAGGCAGATATTCTTATCCTCAGTCTCGAGGCATTGAAGATGATGAGCGAGCGCACAATTAGAGGAAACACCTATTGGCATGTTTTGGAGCATATCCCCAATTGTGAATTGGCAAAAGAGATGTGGGTCAAGGCTGCAGGATTATCTAGATCTTTTTCAAGTTTCCACGGACCAGCATATGACGATGAGATGTCTGCAGCAAATGAAATGCCATCTGATTACCACCGATTCTATGAGAACTGGCATGGACATACATGCCACTTCAACTCCACGATGTTGGAGGATGCCATGAAGAGAACATTGAAAACAAAAGCATATATCATTGTGAATCATGGTCCCATCACTTCCACTGACCATACTCATATTCTCCCCAAAGGTACACCAAAAGATAGTGGTAAATACGATCCAAAAATCCACCTTCCCAAAGAGTCTAAGCCCCTAGACAAGATCTTATATGAAGAAATGTGGGGCTGCGCCATTTATGATGATATCCAACAAACCAAAGGCATGAGTATTTTTTCTGCCTTTTGCATTGATGATACCATGATGTATAATAAGAAATCGTCTGGACATAAGATTGTTTCTTGCTCCTTTCAGCAGTACACTGGTGAGGAATGCGCACTACAGCTCTCTCTCATTGCTAAGAATAAAATTGCAAATTTTCTCAAATTAGATACGGAAGATCTTGTGAAGAGCATTGATTTTTCTTAGAGAAAAATGAACTCTTATAACATACATGGGGATGTTATTGCTTGCTTACTTGTCAAGAAGAAAAGAAACTTAAAGCTATAACTTTGACTATGACTATTCTTGGAAAATTCTTTTGTTCATTCCATCATTAGTTATTGTAATATCCCACTTACTTTGCAAGTATCCTAACCTTTCAAGAGCAGCCTGTTCCCCTGTCTCCAGCATATTCCAATACTTTGAGTCCAATCCTCCAGGCCATGCACCTTTATCCCACATTTTCTTTGTAAAACCCAATGCTTTTGCCGCTTCTCGTTCATATTTCGAAAAGTCTTTCCAATGGGAAGTGTACGCAGGCCCCTTCGGCATACTTCTTTCTTCACTAAGTAAGCTCTTTCTCCTTATCATTTTCGAATATCTAGACTGTGTTTCGTCACTTTGTAAAATAGTGTAAGAAGAAAAAGAAAGAGAAAATATGATTACTGGTTTATCCGAGTGAATTAGAACGCAAACAATTATTACTGAATTATACAAACTAATATGTGTCTGCAACACCTTCAATGTCACAGAAAGCTTTGTTTAGTGCAGGTTCATAACTTTTCTTGTGACCATGTTCAGTCATATCTTCTATTTCATCATTGTTGTATATAAAGGACTTGCCTTGTTCTGACTCTTCTCGAGATAAAATGAGTTGCCGTGAAAAAGAGGAGTACCAATTTCCGATGAATATATTAGATCTGTATGCAATATGCCCAAGTGCTAGACTTTGCATCAAGTAATTAATAGGTTTCTTACTCGTGTTTTTGTTGAGTTCATTCAATATGTCATTTGTTGTAATAATATTGTATCCATGCGGCCATCCAGTCCTTAAATTCTTGGCACCTTGTGGCAATGCCTCAGAAGCGAATGAGAGAATGATTGTCTTTATGGGTTGATCTTTGATTTTGGGAGTGAACCGTTCAAGACGTTCTTGGATTTTAGAAAGAGATATGTAATATTGTCCAGGACATTTTTTTCTCAGCGAATAAGCTAACCAGTCTGTTTCAATGCGTAGATGAATTACCATGGCAGATTCCCATCTATTTTGTTCTAGTTCCATGGGACTTAAATACTTTGCCATGACATTGATAATTGCATTCATTAGGAATGTGGTTGGTTTAAATGAGGCATAAATCTTGGATAATAGCCTTTCATTCATTGGTTGATCAGGTACACTGACCGCCACAACAGTATCATTGCTTCTTGATGCTATGAAACTGGATAATTTTTTTTTATCAAGATAGAAACCACGGATATTAGGGGGGATAGAAGTATCACTATGGCGGATAAGAGTAGAAGGGAATCGTTTGGATGGCAACGTGACATGGTTGTTCTGTTCAGAGTCCAGCTGAAAGACATCTTCAAATTCAATTAGTGTAGAAATCTTTTCTTTGGGAAATCCTCCTGTGAATTTTGGCAATACGAGGGTTCTATTTGTTTCTGCAGCAATTTTACCATATGCAGTAAACGCCATCAATTGATTGTTCAACCCCCCTCTCATAGGATCTTTGACAAGAAGAAATCTTTCCTTTTTCGATTGCTCTTAAATCTCTGGCTCACTCTGGAATCTCAGAAGATGTTGAAGATAGAATCTAGTCAAAAGAAAAAACAAGAAAAGGAAGGTTCTAGTGAGATTTTTGCGTTGGGTTTGTTTGTTACCTCTGTTACTTCCTTTTCCCATGATTGTGATTTATCTCTTCGTGGTGAGGAATAATCCCTCTTTCTCTCCTTCTTTGAAAGAAAAACTCTTCAATGGAAGGGATTATGATGAAAGACTTCTAGTCTAAAGACCCGAACACTTCAACCAATTATGTTATAATTAAACGCATCTACTTATTGCTCGCTTTCTACTCTATGTTAGTTTCCTAATGTTTGGGCGTAGCCGACGCCCCCTCTTGAGAGGGAATTGGATCCCCTCTCTAGCAAATCGTCATTTCCAATGACGCCATCTGAATAGTTCCAAACTATTCATCTAACTCTAGCTATCTATTCTATATCTTGCAATAGGTAGCTAGAACTACCTAGCATTGCTATCCCCAAACTCAATTGCCAACTTCTCCATTGCCAATGTCTCTATTGCCATTGTATCCATTGCCAATGTCTTTGGCTATTGTAGAGTTTGTCTAGGATATTAATGCTATGTAGTCTCACAGGTCGTGACTCATTGCCAAGGAGGCAATGCTGTGACCAAAATCAATCAACGAAATGGACAAGCTTTGCTAAAACCCCTGCAGATACAGAAGTATTGCTGTAGCGCAGTCTATTTTGTTGAGAGTTGGGTGTGGTGGGCTGGTCAAAACAAAACGGCTGAAACTCCCATAGGAGTGAAAGCTTGCAACAAACAAAAGAATGAGATCTATTGAATGCTGTATCGTTTGTTACCTTGCACTGTGTATCTTTACCGAAGGGCGAAGAAGATCTCGTGGCTCGTCTCCTTTCTCTCCCCTTCTCTTTCCTTTCCCTATCTCGCGAGCTCTTCTCGTAGATGCACCCGAATTATGTTATAATTAAACGCATCTACTTATTGCTCGCTTTCTACTCTATGTTAGTTTCCTAATGTTTGGGCGTAGCCGACGCCCCCTCTTGAGAGGGAATTGGATCCCCTCTCTAGCAAATCGTCATTTCCAATGACGCCATCTGAATAGTTCCAAACTATTCATCTAACTCTAGCTATCTATTCTATATCTTGCAATAGGTAGCTAGAACTACCTAGCATTGCTATCCCCAAACTCAATTGCCAACTTCTCCATTGCCAATGTCTCTATTGCCATTGTATCCATTGCCAATGTCTTTGGCTATTGTAGAGTTTGTCTAGGATATTAATGCTATGTAGTCTCACAGGTCGTGACTCATTGCCAAGGAGGCAATGCTGTGACCAAAATCAATCAACGAAATGGACAAGCTTTGCTAAAACCCAAATGAAGGATGCAATCCGTGGTTCAATGATTGTGAATGTGAATTAGCCTTGTTTTCTTGATGTGGTGATTCGTATTGATAGTCATTGGACTTAGCAAAGCTAAAACCCAATTTAAGGATTGTATTTTGAATGAATGTCATTATTTCAGCTCCGAATTAAACTGTTTCCCTCAAAAGAGTTCTGGTTTGTCTGGTGTAGCGAAGCGCGCTTCGTTTTTCCGTCTTCAGAGGAATTGGTTGTAGTGTTGGTTTCTTTGCGCGTGAAGCGTAGCGAGTGAAACTCTGGTAATGTTTGGTGTGATGGGATACTGTTTGTTCTTCATTTGATTTGACTATACTTGATTTTATGTATTTGTTTCGAATTGTAGTGCTTCGCGGAGCTGCTATAGCTAGAGAGCTTGGGGAGCTTGATAGTAAACGTGAAAGCTCATATAATGTGCTGTTAATGGGATTATATCTGGGTGTTTTCTCAGGATTTTTGGTGATGTCCTTGATTTGAAGTTGTCTGTATGGTACGAATAATTTGCTCTAGTGGGTGAAGAATTCTTTTGTAGTTGCAGTCAATCTTGATTTGTTTTTCGTGATGATTCGCTGAAATGTCTTTAATTGCAAATCGTTCGCCGTCGGCTGCTTGTTTTTTGTGAAGGATTTATCCCTCCTCGAAAACCGTGGTCGACGTCAGCTTGTTGTTACAGTTATGATTTATATAAGTTTCTGATGGTTGGAGTGAAATTTGAGGTACCTTCGTCCTGACAGTCAAATGTTGCTGAAGGATCGTGTTGTATGGATTTTGCTTGATCGTGATGTTGCTGATATTGCTTAGATTATTTGTTTCAAGTGTAAGAGGTTAACTGTATGGGTATGTGGTAAGAGTTTTTGTTACTTGATTCGCATTGGGTCAGTGTTGACTGTTATCATGAAGTCTTTCTTATCTGTTCGTTAATATTTTCTCGATTCTGACGCTGTTATGATTTAGTGAGTTCATTGTTTTTCGTTAGGCTTTTTCGAGCAGACATGTGCATGTATAGTCGTGAAGTGTAATATTACGATTGGTGATCTGCTGAGGTGCTATGTGATATGACTGTAGCTTTCGTGTGGCTTATTTACGTCAGCCGAAGCGTTTTCTTTTCTTAATAATTGGTTTCCAATTTTTTCGTTGTGTCCGTGTATGGGTAGCTGTGACTTAGGAATTAGCTTTTAGAGAGGATTGCAGTTGATGTTTCATTGTCTACTCGATGTGACTTTGACGTTTGCTTGATAGCCTTTGAATTTATAGCGGAGATGTGAACGAAGATCTGAATGGGTAAGATGGTAATTTTAGGTTGGCTTTAAGCCAGAGCTGTGGGTGATGAAGTGGTAGTCAAATGGTAAGTTCTTGCTGAAGCTGTAGATTGAAGATCTGGTGGGCCACTGCTGTTGCTGGGAAATCCAGAGGTTGGTCCTAGCCGGAGCTGTTGATGTTGATAATTGAGTTGAACTCGATTTGAAATTGCAGTCGAAGCTTTGGTGATTAAATGATAGATACAGAGTAAGTCGAAGTAGTGACTGTGTTGGTTGAGAATTACTAGTAATGTGTATGTCGGTTGATAATTCAGAAGTTGATTCTAGCCGAAACCCTGAACGTTAACATTGAGAATGGGTTCTGTGTGGAGCTGTAGCCGAAGCTCTGACGAGTGGGGTTATCGATGTTCTAGTATGTTTTTGCCGAGGCTGTGAATATGTAAATTGAGAGTACCGAAGTTGATTCAATTCTAACAATCACTGTGAGCGATGTTTGTCTTGACAGTAAGCTTGGTAGTGAAACTGTAGCTAAAGCTGTGAATCAGCATAATGATTGATGTTTGGGGTGTACTTTGACCGAGACTGTGAATACATAGATTGGGGATCTTGAAATGAAATACAGCCGAAGCTTTGTGTTTAGGGGTACAGAAGTTGATTCTAAACGAAACTGTGATTATCAGTAAAGGGAAAGAATTTCAATGCGGAACTGCAGCCGAAGCTTTGAATGTTCCCTTGAGGATGAGGTTGAATTTGATAAAGTTTGCCGAAGCCGTGAATTTTAGAATGTCGAGAGTTAGATCCGTGTTAAAATGTAGCCAAAGCTTTAAATGAGAAAAGTGATAGCTTTTATAAGGTAAGTTTCAGCTGAAGCTATGAATGAGTGTGTTGGGAGTCTCGAGATAGAATGCAATCAAAGTCACTTGAAAGTGTGTAATATGAAAATTTTTGTACTTGATTCTAGCTGAAGTTGTGAATGTTAAAATGTTGAGAATGAACTCAGTGCGAAACTGCAACCAAAGCTTTGTACGAGTGATTAAAAATTCTTGAAGGGTTGTAAGTCTCTTGTCGAAGCTTTGAAAATGTGGGTTTAGTCTCGAGTTGAAATGCAGGCGAAGTTGTGCAACTTGCGTGAATAGGTTGGGACTCTCGCTGAGGATGTGAGTATTGATATTGGGGTGTGGCCAAGGCCGTGAACGTGTAATTTTAATCAAAAACTGAAATATAGTCGAAAAGCTATGTGGATACGTGCATGGGTTGAGATCCAGAGATAGTTTTTTTTTTTTTTTTTTGAAGTTCTGAGTGTTAATATCTCGAATGAAGTCGTCAGTGTAAGAGACTTCAGCCGAAGCTTTAATTGAGGAAAGAGATAATATTTCAAGTAAGTTTAAGCCGAAGCTGTGAATATTTATATCGAGGATGAAGTCAGCGTAAGAGACTGTAGCTGAAGCTTTGATTGAAGAAAGAGTTAATATTTCTGTATTTCGAGTGGGATTTTTGCCTAAGCCGTGAATGTTAATGTCGAGAATGAAGTCAGTGTAAGAGACTGTGGCCAAAGCTTTGATTGAAAGGAATAATATTTCGAGTAGGATTTTGTGAATATTATTGCCGAGAATGAAGTCCGTGTAAGAGACTGTAGCCGAAGCTGTGTGTGAGTAATTGATAAATTCCACAGTCTGTGAGTGCACCTGAGGCTTTGAATGTGTAGGTTGAGTCTCGAGTTGAGATGTGGCTGAACTGTGTGGATACGTATGTAGATTTAAATCCAGAGTTTAATTCTAGCCGAAGCTATGGAAGTTGATGTCGAGAATAGGTCTGTGTAAAGACTGTAGCCGAAGCTTTGAATGAGAGTGAAGTGATATTTTCTGAACAAATTGTAGCCGAAGCTATGAATGTTGCTATCGAGAATGAGGTCAGTGTAAGACCGAAGCCGAAGCTTTGGATGAGGGAGGTGATGTTTTCTGAACAAGCTGTAGGCGAAGCTATGGATGTTGCTATCAAGAGTGAACTCAGTGTAAGACCAAAGCCAAAGCTTTGGATGAGGGAGGTGATGTTTTCTGAACAAACTGTAGCCGAAGCTATGAATGTTGCTATCGAGAATGATGTCAGTGTAAGACCGAAGCCGAAGCTTTCAATGACAAAGTGATAATTTTAAAGTAAGTTTTAGCCGAAGATATGAATGTTACTATCAAGAAAGAACTCATTGTGAGGACTTTAGCCGAAGCTTTTCATGAGAGGTGAAGTGATATTTTCTGAACGAACTGTAGCCGAAGCTATGAATGTTACTATCAAGAGTGATGTCCTTGTAAAGACTGTAGCCGAAGCTTTTCATGAGAGGTGAAGTGATATTTTCTGAACAAACTGTAGCCGAAGCTATGAATGTTACTATCGAGAATGATGTCCTTGTAAAGACTGTAGCCGAAGCTTTTCATGAGAGGTGAAGTGATGATTTTCTGAACAAACTGTAGCCGAAGCTATGAATGTTACTATCGAGAATGATGTCAGTGTAAAGACTGTAGCCGAAGCATTTCATGAGAGGTGAATTGATGATTTTAGAGTAAGTTTTAGCCGAAGCTATGAATGTTACTATCGAGAATGATGTCCTTGTAAAGACTGTAGCCGAAGCTTTGAATGAGAGGTGAAGTGATGATTTTAAAGTAAGTTTTAGCCGAAGCTATGAATGTTACTATCGAGAATGATGTCCTTGTAAAGACTGTAGCCGAAGCTTTTCATGAGAGGTGAATTGATGATTTTAGAGTAAGTTTTAGCCGAAGCTATGAATGTTGCTATCGAGAATGATGTCAGTGTAAAGACTGTAGCCGAAGCTTTTCATGAGAGGTGAAGTGATGATTTTAGAGTAAGTTTTAGCCGGAGCTATGAATGTTACTATCGAGAATGATGTCAGTGTAAGACCGAAGCCGAAGCTTTTCATGAGAGGTGAATTGATGATTTTAGAGTAAGTTTTAGCCGGAGCTATGAATGTTGCTATCGAGAATGATGTCAGTGTAAAGACTGTAGCCGAAGCTTTTCATGAGAGGTGAATTGATGATTTTAGAGTAAGTTTTAGCCGAAGCTATGAATGTTACTATCGAGAATGATGTCCTTGTAAAGACTGTAGCCGAAGCTTTTCATGAGAGGTGAAGTGATATTTTCTGAACAAACTGTAGCCGAAGCTATGAATGTTACTATCGAGAATGATGTCAGTGTAAAGACTGTAGCCGAAGCTTTTCATGAGAGGTGAAGTGATGATTTTCTGAACAAACTGTAGCCGAAGCTATGAATGTTACTATCGAGAATGATGTCAGTGTAAAGACTGTAGCCGAAGCTTTTCATGAGAGGTGAAGTGATGATTTTAGAGTAAGTTTTAGCCGGAGCTATGAATGTTACTATCGAGAATGATGTCAGTGTAATGACTGTAGCCGAAGCTTTTCATGAGAGGTGAATTGATGATTTTAGAGTAAGTTTTAGCCGAAGCTATGAATGTTACTATCGAGAATGATGTCCTTGTAAAGAAGCTTTTCATGAGAGGTGAATTGATGATTTTAGAGTAAGTTTTGGCTAAATCTGAGAATGTTAATCTTGATTATTGACTATACTGTGAGGAGGTCTGTGCCTCGGAGGTGAGCGCTATGGCTCTTGGTTGAGAAGGAACGTGCCTGTGCTCGTGAGTTGTGCGTTGCTGAATGGAAGAAAGTTGATTTCCTTTCCATGAGGTGATTTAGTTGCTCAGTGGAGTCTTGCTCGGAGATGTTGGTAGCTTGAACCCGAAGGAACCACAGATTTATTTAGAGCCATGTGTACTCAAGGAGTCAAGCTGGAGACTTGTCCCAAGTTATTTGTGGCTTGGACCCGAAGGAACCACAATGTTCTTGTTATTCTTGGTGGCTTGAACCCGAAGGAACCACAATGTTCTTGTTATTCTTGGTGGCTTGAACCCGAAGGAACCACATGTTCTTGTTATTCTTGGTGGCTTGGACCCGAAGGAACCACAATGTTCTTGTTATTCTTGGTGGCTTGAACCCGAAGGAACCACAATGTTCTTGTTATTCTTGGTGGCTTGAACCCGAAGGAACCACAATGTTCTTGTTATTCTTGGTGGCTTGAACCCGAAGGAACTTCCACTTCTTGATGTAATGGTGGCTTGAACCCGAAGGAACTTCCACTTCTTGATGTAATGGTGGCTTGAACCCGAAGGAACTTCCACTTCTTGATGTAATGATGGCTTGAACCCGAAGGAACCACAGATGTATTTAGAGCCTTGTGTGCTCAAGGAGTCAAGCTGGAGGCTTGTCCCGATTTATTGGTGGCTTGAACTGGAAAGGACTTCCACGGAGAGAGTGATCCTTTTGATGCTGCCCAGACCATTACGGGCGGTCGTTGTCTATCAAAACAAAACGGCTGAAACTCCCATAGGAGTGAAAGCTTGCAACAAACAAAAGAATGAGATCTATTGAATGCTGTATCGTTTGTTACCTTGCACTGTGTATCTTTACCGAAGGGCGAAGAAGATCTCGTGGCTCGTCTCCTTTCTCTCCCCTTCTCTTTCCTTTCCCTATCTCGCGAGCTCTTCTCGTAGATGCACCCGAAACCAAAATTAAAGACCCGAACACTTTTGATGACCCGAACAGTTCAACCCTTCAAGACTTTTTCCAGGATCTTCTTGGTTTAACTTTTTGCCAATGATTTTCTTCCCTTATTCTAAGTTGAAGGGGATTACGTATTCGGGTTCGACTAAATCTGTGGAAGGATTGAGAATTACTAGATACCAATGGAAGTAGAGGAAAGCAGTCTGCCAATGACAGTAGAGATGGACACACATAGGTGTTGCTTATCTATCTCCCTTCATATTAAATAAACAATAAAAAAATGGAGAGACCACGTTTCCAATGTAATGGAAGAGGCCTTCGTGTTCGCAACAAGGAGAAGAGCCGTTATGTGAGTCTTCCATCTCTAACGATGCTTCTAGTAGGATGTATGATTGGTGTCTTTCTCCCTTCTACAATGTTGAAACAGAACAATACCCCAGACATTAACGAGTGGATCAGTACTCAAGAAAAAGCAAAGGCACCAGTAACTCCAATAGCAGCAGTACAAGAAGAAAATGCGGTTCCATCTCTCCGTCGTAGTCTTCAAGATGAAAACGCGACTGATTCCACAGATGCACAAAATAGAGTCATGGAACAGTTTTCACTCTTGTCTTCTCAGTCTATCCCTACTCCTACCACTCCATACGTTATGAAAACACCTAAACTACCAGACAGCCATAGGAAAAAGATTCTCATTACTGGAGGTGCTGGATTCGTTGGAAGTCATTTAGTGGATAAGTTGATGCAAGAAGGTCATGAAGTAATTGTTCTTGATAACTTTTTCACTGGACAAAAGAAGAATATCATGCACTGGATGCAGCATCCTAACTTTAGGTAAGTTCTTGAAGAATATATGATTTTTATATTTATTTAATATAATTTATCTCACGTGTTTCATAGTCTCATTGTGCACGATGTGACGGAGCCAATCACCCTCGAATTAGATCAGATTTATCACCTTGCATGCCCTGCTTCTCCACCGCATTATCAATACAATCCAGTAAAGACCATCAAGACATCTACCATGGGAACCATCAACATGCTTGGACTTGCAAAACGTGTCAAGGCACGTATGCTCCTCACTTCCACTTCTGAAATTTACGGAGATCCAAAAGAACATCCCCAGAAAGAATCCTATTGGGGAAATGTAAACACTGTCGGACCCCGTTCCTGTTACGATGAAGGAAAGCGTGTAGCGGAAACCATGATGTATTCCTATCGTAATCAAAACAATGTAGATGTACGTGTAGCACGTATTTTCAACACATTTGGACCTAGAATGCATCCAAATGATGGAAGAGTTGTGAGTAATTTCATCATTCAATCTTTGCAAAACAAACCAATGACCATTTATGGTGATGGAAAGAATACTAGATCATTCCAGTATGTGAGTGATTTGGTAGATGGATTGCATGCACTCATGAATGGCGATTATGACATGCCTGTGAATCTTGGTAATCCTGATGAATTCACCGTTGGAGATTTTGCACAAAAGATCAAGACCATGACCAATTCCGAAAGTGAAGTTCTATTTTTGGAAAAGAGTCAGGATGATCCTACACAGAGAAGACCGGCGATTGAAACTGCAAAGGAAAAGATTGGTTGGGAGCCAAAGGTTCATGTCGATGAAGGATTGAAGCATGCAATTAAATATTTCAAACGTGTTTTGGATGCAGATGGTGAGATTATTCCTACTGGTCCAGGAGCTGCAAAGCCAAAGGGTGGTCAAGTTGGGCAAGTTTCTGGAGGAGGAGTAAAGACTGTGGAGGAATAAGCGATTTTGAATGTTATAATGAAAATAAGAATGACGAGTTTTGTAAAAATAAAATCTATAGGAAATGGAAAATGCTTGCTGTCGCTGATTATATTCTCCTTGTCTGGGGCTTTGATAATGTTGGTACTGACAATTTTTAGGTTTAATGCGATAGAAATGTTGAGAATAATTGTAAGGAACGAAAGGAGCAACATTCCCAATAGAATCAATTCATTTTTCTTCATCTTGCTTTCGCTTCTTCATGTTTGGAATGAATAGAGGCATTGCTTGTTGTCATAGAGTAGAAGATGATGCAGTATGAAATTCTCAGTTGTGATTTGGGATTACTCGTACGTATTTTTCCTATTGGGATATGTCAAGATCTTGGAACATAATAGAAAGTTGTTTTTGGGATGGAGGGCACCAAGAAGAAGAAGTTAAAATCAAAATGTCCAGATCTAGCTAGAATAGAATCGCGAATATTTTGTTGAAAGGATGGCGAATTTGGGAAGTTCCGAAAAATGGAAGGGTTTGGAAAATTTCCTACGACTGATCAGTTGAGAACCATTCAACCTGTTCTTCGTGAGACCTTTTTAGTCTAATGACCCGAACTTCCTAGAGAAAGGGAAATTTAAAGACCGGCACATTTCAACCTCTTCCCAAGACAGGGAAAAAATTAAAGACAGGGGAGAAAAAATTAAAGACAGGGGAGAAAAAATTAAAGACAGGGGAGAAAAAAATTAAAGACAGGGGAGAAAAAAATTAAAGACAGGGGAGAAAAGACCGGACACACTTTTCAACCTCTTCCCAAGACAGGGGGGAAAAGACCGGACACACTTTTCAACCTCTTCCCAAGACAGGGGAAAAAGTCCGGAACCCTTATTACAAAAACTTGGGAATTCCAGAAAATTTCGGTAGAGTCCTTGAAGTCACACAACTTCGACTTCAACGTTGTTAGAATCGTTAGGTAAAACAAAGACAACAGATTCACATCCTTACATTTCTTTCATACTCCAAATAGTTGTAAATCTTAATGCAAATAAGTGCTACCAGCCAAGAACGAATCCGATTCAAAATAACTTGATTTTAAAAAACCATGAGCACTGAAACAACAAATACATATACCGTGCGAATTATAAAATTAGGAGTTTTGTGTATATTATGCCTTCAAAATTCCTGTTTCACACTTCTTCGACGATATTCTCAGGGTGTATTAAAGGAAAAATACTCAAAACATGAAGTCTTATTGTTTGGAGAAGTGTTCAAAATGATTTTCAGTGCACATGTTATCTCTACACAAAAACACAATGATGCTAGCTCTTTCACGGAACACATCACTAAACTTGCCTTCACTGCGCAGAAAATGTATGCACTATCTTTGATTTATGGACTCATGAACATACTTTCATATGTCGCTTTGAGAAATATTTCAGCTGGTATTTTTACCATTTGTGCACAATTGAAAATTTTGACTACGGCAAGTTTCTCTACTCTCATGTTGAACAAACGATATTCTTTCACAAAGAAGAGAGCACTCTTTACTCTCATCATTGGGGTCCTGCTATTCTCAGAACCTATTTGGAATACAAGTGAATCAATGGCCTCAAATAAAGATGGTAATGTGTTGCTTGGGACAGCAGCTGTATTGACTGAAGTTGCGCTGAGTGGATTCGCATCAATATATTTTGAAAAAGTGATCAAGACAGATACGAGTCAGCAACTCAACATATGGGAACGAAACTTCCAACTAGCACTGGGAAGTTTTCCAGTTTATCTTGCTTTTATGGTTGCTGATGGAGGTGGAGAAGCTGGCCTTGGTAGAGGTTGGAGTATGGTGACTCTTGCTTTGGGTATTCTTGGTGCTGCAGGTGGTCTACTCGTAGCTCTTTCCATCAAGTATGGTGACGCAGTATTGAAAACACTGGCAACTACTGGTGCAATTATTCTTTCTAGTGTTCTTGACCATATATTTTTGAATGGACCTTTGGACACAAAGATGGTTCTTTCTGGCTGCATTGTTATTACTTCAATTTTCAATTACTCGTTCGATGCAACTCCACAATCACAGTCAATTCCACCACAGTTGTCCAATTCTTTGACATCAAAGAAGGAATATGATAGCGAAGTCAGCTCAGAAGATGAAGAGAGCCAAAGTCTACTTGCCAACATTTCGAAGGATGACGAATAGAACATTTGATTTCTGCTTTTCATTTTTAAACGTGGCACGGTTGAACTCTTCAAAAATATTTTTGAATGTGAACTTTCTTAAATAAGACATACAGCCATCGCTCTTTTTAATATTATTATATCCGCGTTAAAATCCAAATCAAACACACGATTTCTTCAATTCGTAATTTACAGTTTTTCATTTAAAAAAAATATATACTTAAGATGTAATTGTAGCTGGGGGGAATCGATCGTGAAGTCCATAACAACGTTATAGGTTGACATGATAAAAGATTTTTGTGGTATGATTTGTATGCTATGTCATTGTGTCTATAGTTGTTTCCGGTATTGTTTATACGTAGCGGTCATTCTAAAAGTCACTGTTTTAGGGAAGAACTTTTAACATTGTATGGAACAGAGTTCGGTCATTATTACATTTTTCTTCCCAAGAAGACGAGGAAGAGAGTTTCTTCCCTCTTCTTCGACGCATGGATCCCTTTTCTCTTGAAAAAAAAAAGAAGTTTTCCTCTCACTCTATGGATAAAACCTATAAGGAGTTGTTCCAATCATCTAGAAAGGAACTGTTTGAATCAGATTCCATTTCATCATCAAGCCCTGACTAATTCACTCTTGTCGTCTAGAGATTCCTTCCGAATCCCATCATTCTCTTCCTACAGAGATTGGTTCCATTCCATTTCCAAAAAAAAGTTGTTTCCAATTTCCATTTCCAAGAGGTATTATTACTATTATCGTCAGGGTAATTGCTAATCTTCTCCAGCACTGCCACCATGACTAATCGCAATAACAAAAACAATAGGCACCGCAAACAAAGTAGAAGGGACGATCGAGGATGGTTAAATTTTCGTAATCACTCTACAGCCTCTCTACATTCTTCTTGGAAGATGTATGCAATCTTGGCGCTACTATTACTCACTTCCTTGTCAATGCCTACAAATTTTTCAAACGTCAAAGATGTATTGCGCTCCTCGGATGACAATACCAACAATGTCAAGAAATTGTCATACCATCCTCCTTCTCGAGCTGTTAGCCATAATGAAAGCAATGGTACAACGACGAAGACGAAGGCAAACGAGAGGATCACTGCGCCAGTATGCAATAACAATGAGACAATTACGGGTGATGTATTGATCGTCAACATTTCCTCGGCACAAAACAATAATACAAAAATGGTAAATACTCCAGCCAAGAATCCAAGAAACAACACAGCTCTCTGTCGGATTGAAGAAAACAAGATATATGAGCATTTTCCGCATTATATGCAATTTATTCTCAGGTGCTGGTCATTCTTCCAAATGCAAGCAAAGGAGACCAATATAATAATTGTTCCTGATGCAAAGTATCATGGCAAGAGCTCATTTCAAACGGGTATAAATGATGTTCTTTTGAAGCTGGGCATCCAAATAGAAACATATAGCATGATGAGACCTTACTTTGGACAGGGGAATAATTCATCTTCTGTGAGTGTAGGAAATTCATTTGGTTTCTTCGTGGCTTCTCCTGTGCATGCCAAAGAGTTTCGCAGACAGTTCATGGTAGCACTGGATCTTTTTGCTCCTAGTAACGATCGTGGTGTCGTTGGTGAAAGTAGCATAGCTTCTCAGCTTATTGATAAAGAGATGCCTAAAATTGCAATTCTGAACAGGAAGAATACAAGAAGTTTGCTTAACGTTGATGAAATTGCAAAGTCAATTAAAGAGGAGCTCAACATGACAGATTCTGTGGCAGTTGTAGGATTTGAAAATTCGTCATTTGTTGATCAGGTAAAATTCTTTTCCGAGCATGATATTGTGATATCCCCCCACGGGGCTCAGGTACGTTACATTCCTCTATTCTCACATAATTGTATCCACACTGCTTTCTTACATCTTTACATCTTTGTGTTGAGAGCAGCTCACAGGAATCATATTCATGCCAGAAAATGGTGCAATACTTGAGATCTTCCCGTTAGGATACGTGATTCAGGATTACTTTGGAAGTCTAACTGCTCCAATTGGGCTGGAACATGCATATATCTACGAGACGAATGGGAATCTTGCGGAAGAGACAGCTTATTGGACCGCAAATCTTGGGCGCCGAGGTATTGCGAGACGTAGAAATCTTTGCCTTTCTGTGCCCAAAATCGTCGAAGGGGTCAAGTTGCTTGTTAAAAACTGGAGGAAAAGACACAGAGAAGAGAATGCATTGCGCTCCTCGGATGACAATACCAACAATGTCAAGAAATTGTCATACCATCCTCCTTCTCGAGCTGTTAGCCATAATGAAAGCAATGGTACAACGACGAAGACGAAGGCAAACGAGAGGATCACTGCGCCAGTATGCAATAACAATGAGACAATTACGGGTGATGTATTGATCGTCAACATTTCCTCGGCACAAAACAATAATACAAAAATGGTAAATACTCCAGCCAAGAATCCAAGAAACAACACAGCTCTCTGTCGGATTGAAGAAAACAAGATGTATGAGCATTTTCCGCATTATATGCAATTTATTCTCAGGTGCTGGTCATTCTTCCAAATGCAAGCAAAGGAGACCAATATAATAATTGTTCCTGATGCAAAGTATCATGGCAAGAGCTCATTTCAAACGGGTATAAATGATGTTCTTTTGAAGCTGGGCATCCAAATAGAAACATATAGCATGATGAGACCTTACTTTGGACAGGGGAATAATTCATCTTCTGTGAGTGTAGGAAATTCATTTGGTTTCTTCGTGGCTTCTCCTGTGCATGCCAAAGAGTTTCGCAGACAGTTCATGGTAGCACTGGATCTTTTTGCTCCTAGTAACGATCGTGGTGCCGTTGGTGAAAGTAGCACAGCTTCTCAGCTTATTGATAAAGAGATGCCTAAAATTGCAATTCTGAACAGGAAGAATACAAGAAGTTTGCTTAACGTTGATGAAATTGCAAAGTCAATTAAAGAGGAGCTCAACATGACAGATTCTGTGGCAGTTGTAGGATTTGAAAATTCGTCATTTGTTGATCAGGTAAAATTCTTTTCCGAGCATGATATTGTGATATCCCCCCACGGGGCTCAGGTACGTTACATTCCTCTATTCTCACATAATTGTATCCACACTGCTTTCTTACATCTTTACATCTTTGTGTTGAGAGCAGCTCACGGGAATCATATTCATGCCAGAAAATGGTGCAATACTTGAGATCTTCCCGTTAGGATACGTGATTCAGGATTACTTTGGAAGTCTAACTGCTCCAATTGGGCTGGAACATGCATATATCTACGAGACGAATGGGAATCTTGCGGAAGAGACAGCTTATTGGACCGCAAATCTTGGGCGCCGAGGTATTGCGAGACGTAGAAATCTTTGCCTTTCTGTGCCCAAAATCGTCGAAGGGGTCAAGTTGCTTGTTAAAAACTGGAGGAAAAGACACAGAGAAGAGAATGCATTGCGCTCCTCGGATGACAATACCAACAATGTCAAGAAATTGTCATACCATCCTCCTTCTCGAGCTGTTAGCCATAATGAAAGCAATGGTACAACGACGAAGACGAAGGCAAACGAGAGGATCACTGCGCCAGTATGCAATAACAATGAGACAATTACGGGTGATGTATTGATCGTCAACATTTCCTCGGCACAAAACAATAATACAAAAATGGTAAATACTCCAGCCAAGAATCCAAGAAACAACACAGCTCTCTGTCGGATTGAAGAAAACAAGATGTATGAGCATTTTCCGCATTATATGCAATTTATTCTCAGGTGCTGGTCATTCTTCCAAATGCAAGCAAAGGAGACCAATATAATAATTGTTCCTGATGCAAAGTATCATGGCAAGAGCTCATTTCAAACGGGTATAAATGATGTTCTTTTGAAGCTGGGCATCCAAATAGAAACATATAGCATGATGAGACCTTACTTTGGACAGGGGAATAATTCATCTTCTGTGAGTGTAGGAAATTCATTTGGTTTCTTCGTGGCTTCTCCTGTGCATGCCAAAGAGTTTCGCAGACAGTTCATGGTAGCACTGGATCTTTTTGCTCCTAGTAACGATCGTGGTGCCGTTGGTGAAAGTAGCACAGCTTCTCAGCTTATTGATAAAGAGATGCCTAAAATTGCAATTCTGAACAGGAAGAATACAAGAAGTTTGCTTAACGTTGATGAAATTGCAAAGTCAATTAAAGAGGAGCTCAACATGACAGATTCTGTGGCAGTTGTAGGATTTGAAAATTCGTCATTTGTTGATCAGGTAAAATTCTTTTCCGAGCATGATATTGTGATATCCCCCCACGGGGCTCAGGTACGTTACATTCCTCTATTCTCACATAATTGTATCCACACTGCTTTCTTACATCTTTACATCTTTGTGTTGAGAGCAGCTCACGGGAATCATATTCATGCCAGAAAATGGTGCAATACTTGAGATCTTCCCGTTAGGATACGTGATTCAGGATTACTTTGGAAGTCTAACTGCTCCAATTGGGCTGGAACATGCATATATCTACGAGACGAATGGGAATCTTGCGGAAGAGACAGCTTATTGGACCGCAAATCTTGGGCGCCGAGGTATTGCGAGACGTAGAAATCTTTGCCTTTCTGTGCCCAAAATCGTCGAAGGGGTCAAGTTGCTTGTTAAAAACTGGAGGAAAAGACACAGAGAAGAGAGTATCACTACCACTACAAAAAATTGAAAAAATAACAGTGTCGCTTTTGCTTAGCTGATGACAACGAAGGAACCTTTTATCAGATATGTAAGGATTGTTGAAATGGGATACATCGTAGAGGAAATGCTGGTATCAGCTGTAAATATAACCAAGCCGATCATATGAGTACTGATCGCGAATTTCCAAGATAGAACCAATTAGGTAGGTACACGAAGACATGATGCAAAGGAAGAAGACAGGAATGGAGTTGAGGACTTGCCTACTGGATTGAGAAGGAGGAAGGAGGACACCACAACAAGCAAACAAAAAATGAAAATAGACGCAAATAATGTAAGCAAGAATGTAATGTAAACAATGAGGTAGCTACATAGATGGTAAAACAAGAAATGATGAATTTTATTACTAGAGATGACCGGTTACAAAGGCAACAAGAAGACTACTACAAGTGACTCCTAATAAGAGAAAAGATCGGTTGCCACATCTTGTTTGGATTCATTTGAAAGTGGTGTGAATAGATGGAACCGGGAAGAGATTGTAATCCTCTCTCCAGTTCTATTTTGATAGAAAATTCCAGGCCTGCTAGTCCCTTGAATTCTTCTCTAGTAGTAGTTTTGTGCAAAAGTCTTTTACTTCCTACCTATAATCTATGGTGATAAAGAATGATGTCTTTCTGGAAGAAGCCAAGAAGAGTCGAGTTCCACCTTCTATCATTTTGCCTAGTCTGTCCCTGTTGGTAAGAAGTCAGGAAGCGAATGGATTGGTATTACACCTTGTTCAGGATTATCAATCCAACTGCGCCTACCTGCTAGGAGAAATTGTTGGAGTGTGGGCTCTTGTATGAACTGTATGAATAGTTGTCATGAATGTCAAAGTGATGTACAAATACAATACTCAAGCAGATATAGAAAGACTTGGATTGTATCGACTAGTGCTATGTAATGTGATTGTTGTAACGATGCTGTAGTACTTTTCTTCAGAAATTGTTTACAAAAGCCGTAAACAGCAACTATATTGGAATGCATTTCTGCTAAGAGAATCTGTCGAAAAAAAAATATCGCGACCAGACATAGAATGAAGAAGGGGAAATATAGAGCTATGGTACAGAGCTATGTTACAACAATATCACAATGGAATGTCATATGATCGCTTCTGCTTGAATGGGATGTCGGCGCCAACACCTTGAGGTTGAAATCTAATTCAAGAGTCGTGCTGTTAATATCTTTCTTTCACTTGATCCAATGACATGAGATTTTGTAAATCTTGGTTTTCCAGGTCAATTGTAAAGCGCACTGTTATAGACGTCTTTTTTCAATGTATTGTAGATATTCCCAAAGCTGTTTTGATGGATTCATCTGTGATGGCCAAACTGCGTCTCTATGAAATGTAGGACAAACCATTACGTGACATTCCTACAATCTTTCCGCCAGGTTTGTGGCTTCCACTACTGTGGACAAGTAGTACAGTCTGATTGTTGATGGGATCCTTCACTGTCAAAACCATTTCTACAGTGCATGTCAGCATCTCTTTCAATATATAGGTAAGAACTTCGGAAAAGTTGGATGGACAAACAGTTGGATCAGATGGCATATTCATAAGAATGCAATGACGAGCTAGTATTGGAGTCCAAAGATGACGTCAGGGAGACCTTTTCTATCTCTTTTTCAGAGAATTGCATTCGTTCTCCTTCCCTGGAAGGGTTCTAACTTGGGAAAAATAAATGGTTGAAGTGCTCGGGTCTTTAAAAAAACTCTGATTCTCTGAGGAGAAAAAGGTAATCTCTTGGGAAAAAGAAATGGTTGAAGTGTTCAGGTCATTAATAGAAAGATCCTCTTCTGCGGTTCAAGAAGGGAGAAGCCTCTAAGAGAATCATGAACTCTTGAACTTCAGTCTTGGAAAGGGCCCTCGGGTCATTTTAAAAAGATCTCTAAATTCTTTCCCTCTCTCTCTTCTAAAGGGCCTGTTCGGGTCATCATGAAAAGTTCTCCCTCTTCTAAGGCAGTCGGGTGAAACCGAGATATTTCTCCATTTTCCAAAAAGTGACAATTCCCCCAGCCCATTCAAAATTCAGCGATTATGATCTAGATCTTTGGACAATTTGATTCAAGCTCTTATCGATACCCCCCTTATGAGAAAGAAAACGCCTCCTACCCAAGCTAGTGTCTTCTGCTCCATCCCAACAAATCACGTAAATATTTGCTCGTATGTTCCAAGATCTTGGCATTTTCTAATAGTAAAAAATACGTACGAGTAATCGCCAAATCATACTTCTCCCTCGAAAAGGATTTTATTTCTTCTTCTCTATGACGCACAACAATGCCTCCTCTCATTCCAAATCAAAATGAAGATACGAAAGCAAGATGAAGAAGCGAAAGATGAAAAAAATTGAATTGATCCTATTGGGAATGTTACTCCTTTTGTTCCTAACAATTATTCTCAACATTTCTATCGCCTTAGACCTAAACATTGTCAGTGCCAACATTATCAAAGCTCCAGACAAGGACAATATGTCGATGAAGAATCAGCGACAGCATGTATTTTCCAGTAGAGAAACTCATTTCGACTTACTTCAACAGCAACGTTTGTATGATTACTCTTCTTCCAGTAGCAATCATACAGAGAGTAAGGAGCATGATATGAAAAGCATGGTGTCTCGAAATGTATCTAAACAAACACTCTTGAGACAAGCAGTAGGATTGGAACCGAGAATACAATGCCATTCACCAGAGAAGAACGTTCCCTGGATATTAGATGGTACATGTATGAAGGATCCACATCGCTCTATTTTCAGTTCTGCTTCCTATAAGCGCACTTGTGGGCTTTGCGGAAATGGTGCAGAATATTTGAGAGAATTACAAGAAGATATTGCAAAGAAGTTTGCAAGCAAGTGCAAAGAATTAGTAGTTTACGGAGCTGCTCTTGGAAGCAAATATGAGCAATGGATGCGATCATCAAATTTTCTTGGTGACCACAGTATCAAAGTGGTTCGACGTCATGGAACTTGCTTTTTCCAATTTGTGACTGATGTCGATCATACGGGAGACCTTCTATCATCAGATGGTTCCCAGCGGCTCATTGTGATTGACCCATCTAGAATGCCATACAAGAACAACCGTCGGAATACAAAAATCTTGAAGCTGAATCCTGGTCTACTCTTCCCTTGGGCTGATAGAGTGATTTGGCAGGATGCTAAACTTCTTCAATCGAATCATGGCAATATGCCTTCGCCCAAAGGTTTACCAAGCGATTACTTACTACACTTCGATCGTACCGTTGGTCGCTATGGTGTTTGCTCGAGCTACATGGGATTGCCTCCTGATAAAGCTTCTGTTGGAGACTCCTCGACAGTCAGTTTTAAAGCTCATTGCGATGCTATTATTGCTTCTGCTGAAAAGAGACCTACTGTATCTGATGATCTCGAAACTCTACGACTCCAGTGTCAACACTACGAGGAAATGCATAGTAATGAAGCACTACAGTCGAGTCAGGTATTTTACAATCGGCATCCACTTGTTGATACTGCCTTCATCGTTTATGATATGCGTGATTCAACCTGCCGAAAATTTAATGGAGATTTTGGGTGTTCATGGCTCAATGAAATACACTGTTTCTCCGACCGAGATCAGATTTCATTTCCACATGTACTAGCAAGCTCAGGGTTGAGGCTTTCTCCTCATATGCAAGTTACTGGTCAAGAATATCGCGACCGCATATATATTAATGAAAAGCAAAGACCTATGTTACACATTGCAAAGAGAGGCTGCCATTGGTACTATAGGAGCTTTTCTCGATGTGTAGCAAGTTCCAACACACATATTGATGAGGAAATGATCAAGGACAACGAGACTCCACCAACGACCACCACAACATCAACAAAGCCGAGAGTTGCTGTGATTGTAGCGGGTACTTTGAATAGGTTCATTTTTGATTCTGCTCTGAAAAATTTGATAAAACCTATGAAAAAAAGAGCATCCGTTGACTATTATGTGTCACTAAGCACCGCTCGAATGAAAGCTTACAGGTCAGACTCAGGATACACAGACCGCCTTCAGCCAGATCCCACACTACCTTCTTCTTCTGTCGAAGATTTTGTTGACATAGAGGAATATATACGAACCAAAATTGCCAGTTTGTCCTCGTCTGTAGGTGCCGTGTATTTGCAGGAATCTATTGATATAGATTCTGAGCCAATGCTTATCGCTAGAAGAGAAAGAGCCCTACAAGAACACCCAGACGAAGATCCAGACTCAAGATTTCCTATCATTGACAATAGAAACGCTGCTATATCGCAAAGGACTGCAAATGCAAATAGGAATCTTTTGAGGTTGCATCTCGCTATACAGAGTTTGTGGAAGACTGCCACCAATTGGGAAAACGAAGAAGGTTTTAAATACGATTATGTCATGTTCCTTCGTGACGACTCTCTCTGGTTGAAAGAGTTTGACATACGCAACCTTATAGCTAAAGGTGGAGACATTTTCATCCCTGCATGTGATGCAAGGGATCCTCCTCTACAACCAAGTGAAATAAATGACCATATCCTAGTTTCGCGACGTGACACTGCAGACGTATTTGGAAATTATTATTCAGAACTATCGAAGAAAGATGTCAAGGGTTGCATGAAACTACTGCCAGATGATCTGACAAAAGGTGGAAAGCGTGGGTGCAACAGTGAAATGTTACTGAAATGGATAGTGGACGAAAGAAACAGAACTGTCACCAAACTTGGACAAAGTAAGCTACCCTTTCAGCGCTCTGCAAATGTAAAGCTACCGGATGGATCGAATGTTCCATGTTTCCATAAGTTTTGTCAAAGTCGGAAGCACCCCTTGACTTTCACAAATGAGTCGAATGCAATAAAAATATGCAAACAAATCGATTGGAAAAAGGTCTTTGAAATAAAGTAAATGTATTTGAAAGTTTAAATGTTTGTGCTGCTTCAATTCACAATCTATATAGACTATGTAGTAGTACGTACTGTAATGTTTATTATCGATAGCCAATAAGAGTCATGAAAGTCGTTGCTAGATAAACTTCTCCAGTTATTATTAGAACCTCCTCGAGAAGAGAACTAGTGTCCCGTTCCTTTTCGGTAGCCTCCTAGACTAGTAAAGAAGAGGATTTTGTACTTGCTATGAAGATTAAGTTCTTCTGACCGGATCGAGAATATCATTGTTGGGAGAATACATCAATCGGAACGTGCATGGTTACTACTCTAGCTGATCTAAGTAGTAAGAGTCAAGCTGTTTTTGTTTCGGTTGCAACGTCTTTGATCTTGTTTGGATTCATTTGAAAGTGGTGTGAATAGATGAAACCGGGAAGAGATGGTAATCCTCTGTCCAGTTTTATTTTGATAGAAAATTCCAGGCCTGCTAGTCCCTGGAATTCTTCTCTAGTAGTAGTTTTGTGCAAAAGTTTTTTACTTCCTACCTACAATCTATGTTGATAAAGAATGAGCAAACTTCAATCAAGAGTTTAATTTGTGAAATCATGAGGTTTCTCGTGTTCTCTTTCTTAATTTCACGCTTCGACAACTTTATCTCGCTAATATTGACATCTCGCTGCTCATATAGAGGCTTCCATTCTTTATAGATCATATCCTCAAAAGTCTTTTCAAGTTTATCCATCACAAGAAAGAAGTCTGGACTTCCAATGATTCCAGTTGAATGAAGAGTGATAATGTTGGGATGTGTCGAGAGAGCTCTTAAGAACTCTGCTTCTTTGGCCAAGTCTGCTTGAGCTTGTAATCTTTGAGCACCGTAAAGGCTGCCTCTGATTTGTTTCAATGCCATTGACGTAAAAGTTTCGTGTTCACCATCTTCAGAAGATATCGATCTAAGTGAATGCACTTCTCCGAAACCTCCACGACCCAAAGTCTCACCAATTTCGAGCTGACTGATACGATGTTGTAATATTGGTCTGCTGTTCTTGAAAGTCTCTCTCATTTTAGCCACACTATCCATACATCTTTGTTGCAACATCTTTGCCCTACGAGAGCTATCTTTGGATTCAGAGTCAATCCTCGAACTGACTGTCCGCTTATCTGGAATAAGATCTACATCGTCATGAAAGCCAACCCCCATCTTGCTTGAATGAGGAAAATAGAAAAGTGCGAATGTAAGATGTTTGTGGTTATGTCTATGAAATACGGCTCTTCTAAGAAGGTATGTAGCGTTGGGTTTGACATCAGTCCATGTGAGAGTTGAAAAAGGAACGAAAAAAGTGCCTGCTGCTCAGCACAACCAGATTGTGAAAAAATGAGAACTATGGCAGTTTTTTATGCTCATTCTTGATGTCAATTTTTATTTTGAAAAATACGTTTTAACGATGAAGGCTTAATGACACGGAGCTCGTTCAATAGAATACATCATACCTATCACATGAACATGATTGTACAGAGAGAAAGTTCAAGTTAGAGTATAAAGATATATTATTTTTGGCTACTGGACCTTCACCAGAAAGAAAGAAATGAATCACTAATTGCTTACGGTACAGACAAAGATATTTGACAAGCAAGGAAATAGTATTCAAAATATGTAAAACTGCGGGAGAACTCAAGCATCTACGTATGGGAAGGATACGGTTCCTCAACCTCACACAGCTATGAAAGAATGCAGAAAATAACATGTAAACTTGTTGAAAAGATGCACTTAAAAATGCAAACATAAAGTCACGGATCATGCGTCTTAACAACTCTAATAAGACGTGTTTAGATTGGAAAGACCCCACAACTGCCAGCACAATTGGCTTTGACAGCACCATCATAGACGGTATCGGTGCATTCTGTAACTTCACTCAAAAGAGTTTTTTCTAAATTAGGAGAAGGAGCAGGAGATGAAGTCTGGAGGAATCTACTTGAACAGCCATAGATGACGGTGCGGATCACCAGTCATTCTCCACTCGTTTTTGGTAGGAACAGCACTTAGATCAATGATGATTTTCACTGGAATCACACCATCACGACCTGTAATATATATTAATGAAAATCAAAGACCTATGTTACACATTGCAAAGAGAAGCTGCCATTGGTACTATAGGAGCTTTGCTCGATGTGTAGCAAGTTCCAACACGCATATTGATGAGGAAATGATCAAGGACAACGAGACTACACCAACGACCACCACAACGTCAACAAAGCCGAGAGTTGCTGTGATTGTAGCGGGTACTTTGAATAGGTTCATTTTTGATTCTGCTCTGAAAAATTTGATAAAACCTATGAAAAAAAGAGCATCCGTTGACTATTATGTGTCACTAAGCACCGCTCGAATGAAAGCTTACAGGTCAGACTCAGGATACACAGACCGCCTTCAGCCAGATCCCACACTACCTTCTTCTTCTGTTGAAGATTTTGTTGACATAGAGGAATATATACGAACCAAAATTGCCAGTTTGTCCTCGTCTGTAGGTGCCGTGAATTTGCAGAAATCTGTTGATATCGATTCTGAGCCAATGCTTATCGCTAGAAGAGAAAGAGCCCTAGAAGAGAACCCAGACGAAGATCCAGACTCAAGATTTCCTATCATTGACAATAGAAACGCTGCTATATCGCAAAGGACTGCAAATGCAAATAGGAATCTTTTGAGGTTGCATCTCGCTATACAGAGTTTGTGGAAGACTGCCACCAATTGGGAAAACGAAGAAGGTTTTAAATACGATTATGTCATGTTCCTTCGTGACGACTCTCTCTGGTTGAAAGAGTTTGACATACGCAATCTTATAGCTAAAGGTGGAGACATTTTCATCCCTGCATGTGATGCAAGGGATCCTCCTCTACAACCAAGTGAAATAAATGACCATATCCTAGTTTCGCGACGTGACACTGCAGACGTATTTGGAAATTATTATTCAGAACTATCGAAGAGAGATGTCAAGGCTTGCATGAAACTACTGCCAGATGATTTGACAAAAGTTGGAAAGCGTGGATGCAACAGTGAAATGTTACTGAAATGGATAGTGGACGAAAGAAACATAACTGTCACCAAACTTGGACAAAGTAAGATACCCTTTCAGCGCTCTGCAAATGTAAAGCTACCGGATGGATCGAATGTTCCATGTTTCCATAAGTTTTGTCAAAGTCGGAAGCACCCCTTGACTTTCACAAATGAGTCGAATGCAATAAAAATATGCAAACAAATCGATTGGAAAAAGGTCTTTGAAATAAAGTAAATGTATTTTGAAAGTGTTCATCTATGAGCTTCTTTTATCTTATAGTAGTATATTGTTATTTTTATTATCGCTAATTAGAGTCATGAAAGGCGTTGCTAGATTAACCTATAGTTACAAGAGCAAATAATTGCAAGAAGAGGAATAAATTGCAGAAAAGATGCTTTGTCATTGCAAGTTTATATTCTGCTCAACAGGACACTAGTATTAATATCATAAGAATGCAGTCTTGAAGTTTTGTCGGTTTTATGAAGGACACTAAGAATCCAATGGGAGCTAAATCCTCTATTCGGTTCCATTTCGAAAACATGTTGAGGTTTGCTTTCTCTGATAAGTATGTAAAGCATCTCAACTTCATAATCAGTAAATTTGCAAGAATTTGATCTTTGACACTAAATAACCATCTTTTGGCGGAAAGACGACATTTCTGCACCATACTTGTTGTAGAGAGTCTGGAGTGTAGGATAGAATGTTTCAACCCTTGATAATTTTTTCATTGAAGGGTCGTCATCGTCAACACGATCAGGATGAATTGAAGTTGATGAAAATTACCATAGGACCATTCTTCATTTTAAGCGAAGACGGAGCACTATCATGAGAAAGAAAGGAAGAGAGAAAAGTTTATAACTACTTGAAGAAGCATTCCTTTTCTTGTTGGAGACACGCATATTCCTATCTTCACCATTATGTCGAGCAGTATCATGGTCATTTGGTACGGATGTCTCAGGATTGATTGAATGCAAAAGGATGATTATTGGAGTTTGATGAAGCTCTCGGATATTCCTGCTGCTGTAGTTGTTGATGATGGTCCATATCATGAGTAGCAAAAGCTGGAGGTGACGTATGGCTACTCGAGCAAGCATTCTTTTTCTTGTTGGAGACACGCATATTCCTATCATAATGATACGTAATTTCAACTTGTCTTGGTTGAATCATTCGAAATATTTTCACCTGCTCGACTTTTTTGCAAGGAAGGTGGTATAATATCAGTTTCATCTTGTGCTGTATGCGAAAGACTTAGTTTGACTTTCCAATTTGCCTCTGAATATCCAAGAAAATTGAGCAAATTTAATTCATGTTCACTAATATCTTTCCAAAATTTTCCAAATAGCAGTGGCCATTCCTTCTTTTCATCCCACATGCGTTGTGTGAATCCAATCATTGTACCAGCTCGTTTGATGCTAGAGGGAAGTTCTACCCAGTATAAATTGTGAAAAGTTTCAGTATTCACCAGAAAAGAACCTTCAATTTTTGTTGTGTTTTCATAGAATTTCCATCCCCACCAGGATAAACTAGGATTTTCTTTGTATAAAAACTGATATTCATTCAAACGATGGTGGAGTGTATGCGAAGGACAAGTGCGAAGTTTCTCATAGATTTCGTAATCAAACCTTGGTGCGGGTCTCAGGTCTATTTCAAAGTCTGCTTCAGGAACATTGGCATAGCCCCATGTGAAATTTTTATCAGTTGAAAGATCGCAAGGCATAATACTTGGGTGGGACTGAACCCAATGTTCAGAAGCATAGCGGCCAGAACCTGTACAAGATTCACGAGGAAAGGGATTGGGATACAATGAGTCTATTTGCTTTTGAAATTTGAAAGGGTTTTGTAACTTTGCAATGTATTCACACTTGGCTACCCATATATTTCCAGACGTATGAGGATGGGGTAGTGGAGACATTCGTGAGCTACAGACGTTGCATGTATCCTCTGGCATGTTTGCACATTCTTGTGACAGGGCCCCTCTCGTCAAGAATCTACGTAATGAATCATTTTCAGGTTTGGGATGAAATGATCCTTTGTTGTGCAGATATACCGCAGTATCTGTCGGGTTCTCTTTACAATAATTATGTAGGAGTTCGAGTGTTCCAAATTCATCTCCTTCTTTGTCATACTCAATTGTCTTTGTGTTATTAATAGCAAATGAGGTACCGATAAAGCGCACATGTACTTGATGAAAAGGTTTCATGTGATCCATTTGTTCATCAACAATTGATTTTGAGGTCTCAATAGATGTTGCATTCAAGTCTCTAGTGTAGACGTTGTAGAAAACAGGAATGCTGTCAGAGGGGGTTAATCTATCATTTTGTACTTCAGTTGCATTTCGAGTATTTCCACTTGTTTCCAAAAACAGCACAGTATCTGGGGAATTAAAAGATGAAAGCTTCATCCAAAAGGAAAAAACATGGATCAAGAACAACATTAAGGACAGAAACCATGCTTCTTTCTTTAGTGGTGTGACAAGACAATAAAAAGATATTCTTCTTCCTCTCATGTTATGTCAAATTTTGATCTCAAATAGTAACTGTTCTTTGATGATTCAAAATGAACTGGGTGCTTTGGACTAGACTGCTGGGTCGTATGCCCGATGCCTGATGTACAGAATTTGAAGTCGTTTTCCCACTTTTAGACTCAAGTTTTATATTCCACCTAAAGAAACATACGAAGAAGGTAACGTGAAAGTACATACATTCAAAGTAGAGAAATGTACGACGTCGATTTAAAGAAAGAAAAGGGGGAGAGGAAATTAGAGGGAGAAGGCCGGCCTCCTTATGTACAAAGAAGAGGATTGTTAAAATAGCCAGAAAAAGGATATAAGCTCCTAAAGATCGGTCTTAATTAAATTGAACAGTCTTTAATTGAACAGTCTTTAATTGAACAGTCTTCAAAAGAACGGTCTTCAAAAGAACAGTCTTCAAAAGATCAGTCTCCAAAAGAACAGTCTTCAAAAGAACTTTCTCTTTGGAAGCCTCCAACTTAGAATCTTGTTGAAGTGTTCGGGTCATTAGACTAAAAAGATCTAAGAAGACTTATCTCAACTGATCAGTCGTAGGAAATTTCTAAACCCTTCCATTTTTGGAACTTCCAAAGTTCACCATCCTTTTCAACAAAATATTCGGCGATCCTATTCTCCATTTTGATGATTCTACCGTGTGCACAACTGCTCCCCCCTTTTGACGGTTAAAATATTTAACGGCGGGCTTAAGTAAATTATTTAGCTCAGACATTTCCACTTTTCCAGAAGTGCTCACCTCGCGCCAAAAGAAAGGTGACCTCCACCCGATAAGAGCACTAACAAACAACAAACTAACACCTAATTCAATTGAAATACCTAGCCTGTAGCATCATTTCTTCACTAGTTACTAGAGACTATTGCAGTAATTGAATCTATAGATACTCCTTGAACATAATGCGAAGGAGTCTCCAGTAACCATGAAAAATTCCGGCCGCAATAGAGAGGTAGGTTTCAATCAAACGATTCAACGACACATCTCTCCGCCAACAATACCTCCATTCTACACATTTTCAAACTACATAATGGTATAATATAGACTAGAACCTATTCTTTAGTAATAATAGTAATAGATAGTATGATTGAATTCCCTTGATAGATTGAATCGATTCACCAGTCGACGTGTGAAGATGTGGTCATGATCAAATTTGTAGTCAAGAGACGAATGAACAACTCAATTTCTCTATATCTTCTCCATAACTTACGGAGACTCCTTCGCTATCTGTTCCAGGAGTGTCTATATAGTTGATTTGAATCAAACTCTCCGTAAGTTACTGAAGAAATGGAGTGTAGCAGTGTATTTTGATTGAATTTGTTGTGTTTGTTAGTGTGTTCATCGCGGGGAGCTCGTTGAAAAGCAGCAGCAATAATGGTGCATTTTTGATTCTGTAATGAAATTCGATTTGAGTCCCGTGCAGACTTTGAAAACCAAGATTTTCTCTCTCTCCCTTTTGTCATTGTTTTTCAAAGCTGACGTTCAATCGCTTTGTTGATCATGATGTGGTTGTACTTGATTTCAATACTCTAAAATCGATTAAACTCAATGAATCAATCATTACATTACTCTCTAGTATAGTATTAGGCAACGGACGAAGCAGTAAAGGTAAGAAAAACAAGAAACGACAAGTCGAATCGATTGAATTTCAAAAGAGAGAAAACTCTTCAGTACCAAACCAGAGATGCGAAACTCTGCCCTCAAAGCCCGAAAAAGAGATCAACTTTTGAAATCCAGAGAGGAAAAACTCTGTTCACCCAAAGCCGGAGATGCGAAACTCTGCTCTCAAAAGCCCGAATAAGAGACCAATTTTTGAAATCCAGAGACGCCAACTCTGTAATAAAGCAATGAGAGACCAACTCTTGAAAATCCAGAGACGCCAATTCTGAAATAAAGCAGGAGTAGCAAACTCCTTAACGCCAGAGAAGTAAACTCTGCACTCGACGTGTACATTAAAACCGGAGATGAGATTCGATACTCCGTAATCAAAGCTCAAACCTTGAAGGTTGCACCTCTCACTAAAAAAGGTGTCAAGAATTTCAAATCCCAATTTCACTGAAATTTGAAGGAAACTAAATCTCTCGAGTTTCGTGGGACATTTTTGCTTTGCATTTCATGGAAAGTCGCAGAACAGTTTCCGTCAGAAAAGCAGATGGCAGAACAGTTGGTTGCTTCACACGACTAAGCCCGCCAAGCTAAATCGCCTGAATTCTGGAGGTGGAAAATGGAGTGGAATAGAACTCCGTGAAGCTGACTGCCAACAACTCCTCTCATAATTCTCAAAAGTGGAAGATTGAATGCAAGTCTCCCCTTCACAACATTCCATATCTATAGTTTCCATCCATTCGCAGTCTACCATGTCGTCTCTAGATAACTTCTCCTCATCGGAAGGTCTATCTGTACCTTTCCCGTTCAAGAGAGAGCTCATAAGATTCAAGAGAGAGACCATTATCTCCACCGGCTTGCTAGACATCAACTCCGACGGTGCTATTTTGAGAGCAAAGCCTTCTGCTGAACTCTTTGTTGACCTAGCTCGGAGCCCCTTGTTTCCAGTAGGTGATGCTCCAGTCCTCTCCTTGTGTTTGGTGGAAGGTCAACTTTCGGTCATGTACTCCTTTGCTCATCTGAGATTCATTCCAGATGAAACAAGTCTCGTCGGTGAAGAACAGTATCTGGTGGCAGTCACTAGTCCAAAGTCGGACAAGGCAATACTCCTCTCCTTCTATGCAGCTCCACCCGCTCAGCTTTATCTTGATGGATTTGATATCAAGTTGCTCACAAAGCGAGAGGATGAAGAGGTGATCAGGAACCTACCCAAGATGCAAGTATCCGCTACTTCGAAGGATGATAGTCTACCTGTGCAAAATTGTGCAGCTGTTCCTCCTGCTCTATTCAAGTTTCTACTCTCGCAAAATGCTAGTACCCCAACGGACTGTCTTTTAGCTACTCTCAGTTGGTTAGACCAGCAGAATCTTTCAGCCTTCACCGCTTCAAATAACAAGAAAACAAGAAGACCTTTGAGTGCCCCTCTTCGTGACTTGCTATCTTTTCTAGTACTAGGCTGTGTGGTTCCTGATGATCTGAAGAATGCAGCCTGTTCGATGTTTGAACCTCTTCCGGCTGGTGAGCTCTACTCAAAGAGTCAGAATTTAGTTCTTCAATGGACTCAGGAAGCAGTTGAGGAAGAAGGAGGTGAACAGAATGTGGAAGACCCTCCAGTGCAGGTAGATACTGAACAGCCTCCTCCTTTTCAAGTAGAACACGTAGTAGGACAGAGTACACAGGCGGCGGATTGTTTATCTAGACCACAGGTAGTGCAAGCACAGCAGACTCAGATACCTCAGCAACAGAATGTTGCCAATGATCTTTTAGTAGGTCTAATTGAAGCAGTTGGTGGTTTGAAGAAGAAGTCCAGCACTACCTTCTTCGACACTATAGGTAATGAGAGATTGTCCAAAGCCTGGTGTCTCCTAGGATCAGATGGCATCTCCACCGTAGTCGATGTTCCCGATGGTGTGCAGGCTCTCTACAAGCAGAAAGATGGTGCTGCAATGGCTAGATTTCTAAACTCGGTTTCTAGACAAGTCTCTGTCCAACCTGCTGTCATGTCATCCTTGAGAAGTAGCCTAGAGACAAACACTTTGTACAATCAGCAACCAAATGGTCTCTCCATCTTCATGTGCAAGGCCAAGGATGAGAGTGTTGAGATTGCGGATATCATGGGTACAGCTGATAGTGTAGCTCCGGCCTTGCTCCCAGACCTCATGAAAGGTCACAACTTCCAAGACCTTCTCCACTCGAAGGTAACAGCCCCAAAGACATTGACGGACTTGGAACTTGTACTTCTTGGATATGGTGAGATTTTAGAATCTCTGATCCCGGGCAGTCTACTTTGCTCCAAATATTCAGAGCTAATGACAGCCTTTACCAAGAACAAGGCGAATTTCAACAGTTTCTTTAGGATTCAAGGGAAGGATCTTCTAATTACATTCCTCAATGGTGTGAACTCCAAGATTGCTAAGTTTGTCAATTCCTGTTGGGATCTTTCTCCAAAGCCAAGCCTCTTGAACTTTGAGGAGCTAATGGATGATATTGCAAGTGGGACCTTCATGAATAGATGGAAGATTGAGTCTGCAGCTCTATCAGTTCCAACTCAGACCAGTCAAGACTTGGATTCGAAACCCACCAAGAAGCCAAAGAAGAAACAGAAAGTGGAAAGAGTTTGTGACTGTCCAGACCTCGCAATTGAGAACTGGGGCGAGAAGGCAAACGTCAACGTCCGCAAGACTCTGGAAGAATCCAAAGGTATCTCTACCCCTGTCATTCGCAGTAAAGAGATGTGCTGCAGATTTTACTTCAGTGGAAGCTGCAACAAATCGAACTGCAACACCCGTGCTCACTTTGTGAATCTTACACCAGCTGAGAAAGCCAAGATCGCAAAATACAGAGCAGAGCTTCTAGGTAGTTGAGTGACTCACAAGTCACAGAACTTTGATTCAGAATAACAATAAATCCTCTTTTATTGTTTACTCATTATTATTGTTTTAGCTTTGAACATGACAATTATCGACGCACCTGAATGTAAGTCACTTACAATGGTTGATGAGATCTCAAATTCGACTCCCTTGTTTGATGAAGTTGTGATGGATACTGAAGATACGTCAGACTCAGCTCCTTTGCTTGACGGAACCACTCGTGCTCCCTCTCCTCCTTCCAAATCTCCCCCAACAATCGAGGTGATGAAAAGAGACTTTGTCTCAAATATTGCAAGGATCTTGAATTCTCCATCCTTAGAACTTCCCCCTCCTCCATTCATGTTTGAGAATACAGAGAGAGCCAAAATTTTCAACTCAAAATTGATTGAAGAATTTGATTATGACTTGGATCGTCTTTTCGATGCCCATCTTTATTCCGCAGTCCATCCTGGAGCAGAGTTTCGGAGTTCTGAGGAAGTGGAATGCCTTCTAAGTGTACACAAGGATTGGGAGAAACTGAAGAAAATCATGGACGAAGGAGTGGATCTTGGAGTTTCTGATGAAAGAACTGAACAAGAAAAACTCTCAGACTTTCAAGAAGCCTTCGATAAAGGAAACAGCAGTACGATGAAAGACCCTGAAGCGAAGAAATCTGTGAAAGAAAATCAATTTAAAGAGGTGGATCATGGAAGAGCAATCCCGATCACTCTCGAGTGTGCAGCAAAACTCAAGGACGCTGGAATTACACCCCTTGGCTGCGCAGTACAATGGACTATTGATGAGATGGGGAAGCCCCAAATTAAGAGAAGGACGACCCACAACTTGTCATCCCAGTGGGGCTCGGGAAAATCTCTGAACGAAATGGTTGAAGAAGACAAGCTGGAGGAGATCTATTATGGCCCTTGCCTGAAGAGATGTTCTTTTCAGATTCATCAGATGAGACTGAACAATCCTCTGATACCAATCCTCCTCGCAAAATTCGACATTGATGCTGCTTTCAGAAGAATGAGTGTTCTTCTAAGATATTCTCCGATGTTCCTTTCGGTGTTGGATGATACAGCTTATCTAGACTTGAGGATGCCCTTTGGTAGTAACCAAGGTCCAGGAAAGTTTTGCTTGGTTAGCGAAACAGTGACCGATGTTGCGAATCATTTAATGAACAATGAGTTCTTCGATCCAAAGAAGTTGAAATCTTCATTCTCAGACTCGGTTCCAAGAACTAATGTATTACCAGAGGATATTGAGTTCGGCTTTGCAATTCCGTTACTCCATGAGACTGAAGAAAGACGATCCTATTGGGATGTCTTCGTTGATGATATGATCAATATTCTGTTGAAAGATATAGAAATGGAGGCAAAGGCAAGAGAAGCAGCAGCAATTGCCTTGGAGCTCTTGTTTCGACCTCTTGCAAAGAATGAATACATTAAGAGGAACACTATTCTCAAGATCACCAAACTCCGAGCTGAAGGTAGATTGGAAGAATTAAAGATTGTGCTTGGTTGGCTTTTCAACACGAGACTATTTAGGATATATATTCCTGATGAGAAAGGCCGCCGCTGGCTACATGATCTGTCCTCTATTATCGACAAAGGCTGCTCCAGTGATTGGGTTACAAAACAGGAGCTGGAATCTTTAATTGGAAAACTGAATGAAGCAGCTCATATCTGCAATGAAGGAAGATTCTTTCTTGCTCATATCAGAAATTGTTTATCGAGAGCTGAGAAATATACAAGAGCTAAACTCCACAAGGGAGAAATCCTAGATCTTGAATTATGGACAGTTCTTCTCAAGAAGCTGATGGTGGATGGTAGATCTCTGAATCATGTAAATCCAACAATCCCAAGTCTCTTTCTGAAGCAAGACGCGAGCAGCGAAGAAGGTATAGGAGGCTTCAATGATCTCGGCTTCGCCTGGAGATACATTTTTGATACTGCCATCAAAGGTAATGACTTCATTCATATCAATACCTGGGAACAACTTGCTGGTGTTGTGAACATCTGGTATGCAATTCTTCTTTTGGATATCGATAACGGTCAGGGCATGAAATTCTTAGATCAATCTGACAACATGACAGCCCTCAAGTGGATGTTGACTTCAAAGTATTATGACTCAAAGGAGCATGTTCAATCTATTCTGCGTGAGAAAATTTCTAGAAAACTTGCTGAGATTCTTCTGTCGCATGATGTTTCAATATACACTCAACATACTCCTGGGGTAGAGAATGAAATTGCAGATGCTCTTTCCAGAAATAAAAATTTATCTAACCTCGCTGTCATTTCAAAAATTAAACAGTTGAACAAACCGAACCCAGTCAAAGAAGGGAAGATGGATCTAATAGTGACGGACTTACCGGAGGAGATTATCTTATGGATCGAATCGATCGTGCTAGAAGCGACGCAACTCATGGAGTTACCAAAGGAACTTGTCAAAAAGATAAAGCTAGGTTTGGAAAATGGGAGAAATTTACAACCAAAGCCGATCTTGACACTTTCCTCCTTACAACAGACAAAACGAAAAGAAATGCGATCCTCTGTGCTTTCGCGTACGCGATCAGAAATAATGAGTTTGGCTTCACTACACAAGATAAACTTCAAAGAGACACCGTTCAAACTACCATCGACACAATTTGTAAGACATTCAGAGCGAATGGACTTCCTGACCCATCATTGGACCAATCAAGTGAAAAGTGTATCCAACTTAAGCGACAACTGATGTTTTACGAGAAGCAAGATGGGCCAGTTAAGAGACAGCCAGCTCTACCTTTGGCATTCTTCTGGTTCATTGTCAGGAATCTAGCAGGACTCAATGAGCATGACAGAGCGATTTATCAACTAATAATTTTGGCTTTCTTCTACATGGCTAGATCATGTGAGTATTCGGATACTCCAAATTCCCAAGACAAAAAGACTAAGAAATTATGTCTCAAGGATTTTATCTTTTTCGTTGATGGATCTCAAGTTGGATGGAACCATGAGAATATTGGAAACGCCTCCGCAGTAGCAATCACTTTCAATGCGAAAAATGGAGTTAAGAATGATACTGTCACAAATTCCAAGACTGGAAACGACCTCTGCCCAGTTCTAACAGCAGTGAAAATTGTACAAAGAATAAGAGGATACCCAAATACAAACAGGGATACACACGTTGATGTATATCTGATAGATGGGAAGCTGAAACATGTAAAGAGCCCACAAATAGGTCAAAGACTTCAATCTGTAGCGAGAACTATGGGTCAACAAACCCTTGGTTTGGACCCCAATTCAATTGGTACTCATTCTTTACGATGCTCTTTAGCTTTAATGTTACATCTCGCTGGGAAAAGTGACTCTTATATCAAGCTTCATGGTCGCTGGCTCTCTCTGGCATTTATGGCTTACATCAAACGCCAAATTGCTCAACTTGATGACGATACTTTGCAGAAAATCACTAACTCCTCCGTATTGGATTTTCTTCAAATTTCAATTAATAATTAAGATCTAAGTAAGATCCATACACTCCAAAAATGGTTCAATCAAATATCGTGTATTCGGAGTCCTTCTTCTCCGCTCTCACTTCATCCCTGGTTTGAGTTTGATTCTCACCTTCTTTGTAGGAATACACCTTCCTGTTATGACAAGTTTGTTATGTCTTTGTCATTGTAATAAGGTTGAGATTACTATCTCGTAGCTAGGGAGTAGAGCTTGGGCTCCTTCATTCCATGTAGGCTTGCCTACGATTAGTACTGCACATCCAGATCAACATCGACAATTGAAGTTAGAATTGTGGTGGCTATAGTCATTTTTGATTCTGTAATGAAATTCGATTTGAGTCCCGTGCAGACTTTGAAAACCAAGATTTTCTCTCTCTCCCTTTTGTCATTGTTTTTCAAAGCTGACGTTCAATCGCTTTGTTGATCATGATGTGGTTGTACTTGATTTCACCCACCCTCCGCCCTCTGGTTTGAGTTTGATTCTCACCTTCTTTGTAGGAATACACCTTCCTGTTATGACAAGTTTGTTATGTCTTTGTCATTGTAATAAGGTTGAGATTACTATCTCGTAGCTAGGGAGTAGAGCTTGGGCTCCTTCATTCCATGTAGGCTTGCCTACGATTAGTACTGCACATCCAGATCAACATCGACAATTGAAGTTAGAATTGTGGTGGCTATAGTCAGAAGAGGCTTCTGAGGCCTCCTAGCGAGCTAAATGGTTACTTAAGCCCTTGGTGTCAAAAATAGCGAGTCCCATTAGGTGAAAATTATCCCCCCCAGTTGTGCACACGGTAGATTCAACTTCTTCTTTTTCCTGGAGCTCCTCCCGATAAAACGTTAAACTGTCAACGGTCTGCCCTCCATCCAAATCTTGATGATGAATTGGTTTCTACGTACGTAAATACTCGTACAGTATCCAAAATCTTGAAGTTTCCAATACTCGTACTTAGGAAAAATACGTACGAGTAATCGCCAAATCAAACTTTTCCCTCGAATAGGATTTTATACTTCTTCTTCACTGTATGATAACAATGTCAATATTCATTCCAAACATGAAGACGCGAAAGCAAGATGAAGAAGCGAAAGATGAAGAAAATTGAATTGATCCTATTAGGAATGTTGCTCCTTTTGTTCCTAACAATTATTCTCAACATTTCCATCGCCTTAGACCTCAAAATTGCCAATGCCAACATTATCAAAGCTACAGACAAGGAGAATATAATCAGCGACAGCATGTATTTTCTAGAGAAGCTCATTTCGACTTACTTCCACAGCAACGGATCTATACTTCTTCTTCTAGTAGAAATCATACGGAGAGTAGGGAGCATGATATGAAAAGCATGGTGTTTCAAAATGTAAAAGTAGTCCTTCTAACAGAACAACTTTTTGTTATGGTCTCGAGGATAGTCAACTAGCAAATATTCAACAGCATACTGGAAACACTTTCAGTCGTAATCAAACCAAGGATGAAAATGAAATGTACTTCAAAGAAAATGAGGTCAAAACAAGCATTGATAAGAAAGACCAAATTTTCATTGTCATGTCTCAAAAAGCTGGAGGAACGGCAATGAGGGCGCTTGTAAGACAATGTTTGGGGGAACTACTAATTTTCAAAATGGAATCTCACCAACTCCTGAGGATGATAGGGAAAAAATTCTCACCCAATCATCATTGGACATATATGGCCTAGAAAGAGAATTGAATCATTACTCAAAGGCGCTTCGAGAGATAGTTCCATTTTCTACATTCATAGAGAAGAGACAAGCAGGCTAGTAGCAGCAATCTAACAAGCCATGAAAAGATTCTGTGGAGGGAGATCTCACGAAACTTCTCAAAAGTTTGATTTTTTGCAAAGAAACGACACTGACCATACATGTACAATGGCGGAGAATGATCTTGTTTGTTGACAAAGTCATCCAACCAAAGCTTTTTGAAATTTCTGGCGGTGTACATCGCATATGGTCATGTGATACATTCAATACAATGAATAATAATCGATCACATGGATGATCAACCTTTTGAAACTTGCAGTGACAGTGGATTTATGAAGTTTTCTAAAAGCCCAATTGACTAAACATTGTCTATTTATGATGGGATTAGTTTTAATGAAATATAAAATGTGAATGTGAAAGAAACTACTTTATGATTCTTTCGTATATATATATAAATACTAATCGATTATGAGTACCTATAAATATCCTTTCATTTGGAATTTCACTGTTGGGATTCAAACCAGACGATCTCGCGTCTAGTGCTTTGAAAGACTCCTCGAGAATAAATCTAGAGCCCCGCTCCTTGTTTGGTAGTCTAGACTTAAGTTCAGGATATAAAAATGTTGATAAAGAATGATGTCTTTCTGGAAGAAGCCAAGAAGAGTCGAGTTCCACCCTGTATCATTTTGTCTAGTCTGTCCCTTTTGGTAAGAAGTCAGGAGGCAAGTTGTTTGGTATTACACCTTGGTCAGGATTATCAATCCGACTGCGTCTACCTGCTAGGAGAAATTGTTGGAGCGTGGACTCTGTATGAACTGTATGAATAGTTGTCATGAATGTCAAAGTGATGTACAAATACAATACTCAAGCAGAAGTAGAAAGACTTGGATTGTATCGACCAATGGTGTGTGATGTGATTGTTGTAACGATGCTGTAGTGCTTTTCTTCAGAAATTGCTTACAAAAGCCGTAAACAGTAACTATAGTGGAATGTATTTCTACTAAGAGAATCTGCGAACGAAAATATCGCGACCAGACATAGATGAAGAAGGGGAAATACAGAGCTATGGTACAGAGCTATGTTACAACAATATCACAATGGAATGTCATATGATCGCTTCTGCTTGAATGGGATGTCGGCGCCAACACCTTGAGGTTGAAATCTAATTCCAGAGTCGTGCTGTTAATATCTTTCTTTCACTTGATCCAATGACATGAGATTTTGTAAATCTTGGTTTTCCAGGTCAATTGTAAAGCGCTCTGTTATAAACGTCTTTTTTCAATGTATTGTCGATATTCCCAAAGCTGTTTCGATGGATTCATCTTTGATGGCCAAACTGCGTCTCTATGAAATTTAGGACAAACCATTACGTGACATCCCTCCAATCTTTTCGCCAGGTTTATGCCTTCCACCACTGTGGACAAGTAATACAGTCTGATTGTTGATGGGATCCTTCACTGTCAAAACCATTTCTACAGTGCATGTCAGCATCTCTTTCAATATACGAGAATAAGAACTTCGGAAAAGTTGGATGGACAAAGCAGTTGGATCAGATGGCATATTCATGAGAATCCAATGACTAGCTAGCATTGGAGTCCAAAGATGACGTCAGGGAGACCTTTTCTATCTCTTTTTAAGAGAATTCCATTTGTTCTCCTTCCCTGGAAGGGTTCTAACTTGGGAAAAATAAATGGTTGAAGTGCTCGGGTCTTTAAAAAAACTCTGATTCTCTGAGGAGAAAAAGGTAATCTCTTGGGAAAAAGAAATGGTTGAAGTGTTCAGGTCATTAATAGAAAGATCCTCTTCTGATCAGGGTTCAAGAAGGGAGAAGCCTCTGAGAGAATCATGAACTCTTGAACTTCAGTCTTGGAAAGGGCCCTCGGGTCATTTTAAAAAGATCATAAAATTCTTTTCCTCTCTCTATCTCCTCTAAAGGGAAGGCGTATAAGTTAGTAAGTAGGTGGTAAGAGCAATCAACGAGTCAGTTAGAATAGTTAGCCATTTACAAAGTGAGACCTCTCAAGTTATACTTGAAAAAGGGGGGTAGGGGGGACGCAGTCCCACCTCACCTCAAGTTCCAGATAAACGGGAGTAAAATCAAATTTGAATTCTTCACATTTCGTAGATACTTTCTTTGAACTCTTATAAGAGTGAGGGTAGAGAACATTCTATGGTTTCTCCACTCCGAGCATACAATCGAAATGAATCTCATATATGTTTGAAGTTTCACAGTAAACCTAGAACCTCAACGCCACGATGTGAGCTTGCTGCAAAAGGAGATGGCGCTATGTCACTTCTCCACAAGCTCAACATCCTCTAACGTGCAATCCAGCACTTTCGAACTTCAAATCAAGAATTTACTACTTGAAAGACAATAATAAAATCAATGTCTTCCGGAAGACCTTGATCTCTCCCCCTCATCATTCCCTACCTCACAATGCTTTCTGCTTCAATGTCGGTCTCAACAATAGGAATCCATCGTCTGTGCTCAGACTGGGTCCTACTACATTGCAGCAGAAAAGGCTAGACGTGCAGGTAATGCGACGCGAATATCCAGGTAAAGTTGACTCATAGGCAGATTCTTCTTTCCTCTGGATGTTTGCATCGATCTCCATCTGTTGTTGGTATCAATCACGACCTGACTGAGTTGCATGTTTGTAGCTCTTGCTGTGGCACCTCGTCTCAAGGATCTATACACATGAAATTCGCTTTCCACACTGAGGCCTTCTGGGACTACTCCTTTCTCTTGAAGAATCTTCAACAATCCATGCAACTCCTTCTCTAATACTTTTGTGCTGAGCACATAACCGTTCTCATCGCATATGGCTGGACTAGGATCACCGACGTCCCTTCCTTCTAGTCTAAGCGTTGAAATACCTCTCCTTTGGTAGCTACTTGCCCTTAAGCTATGTAGTATATAATACTCTGTAGCTAGATGAAGTACTTGGTCTTCTATAGTTTTAGTTTACTCGATACAGAAACGGATGGTTTCTATTTAATGAGATGATGCTGCCGTTACGTGCTGCTTCATCTCCTCCACACATTCTTCATTCTGAGCCTTTACTGCCTCCGCGTACGTTTTCTTTTGGCGTTCTACAATTTTAGCATGATTGCTACTACCGTCATTGGTTGCCTTCCTTTTATTATTTCCAACGCGCTCCTTCGGGTGAGTGTACCCTGTATATGATACGCTTATATGGTCCCATCCCATTATTGCTCTTCTAAAGTTCGTAAAGCCCTTACCCATCAGTGGCTTCGTGTTGTAATCGGCAATCATTTCGTCAGTCGGACAATATACAACTTCAATATTTCCATTCTTGATTCTATCCGTTGACCAGAATTGTTTAATTGCTACATGCTTCATATTCGACGTACACGAATCCCGACCATTCTTCAAGATCTTAATTTCTGACTCATTATCCTTTCCCAACACATTACTCTCAAGTTTGTATCCTTGTTCTTCCATGAACATTTCGAAATAAATGTTCTTCGGCAATCCCTCACTTGTTCCCACTAATTCGCAATCAGTCAAACTACGTGTATTCATCTTTTGTTTGGATGCTTTCTGATCTAGTACACCTGTACCCATCGTGATTATTTGCCCTGTATGTCCTCTCATATCATTGTGGACAGCATGAGCCGAATCCGTCATGGTTAGCATGTGCAACAAGTCATCAGCCCCTACGGTCCTGAGATCGTCTTGAGTAGTCTTTATCCAGCTCATCATTCGCATAAACTTGTGCCAATCTTCCCTATTCGGTTCATGCACCCTAGTCATCAAGAAAGTGTTAGTGAACTCCAAGTCTACTCTACTCCTTTTCATAGCCCACGCTACTTTCATTATGTATTTCAAAAATATGTCGGCTTTCTCTCTATTCAGCTTTGGTGATTTCTTGTTCACTTTGAATAACCACTTCGCATGTGGTGTCGTGTACTTTCTATTTAGTACCATACCTAATTCCTCCTCAAGATCCTTGATCATTTGCTTGATATACGGCACCGTACCGACGTCTACTTTTCCATCTCCTCTAAAGTAAAAATCTATGCCCAGGAATTCAAGCTTCTTCCCTCGTTGTATTGTCAGTCCTGGGAATCGTTTGTTGATCTTGTCGATGAGGTCGGTGACTGCCTTAGTTTGTCCACCAACAATGTTATCATCCACATACCACCCAATTGTGAGTTGTTTCCCGTCTACAGTTTTATTCGCTACACACTTGTCTATCTTGTTTATTTTGAACCCTTCTTGCATCAGCACATCAGCAAACATGTTATACCACAATAATGCCGACTCAATCATACCATAGAGAGCCTTCAAGATCCTACAGTATAACACCTTCTTCCCTTTCTCGTATCTTACGCTTTCAGCAAAATCTGGATTAACTTCCACCATGATATCTACAAATTGTCCTTCGAATTTCAACAGTGCAAACTTGTCATCCGGTAAGTCGGCATGTAAGTAAGCACCTGGAACATCGAATACCGCCACATCTCTTTTCTCGAACGCAAAAATGGTTACTAATGCTATCAGTGATTCGACTGACATGGTTGATGATGATGCTTCTTCTCTGGGAACAAACTTCCTTTGTCCACTTCCATCACTGCAACACCTACCCTTGATTTTTCCATCTCTTTTCTCTTTAATTAAATTTATCGCTCTCAATGCCTTTGCCTTCTGTTCCGCAGTCAAAGAGTCGTAGTCAATTACTCCCAGTACACACATGTCGTTCAGCTGCTTGTATTCCTTTATCAAAGCCGCGACTGCTCGCTCCTGAAATATCTTAATTCCTTCAGTTGCTGTCATCTGGTTGAACATGTAGTCTACTGCCCTTGAATACAATTGTCTTGTAGTAGTATGGTTGAGGTTCTCAGCTAAGTTTGAGAAGTTGAACTCCTCTGTCTGCATGTAGCTTTTTCCATCAGTACTGCCTATGTTGTTCAAAGGATCTTGCGGTGGTCTCCTAGCCCTTTGGGATCTCTGCGGTCTTTCTTTTGCACCATTACTATCTGTAGTTTCATTGCTATCTTCTCCTTCGTATTCTGATCCGGTATCCTTGTCATTTGACTCTACGCTATTATCTTCTACATCCGCATCGTCTTCGCTCCTTGGTTCAACTTCCTCGCTCCTTGGTTCAACATCCTCGCTCCTTGGTTCAACATCCTCGCTCCTTGATCCTTCATGCTCATCACTAGTATCTTCGCTCCTTTCTTCTTCCTCCGAAACATCTACTTCTGAATCTTCAGATAGTGATTCATCATCATCTACGTCCGAAGCATGGTAGGAGCTGTCATCAGGTCCGTCTGGTTCTTCTTCACTGCTAGTGGATGATACTGTGACATCATCATACACGTAAACACTACCATCATCTGAATCTTCCTCATCTATGTCAGTATCATCAATAGTCATGTTGTGTCCAGGTGACAAGCCAAGTTTAGGGATTCCATCCTCATCTAAGAAATCCGCTTTCTCTTTCGCAGCTAGCTCGTGTACTCTGTCAATTACCTCATCAGTGATTGCTAATTCATCCCATTGATGGCCATGTATTCTCTTTCTGGTGTTCAAAGACATAAAGTAGTACCCTCCTTGGGAATTGGAAGGTCGTAGTGCTATTCCGCGTATGGATCTTGGTTGTCTATTATTCTTCGACTCTCTGTACACCAAACAATATGCTCCGAAAGTAACTTCGAGGTTACCAGCATCATGTGGGCCTCGACCTTCTATTACAGCTCCAGGGCTTATGTCTTTTGCAATGCTTCCTTCTCTTAGATGTTGATTGATCCAGTAGAATACATCGATGATATTTTCGTCTACCATGATCTTTGGAACTTGTTTATATGGTAGCTTGTCCCAGTAACATCTCTGTCTGTCTTTTACAAATCTGATTTCTCTCTCAGCAAAAGGATTATGTTCGTTTGCAGCACAAGTTTCAACTGTTGCATTCACCTTCCCTTTAATTCTCTCAAACTCATTATCTCCATTCACTAGTTCGACGGTGAAGCCTCTATTGTTGTGTAATGCTATTGCGTCGTTTAATGCCTTCACTATTTCATCTGTTGGTCTGTAGTATGTTATTCTTCCTGTTGCACTTATTTTTCGTTTGTTAAATGTGACTCCAATGATGAAGAGGATATTTCTGCCCCTTATGATGAGGTATGGGGCATAGTCACTATAGAAAAAGTCTATGTCCAATATCTCTGTAGGATGGTGGCGTACTAATTCTGATGGTAAAGCAGTTCTGAGTATCTTGTTCTTTTTGTTCGCTCGCTTTCTTACTGTTTTGCCTACGATGAGTTGCTCGGCCGATCCCCCATAAATTGCTCTTGCTCTAGTAACGTCCTCTGCTGTTACGGGGGCATTAATAATACTGTTGCCTTGTCCACTTAAAATGCGCTTAAATTCTGCATCAGAAGGCCAACCCATCCTTCCTTGAAGTATTCTCGCCTTCTCCGCTCCTTCCACTTCAGCGTTGGAGAAGAATCTCTTGTTAGCTTTAACAGTTGAAAAGAAGAGGTGATGGAAGGAAGTAGATGTGTGAATCCTGTTTAGGTTACTACTACTGTTGACATCGAAACCGTAGAGACCATTGCTTAATTGTTTGAATTCCAAGATGTAATCGTCGGAGATAAAAACAAAGAAGCTGCTGGAATGTTGGGAGTCTTTGAAAACTCTGTAATACCGCTCCAGATCAGCCATACTAAGGATATTAGACAGAGACTTGCTATTGAAGTAAGCAGTCAAAGCTGGTAACAACTTAATATGACCTCTCTTGTCATAGTCCATGAATCCTCCATTCGTATGTCCTCGGATTGGCAAACACACACCTACTCCTACCATCAACCCCCTGTTAAAGAAAGAAGAGAAAGTTGAGCCGGTATCGACAATGATAAGCGACTCAGGGAGTCGTGGTTGCGACTGGACAAAAATGTAGCCAAATTGTGAGAGAATGATATAATTACCTGTGGTGCCATTCTCATTCGGACAATCATTTGCATAATGTCCACGTGTGTTGCACCTGTAGCAGGTAATGTCAGGGCGTAGCGGTCCTGTTCTACCTGCTACAGGCTGACATGTCGTTGCACCTCCGCTCTGTGCAAATTGCATACCGTTGCGTCCTGCTCCTCTGTTCCTCTGCTGATTATTACTTCTATCGCCATTGTTGTTGTTTCCACTCTTCCAATTTGTCATCATGTGGATTGCTGCAGCCATTGTCGTAGGATAATTGTCCTGTCCTTGCAATAGACTATTGTGTAGATGATCCCAAAGTCCTCCAAATCTTTTCACATCTGCATTCATGAGGAATGCCATCGCCGCATACTTCTGTCTTACATCTTCATCTGTGATGGTTGGGTCCTTAGCTTTCTCTTTCTTCAATAGGTCTTCATGGTCGACAATATCAACACCTGCTTGAGCCACCAATTCCTGTGCATTCTCAAAATCTGCTTGGTAATCCTCCAGAGGCTTACCCATCTGCTTGGTCTTATAGAAATCTCTGGTTGCTGTGAAAGCTGTGTGAATAGGGTTCGAGGATGTTGTCACGCCATGCACAACTCTTTTGATGCTCTTCAATAGCCAAATAGCGTTGTAGTTGTTTTGCTGTATCTCAAAATCATGCTCTGCTCTCAAGTTCTCGACGAGGGCTTTGGTACACTGGCCTAGGATTATGCCCCATAACTTAGCCATGTTCTCTTGCAACAGGCTCTTCTTCTTAGAAAATTGGTTCATCTCCTGTGCGTATAGAGCATTCGCAGGCGCCATTGCCATGCTGTTCTGCTGTACTCTAAGGGTCCTCTCGGCTTCGGTCTCGTTCTCTCCTGGTTCAGTTTGCACAATCTGCAAGTAAGCTACAATCTTACTAATGTCTGGCAGCTCATTCCTGAGGAGAACCAGCGGGTCCTCTAGCTCTGACACCGCTCTAGATAGCACGCTTGGGCTCTTGAAGTTTACCAGAATATACGCAGCAAATTTCTTGATGAAGTTTGCCGTGTTTTGGTTGCTGCTCTCTGCCTTTGTTCCCATGACCGGTAACTCTTGGATCTGTCCTTTGAAGTTCCTGAATGCATTGCCTCCGCCAAATCTGTTGTTGTTTCTCTGTCTACCATCGATACCTGGGCCATTCACGTTCCCAGACTGGTCTTGTTGCTGCTGATTCTCTGCAGTCGGTTGCTGCTGCTGCTGCTGATTTCCACTTTCACTCATCTTGCTTTTACACTAGCTTTAAATTCTCTGGTAGCCTGGTTGTCGTCCTTCCACTTGACTCCAGTTTTATAGACACGAACACTTTCCCGATATGTGTCACTATAGCGAAGTCTCCGTGCTTCCCGTACTTGGCTTTGGTTTGCACTCTCACACGTGCTCCAACCACTAGTTTCTTCTCCGAGTTGCTAGGGAGCTTCTCCTTATTTTCACTCTCTTTCTCTAACTTTAAGTCACTTAACTGCTTCGAAAGCGATTCCACGGTGGCTTTCAGTAGTCTAATCTCTTCTAAAAGGTCGTCGTTGCTCACCTGACTGATGGTCATAAACCGCTGCAGTTCTTAGGTTGTGCAAAATTTCGGCGATTTTTGGGTTATCCTTTTAAATAGAAACCACGTTGAAATACCTCTCCTTTGGTAGCTACTTGCCCTTAAGCTATGTAGTATATAATACTCTGTAGCTAGATGAAGTACTTGCTCTTCTATAGTTTTAGTTTACTCGATACAGAAACGGATGGTTTCTATTTAATGAGATGATGCTGCCGTTACGTGCTGCTTCATCTCCTCCACACATTCTTCATTCTGAGCCTTTACTGCCTCCGCGTACGTTTTCTTTTGGCGTTCTACAATTTTAGCATGATTGCTACTACCGTCATTGGTTGCCTTCCTTTTATTATTTCCAACGCTAAGGATCATTGCAAGTCGATCCAACCATTTTCTGATCTGAATTCCACTCTTAGTGACAGCTACCAACGCTAGTAGAACGTTTCTTTCTCCTATTTCATTTTTGAATCGTCCCATAAGAGGTACCAGCACGTGCTGTGTAGACTCAACTCTTCCAGCATCTATTCTCCTGCAGAACTCTGTTGCTTCTACCAGCATTATTTCACCTCCTCTAAGAGCTGCACAAAATCCTACCACAAGTACTGCGGCAATCATGACCGCCATTCTTCTCTCTTCCTTAGACGTACTAGTACGTTGCACTCTCAACTCCAGTAATTCCAACATTGCTAGCATTGCTTCCACTGAAAGAGCTGCGTCTTGTGATGTAGAATTTCCCATCCGGGATTCACAACCCTTGCTGAATAGTTGAAACCATTTGGTATGCATAGGAGATTTGTCCATATGAAAAACTCTTCCTCTCTGATCCGTGAAAGCAACATTGCTGAGCAGTCCATTTACACTGCCTGAATGTATGTTCTCTCTCAATGAACGTATTTTTCGAATAGTGTCAAACTGACAGTAGTTTCTTCCCTTTTGACCCTTGTCTAATGATTTCCACAACATCAACATGGCCGTTTCTACTCCAGAGCAGTCTTCAATTGGCCAAGGTCCCATCTTGTCCCTTGAAACTAACAACCCTAAGTTAGAAGACATTTTCTTCAGCTGTAGCATTTGACCATAAGCACTAGACACGGTAGAAGAGTCTCTACCCCATAACATATCAAGATTTGCACGACGAATCAAATTCAATGCTATTTCATCGCTGGGAGAGTGCGGGTTAGGATTTCTCAGATACAGGTTCATGAAGCAACAATTGTCACATTGAAATGGAGCCAGAAAAGAATCTCCTGGTCTAGCATGATTGAAACGGTTTGAGTCGCTTGTTTTCTTCCACTTTGCTCCTTCGTCGTTTTCCGGTAGCTTTCGATGAAATTCTAGGCTCCCCTGATATACGTAGCACTCGCAGCACCAACTCATCTGACATTCCTTGCAGCCTTCTCGGGAGATTCCAAAGTTCCCGCAAAACATGTCTTTTGGTGCTTTCGTCTCCTTTGAACACCTGTTGCACCTTCCTTCCCAATTCCAAAAGTGCTGGTGACCCTTTGAGTTGCCATGGTCTACTGTTGAGGAAAGGAAAAAATATTGCTATTAGTAAAGGTTCAAACATGTTCACACTCCAAGCTGCATGACCAGGGGGAAGTTCCAAGATGATATCAGCCGCCTTGTGTAAATGCCTTTTCCATGCAGGTGTCATCAACCTGGGACAAATGAAAATGTGAGTTGACTCTTGTCTCTTGTGTCTGGCGCGCCGTATTTCTTCCAAGCAAGGTAAAGCCAAGCTAGGAGGAGGCGACCATACAAAATTACCAGATACATAATTTGGAACCCATTGACCGTCTACGTTGACACTGCCTTCCAAAATGTCATGACCTCTCTCAAACCAGTCCTCCATGGACAGAAACTCCAAATCTTGGCCTTGATTTCTTCCTGCACTTTCAAACCAGTCACGTAGCCACGGTTCCAGTGCTGGATCTCTGTCCAAGGCTGACTGATGCAGCGGAACAAATGATTTCATTGCTTCTCCTTTCATTACTCCTTCAGTTAGAGCTCCTCTGCTCAAACCATCCGCGCCTTGCGCTATCATTCTAGTGCCTGCTACATGTATGATATGTATCTTGCAGTTACGAGTCATTTCTAGCACAGAAAGCCTCACTACCAAATCAAACAGCCATTCTGAGCTTGAAGATCCCTTGTAAAAGGCTGCTTCAGCTGTGGAGTTATCCGTAAATAGAAACATCTCCACTCCTTCTAGCTCTTTCTCTCCCATCTTCTCCAGCGTCTGAACTAGGTTTTTCAGCTCGCGGAGATTAGAACTAGAATCATCCATATCACTTCCCCATCTTCCAAATCTGTAAGAGATGCTTGATCTGCCTGTAGTCTCGCCCTTGCAGTCTTTTTCCCATGACATACCAAAGCCGGATCCACTCGCGTCTCCAAAGCCGTAGATTATCTCCCAGATTTTGCTACCTCTTATGAGTCTTTTACTTGGTGTTTCTGACTCTAGCAACTTACTAAGCACTCTAAGATCTTGCTTGAAGCGAGGTACCCCCTTCACAAACACAGGCGCATTGTCATCTTGATGTTCTTCCTTCAACATGAACTTTACATCTGACCAGTGCTCCGCCCTACTTCCAATGTTGGTCCATTCAACACCATTGGTAGTTCCATCTCCTGCTTCCAAATCTTCCCAATACTGCTTCCAGTCTTTATTGCTTCTCTTCCAACCGTCTGAGTCCCTATCCCATCTCCAGCCATTAAGGGTGTTGTAGAAACCCTTCAAGTAAGGCTTGAAATTTTCAAAGGTTAAGCATACATGAATCAAGAAACCAGTATCCTTCTCCAACTCCTTCCGGTTCACCTTCCAGTCCTCTTCCTCCTCCTCTGGAGCACATCTTAGCCACTTTTCCACAATATCTCTAGCTTTGTTCCACTTCTCCGGAAGTATAGAAGCGTAGACTCCTTCTCCAGCTACTGTTTCTACTGTAGCTCCAGCCCATGCTCCAGGTGCCTGACTCACTTCTCTCCTTTTACGCGGCGCATCTTGCTGACCTAGATAGTTAATCTTTGCAGCTATGGTACGAGTTGCTTCGTTGCAGTGGTCTTCACCTTGAGCCCAAGTACGAATGTCATCCACATATGAACAAAAGGAAGCAGCAATTCTCTTGTTAGTTTCATCCCACCTGTAGATCCAAGGCTTTGTAGGATCATAATCAGCTGAGCCAGGCAAGTTAGTGACTACTGTGTCCCACCGTAAAGGATTGTTGCTGTCTTTTCTGTCTCCACGAATGAAGTCTTCGCTCCACAAAAAGGTTCTGATGCAGTTATACAGAGAACTCTTTAGCCCCATGAGGTTCCTCTCCCATCGCATGATCAGTCTCTTCCCCTCTGGAACCTCCACCTCAAGCAGATCAGCAATGTTTGTCACATCCACCCCAGCACTTGATCTAAGATCCTCATCCAAGAAATAGTTGAGAAACATCTCCCCCAAATCTATGTCACCAAAGAAAGTATCTGGAGTAGCGCTTCGTACCACCGTTGCTACAGTAGGTAGAAAGAAGTTTGGTGACCAGATAACCTCGTTCAAGCCACACTTGGTGGCATCATACACCATTCTTATGTCTTCTTCACCCTTTGGTACAGCAAAGAATGAAATCAAACTGTCCACCTCTCCATCTTTGATATAGCCTCTATCCGCTACCTTTTTGATCTTCTTCCGCATAGCTTCCAGCTGTTTATCATCCTCTGGCCATCTGGATTTCTTCCAGTAAACAGGTGGCTTGTCTAGCAAAGTCACAGCCAAACCGTCCCTTACTTCCTGTTGATAGCACTCCGGCCACCGCCAAAAGAACAGTGTAGAACCACTAGTCCACTCCCAGTATGAAGCTTCCGAGGCTCTACGAATTGCATCTGTTCCTACGATGATATCCTTCTCCAACTCAGATAGCTTCTTTTTCTTGTTCTGCTTGAGTTGATGGTATCTTGAGACTGCCTTAGCACCATGCTCCTTGTGTAGGTATTTTCTAAAGCTTGCGTAGATCTTTCTCTGATAGAAACGTAGCATAACTCTTCGCAGCATATCACACATCTTAGCATGCTTATCCGCTTGATAGGTAACACTCAAACACTTTTGAAACATTCGTCTGTTCCAAATGTCCACTTGAACCTCGGCATCATCTGATTTGGTTGCCTTGGCACTCTTGACTGTTGGATCCTCCCTTACATCCTCGATCTGCGGATCTTCTTCTACCAGTATCTGCGTTACCCTTGCCTTCTTAGCCGAAGGTACATCACTGCCGGTGTCCTCTACTTCACGCTTCTTACTCAATACACTTCTAGCTTTCAACACCGATTCCATCAACCCATACGTGATTTTTCCAGGTGCTTGCTTCTTGAAATCTATAGATGTGAAATGCTGGTACTGCACTTCAACATCGTACAGATCTAAAGCTTCAGCAGAAGTTATCTTTCGCCTCACCTTCCCAGATCTTACTAACACCGAAGGACAGATCACGGGATCATTTATTCTAGCCAAGGGAATATATGCTGGAGTATTCATCTCGCCAGAGTAGAAGCTTCCTTCCTCCGTACACTTTAGCATATCTCTCAGTTGTGCATGCACCTTAGCAGCTGGAATGTGCAGTTCTTGGGCTGATCCAATCCACCATACGTGATCCAATGCTCCACCCACATGTCTATGAGGAATCTTGGTGAACCGCTTCAAACCAAAGTCTCTCAGTCTTCTCCTGTTGCCATTAGTTATGAGAACCACCGCCTGCGAAGCCATCTCCTGAGGTAAAGCAGAGAGAATTTGTACAAGGTAATTGACTGAGCCTTGTAACATTACCCAGCACGATCCCTTGAATGCATGCAATGCCCGTAGAGTTTCATTCCTTCTACAAACTGTGACCCCAATTTGTGATTTTTCTAACTCCAACTTGCCTTGCAATGTGATGTCATCTACTACCGTCGTTAGATTTTTACAACCTAGTGACACACTACTGAAGGCCAATGAGGGCCAATGTTGTGCAAATATGAAAAGAGGAGTGTTGACAGGTGTAATTAACTTAATGCCACTACACTCTTCCTCTAGTCTTACTTTCACTTCATTGACCCCAACCTTTCAGATCTCCTTCTTCTTCTTTCCTCCGCCTGCTGCTGCAGCCTTGGAAATAGCCGAGTTTGCCAAACCCTCTACCTTTGTCAACTTCTCCTCGATTGCCTTTACCTTCTTCACCGTGCCCTCCATCTCAGTCTGTAGCTTAGTGACAGCCTTGTTTGGCATATGGGTGAGCATAAAACGGGAGTAGGCACTAGATAAACCAGAATGATTCTCAAAGCCCACGCGAAGAAAGTCTTCTTGGATAGAAATAGTACGCAGTGCTGTCCAAATCACATTCACATTAGTTCCGTCGCAGTTCATATGATCAGCAGAACTGGATACAGCTCTAGCAACATGGAATTCACTTGAGAACACTTGCTTGACACAATTACATAGGAAATTCCAGCACTTGTCTCCCTCACTGAAGTACAGCTTTAGTGTTTCATACTCGTTGGAGAGAAAGAGAAACACAGCCTTGACGAATTCGACAGAGCGTACCAGCATGGCATCCAATAGTACAGTGACCGAAGCATCCAAACCTTCCCTGGGATTGTTCAAGTATTCCAGCTTGATGGAATCCAAAGCCCTTTCTGCAGCCACCCTGACACAATTGTTTGGAGTCCCCATAGGGCCCCAAATATCATGGGACTTGATGTTAGAGAACACACTCGCCTTTGATCCTTTAATACTACCATCCATGAATATTTTTGAGCTCTTTGATCCATCGAAGAAGTTAGGTAGCCCACTCAAGGTAGATGACTGGATATGCAACAAGTCCTTGACGCTCCTGTTAAGCCTGTGAGCTTTATCTGGAGAGAACTTCCTCTCATCCGGATAGCCAAATACTCTGTCGGCTACAAGGTCGAAGAGGATGTAAGCATCGTAGACCATCGACGGACGTACCAGAGAAGTAGATGTAGGATTCATTCTGAAAGCTGAACGCACATCTCTAGGTGAAGTGAATACCCGATCCTTGAATACCACAGTGATCTCTCCTCTAGAAGAATTTCCATTCTTAGCTCGTTCAAGATCTGCTACCTTCTGAGCTAACTTTGCCAGAGTATCTCCATTCGGAGCTGCAGCTGGTGGTGGTGCCGCGACTCCAACATGAAAGCTGTCAAAAAGAGAAGTAGCAGTAGCAGGGGCAGTAGACCGGTTCGCATTAGCCAGCTCCAATTTACTGATTCTGTTGGTGATGCTCTGAACCGTATCCTTAGTAGATTTGAGATACTTCTTGAAGTCTTGATTCTGAAATACAGCCTCTTGCAGATCCTTGAGCTTGACAGGATCTTGTACTACCTTCATGAGATCCGGAGCACCTGTATCTTCGATTGCTTCCCAAATAGATTGCCCTGCTCTTGCGAGGTGAACACTTGGATTTCCCACCTGGGTACAAAGCATCTGATACTTGGTAGTAAGATCTTCGACATCTTTCTCGAGCTTTTGATTAGCAGAACTCATCCACGCTTCAATCTGCTTGTCCACTAACGTCAACCATCCTTCTTCCTTGGGCTCGATAGCAGCTGGTTTCTGGTCACTCACTCTCTCAGGTGAATTAAGAGCAGCTTTATCGAACATGTCAGTCAGTCCATGAGCAACGTCCTCCATATCCTCTTCATCGTCCATCTTGCTGAACACGGCAGGTTTCTTGACGGTAGATCTAGCAATAGCAAGAGAGACACCAGTCAATAGAGCTTCAGTTCTAGCCTCAACTTCATGCATCCAATCTCCTTGATCCTTGAAGTTGGCCTGAAGGAGTCCAGCAATCTCCATGGTATCCAAGTTAGCAGCATCCAGCATCGGATCAACAGAAAGCTTGACCTTAGTAGAAGATCTAGACATGTAGTACAAAGCAGCAGCACCTGTAGCTTTGCGGGCCTCCAGAACTGCCACCTTGTTCTCATGGCTGGTTGGGCATCCCTTCGAGCCGACCGCTCCACAGAAGACATTCCCATTGTTGCCAATTCTCCCACAGCACAAGGCTTCGAGATCATTGACCAGCGCTACACAGCGTCCGTATCTGACTGGAGGGGCAGTGTTTGCAGACCCTGCCTCCGTCCAAGAATCAGAGAAAGGACTGACATTATCATCATCATCATCATCATCTCTTCCCCCCCACGCACTTTAGCAGGTTGCTTACCTGGGCCGGTAGGAATGAAATCAGCGAACAAAGACATGGTGTAGCGATTGAATTTGAAATTATATTAGTTTGGAGAAAGTAAAAATTTTCTTTCCAGTTCCAGTACAAGATAGCTATTCTTCCACACAACTGAATTTCGACTTTCTATGAGCACACTGCTGAAGTAAAGTAAAGACCTTCTAACTGACACCTCTTTCTGACACCTTACAATTTCAATGGCTCTGCTTGCAGCACGTCATTCGTTTCAATTCTTTCTCTCGTCTGTCAGCCGTTCCTTTTTGATATACGTCACTTGTTTCAAGTCCAGGACTTCCAATCATATCTTTTGGATCTTCTCTGTAGGTAGTAGATGTATCAGAGTATGATGTGAGCGTCATTTTTTGAACTTTCAAAAGCTGACAACTTGACGTTAGCGGAGCGTTTCAAAAGATATTCTTTCTGCATCGTAGTCTGCACTTTCACCTCCTTCGCTTCTCTTTCTTTTCCCTATTGAACTGTATGTGCAAAATGAACCCACAACCACACGATTTCAGAGTCGTGCGCTCTACCGACTAAGCTATTCGGCTATTATTGCATAATAGGGTGCTACTGCAAAATATAATCTGTAAGTGCCTGCGGCGCACCGCCACAAAGTGGTAGAGGTGGTCACAAAGTGGTAGAGGGCGAGTCGCTGCGCTCCTTTTACCGCCCTCTAACACTTTGTGAACCTCTAACACTTTGTGGTGCCTGCGGCGCCCTAAAGAAAGGATGCACACGCTTTCAATGTTGTTCCCATACAACGTAAAAAGCTCTTCCCATACAACTAAGACTTTTTAGAATGACCGCTATGACCGCTACGTACAAACAATACCAGGTCAATACTTACAAGAAAAGGTGGTTGTTCCATACAACGATAGAAGAGAGTATATGCGGTCTGACGTACGACGAGTACGTGCCTCATCAGACATTGACGTCAGAAATCAGTCTTTTTTCTCTGATGATTTAAGGAATTTCCAATCTCAAAACAATCTCAAATCTTCTAAACCCAATAACTTTCTTGGTTCGATGCAAGATAAAAGAGTAATTGATTCTACAGTAAATTGTTTATAATATAAAAAACTCTACAACCATCCATGTCATTTCCAAAAGAGCACTTCCTACAACTACTACAAGAGACCGTAGATAGAAAAGGTAACTCTACCTTCGCCACTTGGTACGATAAACATGGAAAACCAGAACTCAAATACACATTCAATGAGCTATGGAACGAAGCTGGATACATCACACATGATCTTCTCGCAAATCATCATCTATCCAAAGGTGATAGAGTGATACTTTGCTACAACTTTGGGTTGCAGTTCTTCGCTGCTTTCCTTGCATGTCTACGAGCAGGCGTAGTAGCTGTGCTCATTTATCCACCTTTGCCTTCCAACATGACCAAGTCTCTTGAGAAAATGAATAAAGTAGTTGATGATTCGAAACCGAAGCTTATATTGATTGATGGTACAATCAATTTGTTGCGTATCAATCCTCTTTCAAAGACGAGACATCTATGGCCGAAGGATGTGACTTGGAAAGTTCATCCGAAGATACCGAAGAACATGAAGAATTCTAGAACTGAAATGATTGATGTGAATCTGAAGCGTACATCAAACTGGGATGGAGCTTCAATAGTGCCAGAAGATATTGCGTTTTTGCAGTATACGTCTGGAAGCACTGGAGATCCGAAGGGTGTTATGGTCTCGTTTCGGGCTTTACATGCCAATGTGAAGTTTATTCATAATGGGATTCAAAATCAAATGATGAAAAAAGGAATCATGCCGTATGAGATTGTGGGCTTTTCGTGGCTTCCGCAGTACCATGATATGGTAAGTGTCAAAAAATCTATTTAGCTTATGAACATGTGGTATTTGATATTTACAGTTTCACGTGATATTATATAGGGCCTTATTCAAGCAGTGATTGCCCCATTTGCTGGAGGATGGAAATGCAACATGATTTCACCTGTTTCATTTATCCAAAATCCTTTGCTATGGATTGACCTCATGTCGAAGCTTCGAGTCAACTGGACCGTTGCCCCAAACTTCGCTTTTAGATTAGCTGCCCGGAAGTTCCTAGAAGCCAAAAAGAAGAAAGCTGAACCAATCCAAAATCTAAATCTTCAACATTTGCAATCTGCGCAAAATGCAGCAGAGCCTATTCAAACTGATACGAAAGATATGTTTGAGCAGGCTTTCAAAGAGTACGGTTTGAATGATGACTGGTTTGTTACTGCATATGGACTAGCTGAATCAGTTGTTGGAGTGTGTCATCTTTGTGAATACAAGGTCTCCACGTACACACCAAATGGCTCGACACCACTGATAGCTGTAGGGCACAAAAATTCTTTCCCAAAACAACAAATCATCAAGATTATCGACACAAAATCTTTCAAAGAAGTACAAGAGAAAGAAGTTGGGGAACTATGGCTCTCTGGTCCATCCGTTGCTTCGGGATACTTTGGCAAACCTCAACTCACACAAGAAGTCTTTCATGCAAAGTTGAATAATAATGATGAAAGACAATATCTTCGAACTGGGGATCTTGCTTTCATGGAGGATGGATATTTGTATATGTAAGTCTTCTCTTAATACTTGCTATTTCTTTTTTCTAGTGACATTTCTTTCTCATTTTTTCTGCCTTTTCATTTAATTCCTAGATGTGGTCGCTTAAAAGATATCGTGATCGTTAACGGAGTTAACTACTACCCACAAGATATCGAGCATGCTGTAGAAAACGCATCACCTGGGGTAAGGCCAGGCTGTGTAGCTGCTTTCTCCTCAGACGATATCGGAGCCGATGGGGATCTAGAGATCGTATTTGAGGTTCGCAAGTCGCATGAAAGCTCTGCAAATGAAGTCGCCACAAAAGTATATGATGAAGTATTAAAATATATTGGAATTGTACCATCGAAGGTTGTTGCTATCAAGGAAAGAACCATCTGCAAAACCACAAGTGGCAAAATCCAAAGAAAGGCAACAAGGGCAGCCTTTCATAGTGGACATTTCGATATTATCTACATTCATACAGGCCATACGCCACTCAAGAAGAGAATGACTACACATACTGCAACGTCATCATCTATCGAGTCAGACTCTAACTCCGAAGAGGACAATACCGATGATTTTGATAGAATTATTTATTCCTACTTTGGTCCAGATCTTGACTTTGAGCAATCTTGGGATGACTTGGGCATGTCCTCAATGATGTCGATACAGCTATGTGATGCGATCTCAGATGCTTTCCCTGTGGCCCTGCCTCCTGACGCATTTGAACTATACCCTTCCCCTGCTGACTTGAAGGCATTTGTTAATGGGACACTGGGAGAACCAATCACGGTTCATTTAAATGAGATCCCTGAGATCCAATCATCCAAAATCTCATGGTTTTGGCTTGGCGTGCTACAACTATTAGGAGGTTTTGGTCTCTTGCTACTATTTTCTTTTTGCGTAATACCATCTTTCTATATCGGAAAATTATTGGTCCAATTGGGTCTTATAGTTGAAATCCCTACAAGTAAAAGCACGTTTAAAATTGATTGGATCTGGATTCCCATCATTATCCCAGTGTGGATGTTTTCCTTTTCACTCTGCGTCGCTTTGATCAAGTGGATCTTCATAGGAAGATACAAAGAAGGAATAGTACAAGTACAATCAATTGCTTATGTACAGTGGTGGCTAGTAGATAGAGCTGTTGCATTGTGGGAGGCATGGATTGGAAAATTCTTCCTTGACACTCCTCTTTTAAACGCTTTCTACTTTGTTATGGGTGCAAAAATCAATATGCACACTTCCGTAAATTCTTTCATTCGAGAGTTTGACCTTGTGACCGTTGAAGGCTTCAGCTCCGTCAGTCACCCAATCAGCTGTCGTAAGTTTGGAGCTTGGACTGATGAAGGCCCATCTCTCCGTTTTCGATCAGTGCTGATTGGCAATGCTTGTGAAATCAAAGGTATGGTTTCACCGGGCTGTTCTATTGGCGATGGATCGTATGTTGATAGCTTGTCAGTAATTCCTGAAGGTGGGCAAGTACCAGAGTTGTCGAAAGTGGTTGGGAATCCTGCATTTATAACTGGAAAAGCTTGTCCATATGAGAGTAAGGTCAACCAATCTGTCTTCGGTTTCTTGAAGGTGATGTGGTTAGTGTTTGAGTTATATCTCTTCTTCTCTACTATATTACTTGGCCAATATTTGTGGGTACCTTACTTACCACAATGGAGATACTCATCATTACTCTTATGGTTTTTACTAATTTTATGGTTTGCGTATGCCTCTATCGGAACGAGTGTTTTGCTGAAGTGGATATTAGTAGGCAAGAGAAGGCCAGGGAAGACCAGAATTTCGTCTTTGAGTAAAGAAATGTGCCATTGGGCCGCAGATTGGCATTTCGTAAATGCTTTTGAGCTCATTTCGATTACTGCCTATTCTGGAACCATTTGGAACGTAATCTTGAAATTGCATGGGATGGACATTGATATGGCTACTCGCCTTGTTGCTCCTCTTCATCTCATGCCCAGCAAGGTTGATCTTGTGAGTATAAAGGAGTCATTTGTATCCAACACTATCTTTGACGTAGAATACAATGGTTGCCTCAATCAAGTTGTCATTGAGAAAAGCAGCATCGGCTATGGGTGCAGAGCATCTACAAGTATTGGAAACCTTCAAGTTACAAAAGTCTCGATACCTCCTTATTCAAAAATCATCGATACAATTCATGGTAATGATGATAGAGTCACTGACTTTGGTACAATGCCGCAGAAGCTTTGGATAGGAACAAAGCTAGCCTTCCTTCACATTGTTGTCGTCTTAGGGGGCTCATTCTGCTCGCTGATCCCGTCTTATGAATTATGGATTTTGTGCTGGCAATCAAAGTCCATATGGATCGCTGTTCCTTTGTTGACAATCTCTTTAATTGTCCATACAATTTCACTAGCTTTGATTCTAAGCTTTCTTCAATTATCTGCTTTGAAAACTGAAAAGAATTCATCAGAAACATCATATAGACTAATGCACATGTCATTCTTGCGTGTTGCCTGTGTTTTCAAGTTTTTTTCCGTTCCAGTAGTTGCACTATGTGGTAGCTCTCTGTACAACGGTATCTTGAATCTATTGGGAGTTCGTTTTGAAGGACAAGCAATTGTCATGGACCAAGCACTTTATGAGTATAAAAATGTTTCAGTTCAGGACAAGACAATTGTTGACTCCGCTCATGTCAGTGGTCATCATGCTGTTTTCGATCGGATGACTTTAGGTCACTCCAGTCTAGCCGGTATCCTGCACCAAGGCACATATGTATCATGTGGGATCATCTCTGGACCTGAAACAGACCCTTGGAGAACATATATTGGAGGACAAGCACCAGAAATCAGTGAACAACCTACAACCGTGAAGGGGAGTGCTACAATAATTGGAGAAAATTCATATTCTTTCGATGATGAGGACAAGAGGCTTTCTAATTCTTCTGATATTGAAAGTCCAATTATCGCTGAAGCTTCTGACGATGCTTTCGAAGTAAATCCTATCAGCGATGACAGAACTAACACCAGTGGTCATGATGATTGCATCAGTTATTCATCTTCAGATATTTCATGTTGAAAATAAATAATAAATCTGTGTATCGATATTTAGTACAATTCAATGTGATTTGGGTCAAAATTATTATTTTGACCTACTTTCAAATGGAATTTCTTCACTTACTCTCAGCATGAGCTCTAAAATCATCTTGGTTACTATAAACTAACTTGAAACAACATATATTTTTCACCCTACAACGATGCTGTCTTGATTACCAAAAAATACAAAATGTTCATTTTCTACGAATCAATCAAGTTCCCTCCCTTCTCCCTTCTCCGCTTCTTTCCCAAAGATAAGAAACCTGGTTTGACTTTCTCCTATATTTTAAAGTAGGACTTTAAGAATTCTCATTTCAATCTCAGCAATCAAGCCCAATATTACTTTCATTCCTCTCAACTTGATCCAGCAAGCAATATCCAGCGTAAAATGAGATAAAGACCGTCTATAGACACTGACCAATTTTGAAAAACATAAAGCAAGACGAATAGACTGACTCCTTTTTTCAGCGCTTATTTAAGCATAACTCTCCAAATTTCCGTCAAACTGCTGCGGACACGAGTGATGAGTCAGATTAGCAGCACTGATCATTGTGCCGTTTGAGTTTCAGTTGATCATTTCTAGACTAAGATTATTATTACCCAGTAATCTGTCAGCTATTTGGATCAGTAAGTGCATTCCGTTCTCCATTCCTTCTTACAAGCTAACAACAAGCTGGATTTCCACCAAATTCTCTTGGACATTTTTCTTGGAAATTGGAAAATGCATGTTCGTATCTCCAAGCGTCAAGAGAAACCATCGCGATGACAACGTCGAATAAGCTGTGCATACAAATGTTGAGATTCGGATGACATGCTCGAGCAAGCTGTATACACCAGCTTCCAACACCTCCACCAACAATCAGCACTCTTGAAAAAGAACAATAAAGTGAAGCATTTTCCAGTGAGGATTGATTTTGATGATAGATCCGATTCGATTACATTCGATCCATCAAGTAGCTACATGAACATCAAGTTTCTTTCCCCCCCAAAACAATTCGTGTCAAGCTTGTTCCAAGTCCAGCTTTCTGAAACATAGAACATTTCTGCTTCATTGCCTTTTCAGTAAATAGGGTGTCTATTTCTCAGGCAGTGAATATCTGCAGTTCTATTCTTAGTTCGTTCTATTCTCAGTTCTATTCCCATTTCCCCCATTAAGAGATGGATCGAGAGCGTCTACTTGTTTTAATCTTCAATGACACAGGTTGGATTTGACGTAGAGGTCGTAAGTGCAACAACAGTCCATCGTGTCCTTCCTGCCACCGATGACGAGTTTGGAGTTTTGTAATGTTGGCGAAAGTGATTTGATTTGTAGATTATAATCGTACAGAAGCAGTTTCATGGAGTACCGTCACATGTACACCAAGTGTCCATCACTATTATTACTCTTTACCAAAGTCAAGCTACAGACGCTTTATTCGTTTCGATTCTTTTCTGAAATCGCAAGACTATTGAAACATTCACCTTGAACATAAGTTTCAGAGTCTATCACGTAGTCAATTGTATCATACTCTTTTTCTTGCTCCGACATTTCCTCTCTGTTATTCAAACTTGATAGATTGCCTCCATTCAGCAATTCAGAAAGGATCTAAGCTCTCTATTTCTTGATGAAAGTGAGCCAACTTTTTCATACATAAATCAAAAGTTCTATTTCCTTTTCCCAGTCAAAAAGGGGAAAAGAGAGACGGGTCACTCGCTCACGACGATGACTATTTTTGTACCTTCCTTTCCATGGCTCTTGCATTCAATTTTTAGCCTCCCTTTCCATAACTTGCAAGGTATATGTTTGTGATGGTCTTTATGGAAGTTATGGAAGAAAAAAAGGCAACGGATTCTGTGTTATTGTACATTAGAACAACACAAAATGTAAAAGTACTGTGGAGCACTTTCAAGTACTGGGGATACTCTCAGGTGATGTCTTCTTCCCAGGCAAATCATGTGCCGGAGTGGATTAGGGTTACAGCCATCGGGCGACTCAGCACCTAGCTATGTTATTTTTATATAGCAATTATATCTAATTTAGCATATTGTAAGAGCTGTTTAGCTATCGTCGCACGATTTTCCGCGCATCTTGAATAGAGTGTCTTTTATGAATATCGAGTGTCTTCTTTATTGTTGTATCCGTTAGCCGTTAAAGCACACAACACACTCAAGACGATGAGACGATCTTTGATATTTTTATGAAACATTTTACTACTTATTGCACTTATTGATCCATAATCTCTGTTGACCTCTGTACTTTAAAGCCAACCATATATATACATACATACCATGAACGAAGAAGTACCTCAGATACCAGCGATGCCATCATCGTCGCCTCCTCCTCCACCCATAACTCCTTCAACGAGTACAGAAGCAAATCTCAATCAACTCCATGAAACACAAGAAAACATCCAAGACCAAGTACTCCATTCCTCTCCACCCACACCCGCACAACGTCATAATCACTTTATGCAACTCAGAAGCTACGAAGCCAAACGTCGTTCTGATTATAGTAAAAAATACATTCAACATAATTTACTTTGGCGATCCAATCGAAACTTGTTGAAAAAAGCTTACCAGGAAACAAATTCTATGGAACAAATTCTATCAACGACTTTTAACATGAATCTGGTTTATAAAAATCATTTACAAGCTATTGTCAATGATTCTATTAGTGACAATTATGAAATTATACCTGAGAAAAAATTGCAACAGGTTCAAAATGATAGAAATGAACGGTGTCGACATTTAGGTGGAGATGCAAAATCTTATTGTGTCAAACATGATGTTGAAAAACATGTGGAGAAATTATATCTAGAGGATTATAATTCTTTACTTCAAATTGGAAATGAAGAAGAGGAAGAGAGTGACTTTTGTCAAGCTGTTAGAAAAAGTTATGGATCCATGGCACAAGCCTTTGAGGAGAATTTAGATTCGACTCAAAATGTATTGGATCAAATGAAGGAAATCAAGAATGATTTGGATACGTTTGTTAAAAATGTTGGTGCTGTTGGTGATGCTACGATTTTACAGTTGAAACATGCCGAACAGGAAGTGACGAATGCATGGGATGCATATTATAAACTTGCCAAAGCTGTTTTGTTGGGAGATGAGGAAGCGACTGCAGATGTTGTCAATCATATGCCTGTTCCTGATGGAAAACATGCAAAGCCAGTTATGGATGGTACGTCAAGATAGATATTTGTGTTTATATGATACTTCATGCTTTACTCATTACTCTCTCTTTTTCAATACAGTATGGATTGTAGAAATGCATTATCGTATTGCAGTTGCAAATCTGATATCCATGTGGGAAAAGTCTACACAAGAATTGACAAAAGCATTTACAAATATCAAAGAAAAGGAAGCAAAAAGACGAGTGCAGTTGCGAGATATTTTGATTACGTTCATGACACAAAATCAACAAATGTGGACGGGGATGCCGTCCATGATGGATTCCATGATTCAAACTTTGAATGATGCACCGTCGGATATGGAAGCATTGGAACAAGATATTACCAACCAAGTAAAAAGTAAAGCGCTTTCCATCAAGGCGTATGATGAAGAAGAAAAGAAAAAGGCTGAAAATAAAGTAGATATGATTGAACTTGGATATGGAGGCTTGCCTACGAAAAAAGAGAATGAAAATGAAGTGGTAGACAATGGTTTGCAAGGATTACCCGAGCCTGAGGAAGGATTTATGTTGCAAACACCTCTTGAGAGTGAATTACTATGCAAAATTCAAGTCGTATGGGCCAAACATGATAAAATGATGAGTACTTGGAAACCGCGGATGGCAATCACTACCTTTGACAATTTTCTGCATTTAATGGAAGTGCCAGATGGAGAAAACATATCCATGGGTGCCTCCTCGGAAATAGCATTCAATACACTACTGCCAACGGTAGAAGTACCTACCGAAGACATGATTTCCAAAGGACATTTACCCAATATTTCTTCATGGTATGATCGACTGAAGCCGCGCTATTCCATTGACCTAAAGCATTCTGACATTACAATTCGTAAACCAAAGAAAGGGCAGCCGCAAGGAGATGCTGTTGTTGATATTAAGGAGACTACCTACAAAGGGAGAAAGGCACAAACCCGCAAGCTTTATTTGAAACTTAAATCGAACGAAGATATGGTAGAGTGGCTGTTGTCATTGGAGCATCTTGGACATAAAGCTGGGTGAGTGAGTGACGATAGGTGACTCACTCACTTCTGCTAGTAAATATAAATGATAGTCCATCAAAAAGCATACTTTTGTTCTTTCTACATACAGCAGACAAAGAATGTAATTCAAAACAAAGACCAATGGAAGGAAAACTTCCAATCTCTGCGGGGATCGAACACCCTCAAAAAATCAATGTTAAAGTCAGAGCATATCTCGGTAACCAAAATCTCAGTTCAACTCATTCTTTTCGCTGTTGATCAAACACATTAAATAGAACAAAACGGGCCTAATCAAAAAGAAAATACACAGGGAGAGAATCGAACTCCCGACCTACTGGGTGTAAACCAGTCGTCATAACCAACTAGACCACCCGTGCTTGTTACAATGTTGTCGTCCACTACTAGATTTAAATTCTTGTTACAGAAATTGACAGCTTCACCACACTTTTCACTTTTCACGTTCTTCTTTTGAACTCTTTCAAAAAACACGAGCGAATTCTGTGAAAGTTGAAAAATAATAGATCTATACTTTTCTTTGAAATATGTTGTCACAAATATATATATATTTCTAACAAATACCAGCTAGTACAAGATGTCCTCAATCTCTCTTTTACGTCCAGAGGAGGTTCCTAATGAGTTTATTTGTGCCATTTGCTTCAGTGTCCCTCTGGAACCAAATTTGCTTCCTTGCGAACACATTTTCTGTGCGGATTGTATAAAGAAAGCATTTGAGACACAATTGGCTTGCCCGACTTGCAGAATATCTTGTGCTCATAATCAAGCGAAAGAGTTAAATCGAAATTCTCTGGCTTCTCGTATATGGTCAAGTATACAAGTGAAATGTGATCATAGTGAAAAAGGATGTGCTTGGACAGGTTCAATCAGTGATCTCAAATCGCATAGAAGAAATTGCTCTTCTAAAAATAGAGGATATGGAAATCAATATGAGTTGGATAATTTCAAAGAGGAGAACAACAAGTTGAAGGCAGAACTAAAAGAGAAGCAAGATGTTATTGATGCCTTGAAAACAAAGATTGAAACGCATACTTTGGTTCCAAAGATACCTTATTCAAATTATCAATTCAATAGATCAAATGTAGTGGAACTTGCTCAACTCATTTCTAGGTATTTAGAGAACAAACCATATGAAATTGATAGAAATAGAATTTATCAATGTGTTCAGAATTGTTACCGAGATCTTGAAGCAAACTATTCGGATAATCCTCCATATTACCACATGGACATGCATATGCTTTTAACAACGTGTGTGGCATCTACTTGGTTTACAACTAAGCAGAAAGATAATATTCGACATTGGATAAATAGTCAGTTTAACAATTGATTACTATCTAAGCAGAAGACTCAAGCATTTATGTAAGACTCTTCCAGCACACTTGCTGTAATATAATACCTCCGGAATAAATTGAAAGAATAGCTCTGCTATATCCATTTTTGGTTCTCTATCATGCACTACTCGTAGCATAGAAATATGAGCCAATGTCGAAAAAGGTTGAGCTCAGCAAAGTTCAGTAAGTTTTCAGTCGTGGTTTTATTAGGTAATGAGTACAGCATTTGGCAGGAAGTCCAACGCGATCAAAACGAAAACGACTTACGATAGCTTTTTCCTATTGGATTTACTCGTTGCATCTACTCGTACAATCGTTTAAATCTACTTCAAATAAGCTTACAATGTCATCTATCTCTCTTTTACGGCCAGACGAAGTACCTGATGAGCTGATTTGCGCCATTTGCTTCAGTATCCCTTTGAAGCCTAAATTGCTTTCTTGTGAACATGTATTCTGTGCAAATTGCATCCGCAGAGCTCTAGAAACACAGACAAGTTGTCCAACATGTAGAACTATTTGCAACGAAAGCAATGTTAGAAATTTATGTGCTAATCCTTTTGCCTTTCGTATATGGAATAGTGTTCAAGTGAAATGTGATCAAAGTGAAAGTGGATGTGCTTGGACTGGTTCAATCAGTGATCTTGAATCGCATCAGCAAAATTGCTCTGCTGGAAATAGAATGAGCATTAATCGAGAAGAGCTAGAGAGATTAAGACAGGAAAATATTAGGCTGAAGGAGGAAAATGAGCACTTGAAGGTGGCAATGAAGGAGGCAAAGAAGGAGTCACTTGTTGAAACTGCGACGAATTTGATTATGAATCTTAAAAAAGAGTTCGATCTTCTTGAAAAAATAGACCACAGTAGTTACAATTTCTACAGATATAATGTTGTGGATCTTGCTCAACTCATTTCTAGAAATCTTATGGACAAACCAGGCGAAATCGATAGTAATCGGATTTACAATTGCGTCCATAGATGCTATCGAGCTTTGGAAAATGGATACTCAGACAATCCAAGCCATTATCACTTGGATGTGAGTATGCTTTTGACAACGTGCGCAGCATCGAATTGGTTCTCAGATAAACAGCATGAAAATATTATAAGTTGGATCGGAGCTTGCTCTTCTAACTTCTTCTAATATACGGTCATACCCCGTCGTTGAAACCGATTGTAGCATCTAATTGGTTCTAGGAACAACATTTTAAAGAATGTTTGAGGCTGGATAAGAAGCCGTTTTTAGCAATCATATGCAAAAGGGTCTGTGGTTGCTTTCAGCATTGATTCAAATGCGTATACTGAAGAAGATGGAGTGAATAATTCATCTATAGCAAATTGTACAAGTAATTGAACTATCAACAAAAAATAGAAAAGGAAAAGTTAAAGTAAGATGAATAGGGCGATAACTGCAGCTTTGGTTAATGTAAAAGTTTAATATCTAGGTATACAAAAAGAAGAAAAACGTCAGCAATACATCGAAGTTCGTGTGTGGATAATTCTACAATAGTGTAGCACCAAGCTCTCACTTTTCGAAAAGATTCAGAAAACGTTGATCATGAGCAAAGCCTCGTTGAAGTTCATTATTACGGGAAAGTTATTTCTGAGCAGCATGCTTTATCGACAACGCTGCTTCTTACAATAGAGAAATGTATTATGAATTCATTTATCTTACGAGCAACAAGATAGACTAGAAAAATTAGAAATTGACTTTGAACCCATCCATCACGGCTGCAGTTTGTTCATTTAGCCTGTAGGATCATAGTCGCTAAGCAAAGCTCTAGCGAAAAGTGCTGTTTCCCATGAATGATTTTCACACGCGTCTCGCAATTTATGCGTATCGATCAATACATAAAGCTTCTTTCTTACTCTCGAAATAGCCACATTAAGACGGCATTTCGTGAGGAACTTTGTTGGCTTTTGTACCATGCTTAAGATGACAGCGTCTGCTTCTTGTCCTTGGCATTGATCAATAGTCAAGATTGTTGGGATTTCTTTTTCCTCGACTTCTTTCTTGAATCGATGTTGTAACTCTCTTTGCTGCTTTTTGTACTACTCAAAGAGGTTAAGATTCTTGAACGGTATCTTTGGTTGAACAAATATTATTCTGTACTCACCGGAGTAATAATCAAAATGTTTGCAACACTAGCATCTCTTTTCAACTTATAGAATAGAGAAAGAGCTTTGTCAACCTCCCAAAGATTGATATACTTACGATTCTCGCTGTAGTCCTCCATGCAATGCACAATATTTAATCCCCTAGCTGGTACTGGAGAATTTGGACAGGTAATATAATCCCCTTTGTAGACGTGGACATTGAGTAAATCAGCAATATCTTTTGGAACTCTATACTGAGTCTTCAGAAGAATCTTTTCGTCAATCATAGACATATTGCTCACATCAAGGAGGCTCTTCAAGCTATCATTGTTTTCGTTCTGGACAAAGTTATTGCCTCTACGATTCTTTGTCTTGGATACATTGCTATTGTTTGAAGGGTTGTAAGGTGGGAGCTGATTCTTATCACCGACAAGAACTATTGATTGGATATCACGACCTAGTCTTGACAAACCTAGTAACTCAAACGATGGGATACATCCAGCTTCATCAAAGATCACAACCGTTTCTTTCGCAGAAGAGTCTTCAAGAGAAAGAAGGTCCATCTGATCTTCAAGTTCTCTCTCTTTCATCGTCGAAATTTTGTGAGATGAGCCAATAGTTGACATAAATAGGCGTCCCTTATCTGGTAAGTCTATTTTCAATCTCTCTTTAGTCTTCCTGAGGTCATGCTCGGCACTGGAACGCTTATCACAGAGTTCATTTGCATTTGTTTCGTCAAAAATATCTTCACTCAAAACCTCTTGAAAGAGGTTTTTAAGATACTCGAGTTTGCTCTGTGCAAGCTTTGCATTCCATGATGAAATCTCTTTTTCAGGATCTGGACGTACTTCTATTAGTCTATTTAGAACAGTGCCATAATTAGACACAATTGAATCAACTTGTTTCTCAGATAGCTTTTCGTTCAAGCTAGTACTAATGTCGTTGGCCATACTTTGGATGTAACGAATGATTTGAAGAGGAGACATAAGAACTACTTTATCCTCAAGAATTCCTTCACTTCTCTCATTAGCATTCCTTTCATTGAATTCCAAGCCAAAGGCAAGTACTGCTGTGGAAAGTCTTGACTTCATTGTTCTCACCAAATGCATGGATGCTGAGCTAAAGCGACTAACTTTCTCTGTGAGTTCAACAATTTCCGGATGAAGTCTGCGCACCCAGGGTTAGATAGAGAGACAAATGACGGTTGTACTTATGAGAATGAAAATGCATACTCACTTCAACTTCTCTTCTATAGTGAACAATTTTGTTGCCAATCCCATACCATCTGCGGAACCATATGTTATCAAAGATAACCATACTTGCATGTCCACTACCTCGTAGAAGGGTCCTTTCCCTTTTTGCTTTGTCACCTTCTTCAAAGCCACATCACAAAACTTCTCTGCGATAGCATTGATAGCTCCATTTCTTTCCGAGAGAACAATAATTTCCTTGTCTGTTGTCTCCAGTAGTGCTTTAACCAACTCTACAATTGTTTTTGTCTTCCCAGTACCCTGCAAGCGATAGAAGATTTTTATGTTATTATCTTCGTAAAACTAATGTATCAAAGAAATTTGCAGTCTAGGTAACTTACTGGTGGACCGGCAACTTCCCTCGCACTTTTTAAAAGCAATGGATGGGCTACACTCTGTTGCTCTTTGTTTAAGTCGAAAAAGGTATCTGGAATCCCTGTAGAAAGTTGATCAAGTATAGTCTTTGGACTACCATCACCTACGAGATGACGTAGAGATGGAAAAAGCAAGGTATCAGCTTGAGAGTCTTGTACATGCTTTTCCAGCAAAACCATGCGTTGGTTAGGATTGAGACCAAGGACAACAAACTCCTCACCATAGAAATTAGTCTCTATGTCAACACTCCCATCCTCGTTCACTGATTTCAGAGATAGAGATACTTGATGATCTTGCAACTGCTCATCCTTAGCTGGTTTTACACTACCTGTTTGATACAGTCTCTTATGGCCTTCAAATGCTACAACTGCACATTTTATGCCTTGCTTCAAATTCGAAAGTGCCTCTACCTTCGGCCCATTTCTATCGAAATCACTCAAATCATTGAGGTCAAGGGGGACACGATTCCCCATATTATCTCTTCCAACGATCTTCAGAGCATATGTAGAACCATATTGATGGATAAGAGAAACTCTGAAATCAGTTGGAATGGAGCTCCTTGCATTTAGCTTTTCTGAATAAATTCTAAAGTTTCTTGTCTTGTATTCATCGGGATTACTGAGTATAGAAAGACGATCAAGCTTTACTGTTTGGAACAAGTCTCTTTTCGCTCGGGAAAGAAATTTTTCACTCTTGGTTCGATCTGAGTTTTTAGATTGTCCTTTCTGTTTACCCAGCTCTGCCTTCTCAATATGATTCTTCACCATAAGGACAAGATCAGATGGTTCGTTCACGAGGGATTCAAGATGCTTATCAATGATTGCTTTTTCTCTCTTGATTACACTGCTCGTAAAAGCCTTTTTATCAAATACATTTCCATGCTTCTCTCGAACATGAGGATGGGCATTATCTCCGCAGTCATGTAAGCAGATTGCACAGAAAGCAGCATTACACGAATCCACACGACACTTAAGAGCATTGCATCCATCATAATCATGAAAAACTGTGCTGCACCTAGGGCACTTCAGATTAATATCCTCGGTAATTCTGTTGAAGATTTGCCTTGCTTTTATCTGTCTTGTATTTGCCAATCGTTCGTTATCCTTCTTTTTGGCTAATTTTTCATTGTACTCAAATTCCAGAGAACTTCGTAACTTTTGTTCAACTGCCTTAATTGCACCTTCCCCACATAGAGATGATATCATTGCCATTGCCGATGGACTTCCGCAGAAATGGCAGTTAGAGGCGTTGGTCCCACTATGATCATTAAATGCATGTTTAATGCATGTCGTACATAGCTGATATTTGCATGAGATACTTGAGCACTTAAAAGTCAGGCTCTCTTCTTCGTCCAAACATATCGAACAGCAGTCCATTGTTTCGAATAAAATAAGGCGTGTATTCTTTTACTTTCTCATTAGTAACATGTATTTGCTCAACGTTTGTGTAAGGATAGGAATACATTATGAATAGAAATAGGAATAGAATATCGATGTTGTGGGAATGAAGAATTTTATTAGGAATAGATTATGATTACCGTACAAGTATCCAGGTCTAATTCAATTCATCTCGCATGTCAGCATGACGAAATCCCATACATTATCCTTCTATTATTTGTAGATGAATGGCTGCAAAGAATATCATCAATGAGAAAAAGGGCATCTAGAAGCACCTCCCTTAACCTTAGCCTGCTTGTTCATCTCTTTTACTCTCTTGAGATCATCTTCTCTACGCTGGTGTTGGAAGAACAACTTTTTATCTCCCCAGCGTGATAAAGTCTGCTCAGAGGTAGTCGTAATGGATCCGATTAAGACCTCAGGAGAGGCTTCAGTTTTTTTAGCAAACACATCATAAAGCTTTGATCCTGCCTTGATATTCTCGAACTCTTCAAATCTGAGATTTTCAAACTTTGAGGTACTTGGTTTCAAAAGTACCTCGTGAGGGAACATAGGATTAGATTCTTTCATACCCTTTTGATCATAGTCGCTCATGTCCGAAATACTAAGATCAGTATCAAAACTCGTCTTCGCAGTGCGAAACTTCATTCCAAGCAAAGTTCCAATAGGAGGTGTGATAGGCGAAGCCAGCATAGATTTCATCCCATCGAACCAGTTGAAGTTATCCTTGTTTGTTCCAATCTTTCTCAAAGCCAAGACGTTTCCAGAGTGCACCTTGTCGCGTAGGAACTTGATTGAAACTCCACTTAACAGCATTTTAGTTGGAGGAAGTCCCTAGACGTACCATTACAAGAGTTAGATATGCATAGGATTGATGCATGCCTCAATTAGTTTTCACAATTCTACTTACTGGAGCAGAGCGAATGATAAGATTATCACAGCCCTTAAATAGACCAGTGTATTCAGATGGGGAAGCAACAAATTTAGCTTTGCAGATATATCCAGATCCATGGATTGGTTTATTTCCTCTCCACGGTCTTTCATCCGAACAATGATCAAATACATCATTCATGTCTCTGAAGAAAACTGGAAGAGCTTTACTATTGGGAGTATGTCCAACAGTAGTTCTATCTTCTATGCATTTTCCCCATAGAAGATTGATTTTCTCTTTTGCCGAAAGACTCTCATAGTTTTTCGGAAGATCCGATCCTAGAAAACTATGGAAAATAATCTTGTTTGGAATGGAAAATGCTTTACTGACTACAAATCCAATTGGAGTGGTGACCTTACGAGTAGCCAAGATGATTGGATTCACAGCAGTGCCTACTGTCAGAGCTGGCAATACAGCTGCTAGCAGAAAGGAGAAAAGGAGCTTACTCTTCAAAAACATATTCAGATATTTTATGCACATTGTGGGAAAGTTTGCACAAGTCATAGAGAGGTTTACTCGTAAAGAATAAGATACCCTTCGCATTTACGTATAGGTACGTACGTGGCGATCGGAGTCACGTCAGACATTGGGACTTCTCAACCTCCCTTTTAACCGTAGTGAAGACACTCTTTTGTATGCAAAGAAAAACCAAAGAGGAGCTATTGTAAACATAAAGCCAAGCATAAAAAATGCATTGTAATTCTATTCATTGAGAGAAATCTGTTATTATGAAACATATATTTTGCCTTTAAGATACGAACATGAACATACTCCCGATGGTACCGTACACAGAGTTTCTGATAAAGTAAACCATCCCGACAAGAGAGCTTGACTTACAATCTTAGAAAGCAGGGTTGCTTGGATCAGAGCTAAAGTAAAGATAGCGTTTTGGGAAATTAGGTAACCCTCCAAACTTGCAAGTAGCATCGTATGCCTCTTGTAGTTTAGGACAATCTGCCATGGCAATACTCATATCTAGTGATGCCTTTGAGTAAATACCATATAGAGCAAAGAAAGCAACATCTGCAGCATTTATTTCATCTCCACCAAGGAATGGCTTCCCACTAGCTACCAAGTTCTTCTCCAATAGTTTGAAATTCTTTGGTAAAAACTCTGTCTCAAGCATCTTCCACTTTTCAATCTTTGTATCTTTGTCAGTTTCATTATAGGCTTTGAAAATTCCACTAAAGATGTCCATGATTTGCTCCAAGTACATATCACAAGTAGCCTGTTCCACCACTCCACTTGGATAAAGACCAGCTAGCTTCGCACAATATCTATTGATTGCTCCTCCTTGACCAATAGTCATATCACCATGGTGAAGCACAGGAATCTGTCCAAAAGGAGTTTCTTCTTTTGCAGCAGGCCAAGAGTTAGCTGTATCTGTATCAAGTTCATATGTTACATTGCCCGCTACCAACATGGCTTGACAAAAGTCTGATCTTCCATGCACAGGCCAATATACAAGGACAGGCTTAGGAATCGAGGTGATGAATCGGACATACTGGCTATGATTCATCTGTCCTCCAGGAGGAACAAAGTGAGAAATGAGCTTCTTTGCTCTATCGACAGATACATCCTTTCCACATTTGCTCAATCCGACTTTGACTTCTTTTGCTGAAATCTTTTTGTTGTCAGATGTATCTAGTAAGTGAAATCCCTGAGCTGCTGGCTTTTTCAACTCACGGCACTTTAGATTCAATGCTAGGATCAGTTGTAGATCTGAGTCACTATCGTTCATAGTGTAGAATATAGATTTATGGTAGATTGTAAAAACAATTCTATAATTAATTGATCTCCTTCCTGTATCTGTTGATTGGAATTTGGAGAAGAGTACTACAAAATAAATGGAGAATCTCGAGGTGACACGAACGCGACATGGAAAATCTGTTCTGAGCCGTTGGAATGAGACTACCATTTTAGCCGGAGTCAAAATTTGGATAATTCTACGAAGGCTTGTACGAGGAGGAACACTTCAAAAGTCGTAGTTCTACAAATATAGATTGTTCTTGAAAAACGAGCCCTAGAATTTTTTACATTATTTCCTAAAATTATGCAGTTTGAATAATTCCAGCAGCAATCAACTTTTCAATCTTTCCTCTCATGACAGGATCAGCCATTGCTTGGTTAGCAGCATTTGGGTTTTCATTGAAGTCTCTCAAAACTTGGTTCACAACAGGATCTTGTAGAATAGCTTGAATCTCTGGATCAGCCATTGCGTGTGCAGCTCTCTCTTTTCTCTCTTCTTCAGTCATATTTGCAGCCCCATAGTTGATCATAGCAGTCACCTTACGTACTCCTTCTTTGCATGCAGCATTACTTGGATCAAGAGAAAGTCCCTTCTTGTATGAGTCCAAAGCTTTATGATTCTCCTTCATGAGTACTTCAATATCTCCCTTTCTAGCCCATGCCTTTACATACTTATCATCAAGGTCAAGTGCAACTTCAATCTCACGCTTTGCTCCATTAAAGTCCATAATTTTACAAAGAGCAGCAGCAAGGTTGTTACGAATGGTTGCATTCTTTGGTGCACGTTTGACAGCTTCTTCATAGCATTCTACAGCCTTTCCAAACTCCTTATTACGGAAGTGATTATTTCCTTCTTGCTTTGCTTCTTCAGCCTTATCATCATCTTGATAAGCAAGTTTATCAGCTTGTCTCTTTTTCAATTCCATATTTTTCATAAGTCTCTGGGTAGCTCTATCATGATGTTCCAAAAGACTCTTGTTACACATGTCAATTGCCGATGCAAGATCTCCCTTTTTCTCATAAGCCTTTGCTGCTCTGGTGAGTGCCTTTGCTCTATCTTCAAACGGAGCCATATTTGCTTGTCCAACTTCTACCGCTTCTTGACATGCCTTGATACATTCATCATATTTCTTGGTATTAAAGTATACAGCAGCCTTATTGTTGATAAAAGTCATACTGGTTGGATCTAAAGCAATTGCTTCATCGTATGCAGCAAGAGCTTCATCAAACTTTTTATTCTTGAACAATTCATTACCCTTTGCTTTTGCTGCAAGTGCTGCCTTTTGATCCTCCTTGACTTTACGTTCTTCCGGTGACAAAGCCGACAAATCTTCTTCTTCTTCTTCGACTTCCATAGGTTCTGGCTCCGGTTCCTTTTTCGGAGCAGGTTTCGGAGCTTCCTTTTCTGCCATCTTTTCTTCTTGCTCTTTACGAAATTCATCACCAGTCTTCATAGACATACCCTGTTGTCCCAAAATAACTTGGAATACTTCCATAATTCTAGGATCACCCAACATATTCGGAAGCTGATTAGGATCCTTTTGCAAAGTATTCAACTTGGTCATAAACTCCGGATCTGACATATATCCCCGTAATTTTGGATCTAACGCAATTTTCGCCATCATTTCAGGTCCGAATAATCCCGCCATCCCAGGTGGCATACCCCCCGCAGAAGAAGAAGGAGCAGGACCTTCCTTGGCCTTTTTCGCAGCTTCCAATCCCTTTTGCAATCCAGCATCATTTGGAAACTTTTCAAGTCCTTCTTCATATGCTGCAATTGAGTCATTGAATCTTTTCAGAGCGTGTAATGCTGCACCCTTGCGTGAGTATCCTTTTGCAAAATCAGGGTTGAGTCCGATGCATGCATTTGCATCTTCGAGTGCGTTGACTGCGTCGTTTTTGGAGAGGTAAGCTGCACTTCTGTTGGAGTAGTATACGTGATTTGCTCCGTCGAGGTTGATGGCGTTTGTGTAGTGTTGAATTGCCTCGCTAAAGTTTTTAGCCATGAGGGCTTTGTTTCCATTGGCTTTGTGCTGTAATAAAGAGGTAATAAGATATGTGAGACAAAGTACTCAGAGAAAATAAAGGCTGCTGCTAAATTTTCAAAAATCAATTTCTTTGGCTTACCTCTTCTGCAGTGGTCATGATGATACAATAGAAATGATGACTCTATGAATTGATATGAATGTGATATTCTATTGAATTGTAAAGTGTATCATTAGCTTTGGAACATTCATTGGCCATCTCATTTTTGGCTCATGGTTTTGCGATCTTCTTAGAAGAGAGGATGCTGGAAACCGTATCATGTAGATACTCGATATTTTAGCCTTTGTCAAGTGTCAAGTATATCCAATGACCTACATATGCTCTGCACACTCATCATGCATCATGTCGACTAATCCCTCTTTCTCACTACTTTCATTACTTTTACCTTGTACATCAATATAATATGACTACATCTATTATAGTACTCATCTATAAAGAATTGCACGGCTACTTCGTAAGGTCGTGCTTTACAAATAAACAAAATTCCAAATTGTTTACATAGAAGCTACTTGATTTTGGAAAGTCGCAAAGTTGGTGTCAGAAGTGTCAAGAGAAGGAAAGAAGACTAAAAGAGTCTTTTGCGACACTGAGAAAAGAGGTGACGCCATCACCTCGAAAAGAATCTTTGATTCCTCTTTGGCGAATGAATCAACTTAGAGAGATTGATAGCTGATAGCATAGCAGTACCACGCACATGTCTAATTTACATCCATGATCAAGTACGGAAGGTACTAGATGATATTCAGATGTATTTTTGTTGTTATCTTTATCAGCTCATTATTCCAAACATCTAAAATATCTCATCATTCAACATGTACATGCTTGTAGTATTAACTCAAACATAAATCATTCATCACACATAAAAAAATTCCAAATTTAATCAAGACAGTCTCCACCATCGTATCCGCATTCAGCAGTCATGTACTTGTCCATGTAATTTTGGCACTCTCCATCGCCAATCAAGTAAGGATTGTTAACATCACAATCTGGATATTTCTCATTGAACTCGGCGCAGTCCCCACCATCGAAATCACATGCCTCTGTGTTGTATTCCCCTCCATGGCACTTTCCATCGCCAAGCAAATATTTGTCATCGACATCACAATCTGGATATTTCTCATTGAACTCTGCGCAGTCTCCACCATCGAAGCCACATTCCTCTGTGTTGTATTCTCCCCATTTATCGCACTCTCCATCACCAATCCAGTCAGGATCATCAACATAACAATCTGGATATTTCTCATTGAACTCAATGCAGTCTCCACCATCAAAGCCACATGCTTCTGTGTTGTATGGTCCTCCATCGCACTGTCCATCACCAATCCAGTCAGGATCATCGACATCACAATCTGGATATTTCTCATTGAACTCGGTGCAATCCCCACCATCGAAGCCACATGCTTCTGTGTTATATTCTTCTCCATCGCACTCTCCATCGCCAATATTATCGACAATGAAAGCTGAACAGTTTGGATATTTCTCATTGAACTCAATGCAGTCTCCACCATCGAAGCCACATGCTTCTGTGTTGTATTCTCCTCCATTGCAGCGTTCATCGCCAACTCTTTCTGGGCTATTAACATCACAGTTTGGATATTTCTTATTAAACTCATTACAGTCTCCACCATCGAAGCCACATGCTTCTGTGTTATATTCTCCTCCATCGCAATGTCCATCACCAATGACTTCAGGTACACCAAACAGTTTGGATATTTCAGATTGAATTCGGTGCAGTCTCCACCATCGAAGCCACATTCTTCTGTGTTGTATTCTCCTCCATCGCAGTGTCCATCACCAATTTTGGAGATTACATATGCTTCGCAATTGGGATATTTTTCGTTGAACTCGTCACAGTCTCCATCCTCGAAGCCGCATTCTTCATTATTCAGCTTAACCCTTTTCTGCCCAGTTGGGACTCAAAAAATCAGCGATTCACGAACAAAACAACAACATATCCTTAACACAAACACTACTCTAAATCCATAATGAAAACTTCAATCTCTTCCAAATTTTAAATATACATACAAAATATTCTCAGTAAGTAGGTAGTGAAGTCAGTTTTTTCGTATATATGAAATTACTAACAAAATTCGCCGTTATAGCACGATGAGTGGTTCTGAGATCAGTTTCAGCGATGATTGTACTTAAGGCTATGTATCTGATGACAGAGTTGCACAATCCACATGCCCAGTACCTTCCGGTGAACTTGATGTATTAAGGAATGATTTGGAAGCGAGACCTGGGGAACTTGTTGGTCAATCCATCGAATACTCAAATTGTGAAGATGAGACGACAAATGGGATTGGAAAAGAACACTCATCTGTTGACAATGAAAGAGTCTATATCACTTACAATATGCTTATTCTTAGTAGGAATTTGATTGAAGATCATCACAATGGTATTCTTATATCAGTTGAGCATGTCAGATGGTACCATTGTTTATTTTTCTGGCTATTAGATCGATTTGTAGATCTACTCAGTGTAACATAAAAATCTCGATTTTGGCGATAAATTTCATAGACTGTAGGAATCGCTCTATAGCGTCTTCAAAACCCATCTAAGTTCCATATCTCTCAACTCATATCGTTTCAACAATGTTCAGAGAAGGATTTTGAGCTATCAAATGTATTCATATCACCTTGTAATGCATATATATTCGCATCCCCAAAAAATAGCAACTTTTTGTATTACGTTTTTTGTATGACATTTTGACCCCATGACTGGACGTCATTGGAAAAATGTGTATGGAAAGTATATGATATCTCATCAAATACATGTATGAAAATATTTCTATTTTGCACACGCATCCAACACATATATAGAAGGAAGATAACGTAATTGGAATTACTCAAATTGGTCAAATATTGAATATTTTAGGATATTCGCTAAAAATTGAGCAGTTTTGAGCAGCTAGGCAGAAAAGGGTTAAGGAAGTTGGTATCACAAATTCCATCACCAACTGTTTCAGCAAAGTAGAAATCTTCTCCGTAGGTACAATTAGGGTACTTCTCATAAAACTCTTTACAGTCTCCACCATCGAAACCACATGCTTCGGTATTGTATCCTCTACCGATATGGCAGATTCCATCACCAATATACTCAGGATATGGAACATCACAATGTATCAAAGAGTTGTACAAGTCGCAATCACCCAAATCCCACCCGCAGCTTTCAGTGTTGTATCTGTAATCGCAAGATCCATCACCCCACCCACGATAGGGATAGGCAAAACAGTCAGGGTACTTCTCTGCCTTCTTATTCCATTCATCACAGTCTCCACCGTCCCACTCGCAATTTTTAGTGTTGTAGTCTGAATTGCAAACACCGTTTCCAAGCTCTTCTTCTTTGTTTTCCTTTTCGCACACCGGCTTCTTACTTGTAATAATTATTCCAATGGTCGCACCAATAATTCCAAACACAACTGCAAAAGAAATCACCAAGCAATATTTGATTCTTTTTCTTCTTGCTTGAGGAGATGCTTCATGATCTTTCTCTTCGATGTCCTTGGAGAGATCGATATATGCTGGAGATATATATGCTGGAGAAACGCCTGCAGGGTTAGCAACTGCTTCTTCTTCTCTTGGAACGACTCTACTAGCAACTACAGATTCCTCTGCACACTCAACATCGTTATCAGAACATTCTTCCGGTGCAACAGCGACTCTAGATGTGTCGTGTCTAATCTTTTCATCTTCCTTCTTAGGCATGGTTGTTGATTTCTACAAGACCATTACTTTGCTCTTTGTAAACATTATGTCGCCTGCTAGTGTACGAGTAGAACATTTTTTCACCATAAAAGATTCGCTCTTTTGAAAAAAGTGATAAAAATTACTGCGGTGACGAGGGGTGAGAATGAGCGTTGAGCGTTGAGCCTCCGAGCGAAGCTACTGTCTTGCTTTCTGGGAGTCGAGTCCCTTCTTCATTTTCTTGATGATACAATAGAAACGATGAAACTTTAGGAACGATGTCAATTGTAAGATGTATTAGATGATGGCTTTTGAAACATTCATTATTCATTATTCATTAGCCACAGATCTGCTCGAGCAGAGATGCATAGCTCTATCCGTATCATGTTAGTGCTAGCTATTTTCGCTTTTTGTCAAATGTGCAAAGACCTACATTTCCTCACTTCACTCTTTTTCATCAATATTTACTATTCATACCTAGAATAGCAATTTGATAAGTGTACATCAATATAATACTTATCTATAGAATTATAAGTCTACTTCGTAAGCTGCTTTTAATAAAAATAAAAATTACAAATTTGTTTCAAAAGAGGCCATTTTGAAATGTCGCAAAGTTAGTGTCAAGAAGTGTCAAGAGAAGGAGTATCTTTAATCAGCTCATTATTTCAAACAAAATCCAAAGTATGAATCTCATTCAATGTATCATGCTTCTAGTATTTACTCAAACATAAAATTATTTTACCATGTATAAAAAACTTCCACGATCAATCAAGACAATAGACACATCGTATCCTCATTCAACTATGTTGTAATCTTTGTTGCACCATCAATTGCCAATCCAGTCAGGAATAATGACATCACAATATGGATGTTTCTCATTGATCTAGGTACAGTCTCCACCATCGAAGCCACATTCCTCTGTGTTGTATTCTCCTCCACTACAGTATCCATTACCAATCCAGTGAGGATGATCGACATCACAATCTGGATATTTCTCATTGAAGTAGGCGCAGTCTCCACCATCAAAATCACATGCTTCTGTGTTGGATTCCCCTCCGTCGCATGTACCATCGCCAACTTCTTCTGGAGTTCAGCATTGCAGTTTGGATATTTCTCATTGAACTCGATACAGTCTCCACCATCGAAGCCACATTCCTCTGTGTTATATTCTTCTCCATCGCACTTTCCATCGCCAATAATATCGACAATAAAAGCTGAACAATTTGGATATTTCTCATTGAACTCAGAACAGTCTCCACCATCGAAGCCACATTCTTCTGTGTTGTATTCTCTTCCATGGCATTCTCCATCACCAATCCAGTAAGTAATATCGACATTACAATCTGGATATTTTTCATTGAATACGATGCAGTCTCCACCGTCAAAGCCACATGCTTCTGTGTTGTATTCTCTTCCATCGCACCTTCCATCACCAATACGGGTAGGAATATCGACATCACAATTTGGATATTTCTCATTAAACTCGGCACAGTCTCCACCATCGAAACCACATTCTTCTGTGTTGTATCCTCCAAAACAACTACCATCACCAATGTCTATTGGAAAGGGCGCATCACAATCTGGATATTTCTCATTGAACTCGATACAGTCCCTACCATCAAAACCACATGCTTCTGTGTTGTATTCTCCCCAGTTATGGCAGCGTCCATCGCCGATACGGTAGGGATTATCAACATCACAGTTTGGATATTTATTATTGAACTTAGTACAGTCTCCACCATCAAAACCACATTCTTCTGTGTTGTATTCTCCTCCATCGCAGTATCCATCGCCAACTTCTTTTGGAGTATCAGCATTACAGTTTGGATATTTCTCATTGAAGTCGGCGCAGTCTCCACCATCAAAACCACATGCTTCTGTGTTATACGAGCCACTGCATACCCCATTACCAATCCATCTGGGATTTTCCACATTGCAGTTTGGATATTTTTCGTTGAACTCGTCGCAGTCTCCATCCTCGAAGCCACATCTTTCATTGTTCATTCCTAGGTAATTTGTATCACAAATTCCATCACCAACTTTAGTAAACCCTTGCCAGTCTTTAGGTTCGTACGTACAATTAGGGTACTTTTCATAAAACTCTTTACAATCTCCGCCATCGAAGCCAGATGCTTCGGTATTGTATACTCTGCCAACATGGCAGATTCCATCACCAATCCTGTCAGGATGAAGAACATCACAATTTACCAAAGAGTTGTACAAGTCACAGTCACCCAGATCCCAACCACATTCCTCACTATTGAACCCGTAATTGCAAATGGATCCATCACCCCAACTAGAGTCTAAATCAGTCCCATACTTGTGCCACATTTGACTCGCCCAACAGTCAGGGTACATCTCCACAATCTTATTAATTTCAACACAGTCTCCACCGTCCCACTTGCAAATTTCAGTGTTGTAGTCTGAATTGCAAACACCATTTCCAAGCTCTTCTTCATTGTAAACTTTGCACACCGGCTTCACTTTCTTACTAGAGACTACCTTATTAAGATAAGTTCCAACGGTCGCCCCAATGATTCCTAACACAAGAAGTGCAAAAATCACCAAGCAATATTTGATTCTTTTTCTTCTTGCTTGAGGAGATGCTTTATGATCTTTCTCTTCAATGTTCTTTGAGAGATCGATATATGCTGAAGAAACACCTGCAGGGTTAGCAACTGCTTCTTCTTCTCTTGGAACGACTCTACTAGCAACTACAGATTCCTCTGCACACTCAACATCGTTATCTAACCATTCATCCGGTGCACTAGTACTAGGAGGAGTGACTCTAGATGTGTCGTGGCTACTGTTGTCGTCTTCGTTCTTCTGCATGGTTGTTGAATTGTTCTACAAGACGATAACTTTGCACTTTGTAAACATTATGTCGCCTGCTAGTGTACGAGTAGAACATTTTTTACATAAAAGATTCGCTCTTTTGAAAAAGTGATAAAAATTGTAGAAATGAGCGTTGACTGTTTGGTGGAATGCTATCCTTCTTGTGTCTCGTGAAAGAGCTACAATTTTGAAACTGTCATAGTGTATGCGGTAATTTCCAATCAATGTTTTAGCCGCAACTCGAAGGAGAATTCTATGCGCCTTGTGTTATTGATATGACATCTGGATAAAAATGGAGCATGTTTTAGTTTTGAATGGGCATCGGAACATTTCGATGTTTGTTGGCTGTTTGTTGTTTGTAAACAATAGCAGTATTGTACGTACGTAGGTACATAACGTTAAGTTCAGAGAACTTTTCAAAAAGTCACCATGACTAAATTAGATTTTTGACGACAAAAGTTGCGTGTTCCGTCTGAAAATTTAGAGAAGCCGTTGAGAAATCCACTTGAAATTCATATGATTAATACATACAGAGATTTAGAGTTAGGGTAATGTCAGTACTTTGGTGTTAATCTAGAATTTGACCTACCTTTTTAGTTTGCTCTTGCTTTTTTCATACACTATTATCAAGCGAAAAATAAAAATGCCTTGAAATTTCCTCATCAACTGAAGATATGTCGACTTCAGAACCTTTATATTTCGGTTCATAAAATCTCCACATTCACTTTTGAAAGCAATCATACAAAAATAAATGTGAGTTTTCAGCTATGATTTACCTTGCTTCCATATGAATGCCTTTCGTATGAGACTATCATAATGATTTGTCTCAATGTCATACGTGTACTAACACATTACTCTCTTATATTTCCACAGCAGGATATCATCAAAATGAAGTTTATGAACAACTGCATTTTAAGTTTGATTGCTTTGGTAGTCAGTACAACTTCGTCCTTTGCGAGTGAAGTTACTTCCCCTCTTGTCAAAGTGAGTTTGAATTTAATTGTTGGATTCTTTCTTCAGTCGTAACGACATCAAAGTAACTAGCAACGCACCCAAGAGGGATCGGAAAACATGCTACAATAGATTTACATATCGTTTGATACCCTCTGTTTGGAGACTACAAAAACCACATGCAAACTCCAATAATTGTTTTCTCATTACGATAAGCAAAGCTAGAAGACACATCACTAACATCTCTTTCATTTCATAGTCGACCAAGAAACGACACTTGACGAGTACCTGTGCAACCTTTAATTATATTGGTGGCGATTGGAAAACTTCTAGCAGTACAAGCCTTTCTACATTCTGCCTTGCTAATGACTGTTGTAGGACCACGATATATAACGGCTCAGGTATTGTGAATGCCCAGAATGAGTGCATTGGTTGGAGTACAGCTGTAGAGTATACAATTTGTAATGGATCATGTCAAAGAGGATCTGCGTGTAGATGGATAGCGGGAGATGCTACAGGAGGGTCTGTAACTATCAAATCAAATTCCTGCTTTGGAAGTTGGGCCTGTGTTGCAATTGGCAGATATGCAAATTCTGGAACAAGTGAAGTAAATGTTGAAGTGGGAACTGGAGCATGTAATGCTGACCATACATGCGATTCTATTGGTACAACATATGGCACACATATTCAGGTTCCAGATAATGAGTGCAATGATACTAGATCATGCGATAGTTGTGGTAGAGAATCAACTTTTCCTGGAACTTTTGTTGCAACAATTGATTGTTGTGACGATGGTGCTGCTACTACAACAGATGAAAAATGTACATCCACTGATGCACCGTCCTCACTTCCGTCTATGGTACCATCTGATATTCCTTCTTCATTTCCGTCAATGATACCATCTGATATGCCTTCTTCACTTCCGTCTTTGTCCCCTTCTTCTTTACCTTCATTGGACTCAAGCAGTCCACCATCTTTCATCGCTGTTGTAGAAGACCCATGTACCAATGTCAACTGTAGCAAAAGAGGAAAGTGTGAAGTCCTCTCCTCGACCGAAGCACAATGCAAGTGCGAGAATACTTTTATCCAATCAGAAAATAAGTTGGATTGTATTTGTCCCAACAATCATGAATTTCATGCCAATGTAAACCGTTGCTTTCCCATCACTAAATCTCCGTCCAAGTCTCCAACTTCGTCTCCAACATTGGCTCCAACAGCATCTCCTACTCCAGCAGTCACAGACGATAAGGAAGATGAAGAAGATCCATGTATTGATAATTTCAATGACACAATCACTCTCGATAATGGAAATGCTGTTGACTGTAAATGGATCCTCAAGAATAAGAAGCGAAGTAGCAAGAGAAAAGCAAAGTATTGTATTCGTGAAGAAGTGAAGAATATGTGCCCTTTATCATGCAATAGTTGCTCTTCTTGAGGATAGTAAGATTTCGAGAGCGATCTATTTGACATGTATTGCAGATTACTTGGCTGGGATAATGCATGGAATAAATGAATAAGTTACAAATTTGATATATAATTCTAGAGTTTTTTCACAGAATTGGAAATAGAAAAGATTCAATTCAATTCTTGACCGTATCAAAGAGTCATTTTAGTATCTTGCTTGACAATGACCATTTTTTCGTGAAATTGGAAACGCTTCATGTACTCTAGCAGATAATTGAATTTCAATTAAATTAATATAATTGTTGGTTAGATAAATGAACAAGGGTTTGAGTTTGCTTTCAAGCTTCTGTGTGTTCCTATCTTACTTGCATTTCGACTTTCAATCACAAAATCAAAAAATGAAATGTAAACCGGTTATGAATATCGTGATAACAGGTTTTGAGGGCAACGACATTGGAAAAAGATTCAACTTCATCAATCAATTCAAATCATCAAACATAAAAATACATCACTCTGCTCACTATTACTATTCTCTAGCTTGTAGCTTTCTGTTCATAAAAGCACTTCAGAGTTCCATCTATCGAAGCGAAGAAGAATCAGAAACTAAAGAGAAACTACTGCACCATCTAGCTACGCCTTTTTGTCCCTTCTCTCTTCTCTCTTGTTCCATCACACACCACCCATAGAACAAAAATGAATGATACTGACGCCAATGAAAATGAATTCGTCCGTTTATCTCAATCGCCATTGTTTGAAATGATGAACGACTTTTACTCCAATGTATCAATCGATGCATGGAAACATGGAATAGTCCCATCGTTTGTGACACAAAATACATTTATTGCACATTCCTACGTCCAATTGATTTTAGGATACATTCAAGATTTACACCAACAAAATGTTTTAGATACAAGAGAACCATTTTACATCATTGAAGTTGGTGGAGGTAGTGGTCGACTTTCATTTTACATTTGTAACGCGTTGAAGGAGCTTCAACGTCGCATTGAAAGATTTCTACCATTTGAGAATATAAAGTATGTCTTGACGGATTTTTGTGAGAGTAATGTATCCTATTGGCAGACTCATTCGGGTCTTGAACAATTTGTAAATGAGAATATGTTGGACTTTGCACAGTTTGATGCTGTACATGATTCAAAGTTGAAGTTAAAAGTTTCCAATGTAACCTTGGACAAGCATTCGGTTGTCAATCCAACTTGTATCATTGGAAATTATGTCATTGATACCCTTGCGCAAGATTCCTTTCGTATAGAACAAGGTATTTTGAAAGAGGGGCTAGTATCTGTCAAGAAAAAGGACAATGCAGATCCTCAAAATGTAGATGCAATATCTAACTTGATTGGATCAGATCATTTATGCCACTTGGAAACAGAATATAAGTATAATCAAGTGGACGCGAAAGAATACTATCATACACAAGTCGATCCTAGAGATAGAACATTGCTTGAAGCGATATTGAAGTGGTATCAATCATATTTTTCCAAAAGTAATGATGATGACAAAGAGAATCAGACTCGTGATATTTTAGGTTGTACTCCAGCACCGTTACCACCTGATGCTTCGATACTCTTGCCTATAGGTTTCATCAAGGCCATGCGAAACTTGACAGATTTATCATCTAGTAAAACATTATTCATCACTGGAGACAAGGGAATTCTCAATCCTGATCGATTTCGGGGATTATCAGATCCGCATGTTGCTTTCCATGGCAGTGTCTCGTTTATGGCTAACTTTCATGCAATTCAACTTTATTGTTTGCAAAGGGGTGGGCACTGTGTATTGGGTGATCAAGATGAAGTTTCCATCATGGCGAATGCATTTGTATTTAGTGACAAAGATGAAATTATAGATTCTATAGAAATAGATGGAAAGCAAATCAATGATTTGAATTCAAAAAGAAATGTACAATGGTTGTTCCTCAATGATGCATTCCAAGACTATATCAACAGCTTTGGTCCTAATGAGTTTTATTACTTTCAGAAAACACTCCGAGATGAGTGTCAGAATCCGTCCTTGCAAAGCATCATTTCTCTCTTGAAACTTTCGCACTTTGACTGTAAAATCTTTTACAAGTTCCGGTTGGATATTATAAATGGCATTGGTAAAGAGAGCGACGGAATTCGTGGAGAGTTTCAAAATGCAATACACAAGTTATGGAAGAACTATTATCACATGAATGAGACTGAAGATGTTGCATTTGAACTTGGGAGGTTATTCTATGGATTATTCATGTACAAGGAAGCAATAGAATTTTACCAGCATAGCATAGATTTATGCGGTAGGCATTTTGTCACTTTTCAAAATATGGGAATGTGTTATGCAAGTCTAGATGATAATGAAAATGCCAAAGACTATTTGAGAAAAGCAATCAGTTTGAATCCGAACTACACAAAGGCTATTGACTTTTTGGAAAGGTTAGAAAATGGGGGTTTGGATTCAGTAGATTGATAAATGGACGACCTTAGATTATAGTACGGGTAATGGTCTTCTGTACTCGCTCGTCACTAGTAGATCTCTTCGCAAAGATAAGGTAATGCTTTGAGCAATATTTCAATTCATTCATTAGCTTAGTTTAAAATTTAGAAACATTCTAGCTCTAGCTAGAATATTCTAGACATTGTTCCAAATAGAATCCATTCCACAAGTACTAGGGAAAAAGCTATAAGATGGCTCCTTCTGATCTGAACTTGTTTTCTTTTTCTTGCTGTTTCTTAGTTTCTCTGGAGTTGACTTTTTTGTTGGAGATGATGGTGTGATGGCTGGAAAAGAAAAAATGTTTTGTTCTTCATCATTCTTCTTCTTCTTTTTACTGCTTTGGGCAGGAGTGACAATATTCGTCATGGTAGAAAGGAAAGTCTTTTTCTCCTCTTTCGGTGAAGATTCTGTGTAAATGCCCCATTGCCCGAAAGCGCCTTTGCTCTCATCCTCTTTCTTTTTCGCAGACTTTGCACCTTTTGCTGCACTACTTTTACTTTTTGCAGGTTCCATTCCACAAGTACTAGGGAAAAAGCTATAAGATGGCTCCTTCTGATCTGAACTTGTTTTCTTTTTCTTGCTGTTTCTTAGTTTCTCTGGAGTTGACTTTTTTGTTGGAGATGATGGTGTGATGGTTGGAAAAGAAAAAATGTTTTGTTCTTCGTCATTCTTCTTCTTCTTTTTACTGCTTTGGGCAGGAGTGACAATATTCGTCATGGTAGAAAGGAAAGTCTTTTTCTCCTCTTTCGGTGAAGATTCTGTGTAAATGCCCCATTGCCCGAAAGCGCCTTTGCTCTCATCCTCTTTCTTTTTCGCAGACTTTGCACCTTTTGCTGCACTACTTTTACTTTTTGCAGGTTCCATTCCACAAGTACTAGGGAAAAAGCTATAAGATGGCTCCTTCTGATCTGAACTTGTTTTCTTTTTCTTGCTGTTTCTTAGTTTCTCTGGAGTTGACTTTTTTGTTGGAGATGATGGTGTGATGGCTGGAAAAGAAAAAATGTTTTGTTCTTCGTCATTCTTCTTCTTCTTTTTACTGCTTTGGGCAGGAGTGACAATATTCGTCATGGTAGAAAGGAAAGTCTTTTTCTCCTCTTTCGGTGAAGATTCTGTGTAAATGCCCCATTGCCCGAAAGCGCCTTTGCTCTCATCCTCTTTCTTTTTCGCAGACTTTGCACCTTTTGCTGCACTACTTTTACTTTTTGCAGGTTGCGCTGCTTTTTTATTCTGTTTCTGTTGAAACAACGGCAGAAAGCTTGTTTCTCCCTTTTTCTTCTTTTCGGCCTTGGTCTTTCCACCTTTTGCGAGATTTCTCAATGGACCTGCATTGCTGGAATCATTTGACTTGGATAGACTCAAACCGAAGTCTCTACTATCTCCAGATGGATAGAATAGTCGTTCGAATACCGACGAAGAATCTTCCTTCTTTCTCCAAAACTTGAATTGATTGCCTGAGTTTCTATTGAAGAAGCATGCTGCTGCCATTGGAACAGCCAATGCCACGGATAATGTCGTCCCAAGGTATAATGCATCTTTCGAGTTGTCTCTATCATTATTACCAGCCACAACGATGATGAGATTGATCAATGCCAAATTAGTGATGACGATGTAAAGTACAACTTGTTTCAAGGCAATTGAACGTAATGCTAGCAAAGTATTGTCTTTCATTTCAGTTAGACTCTCATCACTTTCTTCAAGCACATATTTCTTTGGAGGGTTGAGGTATCTCCCATCACAACTCGAAAAAGGGTCAGCTAAACGAAGTAACCAAAATCCAAAGACGGCAATGAAAAATCTCAAGGACAACATGGAAAGAATGCCTGTCTTGAACCACACATCAAATATACGGACATTTGTTTTCGGAGGCATAAAATACTTCTTTCTTGAGTATGTTGGGTCAAAACAGAGAGTGGAGTTTCCCACAAAAGACATATTTTTCGAAGGAATTGGGATTACATATTCAAACTTTTGTGCTGGAATCACGGCCCCATCAACCATTTCTTGTAGAGACTTTCCTTCAAAATTAACAAGCCATTTTGGAACTTCAGGTATTTCGTCTTTGACATCATCGCAACTGCCTTTGCAAACATCTATTGCTTCCATTCCAAATTCAGCGACTGTAAGTGGAATATCGAGCTCTTTGGTGTGAACATGAGGAAACTTGCAGTTGCAATGCTTTTGAAATGCCAACACTTCAGTAGCAATGTGATAAATAGTAACGTTGTCAAGAGCAATAGCGTTGGATAAGTTCACAATCTCGTCGCACCTATCATACAGCAATTCCGATCTTTGTTGTAAAAAGTCTTTATCAGCAAAGCATGGAGCTTTTAGATAGTCAGGATTAATGTACTTTTTCAATACTGAATGAAATTGAGAGAAATACTCTACACCCCACCATACAAAAAGAGCATAAATGCAAAATTTAGCGCTACTTGCACCAGATAAATGCATTTTGATTAAAGTACCAAATTCCGGTCGGAACATTTCAAGAGGGACAGGTAGGAATAGCGAAATTCCTTTGTACAATACATAGACTGAGCTCGCAACATCTATCCGAAAAAGTATTTTTGCCAACGTTGCGCCTGCATTTGAAGATACTTCTTCAAATTTCTTTTCTGCGTTTTCGGCAAATTTCTCGACTGCGTCTTGAAGCTCCTGGGCTCTTTTATACTGGGCATATCGATAATTCTCTGTATCAGATTCCTGATCAGCTATGGCAAACTTCTTTTAGAAAAATTTAAGTTGCACAAATGTTCTAGGTCATGTATGACTTACCAGTATGCTTCGGGCACGCAACAGGGGTTTTCCAGCACCTCTTTTGACCAAAAACTCCTCTGAAAAAACCTGTGACACCACCAATGCAATGCTTTTTTTTGCACATCGCACTACGTGCATTTTCAAGAGCTTTGACTCGTGAAGCTCCACAGTATCCAGGAAAGAATTCACCATATTTTGACTGGGGATAAGAGAAAGGGTCACTTTCCCACACACTCTTATCGCCAGATAAATTGTCTCCTTTGCCATCATTGTCAGTGATATTTGGACATCTATAGTCACTAGTACCATATAGACTGGTATCGTTTTTTAAAGCAGTTGCAAGATCAGAATAGAATTTCGCTTGATCTCGTGCGGCTTTGATATTCATTTCAAGATCCAAATCGTTTCTCATCTTTTGCATGAGAGGATCACTTTCCTCCTTCACGCATAAATCAGGTACTAACATATCCTTCGAGTCACTTCCTAAAAGGGAAGGGCTTAATAGAATTGAAGATAGAATTAAAAGGAGTGAAGTTGTAATCAACCCCTTTTTTTTTGTAATTGGTTTCCATTCAACAAAACGTTTTTCATCTAATGGTTCTTTTCGAACTTGATTGAGAAAAAGGCCTTGAAGCACAATGCTCAACCAGAGCAACCTTCGCTCACGAAGCCATGCAGCTTTCTCTTTCCTTCTTTTCTTATCCAATTGTTTGGGGTCAAAGAAGAATAGCCAAGTTTCGTTCATAGCGTTAGTGGCTTTCTCCATTTGTTCAGAACTGACAAGGCTTCGAATAGGTTCTGGCTCATTGTCTCTTTGACAACGTAAACTCTTGATATAGAAGTAGTTGGTCACAAAAAGGGATTGAAGTAGGATCACAATACCAATAAAGAGAGTAGATCCTCTGCTTTTTGAAGACGGTTCTACTGGTCCTGCATCACTCAAATCCAGATCCGGTACGTTTGAATCAAGTGCATTGGCATACATTGATTTGGGAGGAGCTAGAGTCGCAGCTAGTGTTATGAGGGAAAATCTTCGGTTATCATTGCCGCCTACAAAAGAAGCAACCAAAGCAAAGACCAAGAAGAAGGAAGACATCTCTTGTGTTCACACTAAGTCGTTGAAGTTGCTACTATGAGCTATGGGTTCAAGTAAAATCTATATCCTTTTTGTTGCACTCAAAGTTCAGCTAAATATATCAAAGCTAGATGTAGTGTGCACAATTCATAGATTTATGGCAACTTTGAGAATAGTCATTGAAGAATCATTAACATTCTAGGGCTTTCGCTTCCATGATGTGTTCCAAGGGAACATTTAGTTCTTTGACGGAGAAGAATCAAATCTTGAAGTGAGTCGTGATGATTCTAATAAATCGAAAATCGATTATGGATTGGGTCTTGCTCTCGTGGGAATAGTATCAATAAGACTCGACTCCAGACTCACTTATTTAATTTTTGTTTTTTGTATGTACTAGCTATGATGTATGATTTTGTCCTACTGAGTATTCTATTGCTTATTCTTAATTGAAGATTTTATTATATTTATTATCATGTAAGTGTTCAAGCTGTCTGATAAGTCTACTGTTCCAAAGTCATACCATTCGCGCCATTGTGCGACTTGGATTCTTCATTCAACATCTTATTCTCATCAAAATGAAGTAAGCTTTGACCATCAAGCCAGTTCCATGTTTTATTTATAACATTTCGAAATGTAAATGCTGGTAAAGATCCTTCTGCAAGATTATGAGCACTATCGACGTAATCAAATTGAAGTTTCAACATTTCACGCAAAGAATTAGCCATTATTTTGCATGAATCCTCATGTGGAGGATCCAGAAGCAACTTTGCCATGAGAGATGATGGATCTTGGCTCATTACACGATGATTTGGAAGAAAGCCAGGTACTGCAGAAGAGTGTATACTTCCAAAGTAAAACCATTTCCAAAAGTTAATGTCTGTGGCATTTGGATCATCCCATGCGGACTGATCTGTCAAAGCAAGCCTATCCCCATTACCATAGAGCAAGTCTACTTCGAATAAATGATTATGACAGACTAGAACAAGAGCTTGTGCAACTACATCTCCAACAACATGGTATGCATCTACACCAACCTCATTCAACTCCTTTTTCAGACTATTGAATGATTTGTTTGTATTATCATGTCTCGTGTATAGGAAAGTAGCCGGACGCATCCCAATAGACTGACATTTTATATCTGCTGCTTCAGCACAAACCATTTTTGCATCTAGATATTTATTCCAAACCTGTTTCAATTGATTTGTATGAGCACTGCTTCCGCTCACAATATACTTTACATTTCCGAGTTCATTTAGAAACTTTTCAATAGATGGATGGATTCTACAAGGATTGAACAGCAACAGACCATTTTCACCGTCATTCAATCTCGCAACTAACATATCCTGAGTACAGTTGCATCCGTGAGAACAAAAGTTCTTTGCTTTATCTTTGGAATAGTCCATATTCGAGTTCTCCGCTTCGATAGCTTGAGTCATTTTCATTTCTCTCGCCACTGTATCCCTCATTTTTTTATCTTCAATTTGTAAAAGTAGAGATTCATCTTCCAAGTTTACGCCGCAAATACTTGTCAATACCTTTACAAAATCCGGATCTCGAGGATATGTATAGCGAACCCTCCAAATCTTGTCTGGTTCAATCTCTTTGATGACGTACAATTGCTCATCTTTCTCGGTGATTCCAAAATCGATGGCATCTAGAGGTACCTTTGGGGTAAATTCCGCTAGAAGCAGCCTTTTCCGAATGAAAAAAGGTAGATTTGCTATGATGTGCAGAGCTAGTGGATACTTTGGTGCCTCGTACTTGACATGAAAAGGCTTCTCTTGTCGACGGTAGATGACGATGGCAGTGAAGCCAAGGATGATGAGTGCCAAGATGTACTCTTTAAATGAAGCAACTGATACCAAGTCTCGAATCATGGTGTCAATATCAGCTTTCTATTTATTAAATGAAACAAAATTCAATCTATCTGCACTTTGCAGAAGAGAGAGAGAACTCGAGAGAACTGTAGAAAATTCTAGATACGACATTTTTGTTCATTCATTCAAGATGGAAGAAGACACATTATTACTTGATCCCATTCTAATCGACTACCTCGTTGATTGACTTTTCATTATTAAAGTCAAATAAGTGAGATGCATCGCGTATTGTGTATTTCATTCTATATGATGGACCTCTTCTCCTAAAAACCATGCTAGTACATGCATAATTCATCTAATTTTGTTTCCATGTTTGATTTTCTTGGTAGAAAGAGTACGTACGTACCAATGTAGTTATTTATCCCTTCCATGTAGGTATTTGGATACCTTTTTCGGGTGTCATTGGAACAGTAAAATTCATAGCTACAAGAAGCGCGAGGTAATGACACAAACGTAGAACATGAAAAATTTCGTACATACAGATTTTCCATAAATAATTTAGATTACCGTATATGACCACTAAGTCTTCCATACTTAGCATGAAACAATTGATGATGAGTAACTACAGTCTTCATCCTTATTGCTGTCATCGCTCTCACTGTAGCCGTAGTCATAATAATCACTATTGACACTGCTTCTGAGGTCAGCGATTGGATTATTTTCAACCATGATTTTTCCGCGAACTTTTGAGAACACTTCCAATTATCTCTATCATGTAGGTAGATGAGTATCTTTTCTGCGTTTTAAAAAAGATACACCGCGAATACATGTTCATGTTCAACTGCATAATTAGGTTCTACTCTTCTCAAGCTATGTTCATTTAATTCATAGTTTATAAATCAAAATGACAGACGACATACCTCTAATGACTGTACTTGGAACAGTGGAGTACGGATCTCCTGCCACGTCCCTTTTGTCCTTTCATCAAATTGCAAAACCAGATCCATCATGTCTATCTTCCAATCAAGTCATGATTCAAGTCCATTATTCCGAGCTTAACCCAGTTGACCATCATAAAATTAAAGGAAATGGAAAGATTAACAAAGTCCCATCCGAGTTTTCTCCTCTGGTAGTTGGATACGGAGGATCGGGTATCGTCGTGGCGTCAGGAATAATTGATGACTCTCTTTTGAATCAATCTGTCTGCTTTTTGGTCGATTCTCATCCTTCCAAAAAGGGATCTTTTGCAGAATACATTGTATGCGATAAAAGATTGGTGACCTTAATTCCAAAATTTAAAGATTGTGATTCTTTGATTGATATGATGCATGCAGCCACTATTCCACTTGCTGGATGCACGGCTTTTGAATCTTTGAATAAAGTTGGCTTGCCAATATCAAATATACAAGATGATAGTAGTGACAAGACATTGCTGATTGTTGGTGGCGGTGGAGGAGTTGGAAGCTGGTGCACACAGCTTGCTCGAGCATGTTATCCCAATCTCAACATTATATGTACAGCTTCTTCGACAGTGTCATCGGAATGGTGTAAAAAGATGGGTGCAAATAAAGTCATTGGACATGATGAAATAAAGTCTCTAGGTGGTGGTCCAAAAGGAAGTGTAGATCATATCATTTGTCTAGCAGAACCTACCAAGGAGCTATTTGATGCTTTGGCAGAGGTTTTACGGCCATTTGGAAAGATATGTTTGGTAGTTGCTGGGAAAGGGATTCAATCTCTTGATCTTGGCTTTGTATTTTTCAAGAGTGGGACAGTGTCTACGGAAACGGTCTTTAGTTCCGCTCGTGCTGGATATATACTAGATCAAGATGAGGAAATGGGGATAATATTGGACTTGATTGCTAATAAAAGGGTGAGCGTATCTTTAAGTCCTACTTTGGAAGATAGGATAAGGTCGAATCCAAGTTGCATATCTTGGACAGAGGCGATGAAGGAAGGGGGCTTGATTGATCTTGTAGGAAGTGGGCACTGTGTAGGAAAGTTGGTGATGAAGATTGTATCATCGTCATAAGTACCTGGAAAAGGCTTGGAAAGTTGAAAGTAACAAAACCGTACTTTATTATTTCTCTTCGATTATTTTATGGATTGATGCATCTAGTATCAGAGGTCATTATGGCGTATTTGACAAAGTGATTGTGGGAAAGTCAAATTTGTCAGGACTTCTCCAAAGAGGTACGCGTGTTTCATGTGGAACTACTTACGGACCCGAGACATATGCTTATAGAGCATATGTGGGAGAGCATGCATCATCAGCCAATGCGAAGAAAGAAACTTATGAAGATGATCTTTATGGTACCAATCCATTGACTGACATCGAAAATCCAAACATGAATGAAGGTGTTTTGGATACTTTTGAAACCAATCCACGCAATGATCTTAGAAGTAGTGTGAACAGTGACTACTATGACTACGGGTACAGTGACAGTGAAAGTGAGCTGGATGAAGTGGGTAGTGATTCATCGGTCTCATGCTAAGAAAAAAATCGAATATCAGAGCTGATGAGGTCGAAAACAAACAATAAATATATATTTTAATAGTCCATGGAGGTATGATCAAAGCAAAGAATATTTAAAATCGGAGGACATTTATCTGACTCTCAGATGGCAACTTTATATTTACATATAAACAATTCAAGCAATATTTCAAAGAAAAATGTACATAATGTGTGTATTGGTTATCAAATATTTTAATAGAAAATTTCTGCTTCTTATCTGATTGCAATGGGCAGTCATGTACTAATTATTCTACAGCTTGGTCTAATGATTCCTTGTTCATCTCCATCATCCATAATCCAATCTCTTTCACTTACATACAAACAACGTGCGCAAGGTTGAATCGAACAACTCGGCCGTCAAGCCGCCACAGGTTTGAAGCCTGCACCCACCACCAGGCAGGATCATGCACACAAAAAGAGGAGGGAGTTTTCAGAAAGGACAGTAGTAGCCCCCGTCGTGAAGATTTGGAAGCCACTCAAGATGACCTCATGCAAGCTGCATTGAAACAATTCAAGGGTCAAATCAGTTAGGAAGACTTTGAACATAGAGTTGTATCTACGGTTGGAATCGATGGAATGATACTGGACAACTCCATCAAGGAAGCACTCACAAGTGTAGTACAATACCGCTAAGCACAATCTATCATAAGTAGATAAAGGTTAAGACAGGTTTGCAGGAAAAGACTCTTTATAAAAATGGAACATTTAAAAATTGTAAGCTAATTATTCTATAAGCTAATTGTTTATTTGTGCAGTCTTGTGTATTTTTCGAATTTTCATCTCCTTTGCTCGCTTCACTCATGTTTGCGAGTACTCTCACTTCTCATTAAAAAGCTCTTCGTGAAAAAGAACCAATTACTCATTTCAAATAGAATTGAATTGTAGTATTGTTACAATCTAAGAAATCCAATTGTCCAATTGACTTTCTCTACTCAACCAATCGAATCATCACAAGCAATCGAATCGATCTTTCTACTATCAAAAGTAAGTCTTCTATTTACTTTCACTGGATTCCAAACCATTCTCTCACTCTTCTTACCTTTTCATCTCAGTGGGACGTCCTTGCCCAGGTTGCAATTGTGATTTTACAAAACGAAATCTATTCGAAAGACTTTCCGAAATTCAGGAAGGTAGAACTAGAGTACTTGAGGATGTTGAGGACGTGGAGATAGTTGACGTAGCTGAGGAAGACGAGGGATTTGAGGAAGTTGTGGAAGTTGTGGAAGTTGAGGTAGTTGAGGAGGTTGAGGGAGATAAAGGATCTACATTGGTTCGTCATTGCACCAGTTGTCTTCTTGCAATCACCATGTATCTGCATAATGACGATGATACTATTCAACGTGCAACTGAGAAAGTGCCTGATGATCACAAATTTCAAAAAGCATTGGAATTTGCTCATGAGGAAGTAAACCGTGAACCCGACCCTGAAAATGAGGATGATCCACCACTGCTTCAAGAAAGGACTGTCCGAGCTACTAACTTTTTGAATCAACTAATGCTTCCATTTGTTCAAAACTCAAAGAATGGGAGCAAATACATGGCAGCGAATCCAGGATGTTCCCCTTATGAATTCATTTGTCATACTATGCGTGACCCTAAGAGCAATATGATTGGTAGTGTTTCATCTTCTTTTACCTTGGAGCTACTGAATATCAGAGGGTTGTACGACATGAAAGAACCTTGTGAATGTGGTAGAGATTGCGGGTTATTTCTAGCTCTCCATTTAAAGGATCAATGTAAACTACCAGTGCTAGATGTAAATGGAAAGGTAATTCGTGTTTCATCAGCTTGTCTGCATAACATTTGTTGGGAAATGGATGATCGTTTAGTGCAAGAGTATCATGATGATATGGAAGCTATTGCAGATCAGATGGAAGCTTACAATAAAAATAACCCACTTGGACAGCCATGTCAAGAACTTTGTGCAGAAGGCAAAACGAGAGAAATTCAAAATTATATCAACGGTCGCGATCCGGAGATCAGAGATAAAATTCGAGAACATAAGCGTAATGTTGGATTTGCTATGAAAAAGTCACAGAAATCAAAACGTAGTGGAAATCTTTGTAGGAAAACGAAGGAAGAAATAAGAGCAGACATCAGAGCAAATCAGAAAGTTCACAGACAGACTGTGGTATATAACTCCCCTGAAGCAAGGTTGGAAAGAAATATTAGAGGTAGAAGACGTGAAATGATGAATGGTGGTAGAGGAGCAAGAGGTAAGCCTTGAAGTGTTTTGCTTATTTTATAACTGCAATACTTTTTAACTATGATTTCCAAAAGCTGGAGTACATGAAGGAATTATGACTGAAGTACTTTTCAATGCATCACGAGAATTTAGAAATGCGATGATTGTGCAAGTTTGCAACGACAATCTTTTTGAGGAGGATAACTTTGTTGCGGATATAGACGAGCTCACTGATCGAGTTGGTAAAAACCAAGCTGATGAGACTTCCCCAATCAGAAAAACCAAGGACCCTGCTATTGTATATTCAGTAGTAAATTTGCGTCTGAGTCCAGGAACTGAAAATCAAGTAAAGGGTACTTATGTCTCTGCTCTGTGTGTTTCGACTCTCATTTCTCTCATCTGGATCATCAATAAAAAAGATTATGGAGAAGTTTTGACAGAAGAGCAAGGACGTCAATTTGCGATCGACAATCGTAAACTCTTCAAAACCATGAACGACGAATGCCTTGCCTTCAAAACTACTGACAAATCACGTAGTAAGAATATCACTGAGAAACAAGTTACCCAAATGATCGCAGCGGCAAATATTCCTGAACTGAAGTTAGTTCCGACAGAAACTCCTTGGTCTCGACTTTCAAATGAAGCACAGAGAATTAATCGTTTGCGTAACTATGAAATTATGCTCGAGCATTATAATCAGTGGAACAAGAAAGGATATGCAGCAAAACTGTTGAGAGACAAAATTAAGGAGATGAAGGAGAGACATGGATAGATGAGAATGGTGACGAGGTTGTGATGCAAACCAAGAAGGATCCATACTCACCTTGGATGGCTGCCTTAATCTCTGTGCTACTCTTCTCTTTCCTTTCAATCATGGATTCATAACTAAAAGTCTAGATAAATCTAAGTTGATTATCCATCTAAACTTCATTTATATACGGTGTGCGCAAGGTCGAATCGAACGACTGGGACGCTAATCCCCTACAGATTTAAGGCCTGCACCCACCACCAGGCAGGATCATGCGCACGGACAGTTTTCAGAAAGGATGGTAGTGACCCCCGTTTGGTTAATCATATGGCATAACTTTGCTCAGATAGCGCCTGTGTAATGGAGCCGACTTCCCAAAGTGCTCTTGCCCTCCCGAAAAAGCAAGGACCGTCGTCGCAAAGAAGCGGCATCCACGGCGGAACTTCTTTCGAAGCGATACTCTCTATCGTTGTATCCGGGGAATTTACCCAAGTGCCTTTGCTGCATCATAAAGATGAGCTGCCCTCGGCTTCAATAGAATTGAAACGGGGCAAGCACCTACGCCATTCTCCATCACTTGTCTGAAAACTGAGAAGAAGGTGGATGTTGCTTTTTGTGCTTTGTGCTGTGTGAAAAGATCTTTTGTATTTTTGAAAAATGAATGGCTGTGGAAATTTTAGGAAAAATGGCGGGAAAAAGTCATTGTTTTCGCGCGCTAAATAACCTCACACAAGGAACTACGTGGTAAGCCAGCTGGTAGTCGTAAAACAGAGAACGTCGTTCGTCTTCGTCTTCACTTCCCACCAAAACACCTCCCTCATTATTTTTCATAAAAGCGAGAACCCATAATGATCACCATTAACTCCAGCACCGTTGTTCTTCTAGTTTTGTCGAGCCTTCACATCGGCACTACAAGAGCATTTTCCTTTCACAAACCGACTTCTTCTGAGAGTACTCATTCTTCGTTATTCCAAAGTGCGACCTCAACTTCTTTCACTTCTTCCGAACAAGGTACCACATCTTCTGAAAAGTTTTATGAAGTCCTGAAATCATATGGACGCGATATCGATGCTGAACCAGTTCAAGATGTGTTAAAAGATCTAAAGCAGGTTTACAGCAATGCTGGAATCGATGCGCGAATCTCTACATCCCCCGACTATGATGGTGACTGGTTCATGGAGACTCATCCTACTTTCCCAGATTTGCAAGGACGAAACAAAGATGGTGATGCTCTTTACACCATGGGAAGACTTACATATAATATGATTCAGCCATCCAATGTACTTTGCTCTGTTCAGAAAATTACTCAGCATATTCATAAGTTGTCGGATGATCCTACTCATGTCAACTCACAAGATGGATCCGTCATTCTTCCAGAGTTGATACCGAAACGTCTACGTGAGGAACTTGAAGTTGATGCATCCGAACTGCGTAGCTATCGAACAGATGTACACTTTACAGTTGAATCCAGTGGTGTGCAGGGTGTTTTACAGATGGATGGGTATACTATCCCTAATCCTACAGTTGAAAATCGTTACAGTATTTGGTTCACTGGAGGTAGATGCTATGCATTGAATGGAAAAGATAAAGATGCACGTCAAAAGTGGCGTGATGTATTTGGAACAGAATTGAAACTTAAGAAACGTGAGAAATTCCAACTATGGATGGCAAAGTTGATGATGGGCGCTCAGCCTTCTTCGGGTATGTTGGAAGATGATTCTCTACAGTACGTCATGAAGAAACCTATTGGAGGTCATAATGTTGCATATCAGCAGGTATTGTACTTGGACGATGAAACCAGGATTACAGAGGGAAATAGAGGAACAGTTGTTGTAGTATCCAGAATTTGAATCAATAGATTGGAAATAAAATAAGGAGAAAAGTGTGATTAAACACACGCATTTTTAGCATTTGTAAAAATAAAATAATAAACAAGAAAGATTTTAAAAATATTATTCTAGATGTTTAACGAAAGAGTGTTTCCTCGAATTGAAAGTTGTAGATATTGAGAGCTATCTCTAAGCAAAGGAGAATATTTCTTCCATTGAAATCTCTATCTTACAATCTTGAATTAGGAGGTACATTCTTAAATGTTTCGCCAAACATTGAGTCTATCTTCATCATGGCTTTGAGGAAGCCATCATAATCCTTTGCCTTGCGATTCATATGCTTGTACACTTGTTTATGCGGCAAAATCAGAAAAGATCCCGTTTTCAATGTTTCAATAGTATCCCTTGCGGCATCTGCAGGTTCTATCATACCATCGAGTCCAGCTGGTCCTCCATTTCCATCACCAAGAGCAGTCATGTCTGTCCTCACTGCTTGTGGACACAGACAAGCAACTTGTATATTATTCTTTGCATAAGTAAAAGCAAGCCATTCTGCCATTGCCACCGCGGCATGTTTCGTCACCGCATATGGTAATGCACCAGGCATCGATAGCAATCCTGCAGCACTTGCAGTAATTACAAATGCTCCTCGTTTTCTCTCTACAAATCGTGGCATTAAATGTCTTGCTACATATAAGATCTGCATGACATTTAATTTCCAAATGAGTTCCCATTCATCTTCCGAAACCTCTAACCCTCCAGTCGATAGAATACCCGCATTCACAAAAAAAGCATCAATAGGTCCACATTCATGTTCTACTTTGTTGATTACATAGCGGATATCTTTTTCTTGACAGCAATTTGCCTTGATCGCCATAGCTTTTGTACGAGGAAATGATTGCTGCAGTTGTGAGACAAGTGACGTTGTTGATTTTGTATCAATATCTACGAGAACAATTGTAGATGCTTTTCGTTTTGCAAGCTCCAACGCTATTGCTTTTCCAATTCCATTGCCACCACCCGTAATGACACAAATCGATCCTCTTGGCTCAAAAGTGTTTTTTGTCAATTTAGTTCCCTTGGAATGAGCAGCCATTTTCGTGAATTGACTTGTATCTCTGATTTTATACAAAGCCTTCCACTATCTATAGAGAATAATTGATTCAAGTAATAAACTATAGGAAGAACAAGAACATTGAATACAGGTAGATGATGGTATTATAGATGAAAGTGCGTCGTGCGTTGGTTGACGTAAATCCGAAAATGTCATTTTGGTCTTGCATTCGTCCGTAAGCATGTTTATCAAACATGTGTCATGCCAATGTCTCATTATTCTCGCTTCTTCTCGCTCATCAGCAGGGTGAGAGAGATGAGAGATGAGTGAGTCAAAATGATTCTACAGGTCATACGTAGAATAACCTCATTAGCCTCAGCTAGTTCCTTCGTGTATCAAGAAAGATCAGCCGAGCAGCACTGCATTGTAATGTCCAACGCCATCGCAATCTTGTATGTGGCTCTTTTTCTGCTAACCTCGTCACTTGCAACTTCCTTTTCATCTTCATCAACTCCTAAAAAGATCAGACAATCATCTATCAACATGGGAAAGGATCAAGACGTTGATGCCATCATGAAAGATGCAACTCTCTACAATTCTTTAGTAGCTTCAGCTGTAGACCTTTCTCAAGCCAATGTACAATCTACCAAACATGGAAAGATTCTCTCATTTATTCGATCGGCTCGAGACATTGATTTCAACCAACGAAGAAAATTTCTTCATCATATCATGTTAATTTCAAACCATGACGATGATACATGGACAGTACTGCCGTCTCCACCTACACAAATGGCGGATAACATTTTATTTCGGAAAGTATCACCATCTGGAGATAAAATTGCAATCTTTACTCGTTCCTCTGATGATATAGAGCAAGTCTTTATTGAAATCTGGCAAGATGGAGGATCGTCTCTCGTCAATAAAATACCTGTACCAAAGTCTCTTCATGGTGATATATGCTTTGACACGAACTGGTTTGGTTCCATCAATTGGAACAAGGATGAAACAGCTATGGTATATTCGGCGGAAAGGACAGCACCAAAATCTTCATCTTTCTTTGAAAAGGAGAATTACAGCAAGGACTCTTCCTCTGATTCACTTGGTTGGATTGGTAAAACAAATACTTTGGGGTTTGGTAAGGGAGAAAATTGGGGAGAAAAGTATACTTCGACATGTGTGCTGGATCTTTTTGTAGTCAATGTTGAAACTGGCAATATTGGAAAAGTTGAAAATGTTCCTGTAGCAAAGGATAAAGATTCGTCCACCTTGAAGGGCTATACACTTGGTCAAGCCATCTTTAGTCCCGATGGAAAGAGTATTGTCTACACTGCATGGGATGGAGGTGATGGAGGTCAAATGCCAAGACGGTTAGGATCCATCTATTGCTACCAACGTCATTGTGCCTTGTATCAATCGTCTGTTTCAAACTTATTGGATGCTCTTTCTAGTATTGATGGAAATCACGACAAAGATGATACTGACTACCTATGTATCACTCCAAATGACAGACTCGCACGATCTCCTAGATTTATCAAGGCTAATTCTTCAAAAGACATGTTGATTTGGTTGAGTAATTCTAAAGGATTTGACACGCATGGAGGAGTTATGGGTCTTTCCATGCTAGAATACGATAGTAAGCAGGGTGCTTTGGTAAATACAAGCAGAGAAATTGTTGCTCCCATCCATGAGCCTGAAAATGATGATTCTTTTCCTGGACTGTTTATGAATCAATTGCCAGAACATCCATTTTTATCTAATGATGCAAGGCACATTCTTGTAAACACACAGTGGAGATCACAGTCCAGAGTTATTCGTATTGATTTGGATGACGGAACTGTTGTACCATTGTCATTCAATCTAAAGGGTGATGACGAGACGATGGCAAGTCAGACATTATTATGTATGTCTCCAGAAGGAGATGCTATTGTGACACAAAGTGATTCTAATTCTCCAGCAGTTGTAGGGGTCATCAGTGCAGAAAATGTTTCAAATGCAGGAACTGAAGTAATAAAGTCCCGAGTACTCTCAAAACTAGGGCCAGTAGCAGCTACTTGCTCGGTTGGATTATTGAAAGACGAAGAATGCACAAACTTTCAGTCCACTGTCATTCGTGTTCATCCTCCTCATGGATCTGTAAGAGCTCCCGTTGAAGGAATTTTGTTACTCCCATTTCGAAAAGAAAAGGCTGAAAAATTACCACTGATAATTGTTCCTCATGGAGGTCCTCATTCATGTACTCCTACATCATTTATTCCTAGTTATGCCTTCTTGGCAAACAGTTACGCTATACTCCACGTTAACTTTAGAGGTTCAAGTGGATTTGGACAAGCTGCTCTTGAGAGTCTTGCTGGTACTGCAGGTACCCAAGACGTAGAGGACTGCGTTTTCTTAACTAATCATGTGCTGAAAGAATTTGAAATGGTGATAAATCAGGATCGTGTTGGTGTCTGTGGAGGATCGCATGGTGGATATCTGGCTTCCCATTTGATTGGGCAACATCCTGACATGTTTAAAGTTGCAGCACTCCGTAACCCTGTCACTAATATAGCAACGATGACTACAGCGACAGATATTCCTGATTGGTGCTACATTGAAACCTTCGGGCTCGGATCATATGATTGGTCTAAATTTCAGGGTGCAACAAAGGAGCAGCTCGCCCAAATGTGGGATGCAAGTCCTATTGCATATGTAAATAATGTAAAAGCGCCAACTTTAGTCGCTCTGGGAAATTCGGATAAAAGAGTTCCGCCATCTCAGGGGATAGAGTACTACCATTCATTGCGATCAAAAGGTGTGGATACAAAGTTACTAATGTACGAAGACGATGACCACGCCATTGACAAAGTAAAATCTGAAAGTGATCATTGGATCAACATCAAGCACTGGTTTGACAAGTATCTATAAAATGATGCTGATCCACTAGGTATGCTCATACTACAAATATAATTAAATAAGGAAAGGGATTAATTTATCCTTTTCGGACACGTTTCTTTCTACCCCTCTTCTTCTTTTTTGACTTTGTCTTTTGTGATTCCACTTTTATATTTGTAAAAATATCTGATACTTGGAGCTCCTCAGGAACTTTGGAATTCAGGGCGACTAGGAAACTAATGTTCCCAGACTCAACCTCAGTGATCTCTTTGGCTATTCGTTGCGCAAGCAATATTTTTTCCTTATCATTCAAAACAACGGTCTTGATTACCTCGAAGATAGTTGTGTAAATATCAATAGCATTGGATTGAGAAACAAGTTCTTGCTTTTGCGCGTGTAGGGTCCAGTGAAGAATATCAAATGATATTCTTATTGCGTCTCCATTTCTTGTTGGGTTCGTCATGAGCTTACACCATCGTAATGTTTCAATGTACAAAGCACGAGGGAATTGTAAGTCATTGCTATGAATCCCCCAATCTTGCTTTGTTGCAATTGGCGTTCGTTGAAATTTTTCTCTTCTGAGCAAAAAGCGTTCAACAAGATGGAGATTGTCTTCGGCAAAAGTTACATTCAAGTCTTCATTTTCTGCTACCATATGAGACAGATTTCTGATAATTTCTTCGAACACTTGGTCTCCGTTCACAAATGCCTCGCTTGCTACTGTATCATCGTTGTTGACTGTGGAGATTGACATGATGATATCGTTGTATAAATTAGCAACGTCACTGATTTTATTTGCAGCAGTCACTGGATCTATGGACGAAAGTGCAGCTTTTCTCCACAAATCAAGAACAATTACAAAGATGTCACTATCTGGAATATTCCCTCCAGATTCTGCGTATTTAAGTACTGAAGACTGTAATGAGTTCAACGCTTTTTCTGCAATTGCAACATTGTCTTGGGACGATTCTACTTCGTTTCCTTGAATGTTCCAGGCAAGAAATAATAGTGATCTAATGGACTCGTCTGGTTTCAACTCTGGGAAAGTCTCACTCAAAGTTTCCAAATTTTCTAAAACATTTTCAATTTTTACTGAAGCTTTTGGACTGCCTGAGTAGGCCCATGCAAGTAGAATATCTCGGAAAATATCTAGTGTAGGAGTAATAGCTGAGTCTGTAGCTGCTGTTTCAGTCATATGGAAAGCCCACTTTTCAGCTTTTTCCAAACCATCTTCTGAACATGTCTTCAACCAATTTTGGATAACAGCAACATATGTTGTGATATCGGGAGCTAGAAATAATTGATGTTCCTTCACATTCATTCTCTCCATTTCATGAAACCAATTCTCTACATTGACAGCATTTTCCCAAACAGGACTACATTCGCAACTTTTCACAAAATTGTACTCGTATTGATCTTTGATGAATGATTTCAGATGATCCCGATGCATTGTAGGTAGGGAGGCATTGTATACTTCAGTATCTACAATCATTTCGTCGTCTTCTGAAAGTGAAACATAATGTTCCATACATTCTATTAAGCTCTGTGCTTCATCGTGATCAAAGAAATCCTTCTGGACAGCAAGTGACTGTAGAAGAGTGAGAAATACTTCTTTGCTTGGATTGATATCACTGTTCGCCTCAGCCGTAAAAGACTCAAATTCTCGAAATAGCTCGAGATTCTTATCATAGCATTCGTTAGTTGCGCATTCAAGCCAAAGTTTCATGACAGTATTAAAAGAGTCGCAGTTTGGCTCTGGTAACTTAATACCATTGAAGTTCTTACGTCTCCTCATGTCTGTAAGAAAATTTTCAGCTCGTTTAGCATTTTCATATGGATTACCTCCCTTGAAGCATCTCATAAATGCATTAAATGTCGAAACGTCAGGTGAGCATGGTAGGCTTTTGTCGGAAGTTGAGCTCTTAATCATTAGATTCAAGATATCGCTAGCGATATTTTCAATATTTTCTCTATTTGCCCCTCCATTTGAGTTCGCCAACGCTCTTAGGATGGCATTACAAGAAAATGTAGATATTCTACTTTGTCGGAGACTATAATTCTTAGAGACTGACTGGGATAATCCAGATTCATGCTTCATCTTCTGTAACCAAGCTCGAGCAGTTGCTACCGCATTAGAAGAGGATGAATCACTGCTGCGATTCAGTGTGTTGTGATCTGCCCATGTATCCAGAATAATGTCTAATGTTGTCACATTTGAGTTGTCATCAACGCTTAGGCTGCCTGCCTTTGGAACTTCTTGAATGACGAATTCATCACTATCTTCATCGTCTTCGTAGTATTCCTCTGTGTAGGAATGAGGATCTTCCTCACAGAATTGTGGCACAACAGCGGTTATATCCTTTATTCCAAACGAAGGAAAGAAATTTGTTGCTGATAAAATATCAAAAGTTCTCCCAGCAGCTGCATGTTCAGCATATTTCTTTTCTTTGTAGTAAACTACACCATCAACATTCATTACAGCCGGAACGTCAAGTTTGTCCGAAAATTCATCTACGTTGATGAGTGTTCCACTTGGAAACAATTTCCCTGTCACTGGACACTCAAAGGTTGAAGTCCAATAATCTGACAAAGTCCCATCAACATCAAGCTCTACACATTCTGTTGCGAAACAATCAACCCCAATAGGTTCCCGTAGTAAAGCTTGATAACGATTGAAAATCGCCCCTTTAGGCGTGATGGTATCATCCTTTGCAGACTTTTCCTTGGGTGGCGGAGGAACGAATTCTTTCAACTCCAATTTCACATTACTATCTGCATTATATGGTTCTTCTATACAAAATGGTTCATGTACCATGGAGACATCACTTTCGAAAGGAAATCTGTATCCGTCTTTGTCGTCCCGAGAAAGCCATCCACCTCGATGGATGAAGCAATCAATTGCTAGACCTACAGCAGCCAACCGTGCCAATTTTTTATTTTGATAGTAAATCTTTCCATCAATAGCTGTATACTCTTCACCTATGAGACTCCCCGAGTTGAATATTTCGTTTGTGACCGGAGACTGGAACTGGGCAGTCCAACACATCCTATTACCTCCATCTACATTTTTCCTCGTTGAGAAATAGGAGATACTATCTGTTGTCATAGCTGCTCTCAAATCTTTCGGATTGTATATTCGGTGCAAGTAGGAAATGGCACTCATTGGATTTTCCAAAAATCCTAATCCTTCCTTCATTTCTCTTCGGATTGGACCTTTTGTAGCGTCGTCCAAAATGATTTCTTTTATAACCTCACAATTGTCAATTCCATCATTTTCAAATTGCAAAGTTGCGGCTTCACTTTGACTGTCTGATACTACCTCTTTGGAAGACGCCTCATGATTTTCAATTTTATTCGCAATCAACTCTTTTAGAAATGGCTCCTCACCCTTTTCACAAAAATTCTCCAAAGGAATTTGCAATTCAGTACATTTTACAAACTCTTGATGAGACAAGGCATCAATAGCTGCAGCGACACTAGCACGTAAAGCCGTCCTTTTATTTCGATAATAATATTTACCATTGATGAAATCTATAGTTGGTGTATTTCGAGTGGGCTCCGTGGTAATAGCATCATAAAACTTTTCCTTGAGCTTACCAGAAGGAATGAGCTTGTTTGTAATTGGACATTGGAAAGTAGCTGTCCATATTGGGTTATGATATGTTGGAACTGTCATTTCTTCAATTGTATAGTCATGTCTGATAGCTTTGATACCAAGCTTGTTTCCTATGATGCGATAATATGAATTCAGATTTGTATTCAATAATGAGCCCCAGTCAGCATCTAATGACTCATTCTTCTCTAAAGTTGCATTTTCATTTGCAGCTAAAGAAAGGTACTTCACTTGCTGCCTTTGAAAGAAATCAATGGTTCCTAGAGCAGGTTGTATATTTGCAATACTTGTAGCTTTTCGTCGATGAATCTTTTTCGAGTTCAAAAAGCTTGAAATGGAAGCCTGCCGATGACGACAATTTCTTGAGAGCCCATTGTTGAATTTTGACCGAAGATACCTCGTCGAAGAGGCAATAGATGTCCTTATCATATTGTTGTATAACTATTACAGTGTAATTTATTTGATAGAAAAGTCAATGATTCAGTCAAAGCCTTTTTGTTTTGATCTCATTCATCACAATCCTTTGCTTGCACAAAAAATGAGGAAATTTTCTGTGTTTGTGTGGTCGTTGATCGACATTGGATCCGATGCATAACCTAATTTATATCTATCAGATAGAGTTTAGATAAGAGAGAATACACTACGCAAAATTTTATAATTAATTGTTTGCAGTATTACTTCTTTCACTATTCGATCAGGATTACGATGGTTCAATACATATTCAATTACAAAATGAAGCAATTAAATACCAAAACATTTAGTTGGTAGATGGTCCGATATCATCATTTCTTTACTTTTCATCTCTAAAAATTACACTGATTCTATCTTCTCGTTCGACTTTTATAGAAGAATCCTCTTGATTGCTTTCATCTTGAAGCTGAAATGTAGCTCCAGATGGAAGAATCTCATGAGTATAAAAGTAGCGACTTACACCAGAAAGAATATACAGTGAATATGGTGGTAAATATAAATCGACATGTCCACAACCAATCATGGCTTTACTACCGGCCTCTGTTTGATCCAATGTGTCACCATGTTCCTCTTCACCATCTCGTCTAGCTAGTTCAGATGCAGAAGCTGGTCGTAATCTCATGATGGATGCACTCTTTAAAGAGAGACCAGCTACTATATCTCCAGAGAATTTGATGGAATCTACATGTGCAGTCAGCATTCCATCCTTTTTCAAATGGATGGCATGGCAGTTGAGATATTTCAATATTTTTTCATTATCTTGCTGTTCTTTGGATGGAAAGAAATGAGATTGTACAATATGCCTTCTTACTCGTTCTATAGCACTAATGGAATCTTTTGACAGTTGAAACATGGGATTTACTTGTTCTTGGTTTGCCTTTTCATGTGTCATTTCTACCGGATGAGATTCATGAATGTTATTCCAAGCCATTTCATCAGTTGGACTGTTGTATATTGGCAATTCAATCTCTTTGTAATTTGTAATCACAGCATCCCAGTGTCCCTTCTCGAATCGTTTCCGTCTCATTCTTTTCAAGATATCATTTTCTAATGCCGATGCTTGTTTGGGAGAAACAAAGTCTGTATAAACCAAGGCAGAATACGGATGGAATGCGAAATCTTTTGGATCTAAATGTTTAGATGGGAGTTTTATATTTTCATTAGGAGCAAACGATGCATCTACATGAGAACAAGCTGGTGATGCAAATTCAGTGATTGGTTCAATGAGATCTGAAGGGACACATTTTGCTCGAGATGAAAAGTATAGTTTCAGTTGGCCGACCTCTCTCCTTTTCTCAAAATTCATTAAGCGAAGACAACGCATGTTAGAATCAAGTAAAGATGGCGGTGAATTGTATTCACTTTATCACCTAGCAGTGTAGTGTTTGGGAAGCGATGGAGTACGTAAACGAAAAGAGTGAAGAGAGAAGATCGTCGTGTAGCCGCTGTCGTCTGTCATGCACCCCTCTTAGCTAAAGTCTAAAAATTTAGATCTTGGCTATTAATTTCAATGAAAAATCGTCGCCGAATGTCTTCAGTGTCCACGAATATCGCCGAAACAATAAGTGTTCAGGTGAATCCCGCAGAATAAATTGTTCGACTCACATTTTTCCTTCATTTTCATTTGCTTCTTTTCATTGTCCATCGTCGTAACAAAGGTATTCTGATTTACATCATAAATTTCATCCTATTCAATAAGAACATCATCATGCAAAGCCTACACTATGACAACATATATACTGGAAACACTGACGATGTCGAAGTATTCCATTTCAATGCAACCAAAGATGATGAGTCCATGCACCATGTGAATGAACAGGGAGATTTAACTCTCGTTGCCTCCTTGACTTTTGACTATACACAGACTTTTGATGAAACTGATCTCAAAACTTCTGAGAAACCTTCTCTTAGTTTTATTGGAGAGAATATTCTGCTGCCTGTTACCCCTAAATCAAGCAATAGAAACTTATTCAAGCCTGTGGAAGCTGTCCAAAAAAATCAAGTTCAAAGAGATGATGAGTTGAGTATGGGCAACACAGCCTCCATCACTATGGAACCTACTCACTCGTTTCAATCCCTCGATGTTCATAAAATTGATACAATCTCATTTCAATCCCTCAAAATAGATGAAGAGGTGGAGAAAGGAGATGAGGAACTATCTACAGAATCCATGGGAGAATCTACAAACTCTAGTCGATCCCTCAAACTAGATGAAGAGGTAGAGGAAGAAGATGACGATGATCTATCTACTAACCCCAGTATTTCGATCGTTGATAGTGACTTGTCGTATGGTTCGGTGCAGCCTGAAAGGAGAAGAGCGCGTATTCCTTCGATTGATAAGACACTTGATCATCTGGAAGAGAATATCATGGCGAAATACACAGCTGCTGTCGATAAGGAACCAGTTGCGCCAATCTTGCCAAAGAAATCTCCTAGCAAGAATGAACGTCTTCAACGTCTACATAGTTATGGAACAAAAAAGATGGAGATGAGAAGAACTCTTGATATGATTCATCGCAGTAGAGTTCACGTTAGAGAATTCAAGTTTCAAGAGAGACTAAAGGCTTCCAAGAAGAAGGTAGAGCTCCCACCACTTGAAGAGAGAGGAAGAAGAATCCATGATTCCTACAGTACAAAGAAGAATGACGCTGGTAGAAAACTCCGAATGGAAATTGAGGAAAGGAATCAAAGAAATACAAAACTGCGTGCTGAAGAGATTGAGAAGAATGAAGCTGCAAATAGAGAAGTGAGATTCCAACAAATTCTGAATGCATCTCTTCCAAAGACTACCAAACTTCCTCCAATTGAAGAAAGGGGACGAAGAATCCATGACACATACGCTGCAAAGAAGAATGAAAAAGGTAGAAAACTAAGACAAAAGATTGAGAAAAAGAATGCTCAATTAATGTCACCACAAAAGCAATTGGATCTAGAACAAGATCTCTCAAATGTTTTGCATAGGCTCATGCTTGAGAAGAAGATGAAGAAAGTCATTGAGAAATCTCGAAGGACTACATTATAAAAGGGGAAAAAAATATCGCGACATCGCATAAGCTTTGTTGTTGAATTTACTATTTTGAATCATAAAGAGAGTCGACGTGTGGAGCGACTTTCGAGGTTCAGAAACAGCATTATAATTTATAGAAAATATGAAATTACTTATTTATATTTTTTCCCACTCTTTTACTTTACGCAGGAACAATCATTTTCTTTGAAAAAAAACTTGAAATGAAAATTTTATCTCACCCAAATCATGGTTAGACCGTCGCTTTCCTAGGAGGTTGCAAGAGTCCTTCCTTTTCAGGGATAGAACTTGTACCTCCTACTCATTAGATGTATTTACTCTCTGTTTTGTTATTATAACATAGGGTAGCTTTTCTAAACCTAAGATTAGAAGCTTGGATGGATTCAATCAGTCGTGTTTTACATAATTTAGTAGTGTCACTTTTGAATTGTTGACATGTCGATGATGGCTTTTCTTTATCCATCTTCTACTAACTATCGTACAAGAAGCAAGAAGTGTATCTTGGTAGCTAGAATATTTCCAAAGAAGATCTTTTATTATTTATCAATAGTAGTTAGATTGCTAATCCGAACACACACTACAACACTTTTACTATAAAGCTAAAGTCAAGTCTGACAAGAAAAGACATGCAAATGAAACCGACGAGCGACTCAGTACAAAGACAGCAAGAATTATCCAAGCTCGAGAGCTTGCCAGATGATATCTTTACAAAAATCTTGACATACTTCATTGCATCTAAACAAGATGAATCATGCAATATGGAAGGAGTTGCTTTTCTCTACAAATCATTTAGTTTGGTCAGCAAAAGGCTGCGTAGATACTGCGACGTATTCTGTCAAACGGTCCCTATCGATGTGATGGACCAATGGCAAGATAATTACAATATGATTGCATGTATATGCCGTGCAAAGATGAAGTTGTCTTCTCTTGCGGTAAGAGATACTGAAATGAATATGAGAGTAAGCTTGTTTCTTTACATGCTTGAAAAGTGTGACCTTTCCCAGTTGCAGGTTTTAGATGTTCGAAGTTTTAGTTCATTTCGACAAAGACAAGATGCTGATACGATTTCAAAAGCATCTGAAGCTGGTATTCCTAAACACATTTTTCATAAAGAAACCGAAATTTTCAATGAGGCTAAACATGTAGATACGGATGCATCACCCTTTTTCTTCAACATGAAGATTGAAGAACTTGTGCTTCGGGGTATTCGAAATGTAGGGAATGATTTACCCATCCAGGATTTACGTTTTGTTCTAGATTTTTGCGACAATGAACATTCTGCTGGGTGTGTGATGGATATTATAACCTCGTGTAAAGATCTCCAACATCTATTCTTCCATGTGAGATACATGGCAACTGAAAGGTTACTTATAGATGTTACAAAAGCTATCGAAACCTTGTCAAAAATGAAGTCCTTAGAAGTCTCTGTACATGATAATGCGAAAGGAAAATTCGACATCAAATCTGATTCAATCATAGATATGATAGTTTCATCCCCAGAGTGTGAGATCAATCAAATTATTTGTCCTAAGTTGAAAAAATTGGACGTATGTGCGTTAAAATTTGGAGAATCTTTTCTTGATTCTTTTGCATCGACTTCATTAGAAACATTGACATTCACATTACAAGACTTCACTCTACAAGAATTTGAATCAGAGCCAGAAGAAAATCATAGGCAACAAAGTTTCTTCGTCCATAATTTCATTAAAATGTTACCGGAGTTGAAAACATTAACTTTGGGAGGTGATGGTTCCACTGATTCTTTCCCAACACGTCTTAGGATTGAATCAAACTCATTGGAAATGATTGATGCTACCTCGATTCATACTGATATGAAATTAAACTTTACGCATGTTTCATGTCCGAATCTTAAGCATTTGGCTGTTTTCGTGGACAGAGATGATATCTTTTTTCACTCACGATATTATTGTCCCATTGAAGTTGGCAACGAGGAACTTTTGCTCAGATTGGGGTTGACAATACAAACGAAAATAGAAGAAGGGCTCAGCGATGAAGAACGCTCTGATGGAGTATTAAGATTTGCCACTGAAAGGACGAATACCGATCTTCTGTCAACATTAGATATTCCTGAAAGTTGCATTATCTTTTTTCAAGCCTACATACCATGATTTGAGGTGTTATCATATTATCTTCTTAATTATAAAATTACCTATTCCAAACATATTATCCGTTCACATTTTATGCTACAAAATCTACATTGTAGCTACCTTGAAATTCCATCTCATCTTCATCGAACCCAACAGTAGGGAAGGAACATGCAAAGTCCATAACATCATTTCTCAAAGCCTGAAGTTCTGGATCTACTGACGGACCAACTGCGCACATTTCTTTGAAACCCTTCAATTTCTTCCCTTCTTCGGTATTCTTCAATTTAACAGCAATGTTGACAGCTCTGTCAAAGAAGTCAGCAACCTTTTCAAAGTCAGCTTCTACAAATCCACGTGATGTAAGAGCTGGAGTACCCATTCGAATTCCACCCGGCATCAATGCAGACTTATCTCCCGGAATGGTATTTTTGTTACTTGCAATACATGCTAGCTCAAGCACACGCTCTACTCTTGCCCCATCAATCATTTTCGAAGATTTGAGATCCACTAGAACCAAATGATTATCTGTTCCTCCACTGACCAACTTGTATCCCAATGCCATCAATCTGTTTGCCAAAGCATTGGAATTCTTCAAAACTTGCATTTGATACTCTTTGAAAGTAGGTGTATTCACTTGCTTGAGACAAGTAGACAATGCACCAATGGTATGATTATGCGGACCACCCTGAAGTCCAGGGAAAACCGCAAAGTTAATTTTGTCTTCAATATCGTACATGATTGGAGTCCCCTTCTTCGTCTCTCCTCTTTGTCCCTTACGATAGAAAATCATGGCACCACGTGGTCCTCTCAAACTCTTGTGTGTGGTGGTAGTGACAACATCAGCCCAAGGAAAACAAGAAGGAATCACTTCTGCAGCAACCAATCCTGAAATATGTGCCATATCCGCCAAAACATATGCTCCAACTTTATCCGCAATCTGACGAATACGTTCATAATCAATAAGACGAGCATAAGCTGATGCACCCGCTACAATCAATTTTGGACGAAAGAGCTCCGCACTGCGTTCCATTTCATCATAGTCAATCATACCTGTTTCTTCGTCAAGTCTGTATGGCATGGATTCAAAGTATTTGGAAACTGCTGAAATCTTTTTGGTAGGTGTTTGATATCCATGTGATAGATGACCTCCGTGTGGCAAATCAAGTGATAGAATACGATCATGAGGTTCAAGAAGAGCAGTGTAAACCTAATCAAAAGAATGTAATAAGAATACATGAGTCAAGTCTATACAAATAATCTAATTAAAAAGTCAGTAGTCAACGTACCTGAAAGTTAGCAGGGGATCCAGACAAGGACTGTACATTGACTCCCCATTCTTCACTATTCAAGTGAAATGCCTCCAAGGCTCTCTTTTGACAAAGAAGTTCGACCTGATCAATGTTCTCATTTCCTCCATAGTATCTGGCACCTGGATATCCTTCGGAATATTTATTGGAAAGAACACTTCCCAAGGCATCAAGTACAGCTCTACTGGTGAAATTTTCACTTGCAATAAGGACAAGAGATGACTGCTGTCTTTTCTTTTCTTGTTCAATCAGTTGACATAGTTCTGGGTCTGACTCTGTGAGGGGTGCATTGAGTGAAGATCCTGCTGCTGATGCAAGTGTGCGATGCAAAGATTTCGACTGCTGGCTGAGTGTACGTACTGATCTGCGGAAACTATTGGCTAGCATTTTTCAGAGTTATATGAAAGATGAAATGCTGTTGTATCTTCTTTACCTATGGGTTTATTCAAAAATAGAAAAGGAATGTTACTACTCTTCTGTATTTGCATGTATTTATGATGGTTTTGATGGCTCAGTTTGATGTTCGGCCATATCTTCGTGACGTCATCATTTTATAGCCATATTAGTCACTGTTTTTTCTTGTGGCTATGGGCAAAAAGTAATTCAGTCCCACTTTTGCATGTTTGAATTTCCTTTCTTTCTTCCGCAATAACGAGAAAATCTGATGTTTCCTTCTTATGCATTCATTTGTTTGTTCCATAAAAAAATTGCTACAGCTACAAGCAAAATCTATGATGAAGATATTATCTACGGTATCACTGCTATGCCTATTATTTGGAGCTACACATACTCTGGCACAAAAGAAGAAGCCAAATGTACTCATAATACTTGCAGATGACGTTGGAACGGGAGATGTGCCGGGCTATTGGAATAATGAAATTGTTGATATGCCAAATCTACGTGCTCTTCAAGAAAAGGGAGTTACCTTTATGAATGCGCATAGTACACCACTATGTGCACCAAGTCGTTATTCGCTCTTGTCGGGTAACTATCCACATAGAGGTGAGGGTCAATTTGGTACTTGGGACTTTAAAGAAGGACACAATCAATTTTTGGATATGCAACAGAGTATTGCTGAAATGTTGAAAATGAATGATGAATCATGGCACACAAGCATGTTTGGAAAGGTAAGCTATTTTGATCTGATTGATTATGTATCTATTGCTACCATGCTTTTTGTGTACTAAATGTACTTAATCTTAGTGGCATATCGGAGGCAAAGTTCCAGGGACATATAGTAATCAGACATATTCTCTATCTTGTTGCGATAACGATTGGAGCCAACCTATGGGACAAGGACCGAATGAAATTGGATTTGATGAGTCTTTTTATACAATGGGAGGTATACAATCTGCTCCTTATTCCTTCTTTCGCAATGGGTACTTGACTACAAAGGAAGACGATATTACCATGTGGGAGGTTGGAAATTATACCAAGGAAAATGGAGTTTCAATCATTAACAAACCTGGAGAAGGTGATCCATCATGGGATAGCTCTGATTACAATATGAAACTTGTGAAGGAAGCATACACATTCCTTGTTGGTCATGTAGCTGATCGTTCCGAAGATCCATTTTTCATGTATTTTGCTCTTGGACAGGTCCATGTACCACATTCTCCACCATTTGAATATCTTGATGGTACAAAGATTGCTGGTAGATACGAGGATCCCCATCTTGATTTACTGTTTGAAATGGATTTGGTCATAGGATCCCTAATGACCAAGTTGGAAGAAACAAACCTAATGAAAGATACAATAGTGATTTTCTGTAGCGACAATGGTGGTTTAGATATGGGATACCCAAATCGTGTTTTAAGGGATAAGAAGAGTAGTATCTATGAAGGTGGCCATCGTGTGCCATTCGTGGTGAGATATGATGATGTTGTACCTGCTGGCGAAGTTCGTGATGAACATTACATATCATTGGTTGATGTATATGCAACCATTGCTGAATTTACAGGTTCAAGAATTGATCAGTATTCAGCTCAGGATTCAAAAAGTTTTGCAGAATATGCTAAATCTGCAAGCAATACAGCAGGCCTACGTAAATATCTTCATACTTGGAGTCGGCAGAAAATATACCCTACCCCTGACAAACATGAAATTGTAAGAGCAGAATCTATCCACTTTGGAGATTTGAAATATATTCGGTACTTGGCTCCTCACGAAAAAGAAGAATTGTACAATCTAAAGACTGACATTGGTGAAACTACAAACTTGCTGGAAATCAGTCCTGATAAATATAGGAAACTACGCAATAAGCTACGAAATAATTTGCGACAAGAGGGATCTTGCCCTATGGACAAAGCCAAGTCGAAACTAAGAAATGGAAAGAAAAGGGGACAAGTTGTGAATTGCAATTGGTTCGAACAGGATCCACAGAGAAGATGCAGGTGGCAAAGAATTACTGGAGAAAAACGATGCAACAGCATTTGTGGAAGATATCGGTGGTGGTGTCGCTTTTACAACCCTGATCTCAAAGAACCCAGACAAGCGTATGTTGATTTATAAGTATCTTAAGTTATATAATATCACTTAAGCACATTGCAGCACTTTGACTTTGTTTGCAGTTGACTTCTTTATTGGGTGTGATTCCAATTCCATGAACGTCCTTTCCTAGTGGCGTTACATATCTTGCTCTAGTAACAGCAACTCCACAACCATTTCCAATGGACTGAACATTTTGTATTCTTCCTTTTCCAAATGTTTTGGACCCGACAAGAATAGCTCTACGATTATCTTGCAATGCTCCACTAAATATTTCACTCGCACTAGCAGTTTTCCCATCTACGAGAATATAAAGTGGGACAGATGTTTCAGCCCCGACGCCATCCGAATAATAGGCTGTGGCTTGACCACCTTTGTTGACTTCTGCTACAATACGTCTTCCTCCAGCAAGGAATAATTTACTTGTATCTATTCCAGCAGGCATGTATCCACCAACATTTCCTCTCAAGTCAATTGCCAGCACTTGAACATTCTCTTCATTGAGTAATTTCCGCATTCCATCAATGACTTGCCCCTGCGTTTCTACAGTAAATGCTGGAATGGTCAAAAGCCCAACTTTACGTTCAGTCCTGGATGATGTAAAAGTCGAAGTTTTGACAGGATTCACTTGTACTGCTGCTCTCGATATCGAAAATTCCTTGGTACTTGCATTTGCAAAGTCACCATCTTCCTTTGGACGACGAATTTGAATATTGACCTTTGTACCTGCTTCACCTTTGCATTTGGCAGCTACAATTTCGGCAGATGCACTATCTAGTGATTCCCCATCAATTTCAATAATGTAATCTCCCCTTTGAATACCCGCTTTTGCAGCTGGTCCATTTTCTGCAACACTTACCACAAGCACAGCATTATTTCGTGGTTCTAATAAAAGTTGCACACCGATTCCCGCTCTTCCGACAGTATTAGATCCTTTGGCATACGTTGTCAAAGTTTCAAATTTTTCTTTATCTAAAAATCGTGTATATGGATCATTTAAAGTTTGAAGCATTTCATCAATAGCTTGTTTTACCAATAGTTGATCTTCGTCATCTGGACCTGTCTCGACTACTTTTTGAATGGCAGTGAGCTTTTGTTGTCGCCATCCATCTTCTCCCATGCCATTGAATGTTGGATCAAAGAATTGAGCTGATACAGAGAACCATACGTCAGATACAAATTGTTGGTTTTCATTCAAGGGAGCGGCTATAGCTTCTTGTTTGACGATTTGGAAATTATGCCTTGATGTAAATGATGAGATGTTATCGTGTATGCCTTGTCCATGATTGTTGTCCAACTGAATGCTCAGAGGAGAAGTAAGAATCGAAAGAGACAGTAAAGATGATGCTACTGCCTTTTGCAATTGGGAAACTGACTTATTGAGATCCTTGTTGAAATGAGACGACGACGGTGGCAATGAGAAAGCAGTGACCAACTGAGCTCCGAAAGCTGAAAAAAGATATGTCACTAAATAAGCCTTCATGCTGTAAGATGTTGCTTCATCTGTCTCGAGTGCAGTGTATAAGCTCTGTTGTATGTCTAGATCGATAATGTGGAGAGTGCAGAAGTGAAACAAAAGAGACTGTTCCATGTTCAAGAGAAGTGTGTGGCATGAAAAATGTGTGTCAGCCACAACAATGACGAGATGAAGATGATGTGTCGGAAAAGAAAAATCCGACCAACGGGCCGACAACTTTCGGGCCAAATTAGATGCCACTAACGATGGACCAATTCTTGGACTAAAGCATTTTTTCATCTCTAAATTATTATTCATTTCCTTTTCTAATTATTTTAAATGAAGATAAGAAGTTGCCCTTATTCATCCTTGACAAACTCTACAATGATTTCATCAGCCATCAAGGAAGCCCCAACTGCAGAATGCAAATGTTTGATTCTTCCAGATCTAGGAGCTCTAATCACATTTTGCATCTTCATTGCTTCGACAATGCAAATATCCTGACCTTCTACAACTTCGGCATCGTCGGAAATAGAGTAAGAAATCAACGTTCCTGGCATTGGACTCAGAATCAGATTGCTTGTGTCGATCTTTGTTGGCTCATTCATGTATTTGGCAAGTTCGTATTCTTGAGGACTCATTACTATTGCATCCATCTGTGCACCTTCATATTTGATTGAGAATTTGCCGGAGCTATCTTCGGGTTCAATTTGAAGTACTCTCTTCTTGTCATTTACAACAACATTGACAATTGGAGATCTAGAATCAATATCGATTTCTTCTAATTGAACAGTATGGGTTTCTTCTCCGTCAATACTTGTAACCTTCAGTGCATCTTCTAATCCTTGAACTTGATATGCTTTTCCAAATAATCCTCCAAGACATACAATAAAAGGATCAAATTCATCCACTTTCATAGGTGCCGGAGGTTTCTGAAGTACTTCACTTCGAATCATATTGGCTACAACAGCCATTGCTGCTGTTTCAGCATATTCTTCACTAGACAAAGCTACGCCATGGAAACCTTCAGGATAGTGTGTTTGAATAAAGTTTGTAGGTGTATCACCAGCTACAAAGGAATCATGACGAAGAACATCGGTCAAAAAGGATGTATTATTTCCTACTCCTGAAATTACATACCCATCAATAGCATTTTTCAAGGCGTCAATGGCACTATTTCGATCGGTGGAACTATGAGAGATAAGTTTCGAAATCATAGGGTCATAGTACTGAGATATAATTCCACCAGGAGCAACCCCACTATCGATACGGATTGTACAATCACCTTCAGTTCCTGCATTCGGTTCGATGTACTCATTCAGTGGACCTGTCGAAGGTAGAAACCCTCGCAATGGATCTTCAGCGTAAATACGAGCCTCGATGGCATATCCTACGAAAGGTGAAATGAAAGTTTAAATGAGATCATATTTCGCGAACAAATTTTGTTTAAATTTGCTTTTGTGAATAAGATATCTTACCATGATGTGGGACGCTAAGACCTTCCTTTTCTTCTTCAGACATTCCTGATTGATCACCTAGCTTTGCCATGTATTCACGTGGGATCCCTTTTCCTGCGGCTACTTCAATCATCCCGTGTACAAGATCGATACCATCGCTCACCATTTCGGTAACTGGATGCTCTACTTGTAGACGAGTACTAGAAGATGACGAGATTTTTGTGAGATTTGTCAGATGAAGGTGAACAAGTTTCGCTTCATAGGAACCCATTAAGGGGTACTTACTTCATTTCCAAAAAGTAAAAGTTCTGCTTCTCGTCAACTAAGAATTCAACTGTCCCTGCACTCTCGTATTCCACGTCTCTGACTAACATTTTTACCTGTCTCACCATCTCCTTTAGTGTCTCAGGTTTCAATATTGTACTTGGACTCTCTTCCAAGACTTTTTGATTCCTCCTCTGAATACTACATTCTCTTTCTGGGAAACACAAAATATCCAATTCTCCAGTCTCTGGATTCCTTCCACTCAACAATTGAATCTCAATATGATGAGGCTTCTCAATATACTTTTCAATAAATAAACGATCATCATTAAAGAATTTCTTCGCTTCTGCCGAACTCAACGAAAAGCCTTCCTTCACTTCTTCATCCGTGTAGCAGATTCTCATTCCCTTTCCTCCTCCTCCTGAAGTAGCCTTGATCATGACTGGAAATCCCACCTGATGTGCAATCTTCACAGCATGCTCAGGGGAAGTGACAAATCCTTCAAAGCCAGGAATAATATTCACACCTGCCGAACTGGCAATATGTTTCGAAGTAATTTTGTCCCCCATGGCAATGATTGCAGAACTTGATGGTCCTATGAACTTCTTACCTACTTTTTCAATATGTTCTGCAAATTCTGCATTTTCAGATAAGAATCCATATCCTGGGTGAATAGCATTTGCATTCGTTTGCTCAATAGCTTTCATAATGTTTGGAACAGAGAGATAACTGTCAGAAGAAGCAGCTGGACCGACACATATAGCTTCATCTGCTTCTTGTACATGAAGCGATTTGGAGTCAGCAGTAGAGTATATTGCCACTGTTTTAATACCAAGAGATTTGCAGGTACGAATGATTCTACGAGCAATTTCTCCACGGTTGGCGATGAGTATTTTCTCAAAGGACTGAGATGATGTTGAATGATTGATGTCTACTGGCTCATCGTTTTCTATTGCTGCACTACTGAAAGATGCGATACGAGGACGAGCTCTCAACTTATCACCAGAAGTAAATGGTACAATCGTTGGATGAATGGAACTCAAAGAGCGAATAGCAGATGAAGGGATCTTATTTCGGCTTCTCAAAAATAAGGATGAAGAAATGGATCTTCTCGTCACCGATCTTGTGATTCTACTGGCTGAATGCATGCTGCTTGCTGACACTGAAAAAGACTAAAGTATTGAAACTCAACAGGAAATGTTATAGCTTAGGGAAGACGTATATATATCGTGTGAATCAATAAAGGAAGTATCAATTGATAAGTAATGAAACAAAGAGTTCTTTGTGATTTGGGTTGTGTCAAAGGTCAAAGAGAAGGTGACGATCCGAACCTTTTTGAAAGATGGGACTCAACATCTAGCCATTTGGCTCTCATTTTTCGATAGCTATGTAATTTTCCATATAGTCGTTAGATGCGGTTATTCAATAAGAAGACGTGTTTATTTTTTGAACCTAAGTATGGTACTGTAAAGTTACTATTTCTTTTGTATAGACTAAGATTTCTCTATTTACAAGATCTATGTATAAATAAATAAAAATTATAGGTATTAGAATTCAAATGGATTATATTTTTATACAGATAATGAGAACATGAAAAGTGCAAAGAGCCGAGCCACAAAACTCTTTAGGCCATTTCGCATTGAAGAATTGTGATGTTTTCCATTTTGGGCGGGCGGGCTAAACCTAACAACCTAACTTCTACAAGATTGAAGAACAGGGAAGCAGCTAGAACTTCATATCTACCAATCACATTAGAAGATCTCCTCAAGTGTAGATACGTTTACTTTGAATCAAGGGATATTCAGACATCTACTGGTTTTAGCATGGGTAAGAAAGGAAAAAAGAGTCGACGTCAGCAGGCTAAGAAAGTCGATACAGATCAAAGTAAGTGCATGTAGAGTAGTTAACTAGTAAATACATGTTTTTTGTGTGCACTAATCGAACTTCAGTTGTAATTGACAATATCATGAATAGAGTGAAGGAATATGATGAGAGAGCATTCAAAAGCTCCATGAAAAATTTGTATTCAGATGCCGTTTCAAGCTTGAAGGAGGCTGTTCAATTCGTGGAGGCAAAAGAGGCAATCATCGTCAAGGCAGAGAGAGGAATATATTTATTCTACGAATACCTGATAAAGAAGACATATAGAAGACTCATAGCAACTGAATATAATACCCGCCGTAACTATGAAGAAGTGATTCAGATTTGCAACTGTTTCACCTCAAAATTCAACTACACAACAGCAATTAAGGGGGTCGTAACTAGCAGTTTCATGGAAGAATCGGTGATTCTCATCATGATGTATCGTGACCTTGCTTTAATCAGAGTAAGCAATGATATTAGTGCTGATTCTTCTCTATTTCAAGATGTACCAAAGTACATGAAAGATGCAGATAGAGACTCGGCAACTATGTGCAAGGAACAAATTGTGAGCTGCTTGCGTGCAACTAAAAACTTTGGTGCCGCCATAGATATGGACATGAAGTTTGCATCAATCAGAGATCTTGATGAGGGAGAAGAGAAAGAGTCAGCAGCATCGCTAGCAATCACTTACATTGAAAGATATCGGGTTGAATTTCATAAACATACAGAGGAGGAAAACAAGCTTGAATTTAGCCGGCTTAGCAAATTCATTGCTCATACAGCACCAAAACAAAAACAAGACTGGGATGCCTTGAGATACAATAATACTGATTTACGTTTTTCGCATGGAGTAGCTCTTGCACAATGGTACTATCTACTGTCTAAACAAATGAAGAGTGATGAAAAAATGTGGACTGATTTGCGCAGTCAAGCCATTTACTACGTTCTAGCGTTCATTGCCAAGAAATGGCAGATGAAAGACAACTGCTTCTATTGTCATCAAGCACCAACAAAGGATGAGGTCAAACTAGTGTGTGGCGACTGTCGTGTGGCGTGCTACTGCAGCATCGATCATCAGCGGGTATCCTGGAAGAAGAACGCATTAGACGACATGTGTTTCGGTCATGAAGCTATTTGTTCTGCAATGAAAGCATATCGAAAGTGGCAAGAAGCTGTAGATGTTAGTGACACTGAGAAAGAAATAAAGATGAAGAGACGGCTTGATAGAGAGTGTCTTGGATTTCTTGCGTACGGATTAGGGTTACAAGATAAGTGATATGATAGTTATGATTCTGAAGAAGTGGAGTCAGGCTGATTAGATGTGCAGTATACGTGTTGGGAGTATATGTAGTGAATGTGTCGATATTCTTTTGTAACTAGTGACACGTTTTTATATAATACATGTTTGTGCTTTATCTCTTTCATGTTTGCACTCCAAAACTGCCTTCACGTAAGTTTTCAAAATCGAGAACGTCGAGCATAGATGAAAAAAAAATAGAAACGGAGAGAGGTTCCAGCAAAATGAGAAAGCAAAAGTAAATCTTCGTCAATTCATGTAATGAAAATAGTGCGTGTTAACAAATTGCTTCAATGAAATAGTTGGTAAACATGTTGTGTGCAATCCAAAACTTCCTAGACCTACGAGTTCTCACAGTCCAGAAAGTTGAAACAAAGAGGTCGAAAAAGTAAAGACAAAAGTAATCATCAGCGATTCATAAAATAGTGAGACTGTAAATTGAATAGTTGGTGAAAAACTCATGATTATGCTTTATGTCTAATTCAATCATTTGTATGAGAGTTCATAAATTGGAAGACCAAAAAGTAAAAGAGGCCATTTTGAATGTCATTGTAAATGGGATTAATTGATGAGATGTTCTTTTGGCTTCTTTTTGGGCGGGCTCCAAATTTTCTACAAGATTCGATTGAAGAACATGAAAGCAGCTGAAATTCAATCTACTATTCACTTGCAAGAGCTCTACCTCAAGTATAGATACATTTACTTTCAATCAAAGAATATTCAGTCATCTATAGGTTGTAGGATGGGAAAGAAAGGAAAAAGGAGTAAGAAAGCCGAAACAAACGAAAGTAAGTGCAATAGAAGCAGCCAGCTAGTAAAACGTGTTTTTTGTCCGCGTCCTCTCAATGAAGCTCTAGTTGTAATTGACAATATCTTGAATAGATTGAGGGAATATGATGATAGAGCAATGAAAAGGTTCTCGAAAAGTTTGTATTCAGATGCTCTTTCAATCATGAAGGAGGCTGTTCAATTCGTGGAGGCAAAAGAGGCAATCATCGTCAAGGCTGAGAGAGAGAGACATCTGTTCTACGAATATCTGATTCTGCAAGCATATGTAACACTCATAGGAATGGCACATAATGACCACTGTAACTATGAAGAAGTGATTCAGATTTACAACTCTTTCACCTCGAAATTCAACCGTGCAACCGTTTTCAAGATAGTCTCAAGTAGGAGTAATTTGAAAGATTTTATAACTCTTATCACGATATATCATGAGCTTGCTTTGATCAGAGTTAGTAATCATGTTAGTGCTGATTCTATTATATTATTTGAAGGTGCAACAAACTACATGAAAAAGACAGATAGAGACAAGGCATCTAGTTGTAAAGAACAAATTGTGAAGTGCTTGCGTGCAACTAAAAACTTCGGTGCCGCCATAGATATGGATAGGAAATTTACATCAGTCAGGAATCTTGATAAGTATGAAAAGTTAGAATCAGTAGCATCACTAGCAATCACTTACATTGAAAGATATCGAGTAGAATTCCATAAACATACAAAGAAGGAAAACAAACAAATATTTGATCGGCTTAATAAATTTATGCTTCGTGCGACAAGGAAATGCGACTGGGATGCCTTGAGCTGCTATACTGAATTACAACTGTCATATGGAATAGCACATGCACAATGGTACTTTTTATTGTCTAAAGCATTGAAGAAAAAGAATGAAGACGAAACATGGGTTGGATTGCGCACTAAAGCCATTGACTGCGTTCAAATGCTCATTGCCGACAAATGGCACATGAAAGATAGCTGCTTCTATTGCCATCAAGCACCAACCAAGGACGAAGTCAAACTAGTCTGTGGCGAATGTCGTGTGGCGTGCTACTGCAGCATCGATCATCAGAGAGTATCCTGGAAGAAGAATGCAGTAGACGACATGTGCTTCGGCCATGAAGCTATCTGTCCTGCAATGAAAGCATATCGAAGGTGGCAAGAATCTGTAGATAGTGGTGATACTGAGAAGGAAACAAAGACGAAGAGGCGATTTGGTCGAGAGTGTCTTGGATTTCTAGCGTATGGGTTGGGGTTAGAAGATAAGTGTTGGTTCTGAAGAAGTGTAGTCAGGCTGATTAGATTTGCAGCTGTATGTTGGATTTTTGAGAGTTTACTTAGTCAATGTGTCGATATGTTTTTGTATCTAGTGGCACAATTTGTATAATGCAAGTTTATAAAAATCATTTTATTATGTATGCAATCTTTGGTTTTCACAGTCGAGAGTATTGATAAGAAAAATAGAAACGAATTGAAGTTTCAGAAGGCCGAAAAAAGTAAAGTCTATTTTCATTGTTGCAAATCTTCGGTAATTCATAGAATGATAATCTTAGTGAGCATCAACGCATCAGTTACGTGCATTAATTAAATAGTTGGTAAACATGTTACTTTGCTTGTTGACTAATTGAAATTCAACTGTGAAGAGATCATAAATTGAAAGGCCAAAAATAAGGAGGCTATTTCGAGTGTCATTGTATAATGGGATTGATTGTTTCAGATGTTCTTTTTGCTTCTTTTTAGGCGGGCTCTAAATTTTCTACAAGATTCGATCGGAAAAGCATCCGTCCAAATGGATGAAAGCGGCTATTGCATCTCCTCATATATTTCCTAACTAGTTGGATAAAATAGAAGTCACTGCTTTTGAAATAGGATGGGCAAGAAAGGAAAAAAGAGTCGACGTCAGCAGGCTAAGAAAGTTGATACAGACAACGGTAAGTGATTAATGAGTTCAAATGGTTTACTCATGTAGACATTCTTCTTATCTTTAATGTTTTAAAAAATAAGTGATATTCGATAATGTCAGTTCTAGAATCTGCGGGCTTTTGGACCTAACAAATGCAAGCGCGGTGAAAGAATTGTACTCCGATTGTGCTACAAATTTGAGAGTTGGAATTGAATTTATCAAGACAAAACAAAAAGTCCTTTGTAAACTCGAATATGGACCAAATCATTTATGCAAATGCGTTTTGGAACTTTACAGATATCTCATATGGCTCGAAGATCGTCGCTACAACTATCAAGCGGTAGTGGAAGTATACAATGATTTGAAAGACAACTTTCTCTTTGAAGATCAAAAAATAGGAAAAGATTGGTTGGAGGATGATGATATGGATCAATCGACTGCGGATATACAGCAGATACAAGTACTCTACGAATTTGCGTTAGTCGCTACAAAGAATGGCAACAGCGATACTTCATGCATCTGTAAATTCCTCTATCAACAATTGAGAGCTCTACCGGTTGATGCAACCTTAAATTATGTAAATGGTGTTGAGTTGTTGGGAATGACTGAAAACGTTTTGCGTGCAGCAAAGAAATTCGATGAAGTCATTGACCTTGACAAGAAGCTTCTATTTCTTCCAAACCTTCCGGAAAGATTAAAGGCAAAAGTTTCCCTTGCTGTATCCTATGTTGAGAGATATAGAGAAGAATATCACCTGCGCTCCAAAAAGGAAGATTATATTCTCATCAACAATTTTCTATACCATATTCGAGACAACTATACATTTAACAACATCCGCAATCCAAGCTTCAAATTAGCTCTTGCACAATGGCACTATCTATGTCATAAGCTCAGTGACGAAAAGCACAAGCAACTTTGCTATGAGCTTTCTATTTCTAATATTGAAAAGATAGTTGAGAATGAATGGACTTTCAAAGACTACTGTTCTACCTGTACACAAGCGCCAACCAAGGACGACGTCAAATATGTATGCAGTGGATGTCGTGTATCCTGTTACTGCAGTATCGACCATCAACGTGTGAATTGGAGGAAGAACCAAGTACGAGGAACTTGTGTAGGTCACGAAACCTTCTGCCCTGTCCTTAAGGCCTACCGAAAGTGGAAAGCAGCAGCGAAAGAGAATAAAGAAAGAATGAGGAGACGCTTCGAAAGGGAGTGTCTTGATTTTCTCGCGTATGGACTAAGACTGGAGAAGAAATGCTTTGAGCTTGAGGATATACTTGCAGAGTAGATGTATAGAAATTGGAGCATTTGAAAGAGACGACTTGGTAGAATGTGTCATGGATTTCTTGCTTGCAGCTTTGGGTTACAATCTAGACAAGCGCAGTCGAGTCAGTCTGATTAGATTTGTAGCCATTATTTGTATGGTATTTATGGGAGTATCTTTAGTCAATGCGTCGATATTTCATTGTATCTAGTGACACTATTTGTATAATGCATATTTATACTATATCTCTTCTCATGTATGCAATCCAAAACTTCCTCAAGTTTTTCACAGTCCCGAAAGTTTTCTACGTAATGGAAAAATAGAAACGAAGCAAGGTTTTAGTTTACGAAGACGGAAGAAAGTAAATGCTGTTCGTGCAAATCTTTGACCAATTTATTAAAATGAAAATAGTGCGCGTGAATACATTGCAATTAATAAATAGCTGGTAAACAATTATGTTGCAAGTGTGAGTTCATAGATTGGAAGGCAAAAAAGTAAAGAGGCCATTTTTGATTTTATCATTTGTATGGGATTGATTGATGAGATGTTCTTTTCACTTCTTTTTTTGGGCGGCTCTGAAAATCAAATTTCTAGAGTTCCATTCGATTGAGTAAGCATCCATCAAAAGTAATGAAAGTAATACTCGCATCGTCGCATTTTGTCTTTTAGATAGTTGAATGAAATAGAAGTCAGTACTTTTGAAATAAGGATGGGCAAGAAAGGGAAAAAGAGTCGACGCCCTCAGAAAGTTGATACAGACAACGGTAAGTGATCATTGAGTGCAATGATTCTTCAACTCTGTGGATTTACTTCTTATCCTCCTGTCTTGTAAAAAAAGTGATAATTGATAATGTCAAGTCAAGACTCGGCGGGCTCTTGACACTAAGTGATCAATGCGTTAAGAAACATTTGTATTCTGATGCTGCTACAAATGTTAGAGCTGCAATTCAATTTCTCAAGACAAAATGGAAGGTCCTTCAGAACGTCAAGAATGGACCAGTTCGGAGGGCCGACATCAAGACTGGACCAGTTCTTTTAATATACCGTTGGGTTTCGCATCTATACATTTATCAAATGTGGCTTGAACATCGTCGCAGCAACTTTGAAGCAGTAATTGAGGTATACAATGATTTGAAGGACAACTTTCCCTTTCGAGAATCTAAAATCGGAAAAGATTGGTTAAAGACAGATGATATTTATATGGAGGAGATACAATTATACTATGAGCTTGCCTTAGTCACTACAAAGGACATCAATAACGACACTTCATGCATCTGTAGATACCTCCTCCGAAAAATGAGTACTGTGTCAGTTGATGCAACTGAAAATTATGAAAATGGTGTTAGGTTACTGGAAATGACTGGGAATCTTTTTCGTGTAGCGAAGAGGTTCGATGAAGTCATAGATCTTGGCGAAAAGCTCCTTCTTCTTCCAAACCTCCAGGAATCATTAGAGGTAAAAGTTTCACTTGCTGTCTCCTATATTGAGAGATACAGAGAAGAATATCACCTACGCTCGAAAAGGGATGATTTCCTACTCGTCAAAAATTTGCTAGACCACATCCGAGACGAGTATGAATATCATGAGAACAATATGAATACTACCTATGAGCTAAACTCTGAATTAGCTCTTGCACAATGGCACTACCTCTGCCATAAGCTCAAAGATGAAAAGCACAAACAGCATTCTTATGAACAATCTATTCGTCACATAGAGAAGATTGTTGAAAATGAATGGATTTTCATGGATAAATGTTCTACCTGTACACAAGCGCCAACCAAGGACGAAGTCAAATATGTATGTAGCGGATGTCGTGTGGCATGCTACTGTAGTATCGACCATCAACGTATGCACTGGAGAAAGAACCAAATACCCGGAACTTGTGTAGGTCACGAAACCTTCTGCCCTGTCCTCAAGGCCTACCGAAAGTGGAAAACAGCAGCGAAAGAGAATACTACAGATGAAGATAAGCAAGGGAGAATGAGGAGACGCTTCGAAAGGGAATGTCTTCATTTTCTAGGATATGGACTGAGATTAGAGAACAAATGCTTTGAGCCGAATGATGTATGCAAGGAATAGAATGTAAGGTATTGTAGGCTTTTTCAATGCTTTGAAACTGTGATTAGGGACGCCTACTTTCGCCAGTACTTGTATGTATTTTACAATCAACAAATGCCCTGCCACACTCGAAAACAAAAATTGACCGCTTCTCATACTCTCAAGAATCTAACCAAGGACAAAGTCAAAGTAGTGTAAGGTCAATTTAAAATTGTTTACAATTTCACCCCATTATTGTACTATAATACTCATCAGCCAAAGATATGTCCTGAATCGCCATCTTCATTATCGTATCTAAAAATTGAAAAGTAATACAATAACCTGAAAGAAACCAAGTCAATGTTAAGAGCTTGTGAACTTGACTCTTATATCATCTTCCGGCATCAAGTGAAGAGTAATATTCTGGTCCATATTACCATTGAACAACCTGCGCTCCCATGATTGGATATCAAAGTAAACAAATTGTCCTCCTTCCGATGGCTGTGTACGCTTGAACCAAAGTTTCAACTCTGTATGGAATTTCCATTCTCTTGAGTAAAGCTCTTGCGCTGCATATGCTTGTAAGACATCCTTGGGTAATGCATAGAAAATATAAAATAATGTTTCGAGCTGAAATTTGGATAAATGGCCTGTCTTCAAAGCAGGAGGTTGCATGTAATAACACATTGGTAGCTGGAGGCAAGTAGGAAATGAGGTCAGATGTATGTTCCATGCATAATAATAACTCGTACAACACAAATGTATATTATATGCAGATATTCACACATACCTGATATTGAGGTTCTTTGGCTGCAGGACTTTCCGACCACGGACTTGCGAATTTACTGTAAAGATTTTCGCTTGAATTAAGATTCAAACCTAATTGGGAAAGATCTGATCCAACTGCGAGTGAATTACGCTCCTCTTCACTCAAACGGATGAATTTTAATAATCCTAAAAGACCATACTCCCCAGAAAGTGCTGATCCTGCATTACTTGCATTTGAGGCTGATGCACCAGTTGGTGCAGAAGCTGTCGATGATCGTTGCTGTGATACAGGATTACTACTACTACTATTTTGATTTCCACCTCCGCTCAATAAAGAAGAAGCATCGAATTGATTCGACAATCCATCGAAATCTCCTCCAAAAATTCCTCCAGAAGCACCTGATGCCGCTCTTGAAACAGACGGTGTCGGTGCTCCTCCAAAACCAAGTCTACTGGAACCTGAACCGCCAACTTCCCCAAGAAGACCTGACCCACTGTTTCCTGAGCCGCCTCCTAAAGGTGCCCCAGGAAGAGCAGGAAAGTCCTCTGTCGCCATCTTGAAATTCGCACCGTTTGATCCTGACGATCCTAATGCATTTGCCATGGAGGTCCCCAAGCCAAGACGTGAAAATGAATTGCCTCCCTTAGCGCTGTTCTGACCTTGCATCAATTGCTGTTGCGCCATCATTTGCTGTTGCCGTAATGCATTCGCGAGACTGTTGTTATCCCCTCCAGCTGACCCTGCCGAAGAACCACCTAAGCTTGGAAAATCACTAAGATCGAAAGCTGATGATCCTGATTGTCCTGGAGCCGGTGCACTAGTAGGGTTCGAGGCGGTATTTGTCTCGCTACCAAATCCGTTGCTTGACACTGAGCCCTCGAAGCCTCCTCGACCACCCAGTAACAGTTCGCCACTACCTTGTTGTCCAAACATTTTGTTTTCAAGCTTTTAAGATGATTTCAAAGCTGTAGTTGAATGAATGGAGACAAACAACATGAGTTAAAGGGAAACAACATGTGTAAAATCGATGAAGCTAAAATGGTCGAAACATATCTTTTTCATCTTCATTTTCACCCCAGTCAAATGTATATTCAAACGAGATGGTTGCTCTATCTATATCACAATAAAACGAAATAGCAAGTAGTCAATTTACCTTTGAAAATGTACAATGTAATCACTCCTAAGTGTTGTTGTTTCAGCTGTTTTTAGCTCAACAACAGTTACTACTTTCAGCGTTTGTGTTGTGCTTTGGAGCTGAGTTTCCATGTTCGGTGGGAGTTTGTCTTGTGTCAAGAGAGGCCATTTATGTGTTCTGTAGAGAAAGACACTCTACCTTTATCAAATTAGGTTGACTGTATAGGGTTCGGGTCACTTTGATGTCTCTTGGTGTCATCATTGTTCTATTCAAAGAATTTTTGGTCAAGTACGAACCAAGTGCATCAGGATGATCTCTTGCCATCAAGAAGCCATCAATGCAATCTTACATAAAAAGCAAATCTAACAAAACGCAAATCATATCTTACACCTTAAACTATTCAAAAGCAATGCCTCCAGCATCTATCCTTTCACCTCTCGCACAGCCTTTTGCTCCAACTCGTGAAGGCTTTACAGAATTCGCGGGCTTTGACGCTATTTACAACGATGGAATTCCATCTCTCGCTGTATTTGGCTCACATGCGGATCATGGAATCATTCATAACATTCCTGATGAAACCATTGATGAGATCTTTCCTCCAGATGCAAATGGTACGTGGAACAAATTGACATCATGCTCTTCTTGTGTCTGATGTTCTGTATTGTTTTGCAATCTTTATGTTTTGACGGAATCAGAATTCTCAATGAAAAATCTTGTACTCATTCATGTTTCTGTTTCTGTTCAACAATAGATGCAGCTGAGCTTGATGCCGTTGATGACTTTCTTGTCACCATGGTAGATCTATCATTTCTTGAAGAAAAGGAAGAAATGACAAGGACCAATTATGGTGCATACTTGCAAAAGAGATGGGAGGCAAGAGTAAGTTCGGTTCTCATTATCATGATTTCTTGATTATGCAAAAGTCTAATCTTGTGTATCCTTTTTCCTGTACAGAGACAGCATGGACTCGTTGGAAAGCCAACCAGAGTGCAAATGGTGCAGAATCATATCCACCCTCAAACCATGATGAGTCCAAATGAGAGAAGACTTGTTCATTTTGATCGTCATCATCGTGCTCATAACAATCTTGAGAATAGACGCCGTGTTATGGAAGCTCAGAAACATGCACATCAAATTTCTCACAATCGTTACTCCAAGAAAGCGTATGGCTTGATGCATGGAAACTCCAAGCCAATCCAACAGGCAAGAAAGATGAATCATTAGTCATTACTTTCAACTTAGGATCCGTCCCCATTACTTTCTTGTGACACGATCATTTCATCGGGGACCTTTTTTCAAAACACAAACACAAAAACAATATGCATATAGACCTTGTATTACTACATCATTTCACAAATCTGCTACAAAACACCCATAAAAACAAATGTTCATTTCAGAAATGATTATCTGACTCATAAACTGCACAAAAACCACATAAAAATTGTCTCATAAAGTAATACTACTATACCAATAACACATTTCCTACATTGAACTAAATTGGATTTATTATTATATGCTAGTGGATCCAATTGTACAATCAAAAGTAAGTTGGGTCGCAACGAAAGATTGCACTAATCTTTCCATGTACAATACCCTAGTCTATTCACCAATCAAGACGTGAAATTGTTCGCTTCATCAAAATTGGAAATGTGTATGTTTTCTTGCCTAATCACAGAAAATTTAGAAGAATCCCTGTCCATCTCCGAATGGGGAGAAGTGTCCAGCAGCAGCCTGCTCAGCGAAGTTCTGTCCAGTGATAACCTCGTGGGTGAAAGTTCCGAGGATTCCCATCATAGCAGCACGTCCGTTGTTAAGCTCAGCGTTCTTCTGACGGTAGTACTTAGCTGGCTGCTCCTCCCAGTCGTTAAGGGTTCCAAGACGAACTCCGTAGTCTCCAGAAAGATCAGATGCTGGCCACCAAGTAAGCTCTACGAATCCACAGAAAAGGATGATCTGTGCAAGTCCAGCTGGTGGAACCTGGAAAAGTCCTCCGATTCCGGAATCGATATCGGAGAATTTAAGTCCCTGAGATGGGGAAAGGTATCCATCAAAGGTCCATCCGTTGTTGTGTACAAAGGTTCCAAGCATAGCCATCATAGCAATACGTCCGTGCTTTCTCTCAACAGCACGGTAACGGATGAAGGTCTCCTCGTCCTTGATGTATCCAAGAGGATCGAAGTATCCAAGAGGAGCTACAGCACCAATTCCATCATCGAGCTCGGAAGCAGCAAGGGAGGTGGTGGTCTTTGCCTGTCAAATTGAAAAATGAAAGAAATTTGTCAGCAAGAAGAAAAAACGAAATGGAATGGTTTAGCAGAATTTCTGCTTCGTTGGTGATGGTGATGTGTTTGTCTCTATCGTTCTACAATCTGTAGTCTGTATTATAGGAATCTAGTATAGTCCTTTAGTATCTATCCATGTACACTGACAGTAAGTAGCCTTCTACACTTTTGATATCCCATCAATATCTCACTGATGTACGAAATGTACTTCCGACTTTTCTGCATCGTATCTTCTTCTTCCAGGCGACAAACACATCACTCTCATTGCAATCCCCGACAAGAAATCAACATACCTGCTGAGCAGGAGCAAAAGCTGCTGCAGCGGTGAGCATGGTAGCGAGGATAGCGGTCTTCATCATCTTGATATTAGTTTTGGATATGTGAGTAAGCGATTTAGGTGCCAATAGAAAGGAAAGCAAGCAAGTCTCCGGAGCTTTGCGACGATGATCTCACAAGATACAGCAAAAAGTAATTCAACTTACGGATGATCCCCCTTTCCGATAGGGTTATTAGATGCGACGCTCATGGTACTATCTGGACATGTGAATGACTATTGCCTACGTACTTTCAAAAACGAAAGCACTGGACTTTTTGAAACCCCATTGGCTAGGGAATTCAGTGTCACTGCTTCCATGTGGCGAAATTGTGAGCTGCACAACACCAAGAAATTGGAAGAAAAAAATAAGCAAGATTAATGGAGGAAATAAGTAGGGTAACATAGATACGAATCTATCATAGCTGCCAAATTCTCTTTGTTCGTAAAATATACTTGCTGAGTTTATAGGTCCGCTATAATTTTTTAAAGATGCGCATTGGAGTCCATGATAAAAAGAAGTTAAAGTCCAAGACGAAAACACCAGTGCTTCAATCTGGAGATGAGGAAGAAGTTGCTTCTACCAAACCAGTTGGACTTGATTTCTCAGGAAACTTGATTGAGACAATATATGCACCTCATATGAAGTCAGTCGCAGATGCACAGGCAGAAAAATATGCAGAGGAACTATTATCCTATGAAGAAGCTATGGCTGCTTGGAATGCAAGTCATGGAGAAGAAGAGACTGAAACTGTAAATCCAGATGCACCAACTGAGCCAAAGATTAATTCATATTTATTTGGAACTGCAGAATCAAGAGAAGAAATGTTGGCTATTTTAAGTGAAACTTCTCAAGTGTTTACTTCTGCTGGGAAAGGTGCAGCAGCTTGGAAAGTTCATGCAAATGCAGCCAAATTTGAAAGACAATTGGATGAGAAATATGGTGTCTTTCGTCCTTTTATTACAGAACATCCTGAAATTGAAATCTTTATTCGTGGTGTACAGAGAAAGTATAGTAGAGGGGAATATAGTCCTTTTAGAGAAGAGACTCCTATTGATACAAAGACAAGCATCATTATTCTTTTCATTATGCATCGAAATGGAGTCAAGATGGAAAATATGGTCCTTGCTGTATTGTTCTTGTTGGTTGGTCTTCAACCATGGGCTTTGGTAGCACTTGTAATTCTTGGGCGTCAACAATTGAACGCGCGAAAGAGAAAGAAGATTGCAGGATGGTTGGCTGACGAAGTCAAGACTGTGAAACCATACTATGCTGATGCGAAGAATGATAAAGAAAAGCATGATATTCTTCGCAAACCAGTTGGAACACCAATCTCTGATGACGATTTCAAGACACCAGAAGTTGAAGGAGAAGAAACATACGATACAATCATTGTTGGTTCTGGTCCAGACACAATGTACACTGCTGCTCTCTTGTCTCGAACAGGACGCACTGTCGCAGTTTTGAGTCCAGATCTTGATGCATCTGGTTGTAGAAGCCTTTCAGAAACAAATGGTTTGAATGAAAAGAATCGTAAAGTTTACAAGGATATTCCTTTTGATGTCAACTCTACAAATGTAGCACATATTGGAAGGCAACAACGACTTTTGGTTCCTGCCTTATGTACTGAATCAGATGCACAAGGTGGAATCAGATTTAGTCGCATTGGAACTGAGGCTGATGGTTTCACTTCTGATATTGTTTCTATTCTAGGTATGGGAGTTGACAATCGCAAAGATTCGCATCCATTTATTCTTAGAGCAGGTGGTGTGTCCAATATTGCAATTGATACAGCGACCTACCTTGGAGATGGGTGGCCAGATGACGAAGGTGTTGGTAATTCGACAGCTGCTGGTTACCTTGCATCCTGTACTGGAGTAAACGCCAGTGCAAGTGATTTCTATGTATCAAAATTGCTACCGGAGAATATGAAGGGAGCTAAGAAGAATTCTGCTTATCAAGAAGCTAGTGTTCGATATGCATCTGCATTTTTAGATCAAATGTTGCCTCTGAATGCTCATGTTAGAAGTTTAATGGCTGGAATTGGAATGAAGGGTGAAAACTTGGCACCAAGTAAGACAAGTATGGCTGTACATGTGACTAATGCATGTGCACAGATTTCACCTGAAGGTTTCTCGTACCCTATTGGAGGTCCAAGAGCCCTTTGTCATGCACTCGCTAGCGTTATTGAACAGAATGGAGGAAAAGTATTTACTTCTGTAAAACTGAAGGAATTCTTATTTCACGAAACTGAAGAAATGAAGAGTAAAGAAGAAGTAAAGTCTACAAAGACTGACGGTGCTGATCCATCAAAGCCAAGATGTACTGGAGTGAAGCTCGCAGATGGACGTATTATTTCAGTTGGAGACGATGATGATAGCAGTGTCATCTCAATGCTTGGATTTATCGAAACTTTCATCTTTTACATGCCTGATGAGATTCGAGTAAAATATGGTATTCCTTCAGGTGTACCAGCTCTTGCTGAGAGACGCCCTTTGATTCACTTTTTGGTTGGTCTCGATGGAACAAGTGAAGATTTGAGCATCACAGGAGCTGATTGGTATAGACTTCCAAATGCATCCTTGGCTCTAGATGAGATGGATCCTAATACCGGAGCTGTGAAGCAAGGTCTTATCGGAGCACAAGTTATTGACTTTAATGAAGAGGAAGATGACGAGACCAAACTTGAGGAAGTAGAGGGCGAAGACACAGGTACAAAACGTGACAAGAGAAGCAAGGCTGGGGTAGCGCCAAAGAAAAAGACAAGGAGAAATAAGTTTGAGGTCGGCCAATCATGGATGAAGGTATCGTTTCCTAGTGCCAAGGATCCTAGTTGGGAAAGTAGACACGGATCCAAGAGCACGTGCGTCATCACTATTGAAGCTGATGATAATTATGTACAGCAATTTGAATCTGCACCTCAAATATTCTCCAATACTAAGTACGGAAACGACGTTCACGCGTACACAACAGAAAAAGTTACTGCTGATTTACTCGCTACTTTCCCTCAGCTGAAAGATAAGATAGACTTCATGTCAATGATAGGGCCAATAAGAAAGGGACTTAGCCACACGCCATTGAGGTATGCTGTGAAAGGATTGAAACCAGAAACACCATATCCAGGTCTATACATGGGAGGAGCTGATCTCACAGTCGGAGACTCTTTCTCTGCTGCAATGGTTGGAGGATGGATGGCAGCTAACGCTGTCTTGAAGTACAGCTTCATAGATCATCTATATCTAGAAAAGAATATTACCAATGATATCAAACAATTCCTTGCAAGTCCACGTACAAATGGTGAAGAAGATGTTGCAGTTCCTTTTGCTATGAAAAAATCTGACGAACTTCCACAATCAGCCGAATCAAGCAAAGAAGAATAGAACTTATATTTAAAAATTTTAATTCTAGAGAAACTTATTTTCTTTCAACAAAATAGTTATCTTTATGTGCTCGTCAAAACAAGGGAATGCAACCATCCTCTATGTACACTTTCTATTTTTGACCCATCACTAGTTATTTCTTCCACCCACTCTGGTTCAAAAATAGCGGAGCTACGAAGCTCATCTGTACTCCACATTTGAAGTTCCAGAACCTCATTGTCTTTAGTTACAATTGTTGTTCTATCATGATGGGAAGTAAATTGTTTCAAATCCGATACTAATCCTGGTGGAACAACTTCAACCGCCTCTTCACCAATTGGCATTGCGGTATCTGTAGCAATACCTAATGCATACACACTATTATCTTCCAATAGAAATGCTGTATGATGAGAACCGCATGAAACGTCCTTGATTTCCATACCAGATGGCAATCCCTTGACCAAAGTTGGGCTTGGGGCATCTACTGGATCCAGTCTTCCATCCTTCATTTCTGCCATTGCGTTCTTACCCCAAATAAATGCATGATTACTTTCTGTAATACAGGCTGAATGATTCCATCCAGCTGCAGTAGATGTCACTTTTGCATCATTACCACGGAGTATATCGCGAGATGTTTCAGTTACAATTTCAAATTCATCAATTGGTATGGCGGCATACTCGAGGTCGACAGTTGAAACTTTTCCATCATCATAGTTCTGAGATTTAAAATCTGCTTGACCAAGTTGACCTCTACTTCCTTTTCCCCATCCAAAAAGTTCTCCATTTTTATTTAAAGCCAAGACATGTTGCAAACCTAAATCTACATGAACAATATCTTGTAACTCCTCTCCTTCAACTCCTGACACATCTTCTGACTTTTTCATAATCACGGGTTGAGGTTCCCACACATGATGTGTTTTTCTATTACCAATTCCACATTGCCCTCTTTGGTTCAAGCCAAAAGTATATAATTTACCAGATTCACCAATCACAGCCGTCAAACCTGCAGATGCAGCAAGTGTCTTTCCAGACGAATTATCTGCAACTGGGACATCGTCATTTGGAAGTTGAAATTCAATAAAATTAGGAAATATAGCTCTTTTATACTCATCGGTGGTATTTTTATCACTGTTTCTAAAAACTCCATCAATAATTTTAGCAAAGATTCCCGGCTCTTCACCCTTTTCCAACATCATCGAGTTCATGACTGTCAAACGACGAACCAGTGATGGCATTCTATAAAGTCTCATCAATTGTTGAAAGTCATAGGGCCGACCACAAACCAGTAATTTTTTATCAGAAGTGATTAGAGCCGTGTGTCCCCATCCTGCTGCTGCGTTGATGACATTAGGTATATCGAGGGATGTGAAATCATTATCTCTTTCGGATGGACTCACAGAGCTTTTTTGGGAATCTGTCATGATGTCCGATCCTTGTCCAAGAGCTCCAGTCCAGCCATGACCACTGACGTAGACATTCGTCTTTGATGCTGTATTCTTTACTTGGTTCTGTAGTAGACGAGTTCTATACATGATGAATACTTCACATAAACGAGAAATAATGAGAGAATAGATGTGAAAGATTTTGTGGCTGTGTCGGCTTTCATAGAGGATGAGTTGTGTGAGTCAATTGAGGCCATTTACACGTCACAGGCGAGATTTGGAATCTTCGTATTTTTCCAGTAATTTTGAAAAAGTCCGAAGTCTATCTCCAAAACAGATATACTAAATGTAAACGGACTACAACTCTACTATCCTTCTTAATATATTTATATTTGCATGACGGAAAAATTCTGTTCAAATACTAGAAATTCCCGCATGATAAGGCACATGCGTCTTTTACCACCACACCTTCATAGGTTGTACTGCAAAACCTTTCCTGTCTGCGTCTAGTAAATCTGTCATCTTTGGATATGAAGTGACATGGTCGTAGTTTCTTTGGCGTATAGAACTTGAATACTTCATCATCTTTTATGCTATCCTTACATAGACCACATGACCATTTGCATTGATTAGCTATTGTTTGATCTTTACACACATTCATCCTCCTTTTAGCAGCCTTCAATTTGTCCTTCATGATGTAAGGACACATTTTCATTTTCTTCTTCCAATCGCGAAACTTGAAATATTCGTCATCAAAGCATTTTGCATCACAAGTCTCTGGGCAAAACATACTTTTTGAAAAATTACGACAATTATTAAGATCACATATAGAACACAAGAGTGCATAACAGTAGAGTTGCAAATGTATTCTTCTTACCTCACATCATTACTATGGCAAGAGGAACGAGTCATATTGGCGCAATTCGTAATAAGACCTTTGTATCTTAGTTCTCCGGTAGAGTCTCCGCACTCTTCTCCACAAACTATGGGACAATGCTGTTTGACTAAACTGTTTTTGCACAACCAACCTCCTTTGTTCAAAATGTCACAGAATAACTCGACTTCCCACCCATCACCATCGTTGATTTTCAATAAGTCCCGACTATCGTTGCATGATGGTGGATCTAAATAAATGGCTTCATCCGACTTTATGTGAGAGAGTAACTTCAATGCAGCATCTCTCAGAATAGGTGCAATTTTGCTATAGCTAGGATCAGCAACCACATTATAAAGCTCATCTGGATCTTGATCAAGATCAAATAGCACTGGCGCTCCTTGACTATGAATGATATACTTATAACCACTTGTGATTGCTGCAATCCAAGCATGCTCTTTCCAAAACGTAGAATATGAAACAATAGTTTTCATTGTATAATTGTGCATTGCAGCAGTACTGTTATTTTGCAATATTTCTTTGCTTTCATCAATACCATCAAACACAATATCATGTTCTAGATTCAACAAACCTAACAAAGTCGGTGCAAAATCAATTTGTGAAAATACTTTCTCTATTGTCCTATTCCCTTGGACTTCGTTTGGATATTTGATGATGAGCGGAACCCCAGCAGAAGTTTTGTATGGCATGTTTTTATTGATTCTACCATGTTCGCCAAGTAGGTCACCTAGAAGAAATGATCTAGTTAGAACAGTGTAGACGTGGTGCAGGATGGACACTTTATTGAAAGACTCACCATGATCACTTGTAAATATCACCATTGTTTCATTGTCGATTTGTAGGTCTTTCAGCTTTTCGAGAAGTTCTCCCTTTCAACATGGTCAGAAAATGTTAATCTTACTGTAATCAATGTACCACTGACATCTCATAAATACTTACTACCTTGTCGTCAAGTAATTTGACCATTCCGAAGTACTGCTGTACATGCTTTTCAAGATTGTACTTTTTATCTATTTTGTTGAGATATCCCTTTATTTCACCCTGCGTCAGGTTCATGTCATACTTTGAGTTCTTACTTTGGAAATGAAATGAAGGTGCAGCTGGATCTCGTAGAATCTTTTGAATGGTCGTCCGAGGTACTTTAATATCTACATCAGAATACAACGTATCATAAGGCGGACGCACAGTGTTTGGACTGTGAGGATCGGTTACAGATAAGAATAATGCAAATGGTCCATTTCCTTCTTCTGTGGCAGTTTCAATAAAATCTATCCCTCTATCAAAGAAAAAGTCGGTAGTGTAATGCTTCTTCAAATCTTCTCCGTACATATCTATACATTTTTCAATGGAGAGTTCCATAGTAAATGTTCCGTCACTGAATTCCTCATAACATTTCCAGTCCCCCTTATTATATCTGTACTTTGTATGATTGAACCCAAATTCTCTACCCTCTGGTACATCCCATCCTGGCCTTTTGCTTCCGTCCAAATGCCACTTACCGGTAGGAGGTGTAGTATCCATTATCTTGCAAAACATTTGCCCAAGTCTTTTCCTCGGACCCGAGGAGATGGTCATTGGTACTGCCGCCATTATTGTATGGATATTTACCAGTAAGAAATGAACTTCTTGCTGGCTTTTATTTGTAACAGTTAGATGATTCATAAGATAGACGATTTGCATATATACATATGATATTGCACCAACATTACTTACTGTACACAGTGGGACAGAAGTATAAAAGTTTGAAAATAAAACTCCTTGTTCAGCTATGGAATCGATATGTGGCGTTTCAACATAGACGTCACCCCATATACCGACGCTCTCTTGAGGGTACTTTGTAAGCAGATTATTGCGATAACAGCTCAAAGTTCTAAGATTATGTTCATCTGACATGATCACAACTATATTTGGAAAACATCTACAGAGATGACTGGTTAGGCAAAGACTGATGAAAGCTAGCAGTCTCATGTTTTGCTTCAAGACTATTCAATACATTTTTATTTTGTATTTAGGAACCTTTTATAAAGCTGAACTGTGATATGGTACATTGTATTGAATTGGAGAGTGCTCAAAAAGAAAAATCTTTTGCTGGAGTTCTCAAGTGTCAGGCTTTCCAAGAATGAACAATCGGAAAATTTGGAAATCTAGTGTAACTTTAGTCGTAATTGGATGAATTTAGTACGATCAAGTCGTGGTTGAATGATAAATGTCCTACATGGAATCACGAATAATTCTTGGAATGATGAGAAACATATGTTTTACGAACACTTCCGACTAAGCAGATCTTTGAAGCACAAGCATCACTTGTATCTTACCTCACTTGTCGCTTGTCGCATAATATCTTTTCTCAAGAGTAATCAACTCTCTATCTACGTACTATAGATACATTTTACATTCAACATTATGGCAGACACCGTCCAATCCAAGAAAAATCCTCAAGAATCTACTCCTTTACTTGGGAAGTCAAATGCATATGAAACGGCAACTAGAAGTGCTTCCATCCTCGAAAAGGTTCTCCAAAGATTCCAAATCCATACTATTCAACATCCACAAGGGCTATTGGCAAAGACTCTCCAAGTACCAGTCAATCTGTTTGAGGGGCAAGCTGCAAACCTTCCTCATTACTTGAGCTGGAAACGAGCTGCATTTGGTGAAAACTTTGTAGCTGCAGGTCAGGTAGTTCTGGGTGAATGGAATGAAGTTGAGCGGGCTTTGACAAGTCCTCAAGCCCGAACTACGCAGCTTGGAACTACTCCTTTAAACCAAGGACGTTTACCTAATGCAAATGGAGAGTCATCTTTTGTAAGTACTCGTATTATGTCTGCTAAAATGAGATGCTCTTCTATACATCATTCTCACTTTTCCCTTCAATTAACAGCTGCTAGCACTATCGCAATCAGGAGCTGGTGGAAATGGATTGTATGAGAAATATTCATCTGCTTTCTTCAAGTATCATATGGTCGGTATTGAAAAACGCCAAAATGATCCGGTTGCAAAGAACATTATGGATCATTTGGTCAGAGATTATAAAAACATGCCTCATGGAAGGGATGAGGACTTCTTCACCAGTAAAGAAGGAGGACTGAAACCCTTCCTAATCAAATATCTTCACTACTGCATGTTTAACATTGATCCAGATGATAAGGAAGCATTTGAAGCCTTGTATTCGCTCTATTACGATATTCCATTTCCATTGTACTACTACGATTTTTTTGGATTCTTATTTAACTTGAAAATGAAGTTTTCAATCAAGAGCCGGATTAGAAAAGTTGTCAAGATCTATGAAGAGTCATCTATGCTTGCGAATTTTGACTCGGAAAATGTTGGTATTTCCAAGCAAGAGTTTGCAGAGCTGTTGATTCCACTCATGGGAATTGCAGCGACGCAAGGACCTAAACATTTGATAGAGGTGGCCATGGGACAGAAACCAATTCCTGAATATAAGGAAGGTATTGATACTAGCTCAATCAATCAAACTGACGTATGGGATCAGCTTGATCTTAGTGACGAAAAAGAAGTTCATGCCTATCTACTTGAATGTGGACGGCTCAATCAACCAGTTGGTCATTCTCATAGAGTCGCAGAGGAAGAGTTTACAGTGAACATCATGGGAGAAGAACGCACCTTTCCTGAAGGTACAGTGATTAGTATTCCAATCAATATGAGCTGTGTGAACAAGAATCTGTATGGAGATGATGTATTCAAGTTTGATCACAAGAGAATGAATCTCTTCGACTACAGTACAATTTTTCATTCTGTAGGTATGAGACATGCTGGAAGGAGATGCCCTGGTGCACGATTCGCTCTAGACATGCTATCGGAAATCGTTGTAAAGTGCGGAGAAGTGAGAAGAAATATGGAATGAAATGTTTCATTGGTCCCAAGAGATTGAGCAAAAACACAAACATGGAACGATTCTAATACATCGTTTTCAATCCAAGTGAAAGGAAATAGGTATAGACACCATAAACTCCTCGTACATCTATAAAAACTGAATAACTTCGTGAAAACATCCTGGTGCAGGAATACGCTGTTATTTCGATGTAACTTCAAGTACCAATTGAGGTAGGCTAAATTCTTTTCGAATCAAAATTTAACAAATAACTTATTTCCATTATCCAATCTACTTCAAAAAGGACCTCGAATATTTCGTGTACCTCTTTTGCAACTTTACACTCTGACACAAATTACAGGAAATTCTCACCCTCTCTTACAAATAACAAACAAATTGACATCAATACTTCTACACACTTCTCCAACCTCACAATTAACACAAGTTGCAGCTCTTTCTACATGCATTCATCACAGCACCATCGTCATAATCATCAGTACAATACTTTGATCTGCGTTTCTCAGCCTTGTTGCTGTTCTTCGAAATCCAATCACACCCAACTTCATTCACACCATTCTTGAGCTCAAATGTGTACGAAAAGCTATCAACACAAGCACACACATCGCAAGTACTAGGACACATGAGCTTGACTTCATTCAATGCACAGTACACATCCTTTCTTTTCTGCTCTCTCTTCTTGTTCTTTGACAGCCAATCACATCCGACCTCCTTGTTGTTGACAGTGAATGTTCCCGAGCCGTCTTCGCATGGGGTATCGAATGATACTTCAGGAGTAGGTGCATTGGTTACTACGGAGGTTGGTGAGGAAGTAGGTGATGCAGTTACTGGTGAAGATGTCGGGGATGGAGTCGGGGAGGAAGTAGGTGCATAGCAGCGGTTCACTGATTCATTGAGGAAGCTTCCATTAGGACATGTGCAATCTTTACCGTCATTGGTTTGGATGAAAGTATCCTCACAATGGCATAGTCCATTACCCTTGCACTTTCCATGGTTTGAGCAAGTGATACCATGGCAAGGATCCAAGATAGGGCGATTAGCACATGTGCTTGATGTAGGAGAGCAATATCCTGAGTCGCAGTCACTTGCAGAACCACATGGAGTGTCATTGTCTCCACTAATACATGTATTATCTACACTGGAGCAGAACCCAGAGACACAATCACTTCCAGATGTACAAGAATCTCCAATGTCTCCATTGGTACATGTATTATCTACGCCAGAGCAGAATCCAGAGGTACAATCACTTCCAGAGTCGCAGGGAGATGTATCAGCACCATCAGTACAAACCTTATTACTACTTAGACAGATCAAAGAAGCAGCACAATCATTTACAGAGTCGCATTCTGATCCAATAGCACCATCAGTACACTGATTTGAACCACAGAATGTCGAAGAGCAGTCACTACCAGATCCACAAGTCGACCCAATCGCACCATCAGTACACTGGTTTATACCGCAGAATCCAGAAGAGCAATCAGTTCCAGATCCGCATGTCGATCCAATCGCACCATCCGTGCATATAAGTGGAGACCCTGCGCAAAATCCAGAAGCGCAATCACTCCCGGCAGAACATGAATTTCCAGTCGAAACTTTACAGGTAGAAATTCCAGAGTCACATGACAATCCGGATCCACAGTTAGAATCCGAGGTACAACTATCTCCAAGGCTGCCAGTTGCTGTCAATCCTTCTGGTGCATTGTAGATGCTAGCTACTTCAGCATCGGTGATAGCTCGATTGAAGATGGCAAAGTCTGCAATGTATCCTCTGAAAGTTCCGCCGGTAGGCGCAACATTCCCCCCAATTACCACCCTTCAACAGAAAAATTGAAAATGTTAGAAAACGATTCGGAATCGAATATGCGAATCTTTTTGTCGATGAAGCTTACCTTGCCAATTGAGTATTGGGAGGTGCATCAGGCATTCCAGTGGCTACTAATGCTCCATTTACATACGCTCTGTTGTTAGTTCCATCATAAGAAATAGCAAGATGATACCAAGTATTCATCACAATAGGGTTAATGATCGGATTGATACCCTCATCGTGAAACCACACATCAAGTTGGAGCTGGGTACCAGGTAGATGTGTATAGTACGCATTGTTATTGGTTGGTGCACCGTATCCAAACGGGCCATTGCTGTTCGAAGAAACATCTGTCTTGAACCAACCAATAATAGTTCTTGGTGCAGCACCTGAAGGCAAACCAGTGGCAGCTCCAATAGCTTTCCCACTACTACCGAAATACATAACCTGGCGTGCCTGGGCACCAGCAGTTGGCAGTGTTTGTGTGGCAAAACTAAGACCGGATCCTACAAGATCATTTAAATCATATCCATTGATGAGGTCGTTGTAGTTTCCTTCTCCACGAAAAAGACGAAGCATACCATCAATATAGAGAGCATCAGACATCTGACTCAAGTGAGATGCAAAGATAGTACCAAGTAGAAACAAAGGATAGGAAGTTAACAAATGGAACTTCATGTTTAGACTTCTTGACTGTTGTATTGTTTTTTGCACAAGATGATTTTATGAGTATAGAATACTGTATGATAAGCTGTTCATGGTTGTTTTATTTCAAGCTTTGTCGGTTGGACTGAAATATTGGAATACAGTGCAGCTATTTTTTGTAACGAATTCGCAGATTGATCTATGAAAGGCGAAATTTCTAAATTGTTCTGCGACTGTACAACCTCAACATTTGAAAATTTGAAGAGGCCATTGTAAAAGGAAAGCGTTGGGTCTGGTATATCTAGAGCTGCGCAGGATCAAATGAAACTCTCTCTTGTAAAAAGAAAAGTGTTGGGGTTCTTAGCTAGAAACGATTTATTTGTCGATGCAGACTAAGTAAGTGAAGAGGAGCGCGTTCCTGGATAGGGCCCAAGAGGAGACGGAAAAAGGATGAACTTGTACAATCCCTGTTGGATAGGTGTGGACATTACTTAAGCCCCTTTTCTACTTGCCAGCAAAATTCATGTGGCGGTCATCCGTCATCATCATCGCCACAGCCAAACCTGGATGAACTTTCATGTTTGTATGTTCTGTACTACAAAAAATACTAACAACACCACCTTCTGTTCTAACTTGGTGAGAATATCTATAATTGCTTTGCTTGCTAGTTGGTGTATTTGTCGATGGATGATTTCTTGTTTCCTGTATTTGCTGATTTTTGAAGGCCTTGCTAAGCATGAGTATTGCTGAATACTGAAAATATTGAAACGACATCAATGACTTGGTATGATGGCAGATGGCAGCTTCTGAGACGTCTCGACTCTCGACTTTCATCGGACAGAGTGCTCAAACAATCAAGAATCAAGAAGCATAAATAAGATGCAGATTCAATGTATAAGAACTATCAGATTGAATGGGTCCAAAATGGTTGATCCTGAAATACAGAGAAAAGTGAGACATTGTTGTGATGAACTGCTATATGAAAAGGCATTTCGAAGTGCATCCATTCTCGAAAAGATTCTCCAAAACTTCCAAATTCATACTATTCAACATCCACAAGGGAAGAGCCGTATTAGAAAAGTTGTCAAGATCTATGAAGAGTCATCTATGCTTGCGAATTTTGACTCGGAAAATGTTGGAATTTCCAAGCACGAGTTTGCAGAGCTGTTGATTCCACTCATGGGAATTGCAGCGACACAAAGACCTAAACATTTGATAGAAGTAGCCATGGGACAGAAACCAATTCCTGAATATAAGGAAGGTATTGATACTAGCTCAATCAATCAAACTGACGTATGGGATCAGCTTGATCTTAATGACGAAAAAGAAGTTCATGCCTATCTACTTGAATGTGGACGACTCAATCAACCAGTTGGCCATTCTCATAGAGTCGCAGAGGAAGATTTTACAGTGAACATCATGGGGGAAGAACGCACTTTTCCTAAAGGTACAGTGATTAGTATTCCAATCAATATGAGCTGTGTGAACAAGAATTTATATGGAGATAATGTATTCAAGTTTGATCACAAGAGAATGAATCTCTTTGACTACAGTACAATCTTTCATTCTGTAGGTATGAGACATGCTGGAAGAAGATGCCCTGGTGCACGATTCGCTCTTGACATGCTATCGGAAATAATTGTCAAGTGCGGAGAAGTGAGAAGAGATATGGTATAGAATATTTTAATGGTCTCCAGAGAATCAACAAAAACATAAGACTGGAAAGATTCTAATACCTCGCTTTCAAATCAAATGGAAGGAAATAGGTAAAGACACCATAAACTTCTCGTACATCTATAAAAGCTCAAGATATTCATGAAATCATCCTGATGCAGAAATTCGCTGTTATTTGGATGTAACTTCTCATGCTATGTGAGCTAAACTGAATACGTTTCGAATAAGAATTTAACAAATAACTATTTCCATTATCACTCTATACTTTGAGAAGGACCTAGTACATAGCAAGTAGGCACTTATGTTGAAACTTCAAACTCTGACACAAACTCTCGGAAATTCTCACCCTCTCTTACAAATAACAAACAAATTGACATCAATACTTCTACACACTTCTCCAACCTCACAATTAACACAAGTTGCAGCTCTTTCTACATGCATTCATCACAGCACCATCGTCATAATCATCAGTACAATACTTTGATCTGCGTTTCTCAGCCTTGTTGCTGTTCTTCGAAATCCAATCACACCCAACTTCATTCACACCATTCTTGAGCTCAAATGTGTACGAAAAGCTATCAACACAAGCACACACATCGCAAGTACTAGGACACATCAGCTTGACTTCATTCAATGCACAGTACACATCCTTTCTTTTCTGCTCTCTCTTCTTGTTCTTTGACAGCCAATCACATCCGACCTCCTTGTTGTTGACAGTGAATGTTCCCGAGCCGTCTTCGCATGGGGTATCGAATGATACTTCAGGAGTAGGTGCATTGGTTACTACGGAGGTTGGTGAGGAAGTAGGTGATGCAGTTACTGGTGAAGATGTCGGGGATGGAGTCGGGGAGGAAGTAGGTGCATAGCAGCGGTTTACTGATTCATTGAGGAAGCTTCCATTAGGACATGCGCAATCTTTTCCGTCATTGGTTTGGATGAAAGTATCTTCACAATGGCATAGTCCATTACCCTTGCACTTTCCATGGTTAGAGCAAGTGATACCATGGCAAGGATCCAAGATGGGGCGAGTAGCACATGTGTTTGATGTAGGAGAGCAATACCCAGAAGAGCAATCACTCGCAGCAGAGCATGAACCACCATTGGCAACTTTACAGGTAGAAGTTTCAGAGTCACAGAATGTTGAAGAGCAGTCACTACCAGATCCACAAGTCGATCCAATAGCACCATCAGTGCATGTAAGTGGAGACCCTGCACAATATCCAGAAGAGCAATCACTCGCAGCAGAGCATGAACCACCATTGGCAACTTTACAGGTAGAAGTTCCAGAGTCACAGAATGTTGAAGAGCAATCACTTCCAGATCCACATGGCGATCCAATAGCACCATCAGTGCATGTAAGTGGAGACCCTGCGCAAAATCCAGAGGAGCAATCACTCGCAGCAGAGCATGGCTGAACCACCATTGGCAACTTTACATGTAGAAGTTCCAGAGTCACAGAATGTTGAAGAGCAATCACTTCCAGATCCACATGGCGATCCAATAGCACCATCAGTGCATGTAAGTGGAGACCCTGCGCAAAATCCAGAGGAGCAATCACTCGCAGCAGAGCATGAACCACCATTGGCAACTTTACAGGTAGAAGTTCCAGAGTCACAGAATGTTGAAGAGCAATCACTTCCAGATCCACATGGCGATCCAATAGCACCATCAGTGCATGTAAGTGGGGACCCTGCGCAAAATCCAGAGGAGCAATCACTCGCAGCAGAGCATGTACCACCATTGTCAACTTTACAGGTAGTTGTTGCAATGTCGCATACAAATCCAGATCCACAGTTAGAATCCGAGGTACAACTCTCTCCAAGACTACCACTTGTCAAACCTTCTGGAGTATTATATATGCTTGCTACTTCGGCATCGGTGATAGCTCTATCAAAAATAGCAAAGTCCGCTACAAACCCCCTGAAATAGCTTCCGGCGTGTGCAGTTGGATTTCCTCCCATTGTCACCCTTAGAAAATAGAAGGTTTTTATGAGATATTTAATAAATAGATTGAATTGTTTTCTGCTGATAAAACTCACCTTTCCAATTGAGTATCAGGTTGTGTATCTGGTATTCCTTCACCCTGAAATACCCCGTTGACATATTTCCTGTGGTAAGTTCCGTCGTAAGTAAAGGCAATATGATACCAAGTGTTTGCAGGAACACTAGTAAGCACTGGATTGATGCCCTCATCATGACAAGTCTGGTCAAGCTCGAGTATGGGCAAAGGTATATGGTGCGAATGCATATACGCAGAGTACGCAAAGTTACAACCTCCTCCTTTACCATATCCAAATGGACCATTAGCAGCCCATGGACTATCCCACTTAAACCAACCCATCATGGATCTAGGTGCAGCACCTGTGGGCAAACCAGTAGCAGCTCCAATAGCTTTTCCTCTGCCATCGAAAAACCCGACCTGGCGAGCCTGGGCACCGGCAGTTGGCAGTGTTTGTGTGGCAAAACTATGACCGGATCCTACAAGATCATTTAAATCATATCCATTGATGAGGTCGTTATAATTTCCTTCTCCGCGGAAAAGACGAACCATACCATCAATATAGAGAGCATCAGACATCTGACACATGTGAGATACAAAGATAGTACCGAGAAGAAACAAAGGATAGGAAGTTAACAAATGAAACTTCATGTTTAGACTTCTTGACTGTTGTATTGTTTTTTGCACAAGATGATTTTATGAGTATAGAATACTGTATGATAAGCTATTCATGGTTGTTTTATTTCAAGCTTTGTCGGTTGGACTGAAATATTGGAATACAGTGCAGCTATTTTTTGTAACGAATTCGCAGATTGATCTATGAAAGGCGAAATTTCTAAATTGTTCTGCGACTGTACAACCTCAACATTTGAAAATTTGAAGAGGCCATTGTAAAAGGAAAGCGTTGGGTCTGGTATATCTAGAGCTGCGCAGGATCAAATGAAACTCTCTCTTGTAAAAAGAAAAGTGTTGGGGTTCTTAGCTAGAAACGATTTATTTGTCGATGCAGACTAAGTAAGTGAAGAGGAGCGCGTTCCTGGATAGGGCCAAGAGAGGAGACGGAAAAAGGATGAACTTGTACAATCCCTGTTGGATAGGTGTGGACATTACTTAAGCCCCTTTTCTACTTGCCAGCAAAATTCTCATCCGTCATCATCATCGCCACAGCCAAACCTGGATGAACTTTCATGTTTGTATGTTCTGTACTACAAAAAATACTAACAACACCACCTTCTGTTCTAACTTTGGTGAGATTATATATATAATTGCTTTGCTTGCTAGTTGGTGTATTTGTCGATGGATGATTTCTTGTTTCTGGTATTTGCTAATTTTTGAAGGCCTTGTCAAGCATGAGTATTGCTGAATACTGAAAATATTGAAACGACATCAATGACTTGGTATGATGGCAGATGGCAGCTTCTGAGACGTCTCGACTCTCGACTTTCATTAGACAGAGTGCTCAAACAATCAAGAATCAAGAAGCATAAATAAGATGCAGATTCAATGTATAAGAACTATCAGATTGAATGGGTCCAAAATGGTTGATCCTGAAATACAGAGAAAAGTGAGACATTGTTGTGATGAACTGCTATATGAAAAGGCATTTCGAAGTGCATCCATTCTCGAAAAGATTCTCCAAAACTTCCAAATTCATACTATTCAACATCCACAAGGGAAGAGCCGTATTAGAAAAGTTGTCAAGATCTATGAAGAGTCATCTATGCTTGCGAATTTTGACTCGGAAAATGTTGGAATTTCCAAGCACGAGTTTGCAGAGCTGTTGATTCCACTCATGGGAATTGCAGCGACACAAGGACCTAAACATTTGATAGAAGTAGCCATGGGACAGAAACCAATTCCTGAATATAAGGAAGGTATTGATACTAGCTCAATCAATCAAACTGACGTATGGGATCAGCTTGATCTTAATGACGAAAAAGAAGTTCATGCCTATCTACTTGAATGTGGACGACTCAATCAACCAGTTGGTCATTCTCATAGAGTCGCAGAGGAAGATTTTACAGTGAACATCATGGGGGAAGAACGCACTTTTCCTAAAGGCACAGTGATTAGTATTCCAATCAACATGAGCTGTGTGAACAAGAATTTATATGGAGATAATGTATTCAAGTTTGATCACAAGAGAATGAATCTCTTCGACTACAGTACAATCTTTCATTCTGTAGGTATGAGACATGCTGGAAGGAGATGCCCTGGTGCACGATTCGCCCTTGACATGCTATCGGAAATCGTTGTCAAGTGCGGAGAAGTGAGAAGAAATATGGTATGAATATTTTAATGGTCTCCAGAGAATCAACAAAAACACAAGACTGGAAAGATTCTAATACCTCGCTTTCAAATTAAATGGAAGGAAATAGGTAAAGACACCATAAACTCCTTGTACATCTATAAAACCTCAAGATATTCATGAAATCATCCTGCTGCAGAAATACGCTGTTATTTGGATGTAACTTCTCGTGTTATGTGAGCTAAACTGAATACGTTTCGAATAAGAATTTAACAAATAACTATTTCCAATTTAACAAATAACTATTTCCATCATCACTCTACTTTGAGAAGGACCTAGTACATAGCAAATAGGTACTTATGTTGAAACTTCAAACTCTGACACAAACTCTCGGAAATTCTCACCCTCTCTTACAAATAACAAACACTTTGACATCAATCGTAATACAGACTTCTCCAACCTTACAATTAACACAAGTTGCAGCTCTTTCTACATGCATTCATCACAGCACCATCATCATAATCATCAGTACAATACTTTGCTCGCCGCTTTTCGACCTTGTTGCTGTTCTTCGAGATCCAATCACACCCAACTTCATTCACTCCATTCTTGAGCTCAAATGTGTACGAAGAGCTATCAACACAAGCACAAACATCGCAAGTACTAGGACACATCAGCTTGACTTCATTCAATGCGCAGTACGTATCCTTTCGTTTCTGCTCTCTCTTCTTGTTCTTTGACAGCCAATCACATCCGACCTCCTTGTTGTTGACAGTAAATGTTCCTGAGCCGTCTTCACATGGATTATCGAGTGGTGTGTCAGGAGTAGGTGCATTGGTTACTATAGAGGTTGGTGATGAAGTGGGCGATGCAGTTACTGGTGAAGATGTCGGGGATGGAGTCGGGGAGGAAGTAGGTGCATAGCAGCGGTTCACTGAAGCAATGAGGAAGCTTCTATTAGGACATGCACAATCTTTACCGTCATTGGTTTGGATGAAAGTATCTTCGCAATGGCATAGTCCATTACCCTTGCATTTACCGTGATTAGAGCATGTAATGCCATGACAAGGATCCAAGATAGGACGAGTAGTACAGGTGCTTGATGTAGGAGAGCAATATCCAGAGGAGCAATCACTTGCAGAAGCACATGAAGAGTCATTATCTCCAGTAGTACATGTATTATCAATACTGGAGCAGAAGCCAGAGGAACAGTCATTTCCAGAACTACTTGAAGCTCCAATATCCCCACTGGTACATGTATTATCTACGCCAGAGCAGAATCCAGAGGAGCAGTCACTTCCAGAGTCACAGGGAGAAGTATCAGCACCATCAGTACAAACCTCAGTTCTACTTAGACAGCTCAATGAGGCAGCACAATCACTTACAGAGTCACAATCCGATCCAATCGCACCATCAGTGCACTGGTTGGAGACGCAGAATGTTGAGGAGCAGTCACTACCGGAGCCACAATCTGATCCAATAGCTCCATCTGTGCATGTAAGTGGAGACCCTGCGCAAAATCCAGAAGAGCAGTCAGTCGCAGCAGAGCATGTATTCCCAATCGAAACTTTACAAGTAGAAGTTCCAGAGTCACATGATAATCCAGACCCGCATTCTGAATCTGATGTACAAGTGGAACCAATCGATCCATCTGAGCATTGACCAGAAACACAGAATCCAAATTGCCTGCATCGATGCATGTATCACCAACAGCATCGATTGCTTTCAAACCTTCAGGAGCACTGTATATAGCAGCAACTTCTGCATCAGTCAAAGCTCTATTAAAGATTGCAAAATCAGCTATGGAACCACCAAAATAAGATTCTGTGGCCGCGGTTGGATGACCACCAAAAGCCACCCTAGAATCACAAATAATAAGATAGATGATAAGAAAGCTAACATTGGTGAAATTATTTATCCAACAAATGGTTCAAATGAACGAACATACCTGTCTAATTGTGTAGCGGGAAGAGCGCTTGGAGAACCAGTTGCATGATGGGCTCCATATACATTAGCTATATTGTTGGTTCCATCAAAAGCTACAGAAACATGGTACCAAGTGCCTGCTGTAACAGTACTGATGACAGGATTAACACCCTCGTCATATCCAACAACATCGATGTCCAATCTATTCTGGGTACCATTTAAGTCCCAATAGTAGTAATTATTATAACCACCACCACCATATCCAAATGGTCCATTTTCACTTGTTACACCATCCCACTTGAACCAAGCAACCATGGCTCTAGGCTCAGCACCAGAAGGTAGACCAGTGGCAGACCCAACTGCTTTTTCTGAACCAGAAAACTGTGCAACTTGACGAGATGTTTGAGATCCTGGAGTATCATTGACATAAGCAAATGAGGAAGATGCTACATCTAATGCTGCATGTTGCCCGTTAGCATCATCGTTCAAGTTTCCTTCTCCGCGGAAAAGACGAACCATACCATCAATGTAGAGAGCATCAGCCATCTTCATCTGACTCATGTGAGATACAAAGGTAGTACCGAGAAGAAACAAAGGATAGGAAGTTAACAAATGAAACTTCATGTTTAGACTTCTTGACTGTTGTATTGTTTTTTGCACAAGATGATTTTATGAGTATAGAATACGGTATGATAAGCTATTCATGGTTGTTTTATTTCAAGCTTTGTCGGTTGGACTGAAATATTGGAATACAGTGCAGCTATTTTTTGTAACGAATTCGCAGATTGATCTATGAAAGGCGAAATTTCTAAATTGTTCTGCGACTGTGCAACCTCAACATTTGAAAATTTGAAGAGGCCATTGTAAAAGGAAAGCGTTGGGTCTGGTATATCTAGAGCTGCGCAGGATCAAATGAAACTCTCTCTTGTAAAAAGAAAAGTGTTGGGGTTCTTAGCTAGAAACGATTTATTTGTCGATGCAGACTAAGTAAGTGAAGAGGAACGCGTTCCTGGATTGGGCCCAAGAGAGGAGACGGAAAAAGGATGAACGTTACATATTTTTTACATCTAATAAAAGATGAATCTCTTCATAAATAAATGGATAAAGATACATAAACTTTTTATACATCTAATAAAAACTGACTATCTTCGTGAAACCATCCTGTTGCAGCAATGCGTTGTCTTTTAGCTGTAACTTCTTGAACCAAATGGGGTAGACTGACAGAATCGAATAGAACAAGTGTTCCTGCTTTTGGTATGACATCCATGAAATGATCCTCTGACTTGTCCGCAAGCAAAGATGCTTGTGCAATACTAGCGTCGCTGTTTCCATTGACATTTGCAAAACGAGAATCTAAGCGTGCAGTAGATATTTGCTCAAATCGATCTTTGTACAAATCTGGAAGAAACTTTTGAAATTCAATAGGTTGACTTGGAACATCAAAATCACGAACAGACAGCACATCCCGTTTCCCATTGACAACACGATACAATGCCGATTGTCCACTTTTACGAAAACAGTCAAGGTATATTGGATCAAATTCATCCATCCACCCAACTTGAAGATTACCTTCATGACATCCTACAGGATTCTTACTAAGTCCATTTCGTGGATAGCATCTCAATGCTCCACCTTCCGACTCACTCCAATTATCATTCAAATAAACAAGCCAAGTAACACTTCGCCTTGTACCAAGCAACCATCCCTTGACACCCTTGGTTTCTTCATGATGTTCATCTAAATGTCTCCCCAATTTCGCCCCAGGTTCATACCAATTATAAGTCATTTCATGTCGTCTCTCACCATCTACATTCAAAGAAGGCCGATCCAACTTTTGCGACAATTCCGTTCGTAGATTTTTCATAATGGTACCAAATTCCGATCTAGCTTCATAATCTCCAACTCTTGAATTCCAATCAGCACCTCCTCGAAACGTCTGTCGATCAGCCCTGGCTGTAAATCCCTGTTTTTCTTTGGATACTGCTGTATTCGTCAATCCATCGGGTGTGAATTCTCCATGATCAAATAGGTATCGTGCATCTTTTTTCATGGCTTCAATTAATGTTTCTGGTATAAAGTTGTTGATGACTGCTACCCCACCTTTTGAACTACATGATTGTATGAGAAAGGGTTTGGGGAAGAAGAAAGAGAGAAGGAAATATGAGGCTGTTGCCAACTTACATTTTCTGCACATCGCTTGGAGACAAGACATTGTTTGACAGTGCTGCTGCTAGTAGTGGCACATACGCCAGTAAAAACAGAGAAAGAATTATCTTCATTATTTCTTATTGCTAATGTATCAATGATGATAGCAGCAACATGTATGATTGGATCTCATTCATCTTCAATCTTCGTTCTCTCGTCTCGTCGTGGCGTTTTGAAGTTCAAGTTCAAATCTTCTTCTCCCCCCTCTTTAGATTCAAATCACCCCCTTTGAAGATGGGACTAATTCTGATCTATTGGTCTTGTTGGCGCCATTTTTTGACAGAAGAAAGCAAAATTCATCTCATCTTGGATCTCCCTCATCTTATCCTGGAGGGGGGTGACTTGCTCACCGGACCCGGAGGCCACTTCTAGTAATATATGCTGATGGCAAAAAAATTTGGATCATAAAATATCTTCATGACTTAAGATATTTTATGATCGTAAGCTTATAATCCAAGGTCTTTTTGAATATGTCAATTTACATGAGTTTTAGCCGATTGACCTCGTTTTGACATTAGTAGACGGTATATTGACAGTTGTCAAGAAAAAGTAGGAAAACTCAACGGTCAACATCAATCGTGTTTTATATCTGTTTAGAAAAACGAGTAATGAAATTAGGTGGGAATAAGAATTGAAAGACACGACTGAGCTAATGTGTCGGAAATCGTGCTAAAAAAAATCAGAATATCTAAAAATTTTTTTGTGATATTCCGGTTTGCTGTTTTTAGACTAAATTGTTATTTCTTGATACTATTGTATTTTTATCGTTACAGATTGTAAACTGTAATTCTTTCGTTGGTGCAACACATATATGTTGCAAGCAACATAACATGAAAGATGAGTACCAATGAAGTGTTTTCATCATCTAAGATTTGTGAGCTCGTATGGTGTACTCTAAAGCATGAGGAGACATTCATTCATAACTGCTTGGGAAAGGAATTGAAGTATTACATTGCAGGGTCGTTTGCTACATTTTTGCATAACGGGAAATATTTATACAATGACATTGATGTTTTTGTTATAGACTTCAGTACAGACAAGATTGTTGAAGTAGACGAAAGTCTGAGCTATAAAATCAAAGATAGCTACAAAGTTCCGTTGAAGGATAAGGATGGATGCATTTTTATGAATTCTAAATGCAAGAAATTGAATGTTGTTTTTGTTAAACAATGCAGCAGTATTCATCATTTACTCAAGTTTTTTGACATCAATTGCTGTCAGGTTGGTTATGAACTAAACATGGTGAATGGTAATCTTGGGGGAGTTGTGATAACTGAGGATTACAAGAGTTTTCTTTCTTCTAGAGTTCTGGAAGTAGTTACATTCGAAACACCAGCTACTTCTTTGTGTCGTTTGTTGAAGAAATCACATGATTTGGGACTTCCAAAAAAAATGTCTGCAGTTCACTTGTTAAAATTGAAATTTTCATCTGATTCATTCAACTGTGTTAATAGAGGTTTATTTCACGAAGTTGCTACTATCATGAAAAGGGATTACCAAAAGAGAAGATTTATGGAATACTTTAATACTACGATTATTTCTCCATCGGAAGAAGAAATTAACGAAGACTTCTATGACCACGGGGAATATGGAGAATTAAGTGCTTCTATGTCCTTTTTGATCAAGAATGGTAAAGGCGTCAAGGTAATGTTCGAAGGAAGAATTCGTAAGATGCTACACTATATATGTATTCATGGCGACGTAGACGAGTTCAGTAATTTTCGACGTTTGGTGGAAAAAAAAGATGTCTTGGATGTGTTCGCTGAGAAAGATGATTTGAATCTTTATCCTATTGATTATTTACTGAGTCATAGTTCATCATTTGCAATCAAAGCAAATAATTTCCTTATTACGCAGTTGTTGGGATGTTAATTGATCAGATTAGACGATTTAACTTAATTTTGAATGAACTTATGATGAAACTGATGTAGGTCATATATGTCCTCGTCGAAATTATAAAATTGAATGTCTTTTTTCGAATGAATTATTCCAAATTGAAGTTCATATATATTCGGGTTTTTACCTTTCTCGTCAGTCGTCGTAAATGTGTATATGTATTCTTCTTCTTCTTTTTTTACTATTCGACGAAATGTAAAGTCATCATCGACGGTTTGTGTTTGTTCATCTTCACAGTTCTCATTTTCATTGTCTTTGTCATTCTCTTGACCTTGTTCATCTTCATCTGCACTATCTTCATCACTACTACTGTCTTCTTCTGCACTATCTTCATCTCCACTATCTTCATTGTCTTTCTCTCCACTATCATTTTTATCTTCATCTTCATCTTCATCATCGCTATTTGCATCAAATAGATGTGGATCAACTGAGATTGCTTTGAACAATTCGACTCTGTCTGAGCAACAAAACCACTGTTCATTCTCTTCTCCAATCTCTTCTGATGGTTTATGAATAATTCCCCAATCTACTCCAATAATTTCCGCAACTACATTTTCTATCTTGATACAATTAAAACGTTTGTATTCGTCTAAAGAAAGAGGTGGTGTAATTCTGAAATAGTCATGGTAGCGTGGATACCCAGTCTCTGATGAATAGGGTGAAACTTGAACTCTGTTGTCAATAGTGGTTAGTTTGAACAGTTTGTCAAACTTCAATTCCTCCAAGAACATTTTGTCGTGTTCTTCGTAAAGCTTTATTCTCATGAATTCATCTCTCGTTGGCAATTTAATTAAATTTCTGCATGAGATGACACTATTCTCTATAAATATTTCCTGGTAGAATCTTGCATTGTCAAGGACCAAATATTCAAATCGATTCCAAGGTCTAACCAAATGACCTTTCTTTTCTGCATGTTCAAAGTGAAACGTATTGGTTAACTCTTGGTCAAATCTCTCTTGGGGAATATTCGTGTCGAATGATACCTTTCTTGGTTGTCTTAAAGGTGTCAAAAATGTGGATATAACATCTCGTTTAAGATCAAAAAATCCTTCGTAGTAGTAGTGATCATGCATAACCTTGGTGGAAAATGCTGTTGAGGAGAAGGGGAACTTTGCAAGAATACTATGCAACTTCAATTGAATGTGTTGCATGGATTGTACTCTATCCTTCACATAACCGAATAGCTTGTCTTCAATCGAAACAGGACCACTGAATGACAATCTGAGTTTCAGAAGATATTGATCCATGAATGGACCAACAGAATCTAGCCTGCTTAATGGAAACATAGATCTCTGTGATACTGTATCGAAAACTGTTTCGGACAGTACTGATGGAAACGAGCTAAAGATGTATTCTCTTTTTTTCTTATTCATTTGTCGAAGGAAGAAAATCTTTGTTGCCACTTCTGCCATGGTGGTGAACTGGTTCAATTGATTCTCATACAACGGAGTCTCTTCGTTTTCTGTATTTGGTTTGTGCTCTTGTTCATTTGGAGGTTGTTGCTTCTCTTGATATTCTACTTCTGTATTTTTTTCTACAGTCTCAGACTCCTTTTCTTGTCCATGATGTTCTTCATCTTCTGGTTCAATTTGTCTCTGATCTTCTCCATCAACGCCTGCAGTAATTTCTTGTTGAAGTTCTTGCGTTTGTACGGTCTCTTGGTCCTTACTTGTTTGAGGCTGTTGACTTTCTGGGCTTTCACCATCCACGCCTGCAGTTATTTCTTGTTGAACTTCCTGTTGGGTTGAACCTGTTGTTTCATTAGTTGATATTTCCATTTGATTGTCCATTTGACAAGTTCCTCGTTGACCATCACTGAGTTGATGTAGTTAGAAATATGTTAATGGAAATTGAAACAAAAAGTCATTTTGACTTACGTAGCTTTTTTTGAACAGTAATTTGAACAAATGTGTTGTCGGTCCGGGAAAAGGAAATTGTAGGTACGGTAAACCTTTTCGAGCACATATTTCTTTTCTTCCATATTGGCATATATTCTGGTAATTTGTTGAAGTGGTTCTTCAACTACATCATCACCATCATCTGAATCATCACTTGAATCATCAGAACTCTTTTTGCGTGTTTTCCCTTTCTTTTTCTTGGTTGGAAGTTTCCGAGTTGTCTTTTTTTTCTTTGGTTTCGGTTTACCATCGATTTCCTGTTGCGATTTGTCAACAACTTCCTCGGTATGTTCATCATCATCGGATTCAACTTTTACATCTGCTTGAACTGGTTTACCAATAAAGGAATATTCAAATGGTGCACGCTTGTTGTCCATTGTATCATTATTATCATCCTCATCATCAGTATCCTTATTGAACTCAGATTCTAGATTCTCTGCAGAAACGTTCTTACTTCTTCCACTTCTTCTTTTTTTCCTGTTTGAATCAAAGCCATGATAGGTTATGAACCCGAAATAGATAAAAAACAATTTGAGATATTCAGATATTCAACAAATAGGTTAAGAGACCATACCAATACTTACCTTGTTTCGGTTGATTCGGGAGAAGACTTCCTCTTCTTTGGAGAAACTTCCTCATTGAAAGCTATGTCGTTGTTGTGAAATTCTCTCATATTAGTATTGAGGAAATGAACAAGGACAAAAAGGATAATGAGTTCAAAGAGCTTTTTGCTCCTATTGTTGCACTTGGCAAGGCCTTTGCAAAAACCGGAGATGAGTCTATTGCCTCCATTGTGAAGGCAGCTGCTTTAGAGTCCAAGCATGAGAAAATCAACAAACTCGCAGTTGTCTATGCGGATTTCTTTAGAAAGGGATTGTTCCATTGTATCAGATCTATTGAATTGAAGGATTTTCTAAAGACTCTGGAGAATGATGAAATCAAATTTCCAAAGATCTCCGAAGAAAAGAGAAGGGACTCTATTAAGTATCTGTCCACTTATTTGTCTATCTTGAATAAGTACATGGATGTAGACCAGAAAACTGGTTTTTGGACTATCAACAAAGAGTTTGAAGGAAAAGTTACATATTTCAAGGTTGACATAGAAGAGTAAGTAATAGGTTACAAATCTGAGATAGATAGAAATCGTTTTGAGATATTTGGGTTCGTAACCTATGGTTTGCTAACTTATCATTTTCAATAGGGGATCTCTTTTGAATTCTCCGAAGATACTAAAGGTTGCAGCAATTGATGTCAATCATAATCAAGATATCCAGCAATCTCTTGAGCAGAAAGGTGAGTATAATGAGGAACTTGAAGAGAAACCTGTTGCAAGTACTGTTGGAAACGAGGAAAAAACATTGAGTGGAGGATTTGCTCCTGGGTTTCACTTGGCTCAAACCAAGCATGAACAAAAAATTGATGCAAAATATAATAATGAACTCATTGAAAACCTGAAAAAGGTTGGTGTTGACCTAGGGCCAAATGGTTTGAATGGTGTTGATTTGGTATCACTTTTCAAAATGGAGTAAGTGCATAGCTATTTTATTTACCTTTTTCGAACCAAATAGAATCTTACTTGATTTAAAGAAGCAATAAAAGGGAACTCGGTATGGATAATAGTGCTAACAAACAAGCGAAGAAGAATAGTGAGGATTCACCTAGTCAAAGTCTTCCATCTGCATCTTCAACATCTTCCGGAAGATCTGCATCTGCATTGGGAACAGCATCATCAGCATCAAAGTCAGGACCTGCATCAAAAACATCAGCGAAGTCAGGAACTGCATCATCCGCATCATCTAGATCCTGTTCATTTTCTGGTTCTCCGTCCAAGTCGTCGAAGGAATCTCCATCAACTCCAATGAAGACAACAACCGGCAAATTCTTCTTCAAAAAGTTGAAATCATCTCCCAAAACAACTACCACTGGAAAGAAATACTGTCATGTCCAGGCGTCTGTACCGATCAAAAGTGATCACAGTAGTGACAAATTTGAAGTTGTCCTGGGCATTACAGCCATCAATGAATTGAACCGAGGCGAAGACAAACACATGTTTGAATTTAGAGCTCCAGTCTTTATCAAATCTTGGCAGACTTGTTATTCCACTTGGGATGAAGATGACTATAAATTTGAGGTTGGATCTATGTCAAACATCACAGAGAGGCTTTTGGAATCCCATGCCTACTCAGGAAGAATCAGAGCTCACCCAGGGCTTTTGAATAACGATTTCGTATCATTCAGAACATATGCAAAGTATCAAGCGATTCTCCGTGTTAATTTGGAAGCTACCAATCTTCAGGATGCCAACAATGAAGTACCACTGTTGATTGCTGAAATACAGAAGATTCTAGCTTCTCCAGATTGGTTCCTATGCTATCAGATTGCAGCTTATTGGGAGTATGTTTGTCCAGAGAATACTCTGCAAGTTGATGATGTGCTTAATGAACTTTGGACAAAGGCCGCTGGCAAAGAAGAAAATCCATCCTTCAACTTGATCAAAAATGGTCTGCCAAAAGTGTTCCGTGCTGCAATGCAGAGAGCAAGAGGCGGATTGTACGGAGCGATGATCACTGATGCAAGATGCAATCTTTCACAAGATCTTGGAAGTACTCCTATTGTCTCAAAAATTGGATTGAAACTTGATGAATTTCTAGTAGATGAAGACATTGCTGCATTCGCAACCTATTTTTTCAAGGGTTATACCAGAGAGGCTGCACAGGTTCTTTTCAAGACTCAATTTGATGATCGCAATATGAATAACTTCTTCTAAATTCTAAATGAAACTAACATTTTTTTTTTCACATAGAACATATGAAAAATATTGCATCTCATTATAAATCTGTATCCAAAGCAAAGCGAAAGAAAAGAGTTCGTGAGAGTACATGCCAACATCATGAGATAGTAGACTTTTGTGGATCTCAGCATGTACAACAAATCCTACAGTTTCGGAAAAAAAAAGTTGGTAGAAAGCCAACGTTATTCTTTGAAAAAGTATATGAGTTATACCTAAATTACGCAACCTATGGAGAGGTCAAATATTTCCTGAATGGAAAAATAGATCCATTGATGCAATCTACGTGGAGAGACAGTAAAAACAAACTGGATGAAATGATGGAAGCCTTTATTGATTTGCAAGCAGAAGAAGATCATCCGCAGTTATCTATTTCAGATGAAACAAGGGATCTGTTTTTTCAATCTTCGAGATCTAGACAACACGAAATACTACAAATGATTGCTTTCGAAGCAAGAAACCTGTCAATTGATCAACACAAATGTTCAGTATGTAAAGGAGCCTTTATTTCGAACAAATTCAATGGTGGTGAAACCAAAAAATGCTCTGACTGTCGCAAGAACAACAGAGACAAAGAGAAATGCTTTCGTATGTTCCCAGTTTGGTATGATGATGATGAGATCAAAGAAGATAAATACAAAGAAGCTCATTATGAATTGCCTGAAGAACTCAGAGATCTTACTGTGACAGAGAAAATGCTGATACAAACACAGTCATTCTTAATTCCTTGTATACATATTGGAAAAGGGAAATTCGGTAAGATGTAACCATTAAAAATTGAATCAAACAAATTTCTTGAAATAAACTGACGCCACAATTCATTTGAAAAGGATTATGTGGACATACTGTTATGTTCAAGAGAGATATTGCAAGTATTTGTTTGCAGTTACCTCGTAGTGAACTGGATTATATTGAAATTAAGAGACTGTCGGTGAATAAAGACCAGCAAACCTTCGACACATTCAAAGTTCGGAGAAAGAAAGTACTAGCAGCATTAAATTGGTTGAAGAAACATAATAGATTTTATCGGGACATCACAATTGTCGAGGAGAACTTAAATTGGATGGGTGATAAAGAAGAAGCGCAATTCACAAACTTTAAGGAAAATCATACATTGTCTGAAAAATACAGCAACTGTTCTGTTGCTAAAAAGCAAACAGTAAATCCACTAGAAGAAAAAACAATGGAAATGTGTGGGGTTGCATCCGATCGAGCGGATTCATTGTTCTCAGTCGAAAGTAAACAAGTCATTGATGAATTAGCAGAAGCAACTGCAAAAAAGACAACACCATCTACAATTATGTGGCCAGAAACAGACGAAAACCCAGTAGACGAATACACAGAAGAAGATTGTTTTGCAAAGTGTTACCCGTGGCTTTTTCCAGGTGGATATGGTGATATTTCCCATGAAGTGAAATCTGAACGTTCAAAAGCAATTGAGTGGACAAAACTATTGTTACTGTGGGAAGATGGACGATTTCAACATGATCCATGTTTTACCTTCCATGCATTTAATTTCATTCAACGACATGTAAACAATGGGTCTTCTCTTACACTTCTCAAGTCCATGTTCTCTGAAAACAAAACTGTTGACGACATTAAAGAAGAAATAGAGAATGGCAACTTCTCAACTGTTGGAAAGATCCAAAACTTTGCGGCTCAAAAAATTAGAGGGAGTGATGGCTGGTGGCGCTCAAGAAAGCATGAATTGGACAGTTGGGTGGCCTACCATTTAGACAAGGGACATGGACCTCCAACCCTTTTCATGACATTTTCATGCGCAGAATACTGGTGGAATGATCTTTTGCATTTTCTAAAGAAGAAAATTATGAACACTGAAGATGAACATTTGTTACAGTCATTGGAAGAGGGAGATGAAGAATCACAACGAAAAATTCAAGCAAAACTAGTGGATAAATACACAGCAAGTGTTCAAGTATTCTTTCAAGAGAAATTAGACAATTGGCTTGAAACCATAGGAAAAAACATCTTCAATATCAAACACTATTACCTCAGGTTTGAATTTGCAAAAGGGAGAGGGCAAATTCATGCGCATATGGTAGCAATCACGGCAGATCATGAACTATTGACTGAATTCTATCACACGTTTTGTATTGAACGCAAGGAAGAATTAGGGGCAGAATTAATGGAAGAATATGTCACAAATGTTTTGTCTTTAACAGAGGAAATAGATTTTGATAAAGAAAAACTGGTAAGTGAAATTGTATCATTACACCATTTACATTAAATGAATAGAACTAAACCTACTTTTCTTTAGGAATCAGAACAACAAAAATTAAGAGAAACAAGCGAAAGTTCCGATAGTTCAGTAAGTACAAACTACCTCTAAACTTTTTTGAGTTAAATAGGGTTCCTAACCTATTATCAAAACAGTCGCCTCTATCCACCAATTTTTTTTCTGCGTCAAACCACAAACTCGACATGTGCCAACTTTGTTATGACGTACACATGCATGAATGTTCTGATTACTGTTTAGGTCCTCAAACAACGTAAGTCAATAAGCACATTATTCACACCACTAACAACAAAATTCTAACTTTTGTTACTCAGTAATGGGACAGCGAGAACATGCAGAATGGGAGCTGGTAAAGAAGTTATTCCTAACGACCACACAAGTACACCTGGCTTTGAATCACCAAAGGAAACAGCTTCCATTGAAAAAGACTACAAAAAGGATATTCATATTCTGAAATTGAAAAGAAATAATTCCAGACTCAAAAAAACATCTACTTCAATGTTGGAATCATGGAGAGCAAATTGTGATGTCTCAGTCATCGTCTATGCTACTGATCCAAACAATATAGTTCCTGCAGATATTGCAAGAATCAATGGTTACATCACTTCATACTGTACAAAAGGCAATCTTTCATTTCAGGAAGAGAGAAATTCAATAGCAGCTATAATTAGCACATATGAAAATTGCGGGGTTAGATCGGAGCGAATGAACATGAATGCCATGTTAAGAAAATCTATGAACTCATTGTTGACAAGCAGAATAGTATCAAAGCCTGAAGCGTCTGTTGAACTTATGGGGTGTGATCTATATTGGTGCACGGAAAGCGCTAAACATATAAATCTCACTGGGTTGCAGAAGCTTATGAAAGAAAAAAAGAAAATGACTGACCCAATTCAGAAATACAAGTTTAGACATGATACTCAAAAAAACCTTACATTCGTTGAATATATGAAAATTCTTGACAAAGGAAATGATTTGAACAATAACAACAATATGAGATTGAAAAGGATTGACCCCAAAACTAAACAAAGATATCTCCATCCTATTGGGTTCAATTCGAGTCCCATATTTCCTCCAACTAATCATTATGCTATTGCTACGCTGGTGTTGCATAAGAAATGGGACAATAGAAACAGATTGGATTTCGAATTGAAGAAGAAAACTCCAATTGATGAATTTTATCAATTCCTTGAGTCTGACGATTGTCCACAGTCTGTAAAGTTGCAATATTGTATCGCCAAGCATAAATTTGAAAGAAAACTGTACAGAAGTGCCCCTCAAGAAGCCCATAACAAAGACCTTGGAGAACTGAACGAAGAGTCAACAAATTTATATAACCTTGTAAGTCATGCAAGGTTTGATCATTCCAAACTTAGTGACTTCTACAAAGGTGACGACGGATATGACTTCAATGAAATCCATCATGACTTTGACCCAGACAATAAATCTGGTCCTACTTGGCTTGATGACACAATAGACGCTATGGCTTTGCAGCAATCATCAGAGAAAAAAAAATACATTAACAGCTCTACAAACAAGCCATACGTAATTAGCGACATTGGAGACAATGAAGAACAGAAGGAAATAACATTCAAAGTGCTTCAAAAAATAAAAGAATGGATGGAATTTCCTGAAGTCCAGGCTCAAGAACCTTCTAGAAAATTTGAACCGTTGATTCTTACTGTTAGAGGGGCAGGTGGAACTGGAAAAAGTTTCTTAGTCAAGGTTATTGTCAATGCAATTGAGTCAATCTTTGATGTGAAAGTATCAGAATCATGTGCGCCAACAGGATGCGCGGCATACAACATCTTTGGAAAAACAATTCATTCTCTATTTTGTATTGACATTGATGACCCAACAAAAGAACTCTCTCAATACAAAAAAGAAAAACTATTTCAATTGTTGAGAAACGTGCTGCTTCTTGTTATAGATGAACGTAGCATGCTTAGTTTGGAACTTCTCAATGCAATCTCCAGAAATTGTAGTGAATTTGCACATGGTACAGGTAATACTGAAGAAATATTTGGTGGAATCCCAGTTATTCTTATTTTAGGCGATGACAGTCAATTGCCACCAGTCAAAAAGCTTGGAGCCTTTGATCTATTCTCAAAAACAGGTTTTAAAAATGATGCCATGACTGGATCCGACTTGAAAGGAGCACAAATACTTGAGTCAACTGTTCAACAAGTCAAATCATTACGACAAGTCAAGAGAATAGTTCCTAATCAGGAAATGTTGCAAGAAATCAATGAAACTCTTAGAACAAAGTCTGGGTTGACAAAAGACCAGAGTATGGCGATTTGTAGATTGAACTTAGATAACGAAGACATTACAAAAGAACGCAGACTCCAAATCAAAGACAAGGCTCTATTCGTCTACACGACCAAGGAAGAGGTATTCACACATAATGAACAGGAACTGCGAGAAATTGTAGACAAGACAAATCCATTGATGGAATTTCCATATCAATTGCACAAAACTCCAAAATCAAAGTTAGACAAACCAATCAAATCTCATTTCAAATTGACAACTTTAATTGAAGCAAAGACGGTACTGACGAGAGGAGCGAGGGTTTCACTAACAACAAACAAATGTCCTTTACAGGGATTATTTAATGGGTCATTGGGAACAGTGATTGATATTCGCTTTGCTAAAGGAGAAAGTCCATTGACTGGGAACTTGCCTTTGTTTGTAATTGTAGATTTTGACAATTACTGTGGTCCACCTTGGGACAACCGATACCCAACATATGTTCCAGTTCCAATTCAAACATTGCTAGAAAATAGATCAAAATGCAATCTCAGATGTTGTGAAATGAAATATGTTCCATTAGAAATTGCATTTGCAAGAACTTTACATAAAGTTCAAGGTCAATCAATAGGAGAAGGGCATCCGGTTACAATAATGGTTTTTAATCCAGGTAAAACAGCATTCGAAGGGAACAATCCAGGCTTACTGTACACTGGAATAAGTAGAGCTACCTCAATGGGAACAAATGACGTCAACAATTCTGCTATTTATTTCAATTATGAAAGCAAGTTTAAACTTTACACAAGAATACGTGAAATACACCACAAAAGAAAAAGTGTGAAGCGGAAATTGGACAATGAAAATGCTAATGAGTTTGTAGAACCACAACTAACAAATGAAATATACACGAAAGTCAAAAAGAGGAAATTTTGGACGATGTTTTTAGATCAAAAAGAATCTCTCACTAATTTGAACACAACAGATGATGAACGAACGAACATATTGCAGTGGTTAAATCAAAAACAAGCCAATGTTACTTGTCAAGAAAACTTGTATCAAATTGTTAGAAACCATTCGAAACGGTATAAAGCTAATTAAATTGAATATATAAATAGGATCAAAAAAACATTACGAATGTAGCTTGTATTGGAAACCTTGAAATATGAATACCATATTTGAGACTTGTGAATACAGCTTGTATTGGAAAACTTGAAATACTACGAATGTAGCTTGAATTGGAAACCTTGAAAAAAGAATACCCAATTTGAGACGTGTCAATACAGCTTGTACAAGCTGGTTTCACGGATCGAGTAGATATCGTAGAAAATAACCCGGATATAGTATGTTTGTACGTAGACAGCTAAAAAGCAGTAAAAATGTCACATATTTGATGCATTCTCAGCCAGTGAAACAACATCACATCACGAACACAAAACATCATCAACAAAATGAAGGAAGCAAGCGTTTCTTCTTCTTTTCAGTTGTATTGACTGCGGTCAGTATGTGATGGGTGCCCCTCATGCCTGAATCTTTTCGGTGACATAGGGGTTCAGCTAGGCTTGTGGATGGGTTGGTGGCTTCGGCGCATCAATTCCAAACGAACGGCCCGTCCTATACAACTCCCTCCTCAACACAACAATTTTCCTCAATTGATCGCGCACCTTTATAGAATTATCACTACATTTACTTCTGACTCTCTTCTTTGATGCAAACTGTTGCCTTACAGAAACCAGTATCAAAGTCTAATGCAGCACGATGTGACCGAACCCTTTCCTTTAGTTGCTCAATTTTTGAAGCGCTTGCAGCTTGTGGCTTCAATGCATCAAGTTCAAACTCCTTTATTCCACCATCAAGATTATCATCACTAATTGAAAGAATAAAATAGGCAACAATATACTCATGCGCACGCCGTGAATTCATCCTAATTCTTTCCATTGTTAGGTAAGTTCTGGAAAGACACTCCTCTACTGTTTCACGAAATTTCTTGAAAGAATCCCGATCAATCATCTTACTTCTTCTATATTTCATTTTAGAATTTCCCCAACTATATTCGATACCTTCACCTGCAATTTCACAATGATATTTTGGTGAGTGTATACACTGACCCCCAAGATCTTTAATATTCTTTTGAAGCATGCTCTCTTCTTCAATGAAATCTGAGCATGAAGCAAGTAACTCGTTCAAACTTGTCTCTCGTATCACATTTCCATTTTCATCTTTCTTACCTTTGTCCGAAAATTCTTCCACACAGTATTTTTCTAGGTTTAATAAGCCACGTTCAAAAGCAATCTGGAGCTTCCCCTTTGCTTTTCCAACCCAGCCTTCAGTTACTTGTGTCTCAACTGTTTTCTTGATTGGAATGTCATATTTCGTAGCGAAACTAATCAAGTCTGCTTTCTTCATTCTATTGCGTGGGATAAAATGCCCATCATTTGTTAGATCTTTCAGCAGCTCCTTGATACTTTTGTCAACTTCCTTTGAATTTGACACACATGGTTTCTGTAGTTTCCATTCAACATCATTTTCTCTACACAATTTTCGGACATACATGGTTGGTATAACGTTATTGCGCTTCCAAATGCAATTATTGAGCCGATCAATGTGTACCATTCTATTCTGAAATTTGACAGTTTCATGCAGTGGAATATTATCAATCAAATGTTTTACAAGAGCTTGAAGAGTGTTGTTAGATGGCCTTTGCTGCTGAAAAGCGTGTGGATCAATATGACGGTCTTCACATAAGCTTCGTATTTCATTTGCAGATAGCTTTTTATCCTTCCCATACAACATGCGGTTTTGGTGGTCAATACGAAACTCACAATTAGCAATTCTTATAGTGTCAAGATTTATAAATAAACCTTTTTCAAATAATCTTTGTAATAGAACGTTTTTTGGTATTGGCACGAATTTTGAATCATGCAAGTCACCATTCTCGAGTGTTTCCCTCTCCAAAGGTGACATGAAAAATGGACCAGACGATGACTCGCAAAAGGTAAAAGATTGAGTATCACCAACCTTGAACTTTGGATTATAAGTTCCCAAACATCCTTTTGTTAGTAAAGAATCATGAATCAAACGCTGTTTTCCACCAAACTCTTTGTTGTCAGGGCAGAACAAATTCTTTGCTTCGGTACTATACCAATAAATGCTTGGACCACCAGCCTTATATTTACCATTTGATATGGATTGGATAACTTCTTCCCTAATCCTATCTGCAATTTTTTTATGTTTGGCGTCAGTCATTTGGTTTTGTAATTCTGCATCTACAATTTCAATCGGAGTACAATTTGAACCTTGAATTTGTTCTAGAGTATTAATGTGAAGTTGGAGAAGTTCTTTGAACCATACTCTATCACTTGAGTTCACCACAAGATCTGTTTTTACATTTCTGAAATGATTTCTTGGACTTAGAAACAAAATAATGCTGCTGACACTTGTATGACTCAAATCGGTTACTTGTAATTGTGAGGATCGCCTTCTTGTCTTCTTCGTTGGTGTTGGGGACACTATGGCAGGTAATGTATTTGATACTTCATCATGCACCCTTTTTAATCTATTTGACCTTCTAGGTACAAAAGGCTTCATCTCTATATAATATACCCGCCTTCTCCTCTGTCCTTTTTGGCGATGATCAACGGCATGTAACCTAGACATGTTCCTTTCCAAGGACTCATGGACACCAGCTAGGTTGTGCTTTCGAAGGTTAATTATATTGTTCTGCCCTAGAGCATTCACCAGTATATCCTCTGTAAATGAAAGTTCTTTATCAATGTTGTAATGGTTCAGCAAAAGTGCTGATAAAGTTCCTTCTACCATCCACTTGCCTTTGTGCATATTGAAAGAATCATCTTTGATTGCGTATGCAACTAGTGCTGGTATGAAAGTACTATGGAAATCCATTTGGATCCGCTTCAGTCCTAGGTACTAGAGTGGGTTAGGAAGCTTCCGCTAATGGGGATCCAATTGAATTTTTATATTTAAGGTTTTATGGAATGTTTTGTAATGGCTTTATTTTGATGTAATTACACTGTAGTTTGTATGGAGGAGCGCAGAAAAATGAGTCTTGAGAAGAGATGTTAAAAGGCCTATTTGACGTCACCATATGGTTTTGCGTAGAATCTACGGCAGCATCAAAAATTGTGAAACCAGCTTGTATTGGAAAACATGAAATATCTCAAAATAATTTTGAGTTATTCACACTTCTCTTACCCCTCCCCTTTCATACCTCTTTTCTGTCCCTCTTCTCTCCCCTTCTTTCTCTTCCAATTCCCTCCCACCCCGCCCCACACCTACGTCACCCCCCTCCAGTTTATTCATTACATGTTTCATTCATGAATATTCTCTCTCTCTTCATTTTTCGCTTTCTCTCTTTTCACGACTTTCCAAAAATGGAGGTTCATCTCATCGATATCTTCATACTACATGCTCATTTGAATGATCTCAATCCAATCTAACTTGAAAATGAAGCTTATTGTATCATCACTAGCTCTGTTGGTAACTAGCACAGCTGCATTTCTGCCACATTCAAACGTGGCATTACCCAACATACAAACAAGGCAAAATGTACATCCGATAACCAAAAGATACTCCACCAAGACAAGCAACACCGAAGGTCAACTCAATGGAGTACAAGAATTTGAATCTTGGTTTCAATCTAAAACTTTAGAAAATGATACGATGAAATATGTATCCCATGCAAAATTTTCCAATGGAAGGGGGTTAGAATTTATCGGATCCATCAAAGACGTGTTGGCGACCGAAAAACCAGTGATTGAATTACCAAAAGAGTTTGTCTTGAAAAGTACTTTTGTAGAAGATAAACAGACTTTAGAGAGCATGGCTGAGGACTGGGATGTAGTTCTTAGTGTTCAATTATTACAAGAATGTCAAAAGAATGAAGAGAGTGACTTATTTGGTTACTGTAGATTATTGACACAGGGAATGCCTTTTGAAAAGGATACTGTTCCATCGAGTACTGCTCCTCATTGTGTTCGTAATTGGACTCTAGAGCAAAAGAAGATATTGGGTGCTTCAAAGCGTGGACAAAGATTATTGAATGTAGTAGATACGCAAGCAAAGGAATGGAATGACAAGTATAATGCTTTGGATAGTGAATTTTCGAATACATTTACAAAGGAGCAATTCTTTTGGGCCATGGAAGCTGTCAATTCTCGTGCATTTAGGGGAGATTTCGGCGGTGAAGATTTGTTCAAGAAAATATCGAAATCATTGATTCCATTTGCTGCAGCTGCATTTGGTTTGAATGTTGTTTCAAGCGGTAGTGGACCTTTTGCATCGGATGAACGATTGACAGTTGCTCTATTGGTCTTATCGTGTGCGCCTGTAGTTCTCAATTTTATTAGCGAAAATTTTGGCACAAAGACTTTGGATGCTGTACTCTTGCCATTTATTGATTCAGCTAATCATTTGCAAGAAGCGAGAAGTAACATTCAATTTGATCCAGTCAAGGGTGTCTTTACAGTATGTATGGAGGGTAAGAACTGTATCGTCGAAGAAGATGATGATCGTAAGCAATTTTACATTTCCTATGGAGAAAAGAGAGATACTGAATTATTGTTGAATTATGGTTTCTTACCAAACATGAATGATTATTTGGACGATGGTGAAACAGGCAATGACGAAATCAGACGCGTACTTGCAGAGCTATTCAATTCACGTTCCATTTAAAGATGTGGAAATGAGGACTGATTTCAATACAATATTCTAAATTTATAAATATACGCTACTGATATTCTTCAACATTCCATCCTCATAAAAGTCAAGCTTACTCTTGGTCTTATTCAATTCGTTCTGTGTCTCTTTCCCGCGCGCTCTTCTTCTCCTCTTACCTCCCTTTCTCTAGTAAGTTCTCGTTGCAATCTTTGATTCTCCTTTATTAAAGCAGCAATTTTATCCTCCTTCTTGTTTAACTTTCCTTTCAAATCGGCATAAGTTTCTTCACCTCTAATCTCACGTTCTCTCTGATGTTCTGGCTCTATTAAATTCAAATTGTTCAAAATATTATCAACTAAAGGAAGACTTTCATCTGTTGTTGCTGGGTCTTCTTCATCTGTTTCCAAGTCTACTTCCACGTTTGCCGACTCTTTTTCCTTCCGTAGAATATAATTTAGAAAGCTCGAGATTTTGTGATTACCCTTGGCAACATCAAGTGGTGACTCTCCATACTCATTTTTCGTTTCAATGATGAAGCATTATCGTCAGGACTCATTCCAGCTAGCAATTCTCTGACAACTTTGACATCTCCTCCATTTTCAATGGCAAGAGAAAGCACGCTCGAACCAAAATTATTTTCCTGGACAAGCAGTTCTTTGTAGGTGGCCATACCCCATGTGTTCGATATATGATTTCGAACTTCGATAATGATCTCAAGTCTAATTGAAGCCGAGAAATCAGTTGCTTTAAACAATTGATGCAGAGCATTTTCTTTATTTTTGTTTTGGTGCAAAACTTCTTTCTTATTATTTCCAAAATAGAAACAAAACCATTTACATTTGGGCAAATCTCCTTTGTAACAGAATATTGCGAGGAAAGTATCATCATGGGTATCGCTTCTGTGTATATGATAAAGCAATTGTTATACAAAGAAAGGATTTACGTAGAAGGAAGTGCAAGTTGTGAAAAATTACTTACCTCGGAGGTTGATCTAAAGGAAAAGTTACTCGTGGTGCTTGGGTATCCTCTTCTACATTAATGATCTTAGGATTAAGTCTCTTAACAACTTCTGGATCTGCTCGATTAATTCTCGCCAAGTCATAGGCAGTCTTCCTTTTATTGTTCTTAATGGCGACATACTTTTTAAATCCTTCGCCCAAGAAACGTTTACACATTTCAATTATCTTGATCATTTCGTCAGTACAGAGATCTCCTTGTAGCAATTGATGCAAGAGCGTATCCCCATTTTTGTTCAGCTTGTCAATCAGCTCGTCTCCAAAGTTATCAAATGCCCATTGCATCAGCTTTGTGTCCTTTTGCTGGGCAAACCTGTGGAAAACCGTATCACCAAATACTTTGCTTCTGGTAAAAATAATATATTTGTTAGAAAAATACAGAACCATCAAGAGAAAAGTATTCGTATACTTACATTGGAGGAGCATGTACTATATTAGTGCTGAGAGCTTGTGTTGCTTGTCTGCTGAAACTCATTTTCAATCAAAGTTGTTCTCTAAAAATATATGATGTGTGTTTGTTTTGTTTGTGTTGGTTGTAGCAAGAATTGTCAAATGGAGTATATCGTTGGAGTATATTTTGTTCGTTTGAATGTTCCTCTCTTATCGTTGAAAGAGGCGTTATAACGTCACGATTGATTTGAATTATATGCCGCAATCATTTTTTCGAAATGAAAATTTGGAATTGTCTTAGTATAGGCCATTTTTATTCACAATGTCATATATGGCTAATTTGTACTAAGTTCTGTACATATGTCTTCAGATTGTGAGAAGGCTTCGGAGGTTCAAGGTATTGCCTCCACACCCTCTCACACCTTTGAAACGCTCCTCAATCCTCAAACCTCACACCTCGGAGAATTCTAGACATTCTATTAAAACGAAACAAGCGGCTATAAAATCACTAGACCAAGAATAACATATTTTGAGCATGAGTGAAGCAGCTAATACAGAAGTTATAGTGGCAAGCATCATAAGGTGCATAATGGCATCCCTGTCACTTGCCGCATCATCTACTATTGTTCACTCGATACGATACTCCGCTAGAGGATTGCAATCTCCATACAGTAGAATCATCTTTGGACTGAGCATCGGGGATATCATTCAGTCCTTTGCAATATTTCTTGCTCCCTTCGCGGTTCCTCGTGATAACTTGCCAAAAAGCCCAATTGCAACTGGGAACACGCAAACCTGTGATTATGCTGGGTTCATTCTAGTTTTTGGAGTTTTGACTGTAGTTTTCTACTTGCTATTTTTAATATACTTCTTCTGGCGAAGGGTGAAGCATCGGGTTTCTCCAAGCAAGTTTGCGTACGGAGAAGAAAAGTACATTCATATTTTGCTTTTATACCGCTTGCTCGGAAAGAATTTAATCCATCAAAGCTTGAAGGAGCTGGTTGTATGCTAAACTCTTATCCGAATGGATGTGGAATAGGAGAAACTGGAGATGAAAATTATATTGAGTGTACAAGAGGACAATCATTTAAAAAGACTGGAATGTTGGCTGGTGGTATACTAGGCACGTCACTGATTGGCATATTTGTATTACTTTTGTCTATTACATGTCACGTCTATACAATTGAGAAAAGCCTTTCAACTTCATCCAATGCCTTACAACGAAAGAATACGCGTAACGATGAACCACAAACCAGCAGTACGCCTCGTGTCGAAGAAGACTTGGAAAATCATAACGATGAACCACAAAGTAGCAGCACTCCTCGTATCGAAGAAGACTTTGGAGAAGATGAATGCAATTCCACACCTGACGCAGAAAATGTTGATGAAGAGCCAAAGGAGAAGGAGTCTCTTACACGAGGTGCCCTGAAACAATCACTTCTCTACATTGTGGCCTACATCTTTACTTATTCTCCATTATTTGTTTTCTTTGCCAAGCCAGAAATGGTGGAGTCCAAAGTTGGGAAATCTATTCTTTTATGGTCCAATTCGACGATTCTCCCTATCTATGGCATCTTCCTGATTCTCATCTACACCAGACCAAAGGTGCAAATATTATCTAAAATGTTCCCCAGAGCACCCTGGTTTCTATGTTTCAAGGTTGTATTGGGCTCAGGTGGAGAAGTCCCACCCGCTCATGAATTGAAGCCTTCTCATCTTCCTTGGATGTCGACAGAAGATGGAGAATCTCCCCCACCTGACTCAGATCTTGCTTCGCCAATGTCAGAGGATGTTTCGTATGAAGATTTGAAGAGCGCGATGATTGCTGTTTCAAAGAGTAACGGATGGTCTAATCAAGCTTGAAGTGAGTTAGACAAGTGATTTAAAATGCACAAAGGATAGAATATTATAGCGACCTATTTTTGAACGGATCAAATGTGAAAATAGTTTTAGACGAAGTGCCATTGTGCAAATATACATCTATATAGTAATTATCTCATAATAGTAAGGAGGCGAAATCAAAACATTTTACAGCCCACATCGTTTTGCCTCTTGTAGTTGTGCTCTGCGTTTGCTCTTGCTGCAAGCCATGGATAAATTACTCATCAAGCCTTTCAAACACTGATGGTTGACGACGTAGAAGCTCAAAAACGTCTCCTAATTCTGCATGCTCCCCTACCGCCATCGCCGCAAAAGGGTACAACGTAGTAATAGGATCTTTTGTCAGAAGCTGGTCATCTGTGAGCGCTGCAAAAAGTTGACTATTTGCATTCATGACTTCAGGCCCAGCGGCTAACACAGCTTGGTGAAGTGTTCTGTTGTTGTGATCTTTGAGATGATAAGCCCAACGAAACATCTTTGCAAATAAATTGACGTGTTGAGGAGCCTTGATGTAAACATGGTGTAGTATCGGATAGTCAGAAGATGGCGCAAGTATTTTATGAAGAGCAGAGATGACTTTTTCCTTGTAACACCATTTCAATCCAACATCCAAAACCATCCGACCAGCTGTATCGTGAAGAAAAAGTATACCGCCAATATTTGGAAAGTGCTTGAATCCTGCTTTGAAAAGTATATCCAAGTCAGCGCGACTGCATTCGGCAGAGAATATTTCAAGTGAGTCAATATCGAGCAATGCATCTGGATCCCAGTCAGTCAAATACTCAAACTGTTCCTCACTTCTGCCACTTCGTATAGAACTAAACAATAAGCTATACTCTTGGATATCACTCTTGACAAAGAGACCCATCTTTCGCAACTCTTTCAGCACGTTCAGGTGTGCCGTCTTGTTTTCTGAATAAAAACATAAGTTTTGCAATGTGTTATTGTCCAACATTGTTGTATTCGGTTGTGTAGCTAGCAATCCTCCTCTTCCATGTTCTCCTCTAACATTGTGCATTACACCTTCTTTCGCAAGTGTTGGCATATACTCAAAACCACATGCATCATAATTGTGACTACCAATATGTAAAATGGGAATAATTCCATGTTTATCTTCATATGATAAAGCCGAAGGAAACTCTCTCACAACTTTCTCAACTGCTTTAAGTGAAGGCTTATGTTTGCCATCTCTCAATCTGAACAAAGATTTCCCGAATGCATTTTCGATCTTTGTGTGAGCTTCTTCAAGTGCTGCAAGGATATCATCCCGGCATTCTCTCTCTGTCCATTCTTCGTTGGAGTACAGATCCTTGATAAAGTCAAGTTTACTCTGAAAGGTTACAATGTCCATGATGAAATGTTTCGATAGACAACAATCTCGTTCTTATGTGAAATCTCATGTGTTCGCTTTTGCTTGTGTCGATGCCTTTTCAGGCAAAATAATGTCTCTGCGATGTGCCGTTACAACCGTTGACTGTTGTTGCAAGATGAGATTAGAATAGCTAGGGGTGTTGCTAATTAGTAAGCATCTCATTATTATTCTCGCTCACTATTATATGGTAGTCATCTCATTATTCATCTCTCATCTCATTCATTGTTCATTTTGCCTTAAATACTACTGTGCGACGTAGGAATACTAAATACATTTAGCCTACTTGCAGCCCTCCATCTCTGCTCTATCTAGAAGGTTTCGTTGGTGAAAAATTTGGAAAGAAAATGTACCAAAAGCAAAAGCTCAGCAGACAAAAGTAGACAAGATTGACGGCACACTCCTATTTCTCTATTGATCTATATTTGATTGAAAATTGATTACAATGAATACAAAAGGAGACGACCAAGTATCTCAACAACTAGTTGCAAATGCAAGAAGAAAAAATTGGTCTCAAGTTTCCGACATTGCAAAGAATCACCCGAGCTTGGTCCATCAGCTGGAACCTTTTGTATTGAACGATTTGAAGATTGGTAGAGGTACGTACACCTGAATGTACTCTCTGATATTACTATATACATGCATTTATATACCATATAAATCTCATGCGTATATCTCAGTCCCACCAATAGAGTTGATGGAAATCATACTGAAAACTCAACCTGAATTTGCTTCTCAACAAATTGATTTCCATGGAACAATATTACACAAACTATTCATGGCATCCTCACTGACAATGATTAATGGACAAATAGATGTACACGCCAAAGAAAATGTAGCACGGGTGATTCTTGATGCTCATCCACAATGTATCTCAATTGTCAATTCGCAAAAATGGCTTCCACTTCATTCACTATTGACACGAGGTATGGACATGGAACCAGCCATTCATCCAGAATTTCTTGAATTCATGATTCAATCCTTTCCTCAATCTATCATCATGCAAAATAGTGGAGGGGTTACTCCCTTGGATATGCTAATTTCTAATTCCATGTATGATTTAGAGGGAGCATTTCGATTAGATTCTTCAATATTGAAAATGGAATATTATAATCCTACCATGGAATTGACACTACGGAAGCATCGAGATTATGTACGAGTATGGAAATGTTTAGTATTGATGTTGCGGTATATTCAGAAACATGAAATGGATGGTGATTTGGAGAAGGAAGCCGAGATTTCTCCACTTCATTTATTTGCTTCGTCAAAGTATTGCGATGCAAAGCTTTTAAAGATTGCAGTTTCTATATATGATCGTGACTTGAGGTTACAAGATGAAAATGGGGACTTGCCTCTCCATCTAGCATGTCGAAAGGGTAGAACATCTCATGACTCTAACGATGATGGCAATGATAAAATTCAAACGCTTGTCGATGCATACCCAGATGGATGTAGAATAGAAAATGCAAATCATGACTTGCCTCTGTTTGTAGCCTTGAATCATTTCGAATGCAAGTGGAAGGGAAATTTGGAGGCACTTGTTACTGCTCATCCTGATTCCTTGTTTCAAAAAGATTGTAAGGAAGAGTTGTACCCCTTTTTGCTTCTTGCTGCCAAGTCAAAAGAGTTGAGCGAGTGTATGCAGACTTTAGTATTGGAAAGTATGTTTGAAATGATTCGGAGATGTCCAAGCCTGATAGTGAAAGAAGATAATTGGATATAAATTCGAATAGTATGTACCAAAGCATAGAGAAACTGCCATAGAGAAAAAGAAAAGTATTCTTTTTTCATCTTCCTCATACAACTACAACTCTCGCATACATGTATTTATTATTGGAAAGAAGAAGATGTCCCTGCATTGCAATGTGTTTCGGAAACGAGCAACCAAGTATCAACATTTCTATTTCACCTAGAAATTGCTTGCGATAATGTTTTCACTTTTTCGTTATTATTTCTTTTCTAAAATTACATTTCTATTCATATTCTTGTCCTCCAAATATTTTTGTAACTCTTTATGCCCAGAAAAAGCGGACAACGCTGATGTAGATCATAGTGATGAATGCCCCCAATTTGTGGTTGAATCCATTCTTACTCGAGTCATTAAAGACAAGTTCCTTGTACAATTTGCATAGGATATTTGCAATCAATTCAATACCAAAGGCTCTGATTGGTTTAACTTCGTGAAGAAGAGCCAGAGAGAATACAGTAAATTGAATAGTAACAGTCGCGCAAATACGATGCAATGCAATAATTTCACTCTTTTCTACTGCTTTGGAGCCTTCGAGTCTTTCCACAGTCAACTTTGTATTCAACATTGCTCTGATAGATTGAATTAATGCAAGATAAAGGCCTCCCATAATTGGATACTTAGCGATGGGACTCCCAAGATATACTAGGATAGAGTTGATTGTAATCAGAATACAATAGCTGACATGATGCTTCTTTGCATAGTCTCCTTGGTGCACATTTGCATATTTGTTATCCCAGTTCAATACGTACTTTGCACATAGGAAATACAATGGAAGTCTACCAAGAGTAACCGCTGATAGCGCTTCCCTATTCTCAAAGAAGACGAAATATCCCGTCGCACAAGCTGACAATGCAACATGTAACATCACATTGCATAGACTCATGGAAGAAGGATCTGTTTTGAATCCAAAAAGTTTCTATATGGAAAATTGTTAGAATGATCGGCTTCTTTCAATGACATGTGTAGTTCTTGTAGAAGTAAATGTACTTACTGTTGCATATTCGGGTCTTAGAATCCAGTATATGAGAAATGCTCCTGCTACCGCATGGATACCTTTTGCTATGGAAGTTGGATCCATAAAATCAGAGAAGGAAAACATCAACGAATCTGAATTAACGTATGAAGATTCCTCTACATGAAGAGTATGAGTAGAGTTATCACCCATTGCTTGTGCTGCCGACTGCACAAGAGAAGAGATGAATAGATTCATGAGAGACATGTTGAGTACTTGGTTGCTTTGCTTGTTTGAATAGATTGTTTTTATGATGGAAGCTATACGTAGATCTTCGTGTCTGTAGATTTTCTTCCGATTAAATCGTAATCGATCTTGCCAAAAAATGAGAAGGGTGGAATCATCTTTTGTAGTTTCCCCGAAGCCTTGAAATAATCCGTGTTTTCATAACCTATTCGCAAAAACTACAATAACTTGAACTCACGCACGAGCTTCAAGCTTCAAGCTTCAATCAATCTTCTATTTTGGATTTCCATCTTCAATAATCCTCTAAGAAAATCTAGTTATCCAAATGAATTAGACCCTCACTAAGCTTGATTCATTTCATAACTTCAATATTAATTCTGTTATAGTCTCTCGAAAAGGCTGGAAAGAAAATGGCGATATTTCAGGAGAGACAGAGAATGAAAAGTGTCTTGGCGATCTTGTTGACGTTTCAGTTTTTCACCATTCATGCTTTTTTTATACACACTGCTAGCAATCAACAGAGACTTCACACTCTCTACGAGACATCGTCTCTAAAACAATTAGGCGATGCGACAAATACACACCCAAAGAAGGCTCCGATATTCATAACAATAGGTCCACCTTGCAGTGGGAAAACAGATGCAGTTCGAAATTATCTACTGGCTGAAGGATATGATCCAGACGATGTTTTTACAAAGGATGTAGATATATCTCTCACTTCTCAATCAGATGTTTATCATAGAATACCGATTGCTCAGTTTCTGTTTCCTCTTACTGAACTAAGTGATGGAATTGGTAACCAAATGTTGAGTTCAGGATGTACAGTTCGAGATAGATTACTAGATCCAGCATATGATGCTACAGATGAAGAAATACGGAACGTTATACTTAGAATAGCTGGACGAATGACTCCTCAAGAGTTTGCACAAGCTATAGATCGCCAAGCGTTGGAGGCGGGCGATACAAAAAAGTTTTTCAAAAAGCGAAGAATTGCAGTTGGCAAAGATTTAATTCAAGCTACGGAAGAAGTACATCTCCAAGCTGTTTCAGAAGTTATATGTAGTGTTCATTTCCAAGTTCCTACTGTAGAGTCTGGTATGGCAGAAGAATTACCTTATGATATAGATGACAATGAAGAAGATGTACAAGTTACAAAAGATACAAATGCGGCAGATATTCCAAAGGTGAAATTGTTATCTGCTCGTGAATTGATCAAAACCCCATTTGTAGAAATCTTTGTTCCCCAAGCATTATTTCGTGGAGGAATTGATAAAGCAAATAAAAAATTCGAACAATTACTAAAAGAAGCTCCCGATGACCAACCCATAGTGTGGGGAAATACCAATACCAGACCAAAAGAATATGCAAAAGCTTTAAAGACTGCAGAAAAAGTAGGAAGGCCGGTTAGGTTTGTTGCGTGGGGAGATTCATTACCTCAAGTCAACAGACAAGAATTACTTCGAAGAAATATAGCTAGATTCCGTAACAGCGGAAAATATATTCCTGCTGGTGCTATTGCAGCATCTCTTGGTAGAATAGAAAAGCTAATGAACGATGCTGAACTCGAGAAGGAAGATTTTGTGCAGGATTGGATTCGTGATGAGGGAAGCTCAAGTATAGATGCTGCATTGGCTTTACTTGCAGGCTTTCAGATGACAGAAGGTGGTTTTGTATTTCAAATAGATGAACCAAGATACTAATAGTTTCGTAAAGATTGTTTTCAAAAACCTTCTTCCACAACTACAAATTATTCTTTGCTATTTTCTAGTTGTTACTTTCATTATTTGATTCTTGAAGTGGGAAGACAAGTAGGAAGGGTGGAATAAACGGAATATCTTTTTCCTTGATGGGATCCCTCTCAATCAACTTACAGCTTCTTTCCAATGGCTTCTCTATGATTTCTAGCAGAATTTGTAATTGCATTCCACATCAGACAGCCCGCACCTTCAAAAAAATCTAGGTCATAACAGGATCATTACCGTGACCATTTTGATAATTTAAAAAAAATAAAAGTTATTAAATAACCCTAAAATAAAAGCAATATTGAAGTTATCAAGACTAAAATGGTATGATGGTTCTGCTGGTGATGTAAGACATCCCTTTGAAAGAATTCTTTGCAACCCGAACTCTAGTCAAAAGCTGACAGTACCATGAAATCTTTCTTTTCACTAGTCTTCTTGCACTTGCCATAAATTGCGAACACCAAGTAATCACAACATATTTATCTGACAATATGCAACTCAAAACGTGCTTTACCCTACTCTCCCTCTGTGCACTCGAGACTCTCAGTCTTGAGATGCACACTATTCGCGGAAGCACTCAACAGAAGGAGGCAGCAATGGGATCTGATCGTAAGAAGGTGAGTAGTATCTTCCATTTGATTTGATTGAAAGAAGATTCCTTCTAGAGAAAGTAATTCTCTTACCTTTTCTTTTATACATCACCTCTACCGCATAGATTGCCTTCCACTCCAAATTCAATCCTCGTCAGAACAAAAAGAATAGAATCCTAAAACAAAGAAGAGAATTAGGAAGCCATGATTCTGATGAAAGTGGCTCGGGAAGTGGCTCGGACTCGGGAAGTGGTTCTGGAAGTGGTAGTGAAGATAGTTTCGATGACAGCGACTTGATCTACGAAGTATGGCTTGAGCCTGAGGGTGATGAAATTGACAGTGATTGGGAAGGTGAAGACGTTTTTGGTAAGGCTTCTATTTATGAAGAAGATGATGATGAAGATCTATTCGGTGTTAAACTGTTCTTAGGTGTAAGTCCAATCTTTTTTATTCACATAGATTACATTAGCTTATATTATTTCAACATTCACACAAAGCAAACCAAATTTATGTATTTAGGAAATTGAGGAGGACTGTGATGAGGATGATTGTTACTTTGAAATCTTTGAGGGTGATTGTGATAATCTGGAAGATCTGCTGGAAGATTCATCAGCCGATGAAAATCCATATGACGGAGACACAGGATTTGAAACAAACGGTGATGGCTTTGCTTTCAATGATCTAATTCATGATATCGATAATGGCCTTGACCTAAGCGATCTTGAATGTTCTGCCTTTGTAATCTTTGGAGTAAGTTCTTTATCTCATTATCTGTCAATCATAAATATTTTCGTAACTCATCGATATTGAATTCCAATCCTTAGCCTGAGCACGATGATGATTCTGGGTCAGGCTCTGGCTCTGGCTCTGGCTCTGACTCTGGAAGCCGTAGACGTAGACGTAGAAGAAGAAGAAGACGGCTTACATCCAAATCTGAAGATTGCGATGAGTCAGGTTCTGAAGATTGTGATGATGATGACGAATCTGTGGTTATTGCTTGTGGACTTATTGTACCAGAGGGTAAAGGTTCCGATTTCTGTGATAGCGGAAGTGGCAGTAGATCTAGAAGAGGAAGTCAGAGTGGCTCAGGATCTTATAAATGAATTACTTGGTATCTACTTAGTGTCACCTCTTCAGGTTGATTGCTATTTCCAAGAATGAATGTCATCATATCTTGAATAAAATGTTAAAAAATGTTTGTTATCAACTACAAGTTTACTGCTCCGTTGTAGTACAAGGTTGGCACATCATTGTAGCAGGTTTGATGACACGTCCAAACTTCAATTTTCTATTTAACCATTGTAGCAAGGTCCTAACATTCAAACATTCTGTTGGGCATTTACATTCCTCACCCTTGAAACAATTGTTTTTCCAATATGAATTGATAATTTTTGGAACATTAATGATATCATTGTAACAACAACATCCAGCAAATTTACATTCATGGCTTGCTTCATATACAATGACATCCTTGTTCTCGGTGCTATCAGTAATATACTTGTTCGGATCTTGTTCATGGATACGCTCAATTACTTTCAAAGGGTTTTCAGGATTGTAACAAGCAGCTATCTGTTGCCATAATACTGTTCCTTTATGCAATACTTCGCCATCCTCGGCTTCAATTGAGTAATTCAATGGGATACGACGATTCTGAACTTTACCACCAATAACTTTAACAAGACATTTATGCTCACCAAGAATTTGTCTACGTTTGAACAATATACTCTTTTCCATTCTATCAGTGTATATCTCTATAAGCTGACATCTTACCTTGTTACTTTGAAAGAGGAGGTCATTGTAATTCCGTTTTCGCACATCAGGTATTGCTTCAAGAGCGTCGATATCTGGTTTCTCAATTCTGATATCCAAGATGCCAAGATCTGGCATGCTGGTCTTTATAACGAACATTCGTTTCACATGGTTTTTCATGGTCTCCTGAGAAACTATTGGCGAGAGAGTGACACTTTTATCGGATTTCAAATGCATAACACCAGGACGACTGACTCTTGGACGTAGTCTTACTGGTTCACTTGTTCTTGATTTCTCAACTCGTACTTTATGCTCTTGGATCATGTAATCCGCAAGTGCTGTCTTTAGCGAGCTTTGAGTCAGAGAATCGCACTCCTCAAACTCGAATCGACCATTCTTGACTTCATTTCCTTGACTGTCTTTTGTAACTTTCAAATGTCTGAAAGCTCTGGCAATAGCATCCGTTTGTTCTAAAGGATCAGTCTCTCTATAGTATTTGTCATCTTCACTTGAGGCTCCTTGTTTACAATTTTGCTTATAGAATCGCTTCCCTAGTGTGTAAAGAAAGTACATGTACATCTCTGCCATTTGAATGCGATCAAACTCTTCACTATTGCTCGAACCTCCAACAGGCAGTGGCTTCCACTGCATTAAAAAGAAATATTTAATGCCTTCATAATGCTTTTGACATTGAATCATACCAACATTTCTTTTAAACATATGTACTGCAAACATTGGTATAGTTTTGGTTGGTTCTTCGATCATACGCTTTTCAAGAACAGCATCATCTATTCTTTGTCTTGAACAGAAATTTCTTGCATCAGTAGCGACAGTATTCAAATATCCCGTCTGATAGAGTTCTTGTAAACGCTCCTTTGGATCAATTTGAACCTCTTCACGATGCCTATTTTGGTAGTTATATAACAAGAATGAGAAACAGAGTGCAAACAGACCAATTGGAAGATCCTCTGGTTTGTAACCCTGTTTTTCAACATGTTCCTTGAAAGTTGGGTCGTTTTTTAAGTATTCTTGGATCGTGGCAAAATTTGGGTCATCAACAATGTCATTATTGTGATTATCAACCTGACAATTATAGATTAGAGTAACACTGTGAGAAGTATGCGTATAATCTCTGTATATATACAAGAGTACTTACTACTGATGGTACATGTATATTCTCAGTCTCATCTTCGTCAAACATGTTTCCAATGGTTTCATCGCTGACCTCGCCATCAGTCTCATCTTCGACTGATAAATCATCTATACTGAATTCATCATTCACTTCGTGAGTTGAAGCAGTCAGTAAAGAAGTCTCCTGTGTATCTTGATTAGATCCACAAGGAGATGTCAAGGACATATCAAGCTCTTGGTTGTTGGAATCGCCGTAATCATTACTAATGTCATTGTCAAGGAAATTGTCGACCTCATCATCAACATTTCTTCCATCAACATGTTCGACAGAAGAAATACGAGACTCTTCCATGACGTCGTGTTGACTCAAGTTTATCTCATGGTGTGAGAAAGAACCAGCATCATCGACGGATTGTGATTCTGTTTCTTGATAAACGGAATGAAATTGTACATCATCAGTTGGTGACTCCAATCGACGCTTCTTCAACTCAGAAATATCTTCTCTATCATTTTGAAGATTCAAAAGAGTGTCTCTCAATTGCGTAACTTCTGCAATTACTTCATCATTTGCTGCAGTCAATCGTTCATTCGCTGCAGTCAATCGTACAGCCTCTAATCGTGCTTCCTCTATGTCTCTATTTGATTGTGTAACTTGCGCAGTGAGTTCAGTAACTCTAGCTGTTGCATCTTCTCTGTCAATAGTCAATTGTGTTACTTGCGCAGTAAGTTCAGCAACTCGAGCTGTTGCATCATCTCTGTCAATAGTCAATTGTGTTACTTGCGCAGTAAGTTCAGCAACTCGAGCTGTTGCATCATCTCTTTGTGCTCTATCTTCCTCTCTCTGAGTATCATCTCTTTGTGCTCTATCTTCCTCTCTCTGAGTAGTGAGTTGCTGAACCTGTGCTTGTAGTTGCCGAACTAGCTCTCTTGCATCATCGCTTTGTCCACCCCCTTGTGCTCCAGCTTCCACTTCTGCGGTTAGTCTAGCAACTTCTGTATTTAGACGAGCAATTTCTGCCATCTTTTGTTGCAACATTGGATACATCGTATCAATATTGGTGTTGGCATATTCTATTGTCTGATTTGCTATGTTCAAATCATTTGTTGTTGTGGCTAAACGCTGCTGAAGACGAAACGTCTCACTTCTTTCTGCTCTCAATTCTACTCTTGTTTCTTGTAAAAGGTTTTCAGATGCTGCAAATCTGGTCTCTGCACTCTTCTGTGCAGTTTCATGTCCATGTGACTTTGCAATTAATGCCATTTCATTCGCTCGCAGCACAGTGATACTTTCAGTGAGTCTTTCCTTTTCGCGATACAAATCAAGAAATAATTCAAGTTCTGTCCTTCTAAAATGGAATTCAAACAAAAGCATTGATGGATTAATCTCTAGCCAGACCCAAATACCAACAATGATAGAAAATTTGAATCTATTATATTCCTCTTGATTAGTAACAGAAGCAGTCAGCAATTGCTCTTGTGTAGGTTGAACAATTTTTAAACCGAAATCGAATCGAGTGGACATACTTTTCTTTCTGATGAATGGCTCTAGAATACCATTTGGGATTTCATTACTCGTTTCAAAAGTGGGGATAATAGAATAGATTTCATCTAAAACGGACTGTTTCAATTCACTGACAGCTTTGATTGTATTGTCCTGCATCAAATCGCTAAGGTTTCTTCGACTAATCGCACCCACAGTTTGATTATTACGTTCATGCATTACTATTCTAACTCCATAGTCACTTTGTAAAATTTCATCAGGGTAATGAATTTCTCGTATTTCATTTATGACTTCTTGTATTTCATTTGGATCTTCTTCCATCGTTTTGGAATCATTGAGTTAAGTAGGTGCAACACCAATCGAATCATTGAGTCATGGTAAAACCAACTAGAAAAGATCAATCTTTTCACACATTTTAAAAAATCGAATTTATTTAAATTCAAGTGTATCTTATAATTACCTGTGCCCTGATGTTGAAATGATACTTGCAATGAATGCACGTTGAAATGATACTTGCGAGACTTCACGTTGAAATGATACTTGCAATGAATGCACGTTGAAATGATACTTGCGGCCTCACGTTGAAATGATACTTGCAATGAATGCACGTTATAATGATACCTGTATGATTCACTGCGTTGTAATTGTACCAACGAGGCTTCACGTTGAAATGATACCTGTGTGATTCATTGCGTTTTTCAGGATCTAGTAGAAGAAGATTCAGGATCTAGTAGAAGAGGAAGAGGAAGAAGAGAGAAAAAAGGCAGAAAGGCAAGAAACTAAAGTCTGAAGATGATGGTAATTCCAAGCAGGCACAATTTGAAATAGAATAGAACGGAATGCGAAAGAACTTGGAATAAACAGAGGCGGTGACTTCTAACTACATATACACATTAAAATTACATGTTTTCTACAAAAAGTCAATGATCTCATCTTTCTATTTTCACTAAAAATATTGATTCTACAGGATGAGGTAATACCATAAACTCGTGAAAGTTGAAGTGTCTTGAGTGAAAAAGATGAAAACAGATGCGGCTGGTTCTATTACTGTTCTTTTCATTATTTCCATTTGATTGATTTCAGAGTTCTCATCTATCAACGATGTGATGGATAGTTTATTTATTATGTAAACCTTGACACATGTGCGATAAACTAAAAGGCTCTTATCCAAGCTCCCTCATAGTATCAATAAACGCACGAGCTCATTTTTCTCATGCTCTCTCTCTCTCTCTCGACAATGGACGAACACACGAACACCACACCTACAATAGACTACTCATCCCTCACCCCCCTCTTATCAAATAAATGATTGTTGTGAGTTCACTGCTTAGACAGCTATAATATGGGAGATTGGCATAATACAAGCGCAAAAGCCGAAAAGGATCCATTTCCTCTTCCTTTCCACTCGAGAAGATCGCCAATATATTGCACAAACGGATGTGTATCTTCCTCTCAACCACTTGCGACATCTCTAGGATTATCCATTCTCATGAATGGAGGAAATGCGGCTGATGCAGCATTAACTACTGCGGCTGCTTTAGCAGTGACGGAACCATGTAGTACAGGTGAGCCTATTATCTTTTAGCTATGACTCTCGTTCCTTCCTCATTTTTCTCATATTTGATTTAATAGGTCTTGGCGGCGACATGTTTTCGTTGTATTATGATGCAAAGGATCAGCAAGTAAAATGCGTCAATGGATCAGGGAGATGTCCTGGAAAGCTGAATTTAAAACTGATTCAGGAACTATTTCCAAAGGATGTATCAACTCCCACCACGAAAGAAGTAAATGCAACAGAACGATTTGGATCTGTCATGATGGGAAATATTAAAATTACTGAGCAGGATCTGGAAAGTGATGGTAAAAAGGTAGATGTTGATGCTCATCGAAAGAGTGTGCATGCTATTACAGTTCCAGGTGCAGCTAGAGGTTGGGAAGAATTTTACAAACGTCATGCTTCGGGCAAGTTTACTTTTGCAGAATTATTAGAACCAGCTGCACAGTTGGCTGAAAATGGATTTCCAGTTGCACCAATGACTGCTGTATCTTGGAATAAAGGGGTCGAAAATGATATTATGAAGTGGCATGACGATGAAGAACACATTCCAATGACTACGGATGGGAAGAATGGACCAAACCCTGGCGATATCTTCAAGAATCCTGACATGGCAAAGGTATTAAGATCTCTTGGAGAATATGGTGCTACCAAAGGATTCTATGAAGGATTCGCTGGTGAGGCAATCGTAGATGCTGTACAGAACCGTGGAGGCGTCATGACTATGGAAGATATGGCTGAAGAACATACACAATGTACCTTTCCAGAGAGTATTTCTGTCGAATATAAAGGATTGAAGGTACATCAGATTCCACCAAACGGACAAGGTATTGCTGGGTTAATTGCATTGAGCGGACTTAAAGCATTGGAAGATGGTGATAAAATACCAGTTCCAAAGTGCAATGTTACAGGAACTGGATGGGAGTCAGAGCAAACCATGCACGCCATGATTGAAATGATGAGATTAGGATTTGCAGATGCAAGAAAGTTTGTATGCGATCAAGAATTTTGCAATATAAATGACGTCATCAAAGATCCAGAACTGAAAGAAAAGATTAGAAGCGAATCATTGTTGAATCAAGAACGTATCGCGGAAAGAGCAATCAAGGTGTTTGATGAAACCAAAGCTGCTGTCCAAGGAATGCCTGATCCAACAAGCTGTACCGTGTCATTCCAAGTAGTTGATAAAGAAGGAAATGCAGTCAGTTTTGTCAATAGTAACTTCATGGGATTTGGAACAGGACTTGTTCCCAAGGGTTGTGGATTTACTCTTCAGAATCGTGGTGCCGGGTTTAGTTTCGAAGAAAGCCATCCAAATGTCATTGAACCATACAAAAGACCTTATCATACCATTATTCCAGCAATGATTACACATACAGATACAAATGAGCTATATGCAACAATATCAAACATGGGAGGTTTCATGCAACCACAAGGCCATATGCAACTCACAGTTGCGTTAGCGAGTGGAATGGATCCACAAACAGCAATAGATTTGCCTAGATTTTGTATAGCAGATGGAACTCACAATGGAGCAGTCATGATTGAGAATGGCCTCGATGAAGAAATCTTGAACAAGTTGAAGGAACAGGGACATAATATGATTTCGAATGTGGATGGATTTGGAAAGTCCATCTTTGGAAAGGCACAAATCATCAAGAGAGATAGAACTACAGGAGTTCTGATTGCTGGAAGTGATGGTAGATCAGACGGTTGTGCTCTTGGCTTCTAAAAACAACGCAGTGTTCTTATACTCTAATGAGAAGCAGGCGCTTATTTTCTTTTGGTTGGATTTAGCATCCAAGCAATGCCAAGGAGAAAAAGAAGGGCAGATCAAGTAAAAAGATATTTTGAGGTGTAGTCCTTTAGATCAAGTAGTCTTCAGATTCTGTGTTTCCTTTAGTGAATCCAAATAACATAATTATTTAATAGACATCTCTGCTCGATGTCCAACCTTCATTTGTTTGAAGTTTTATAAAAAGCATTCGCTTCGGTAACTTTTGACTTTTGATAGATCATGAGCAAGGCATACATATTTCAATAAAAATCGACGCAAAAAGAAGTAGAGGAACTTGAAATAAATACTTCTTAGTCTAAATATCTCTATGCAATTTGAATTGAAATTACATCTTTCTCGGTTCTGAAAAAGACATTTTCTTTTAATTTCCTCCAATGACTATTACTATGACGTCATGATATCTATAATAATAAAGAAAGAAAAGGGAAGCATAGAGACAGAATCACTCTTGGTGTCAAGCTACGAGCAAATCTTTCACTTCAACTTGCACGTATTCCAATGCAAATTAGAAAATCGCGTCTCTTGCTCGTCTCTTTTACGAGATGAACCTCTTGTAGTATCGAACCAGGAAACCATACCAATACAATCAATAAATACATCAAAATGAAGCTCGCTATCCTCGCTACTCTTGCTGCATCTGCAGCTGCATTCGCACCATCCAAGGTTGCACAAACCTCCACTGCTCTTAACGCTTTCGAGAATGAGCTCGGAGCACAGCAACCACTTGGATTCTGGGACCCACTTGGACTCCTCGACAACGCTGACCAGGAACGTTTCGACCGCCTTCGTTACGTAGAGCTCAAGCACGGACGTATTGCTATGCTTGCTGTTCTTGGACACATCACCACTGCATCCGGACACACCCTTGGAGGGGCTATCGATAAGGCTGGAACCCAATTCTCTGACATCCACACTGGATGGGTAGGAACCACTCAGGTACCAGTTGAGGGAGCACTTCAAATCCTTGCTTTTGTAGGATTCCTTGAGCTTTTCGTTATGAAGGATGTCAAGGGAACTGGAGAATTCCCAGGAGACTTCAGAAACGGAATTGATTTCGGATGGTCTGGATACTCCGAGGAAGAAAAGATGGAGAAGAGAGCAATTGAGTTGAATAACGGACGTGCTGCACAGATGGGAATTCTTGGACTTATGGTTCATGAAAAGATTTCTGGAGATCCATATGTTATCAATGAGCTTCTTGGATACCACACACCTGTTTAAGCGTATTCGATATAGAATAGGTATCCCGGGCTCTCTACTGTAGTCATGAATTGTGTAGGATTGAGATTGCATCATTTCCCAACTGGATCATGTTCATGATGTATGACATTGGACATTGTGTGTTATACTATGTGCTGCTATTGATTAGAAATTGAATCAATCGAGTACAAGACACAATGTCACAGTTTTTCATAGTCTAGAATCATGTAATTTATACTTAGTCAAATGTTTTTAGGCGAATTCTATATCTATGGTAGTTATATATACTTTGTGTCATCAGTATATGTATTTCCTATATTTTTACAATTAAAGTACGTGATTGCTCTTGGATCGTCTCCCTCCAGACATTGCAAGGATCGCATTCAATACAGTACCACCTACAAAAATAAATACCAAGACTCCAACCAGGTAACTATTGGATGTAAATTTCGCTTTTCCAAAATCATCGTTATCATACTTTTTCTGGAACTCCTTGACTTCCTTGAGTGGAAATTCTCGATCTGCGTCATTGCGTTCATGTTTTCGTTTCTTATGTCTAAGTTCTTGTTTTTCCTCTGTATCCACTTGTGGCTTTGGTCCTTGATCTACATGGTGCGATTCATGATCATGTTCATCATTGTGCTCTTGTGCCATGGGATCTATAGGTTCTGACTTTTCAACAATTGCTTCAATTGCTTCTTCTTCCACTGCTACTGCTCCATCTTTTGGAATCTCTTTTTGATCTATCATCGACTTCGTAGCACCACTTTTCCTAGGAACAAATACAATATTTTGCGTCAAAGTGACAGGTTCATGCCCACAAGCCCACCCTGCAACTAAATCTACAGAATTCTGTTCCAAATCATCCAAAGCAAACACAGATTCCGGAATCACAATTTCCATCACAAGTCCATCATCATGTCCTCTCCCATGTGCACGACTATCCCCCGTACAACCTTTGGTAGGTGACAAAAACCTAGCCTGTATTCTAGCCTCCTCTCCCGTCAATTTCTGAATCACATCATCATCTAATTCAGGTGAGACTTGAATATCCATTACATACTGTAAATCTTTCAAATCGTCATCTTGTTTCAATACAATTGTATATTTCTTGTGTATAGTAGAAGAAGAAGAATCAATGTATATCTTGTTATCATCCATTGGGACTAATTCCTTTGTGTCTGTATCGTATACTTGCATTTTTACATTGGGATGTGAACTTTCTTGATGGGATACAATGAAACTATTCATGACGACTTCTGATTTGGTATCTCTTAGTTGTATCCAGCATGATGATTGCCTCTCTACAAACCAGCTTGCAAACGATTGAGCTGGTTGTAGTATGGACAGTAGGATAGCTATGAATAATATGTGAATGGGATGAGAGATTATGGACATGTTTTTTTGTGATAATGTAATATAAAAAATAAAATCAGTTGTCACTTTATTGATTTCTATCTAACTTTGCTTTGCCTTTTGCTTTTTGTTGTTTTCAAGCTTTTTGGATTGGTGTTCTCAACGGTAACGACAGAAAGAAGCGTTTAAGGAAATTGTTTCGTCAACGAATAATGAGAATAGAATATACAGTACAGGTAATGTCAAAATCTCATATCATCCCTGTCTATGATATTTCAATATATTATAATATCATTTCGATACTTATATTTCAATGTTTTGTTCTGTAAACACACCTACAAAGTTTGAATTGAAAATTCAAAAAAATACGAAACATGGAAAAATATCTCCTGCTACGACACGTGTCAACTTTCGAAATGGCCTCTCTTTGACTGTCCATGAAATAATAGCACCGTTGAAGAATGAATGGCTGGCTACGCACTTTGCACTTGTGACGAAAAAATAGCGAGAAAGCCAATGCAATGAAACAACATTCCTTACAGCACTTACAGTGAATCTACCCATTACTGTAGTCTAAGTAATCGCACTGCATTTCTAACTACCTACACATCTTCGTCGGTAATACTTTTAATAAAAATGGGCTGGAAAAGTGTTGATGAATCTTTGGGTTGTATCGAGTACAACCCTGCCAATGTGCCTTTTGAAGATCTAGATTGTCTCTATCCTTCCATGAAGAATATTTACACAAAGTAAGTTCACTTTGTAACATATATATGTATATATACAATAGATATATGCAGATATGAACTTGACTTTTTAAGATGGCTTTTCTTTCTTGTTCTCATGTCATTCACTTTTTTAACCTGTACTGCTTAGATGGGAAAAGAACATGGTACAACATGTTATTCCTACTCGAGACTCTATGAGAGAGAACCCATGGATTCCAATCACTGCCGTGACACTATATGCAGTACTCATCATTTATGGCAAATATAAAATGAAGGATGCACAGCCATGGAACCTACGAAAACTCATGGCACTATGGAACTTCTCCCTGTCACTCTTTTCCTTCATTGGTTTCTTCCGTACATTACCACATGTCATTCACAATCTCTACTCATACCCAATATCCAATGTCATTTGCGATGATCCAGAATCAGCATATGGATCAGGAATGACGGGAGTATGGGTTCAACTCTTTGTCTTGTCCAAATTTCCAGAATTATTGGATACTTTCTTCATCGTGATTCATAAAAAGCCATTGATTTTCTTACATTGGTACCATCACATCACCGTTCTTTTATACTGTTGGTATTCGTATGCTGCATCATCACCGGTTGGACTCTTTTTTTGTGTCATGAACTATGGTGTGCATGCGGTCATGTATGGGTATTACTTTTTGATGGTGATGAAGTGGAAGCCGAAATGGTTCAATAGTGTTTACATTACCATTGCTCAGATTTCACAAATGATTGGTGGAGTGATTATCACACTTATGGGATACTATTATACACATCGTGTAGAGGGATGTTATGTTACTGATGATATTAACATGGCTGCGTTCCTCATGTATGGAAGTTACTTGTTTTTGTTTTGTCAATTCTTTGTCAGGAGATATTTGAACAAGGGTAAAAAGAAGAGTAAGAAGGAGTAAATGTTGGGAAGATGGATGAATAAGTGGAACAATGGGGAAAATATGGTCCTGGGGATTTTTTGTTTCGCAGGACAATGCTAATAATATGAGTGTCAACCAAACTCAGTCTTGGAGTTATATATATCGTGCTTAAAGAATAATTATAATATAATGACAATGATGCAATCACAATGCTATAGTATCTACCTACTTCCAAAATTGGTACCAAGCCTTGCCTTTTACAATTCGAGCTATTTCCTTTTTCTTTTGATACAACTGCTTTCTTTGTGATTTCATTTTCGCAATCTTATCCATGCTAATTTCCTCATAAGCTTCCAATTCGAGATCCAAACACTTGAGTCGGTGTTCCAAATCATTCAGTTGCTCACTAGGTGTCTTTGTACCATCTTGTAATCCGCAATACTCTAGGAAAAAGTCGACAACAACTTTCAATACCCTTTGCTCTTCTTCTTCATTGGCAAATGGAATATCAATCTTTTCTGCCAGTCTCACTGACAATCTCTCTCTCAATTCACGTAATTCTTCCGGAGAAGTGTTTTCAAGTACATCTCTCACAGACTGAGGAATGAATGTCTCCAACACATCAAAACAGACATTGACAATCTTTTCCGCCATGTGCTGTTCATAATCTTCTGATAATAATGGAATATCAATGCTTTGATTGAGCTTGTTCGCTATATTTTGTCGATTTTCAACATTCATGACATCCCTCATGGCTCTCGTCAACATTTGTCTCTTGACTACACCCAATTGAGCAGGTGTGAATAGTACAATACACAATTGTTCTACAATATGATTCTGAACCTCTTTGGAAATGAGAGGAATGTATATCTTTTCATTGATTTGACGTATGATTGCTTCATTGACTCCATTCGCACCTCCCTCTCCGGCTATGAGTTTATTGAATACATCTTCAGGTAAGACGAGTGGACATACTTGTATAAATGCCTTAATGACTTGTTCTACGATTGGTTTTTCGATTATATTCGGGATGCCTGGAATATCGCACAAATCTCGTAGCTTTCTTGCGATTAGTTCTGCTTCAACGTCTGTAACTGTTACTGCAGAACGTCTACTTTTGGGAGAGTCACATAATGCTTCATTGGTCGATGCAAAGATTGCTGTGGAAGAAAGGAATACGAGAGCTGCTAGCTTTGTTTTGTAGTAGTTCGAGTTGTGCGAATTCTGGTTCTGTTTGACAGCAGCAGTGGAAATGAGAAAAGATTCTGATGTATTTGTCGAGGATAAAGAAAGTTTAGCTTGACTTTTCGCAGCAGCAGTAGCCAAAGAGGCAAAACCTCTTTGATGAGTCAAAATACATCTTCTAGTGAAAGAGCTGAGCATTCTTGGTGTTGGTACAGTCAGCTCTACGATCCATATACCTTTTTCCATATACTCTTTCAGATGCATATACCCTACCAGCGTTTTTTCACAGTTGACCGTGTTGGGTTAGTATTTGGTACTTGCTTGTACGTAGCTACATAACAGGTTCATTTTATAAAGCTAGCTACGTAACTATAACAATGACTATACTTTTTATTGGTTTTCAATCGCTCGCCGTATCAGGAAATGGGTGATTTTTCTTCCATTTTGTGCTAAAAGCCAAAATTTGAGCCACACACAACCTTCCCAAGAGCAATTGCACCTTGTGCTTATTCAATATAGTGCTGTAATCAACAGTAAAAAATCTACACAATATAAAATAAATTTGGAAGGTAAGTTTCTCTATAATGTTTCTATGCAAGTCTCTAGTCTTTCATTCAACCAATACTCATGTATCATATCTCGATCTAGCCTCGTGGGTCGAGTTAGAGGAAGATGAGTTTGTTATGGAAGCTGTGGTGGAGGAGGAACTTGAAGCTATTGAAAAGGATATCTCTGAAGTGGAAGATTTGGATGAAGAAGAGATTGAAGTGAAGAAGGTAGATGAAAGAAAACCTCCAACTCGTGTTGAGATTACAGAAGCCTTTGATACTTTGCGTCTAGCGCTGGGCTCCACTGAGTCAAGTTTGGAGCATAGCCATAAATTGGATAGTATTCAGAGATATCTACAGAAGCAGCTAATGAATGGGAGCAAGAAAACTAGATCAATTAAGTCATTTTTCGAGAAGAAATGAAACCGTAGATTAAATTAAAAAATATGTTCTGGACATACTACATTAGTACGTACATGATGACGTCATGTGACGTCATGTACCATGTAAGTACGTAAATACGTAGCCAAATCAATGCATATACTCTTTCAAATGCATATACCACTTCTTGCCGCGAACGGTAGGTATATGGATCGTAGAGCTGACTGTACAAAGTATTTATGAAATAGTAAATAGCAAGGGTAGAAAAATTGGGGGTGGGGGGAGCGGGAGCTCCCCCCGATTTTGCTGGAGTACTAGCTTCCCCGCGATGAGCCAAAATAGCTCCCCAGACACTGTTCCATCGACAAAAGATGCTGTTCCCCGTTAAGTAGTAAGAGTCAATCGACATTTTCCCCTGTGTTTTCCTAAATGTAGGATCCTCTCTGACCCACATGCAAGTTACTTTTTAGATTTCATTCTGATTCCCCCCTCGTCCAACCACCTGAAACTCGAAGACAAACCAAAAGTCGTCGAGAAGCCTCAACGCAAACAGAACAAAACTAAGTGCACCTATTTGAAATAAAACGGACGGCTTATCTCACTCAAAAGTAAAGAGTGAATGAAAATTTCAAATACATAAAGAACACATGTGATTAGAAATAGTTTTTTTAGATATTAGGTGCACCTTGTTGATTGTTGTGTGTATTTTATAGCTCGCTCTTTTCATAATTATTATTCATCATCGTCGTTATCATGAATTACACCAGCCTCCAATTGATTGATATTCGCCCTGAAGAATACTTTGAATGTATAATTCATGGAAAACCTGTTGCTCAAAAAAGACCTGGAATAAGACTCAGATACACTCGTTTTGGTGTACCTTACCCACAGATTTACAATCAAAACGAGAATGACAGAGCTTTCTTTCGACATGTTTTACGTCCAATTGTGCAGCAGTATCACAACCCACCACTCTTTTTCGCTCAACAGCCACTTCATATTGAAATTGGCTTCTTCATGCCCCGCCCACAGAATCATTTTCGTACCAGAGCGAGATGTGTCATTCGCGAGGAATCTGAGTTGAAGCCAAATTTTGTTCATCGTCCACATATTCAAGCTCCAGATACTGACAACATGGTGAAGTTTATTCTTGATGCATTTAACGAAATTTTGTACGCGGACGATAGACAAATTGTAACTATTTACGCATATAAAGTCTACGATAACGAGGATGAGTGTACAGGCCGAACTTATGTAAGAATCAAACCCACATACAGAAGAAGATTGCCATACAACTACAGTTCATTTGAATAGGGGAATAAGATAGAGGATAAACTACATAAAACAATTACATAAATACTTTTAATTTTTATTCTTTTATTAGTTTACATTGTTACGTATGATAGGTGATGCACGATGGAGATGATAGATTTTGTAGATGTGTGATGGTAAAGGAAGCAACGTTGTTTGTGTTAGGCATTCACACCTTCCCTACATATTTAGAGAAATGGACGGATAAACGGATTAATTAGCTCAACACGTAAGAATTAACTGTATCATGACTATTTGTACTTACGTAAAAGCAGTATAAAAAATTGAAGGATGACATATTTAGAAACTTAGCTTGACTCCTATGCGGAAGGTGCATCATGTACACAAGAAAATTTTCTTAGAGACGTTTCATATATGTTCTCGCTCGAGCAGATAGAGCGAGAACCACCAACTCTTGTACTCATCACTTTCATTACACTACTCATCACTAGTAAAGTAAGCGTGAAAACACCATTTCAAAACTTCTAGCATTCATACTTTACAATTACGTCGTGAACTATCTCCTACGCACGGTAACTAAGTCGAAATTTTTACTTTTTGACTAAAGCAAAGGATATCCGTTCGTGAACGTGAGAACTTATTATTCATAGGTACAAAAGACGACGATGGATTTTGATATTCATTCATTTTGTTATTTTAAAATCTACTTAGTGTTATTTTGAATCATTTACTTTCCATCGCCTTTCTTAACGTGTTTTTCCATTTTCCTTTTAATGGAATCCCAAGTATCTGTTTTTGCAACATCAACATGAACACATTTTTTATCACCAGTTGTAACCAAGTTTCTGTATATCCACCCCACTTCTATATCCTTTTTCACTGTGATATCTGATTCCTTCATATATTCAAATTTCTTGCTTTTTTTGCTCTCTCACTGAGCGACTCGTTCTTCGTGATTCTCTTGTCACCTGTATAGAAAGCGTATTCGTCCATATTCTCGCAAAATGATGCCAAAAATTTAACTGCGCCACGAGACTCTTGCCATGCATTTTTACTGACTTTGTCAGATTTTTTATGATGTGGCAAGCCTAAGGGATTCTTATTCCCTTGAGGGCTTCTTGAAAAAATCACGTTCTGATTGACCGCTTCTACAAGTAAAGAAGCAATACTTTGCTTTCTCCAGTTTGTCATACAAGCAGGTGCGCTCGCTTTGACTCTTCCTACCATTATTTCAGCGACTCCATTTATCTTCCCAGGAGCTACTGTACCGTATCTTGGAGATACAGTAGTTGGAGAAACAATTGAAACTTCAGCATCGTTTTCGTGAGTTGGTTTAGGTGGAGGACTGTAGGAAGCTTCAACTGATGGAGCTAATTTATAGGAACGGATTTGAGAGTCTGTTAAGTAAAATATCGAAAAATGTCCTGCTAACCGTTTACTTCCACATTCTCAGCAGCAGTTTCATCGCTTGAAACACATGTCTGCTCTTCCTCCATAACGATATCATCATCATTATCATCTGATACTCCTTCAGTCATCGTTTCATTAGTTGAAACAGAAGGCATCACATCCCTTGAAACGCTAGGAGCATGTCTAGTTACACCACTAGATGCTGGCGCCGAAAGTAGGGAGATCAAGGAATCCATCTTCCCATTCAATTCCTTCAGCAACGTGTCCTTCTCTCTCTCCCTCGCACGTGAGGCTTGCAACTCAGCTTCGATACGGACCACTTTTTTTTGGAGCATATACTCCAAGTCATTCTGCTCGCGGATCCTTTCGTTCTCCTTCATTCTGGTAAGTTTCAATTGTTTACCAATAGTAACCATATCTTCCCACATCAATCCCTGCTGTCTAAATGCATTATCTAACTTTTGCAAGTATTCGTTTCCTCTTCCTAACGAATCTTGCATCTCTGCTAAATTTTCAATAGCTGCAGAAAGAAGAACTTCCTTGAGAGAGTAGAGCGATTCATCCGGCGAGGAGCTGTCAGGAATAAAGCCGTAGATGCAGTCAGCAGCCTCTATTAGCTTCATTTTCAAATCATCATCGTTCAAGTATTTCAATGAAGGCGCAACAACCTTCACGTTTGGATTTTCATGCCCAGAAATAACCCTTGCTGCCTGCATATCCTGTCTCCTCAAATCAAAGTAGCGAAAGCCAGTGCAGAATTCCTCCATGTCCCAGCCTCCTCTAACCAAAGCAGCTACAGTGTCAAGCTTTTCAGATGCATTCAAGTCATCCAAGGAACCATATCTCTGACAATGACTTGTAATGTTACTGGAAAGGACCCCAGGAACATTTCCACTTGGCTTCTTTAAAATAACACCAGTAACATGTGCACTCACATCTTTAGGTAGATCATCAAAAATAAATTTACTTTTGGTTCTTTTTGTTTTCGTAGCGACGTAACCTCCCAATGATACGAAAATAGACAAACGCCAATCGTTGTCGTGAACGAAAACCATACGAGAAACCTTTGAAGTTTTCTGCTGGGGCCAGTTCCCGTCAAGTACTTGGTCAGCAGAATTAAAAAAAGTTCCTTCCCATTGGAGGCCTTGAACTTCTCCGCCTCTTCCAATAGCATTTCTTAAAAATGATAGAATTGAAAAATCCCTCCAACCCACTGCGTCACTGTTTTGACGTGGATTTTTTAAGATCCATGCATTTACTGCCGCGGCTTCATTACGTCGTAAATGATTTGAAGCTTTTGAAATTATCTCCCCATTTTTGATTGCCCTGGTGAAAGCTCTATCAGAAAGTTTTTGATGTAGCCCGCTAAATTGATCTAAGAATTCTTCTTTCGGCATGTTGGTGAAGAAATTGTCCTCGAAATAAAGTGCATTTTTCCAAGCCGAAAAGTAGGTAGGTAAAGAACCTGCAGCATACAGATTACCAGATTTCGATTTAGCTTGAAGTAAAAACTTCATAAATTGATTAGCAATCAAATTGGGATCATTTGCTTGGCTGAGTTCCTTGAAGGATGGAATATTATCACCAGAGATTTTGGCAAATTCTTCATACAATTCAACTCCTTTGTTTCGCACTCCTTGAGATGCTGGTGCTGCATGCATGTCCCTCTTCTTGAATTTCATTTTATTATTATTATCTTGAGTTTGAGTTTGAGTTTGAGGAGATTGCTGATTTGGTTCTACAACAGTAGAAGAAGGTGGAGTTTCCTTTGTTGTTTTTTGGTAGGGAATTACAATTGTATTTCCATTCAGTAGTTTCATAGTTTTAGGTGTGCTACTCATTTTTAGTTCTTTATATATGTTTTTGTCTTAATGAATGGTTATGGAAGTATGTTCATTAGAGGGTATACTTTCCTCACAAGTGTTGAGAATATATTTTCAAAAAAGGAAAATATGAACTTCGACGGCGGACTCCCGTTTAAATACTCACAATTTAGTTTTACAGTTATTTTACGGACGTTATTCTCCCCCAGTTCTCCCCCCGCGATCACTCTCATGAGGATAAAGAGACCTTGGTAAGGTACTTAAAAGGAAATAGGAAAGAAAAAAGATACAGAAAATATGACGTCATTGATAGCTAAAAATATCATTCCAACCTTTCCAACGGACAAACAGAAACACAAGGCAGCAGAGACACACCACATCTTGTTCATGTTTCATGTTTCATGTTTCATGTTTCATTCATTACACACAGGTACAACAACCTCAATAACAGCACATCATAAATCTATAGAACTAGCTATTGCTAACAAGCTCTCTCTATCAAAAATGTCGTCATCTACATCTACGAAGAATCCTACCGGTCCATGTGCGGCTTGTGAAAAGGAAGAAGCCACCAAACGATGTCGTAGTTGCCTTGATGTTGGCATTGATATCTTTTTCTGCAACCGAGACTGCCAACTAAAACATTGGAAAACTCACAAAGCTGTCTGTGGAAACGCCTCTACTAGTAATGACTTTGTTCCCAAAATTACGAATATTGAAGAGAAAGTAGCCAAAGCATGGAGAAAGGCTCTGAAAAAGTCAAACCAGAGCCTTCGTAAATGTTACAACTGTATTAAAACCGAAAAAGATGTAAAACTGAGTAGCTGCTCTGGTTGCGATTTGGCAGCTTATTGCAGTCGAGAGTGTCAGAAAGCGCATTGGCCAAAGCATAAGGATACATGCAAAGAGAACTCTGCGGCGAGACAACAGATGGACCGCACTTTGACTGTTTCCGAAAAGAATGTTGTGAATCTCTTCAACCAATGGGTGTCAAAGCCTGTAATAGTAAGGGGTATTTTGCAACCAAAATTTCAGCAAATGATTGATATGCGGGAATACCCGCCTACAAAGCTTATGCTTATAAGTCTTGAATTTGACTACAATGCCAAGACATTTATTTTGGCGGAAGAACCAAGTGTTATTCCAATTTCTCAATGTCCCCAAGAGTTTCAAGATACATTGGAACGTGAATCAAACCAGTACAATGAAGTACGAAAATTCCACAATGTATTTATGCAATATTCAATAATTACTTGTAAAGATTTGGAAGCCAACTGCAAATGGTTCAATCCAATGTATTTTGGAGAACATAATTTGAATGTACCTATGAAACAGTTGATTGAAGATGAAATGCTATGTAAACGCATCCCTTTGAAGTCAGATTTATTTGATGGATGGGATGAAATTCGTAAGAGCAACTTGCAGAAGCAGATTGATTATTTTAATAAGTCTGCCACGTTCACTGGTTGCCTAGACAATGTCATGAATTTCTTCAATAGTAAAGAGAGACTCTCAGTAGGTGGTATTGTGATCTACGTCAAATTAGGCAAGGAACTTGGTCAGATTACCAACTTTGTCAAGTACGAAGACATGCCCCAATCCGATTTCATGGCGTCAGCGCAAAAAGCGTTTCCAAATAGTGAAATCCCGAAGATTCCACCTCACTTGCAACAATCTGTTATAGTGGCGGTTGCTTATAAGAATATAGAGACTGATGCATACCTTGCCTTCGACCGCCAAATTTGCACACTGAACACATTGGGCAGTCGTACTACCAACAGATACAAGAAAGACGCAAATGACTATTTCAAGCAGCTTCAGGAATTGGTCAAGAAGATGCCTTCGCATTTTGTAGAGAAAGTAAGAGTGTAAATATGATTACTTGATTGTTGTATCCGGTGATTGTACAGATAGCTAGAACACGCAAAAGCAGGTTTGACATCGCCTGAAATGTTTTCGATTTGTGGATTTGTATGGTTCCTCGGCACATATTTGTAGATATTAGTTAGTAGAGTACTAGAGAGCCTTTTATTTATTGTTTCAAATAAAATATATATTATAATAAAATCTCATTTATTTTGTTTGTGACAATACCTGCATCAAAATCTTCCGGAAAAGAAACAAACTCAAAAAAAAATTTCGATTGCTGCACAGTACGTAGGACCTTTTGGTAGGAACAAGTGAGAAACAAGGACAATAGCTAAACAAAACGAAAGGCATGTCCCGAGTGTTGCATCAATTTCTAACTGCTCCAGTTTCGAAAAAGAAGTATGAATATCCACAATCTCCTCCATACAAAAACAGCTCTTAAAATACGACGGCAATCTCTTGGATAGTAATTCCTTCACTTTGAATCGCTTGCATTGAATGAGAATGTGCTCTCAAATTATAAAAAATTTCTTCTTTTCTTAAGGCCATTATTTGATACTGAACCTTATAACTCCATCCTTTTGGCGCCAAAAGTGAGGAGGCCTTTTTTCATTTTTGAATTTTGCTTCATTTTGTTTCTTTTGTTCCTTTTGTGCTGAAGTTAAAGTAAGAAAATTCTCACAGTCAACGAAAGGCATATTCATTTATAGTGAAAGAGTACTGTGTGTATGAATAGCAGCACCAATATCTATTGCATAGATATTGAAAGTCACTACTATGGGAAAGAAAGGAAAGAGAATCAAGCAGAAGGGTGGTAGGAAAGAAGCAGGAAAAAGTAAGTCTCGAATGATTTTAAATCTAGCAATGATTCGATTCTTTATCTCAACTTCGTTCTTCAGTTCTAAGAGAGACTTACAAGCTCATGGAAGGAGCTGATAACGACGTCAGGGATGGGTTGTATTCAAAAGGTGCCAATCAGTATAGAGAGGTCATTCGAATTCTCGAATCAAAGAAGAATTTAATGGTTTACACTCTGGGCCAGCAGTCAACTGCATGTGTTCTTGTCATGAATGCGGAGTACCAAAGACGGAATTACAAGGCAGCATTAGATTGCTACAACTACTTCATGACAAAATCTAAAAGTGATACTTCGAAATTTGGAGAAGCCTTCAGCTCGCTTGGAGATACTGCCTCACTTTATCATCAGCTCATCATGTTGAGACTAAATGGTCAAGAGTGCCAACTTTCAGATTTCCTTCATTCCATCTCACTGGAAGGCAATGCTACATCACTAAAAGGCAATACCGCAGCAATAATGTGTATGGAGGCTGTATTCGCATTCAGAGCTCATAAGCAGTTTGATTCTGCAATTAGACTAGAAATGGCGTGTGGGTCTCTACGTTGGAATCCTTTCAAACATTGGAATCCATTCAAGGGTAACATGTCTCTAGCATTGACTTACCTTGAGCAACATAGAGTCGAATTCCACCAGAGATCAGAAATGAGAGAGGAAGATTTCTCCACGATGAGAAGCCTCATCACACCAATACAGACAGAATATCCAATTGAACACAATATGAGTTTTACATATTGCTTGATAGTTGCACAATGGTACTATCTTACCCATACTCTACTTAGTGACAAGGAAAAAAGGGAACAATTGATTAATGCGGCTTCATCAATGGTTGAAGGTTGCCTTGAATGCGCTTCCCCATTACTACCATACTCTCGTCCAAGCGAAAATAAATGCTACACATGTGGCCAAGCTGCTACCCCAACCGAGGTACAATACGTATGCAGTGGTTGCCGAGTAGCTTGCTATTGTAGCATTGACCATCAGCGAATGACATGGAAAAAAGAGGCAGTAAAGGGAATGCGTATTGGACATGAGATTCTATGTCCTCTCTATAAGGCCCATAGGAAATATACAGAAGCAAGGAAATCTGGAGACAAAGAGAAAGAGTCGAGGATGAAAAGCCGCTTGGAAAGGGAATGCGTAACGTTTCTCGAGTATGGATTGGGCTTGAAGAACAAATGCTTCCCTTGTGAATATCAAGAGAGATACACAATTGAGGCTCTACGCAGAAATATAATTTCCGGTTGATCTTTTTCGACGTCAATGATATAAAGCTAAACAGAATTCCAACGACAGTATATCAATAAAAAACACTGCTCACAATTCTAAAAAGATAAAGTTGCGGTCGCATTGGATCAAATTTCCAAATACTTTCATCTAATTTACAGATTCATCAATTACTTCTCTAATTTTGATTACTATCTCTTCTTGATACAGTCACTTCTATTCATTGTGTGCCATTTCTCCCTCCACTCGTCTGGAGAACCATATAATGAAAATGTATCGGTGCTATGAAAGCCTGAAACGTTCCCAAAGCCAAAGTATACTTCTGCTTTAGGGGGCAGCTTCTCTTTATCAAATACTCTGATGGAATCGTTATGTCGAAGACTCCAAAATCTTTCTTGTGAAAAATAGTCTTGAATATCTATGCCATGAATTCCAACCGTGTCATCTCGAAAGAAATTCATTTTTTGCTCCATTTTGCTCTTTAAGTCGTCAAGACCTCCCATCAGCTTCAGATTCATAGTCCTTGGGAAACTCGCATAGGGCAAAGAGTACATCCAATGAAAGATTGCATTCCCAACGTCGTGGTTGACATCATATTCCAAGCATTGTTTCACCAAACCACCAAGTCTTAGTCCTGCTATAATCTTATTCATAGCTTGCCGGTTGTACATAACTGGCTGACCCCAAGGATATTGAAATGATACATCTCTCTTTTCACATGTATGTTTTCTTTTATCGCCTAAAGGTCGAGGTCGATATCCCTCGCTTAATAAAAGAAATGGACCATTGTCTATCAGCATTGCGTGTTCAGGAGTAAGTCCATATGGCAATGCTTCCATGTACTCAAACAAAAGTTTCGTATTGATAAACATATCATCATCTGCAAAATAGACCCAATCATAGTTCCGATCATGAAAGTAATTATCATAGAATTCAATCAGACCTTTTTCTTGTTTACAACAAGGTGATTCCACACGCTGAGATTCAGGACAGTCGACAAAGATTGGTTGTATCATATTCGCCATTGTTTCATTTTTTTGCATCACGTCATTTTTCCAATTGGAAAAAGTTTGATTCCATTGATGATTCAAGACCACATAGTATACTTCATTCTTTGGAATCCAAGTTTTTACAGCTGATAAAATCATTCTATTGAACTTGGTGATGTTTCCCATATAAGAGAATGCAATGAAGGCAGTTTTATTTTGTCTACCGGGTATATTGTTGTCATAAGACGCAGAAAATATATCTTGTAGGGGTTCCTTCTTTCCAACTTTTATTTGTTCGTTTGTAGCAGTTATGTTTTCGATACTGCTATTGTTGCTAATGGATAATGAATTGTTTGTCTTCCATACAAATGTAGCGGTGGACAAATATTCGTTATATTCTTTTGACAGATTTGATGCTGTTTGAAAGTCCAATAGTAGCAGTATAGCATAAGAACAAATAATGATGCTGATGCTTGATCCACTTCGTGATTTTCTTGATATCTTCATTTTAGAACTTTACGCAAGGGTTAGCACCTCTGCTCCACATCTGCTTGTGCTTTGAAAAAAAATCAAGGAAACGAAAAGTCTGGACTGGTGATGTTGCTTCAGTGAAAACATAGATGAAATGATTAGTAAACAAGAATTGATAAAAGAATTCATTACGAGTATGTAAAATTTTAGAGGTGCGCGAGTGTTCGGCTGAATATTGATGAATGAGAATCTCGTGGGAAGAATGCATGTTCTGTAGAAGTCTTAATATTCATTGTCCAAATACTATTTAAGAGACATTTTTTCTAAGAAAGGTACTTTTTTGGGGGGATTTGTTCGGTGGAAAAAAATTACACACTCCAGGTTATCGATCCGTGTAGGTACTATTGGTACCAAAATTATTTCACCTAGCATGTACTATAAATTGAAAGTACTTTCAGTACAAATAGTACGTACATAAATCAATAACCTGTTGTGTGTAATTTTTGTACTCCCGAAAAAAGAAGTACCTTACCTTTTTAAAAAAAAACATCTCTTAAAATAGTTTTCAAAGAGTTCCTCTTCTCTTCTTCCCTTTCCTTTCTTATTTGGTATCAGAGTGGCCATCCATTGATTGATTGAAAATCAAGAAGATGGAATATCCATGCCAACACATCATCGATAGTCATTGTTACTTACGAGCAAACACTCCGGACTACCATTACTTTTTCGCATTTTACATCGAATTACATATTGCCACAAATACTTCTCATACACAATGAGGTCCATGCAATTCCTTCGAGTCTACATTCTAGCGAGCAGCATGTCGCAAATTATTGCATTTGCACCAAGTGCTCCTCGTACTTTTTCCAGTACAAACATTGTATCTTCTTCGCCAATAATTCACTCAACGCATAGACCTACCTTGCAACTACAAGCCACCATCGATAAAGAAACGAAAAAGACATCTTCCAACCGATCTGAAGTTTCACGTATGAAATTCATTGTCAATCAAATGAAGGGAAACATGCAAGAATCTGAAATGAGAGCTACAGCTGCTGAAAATCGTGTAGCAATGTTACAAAAGCAAATTCGACAATTGGAACAAGACAAGAAAGAAGTTGATACAAAAGTAGATGAAGAAGCTATGAACAAGTTAAAGGCGGAGCATGAGTAAGTTTCTATATATCAATGTATATATATTATAAATTATGTTTTTTGTTTCATGTCAGAGAATTTGGTGCTGACTTCTTTTCCATCTCATAGGAAAAAGGTATCCATATTGGAAAAGACTATTGCAAAATTGCAAAGTACTTTTGACGTATTTAAAAAAGATTCCAAGGAAGAAATTACTTCTTTGAAAAGTGTTCATGAAAAGGAATTATCGGAAATGAATGCAAAGTATCAAACGCTGCAAGATGAATTGCAAAAGGCTCAAGAAGATATGGCATCTGCGCAAAAGGAGATGCAAGAATTAAAAGAGAAAATTGAAGCTTTGGAACAAGAAATGAAGGAGAAAATACAAAATCTAACAGAGGAAATGGAAAAGAAAGTTCAAGCTGTGACAGAAGCAAAGGAGACAGAGATATCAAATATCAAAGTTGATGCTGAAAATAAGAGAACCGTCTTGTTGAAGGAGAATGAGGAGTTAGAGGTTCAGTTGAAAACTGCTCTTGATGGAAGTGCACAATTGAAGAGGGACTTGGCAAAGGCAAAGCTTGATTTGACCAATGAATTACTCCAATTCAAGGAAAAGACTCAAAAGGAATTGGACGCTGTAGAAAAGAGTTTGTCTACCAAAGAATCCGAGTTGGAGACAATGACTAAACGAGTACAAGATTTGGAAGAAGAAAAGAGTAGCTTGAGATCACTTTTTAGAAACCAAAGGAAGCTTGTTAGAGAACGTATCTCTAAACGCTTGAAGCGAAGAAGACAGTAGACGGATTGTCATGGGGATAAAGTTGTATGCAATCAATTCAATCTTACATTAACCTAAGATCTCGAAGTTGAGTCATGTCACAGCCATTGGGTTCTCTCTCTATGGATAGTATTGTATCACTTTCGATCATAGTCAACCAGTTCGTTGTAGAGAACAGTCGACTCAACCATGAACATGATCTAGTGTTCTTACCTCTTAGCAGATAATATGAATCACTAGATGAAAGAGTCTCGTAGAAAAATAGTTTTATTTTTATTTCTTTCTATATCTGGAAAATGCATCTGTACAATCTTTTGGGTGTAATCAATAAGGTACCACTCATGGCATAACTAACATCCGCAAAAATTATTAGGAGCACGAGCACTGGACAGTTTCACAGGGTAAGAAGCGACAAGACTGTCTGAGTTTGTACTTCCGCTGTCATGAGAACGGTTAGAGTTCATCATCATAGAAGGTGGTAATTCTGGATCTGGAAGAGCATCTGCCAGTTTCCGGAACAATGCCTTGATGTTAAAGCCTGCCTTGGCTGAAACCTCACAAAAGACTGCTCCGAGCTCGTGTGCGAGTTCTTCCCCATCGACTGTGCTCACGACTCTTTCTGAATTACCAATGTCTGACTTGTTTCCAACCAAAAAGATGAGAATATCATCTCCCCTTTCAGCTCTTGCATCCTCGATCCATCTTCTTGTATTCAAAAAGGATTCCTCTCTCCCAACATCGTAGCAAACAACAGCGGCATCACTATCACGAATGTAGGAAGGGATAAGAGACCGAAATCTCTCTGTACCAGCTGTATCCCACAATTGCAAACGAATCGTGCGATTATCCAATTTCATTGTTTTGCTCAAGAAATCAATTCCAATGGTCCCCTGAGTTCTGGCTTGAAAGGAATCATACATGAATCTCTGCAAGACACAAGTTTTTCCGACACCACAATCACCTAAGAAGATGACTTTGTACTTTGGGACAATTACTCCATCCTTATTTTTCCTCATCCTTGCACTGGATGCAGAAGCAGGCCTTGCAGTATTAACTTGGGACACTGGTGGGAGTGCTGGCTTGTAGCTATATGCTTGATTAGGATTCATAGTTTTTTTATAAAAGCGAACAAGGGATGATCTTCTTAAATCTTTTGTGAAACTAGTTTTTAGTGTTGGAACTCGTAAATGGATCAGAGGTTCGCGTGGTTCAGGCTTCTTAGTAACGGTAGCCTTCTCACTTGGAGAAGAATATTTGCTGTGTGACTGCATGTTGGAGACAGATGTTGGAGGAAGGATAGAGACTACAGATAAATGCTTTCAAGAGCAGATTTTGAATCAATGAATAAACCAGTTATGATAAACTCATCAATGTGCTTCTCTCGGAACATTGGATCGAGTTATCAAATCAACTTGTAACGATTGCGGATATAATATGGGGGACATTCCAAACCTATGTTGAACTTTTACGTTTACCTAGAGTTAGTCATATTCATCAAGACTACATATTATAGAGAGCATCTACATAGGAAGTTACAAAATATTCTAGAAATTACAGTATATATCGATGATATTGAATTGATGTATTTTACATTCACGAAACATCGATTTTCACTTTCCTGTGCTGGGCTTCTCTTTCATTTTTTCAGTACGATTGAATGTCTCAAAAATAGATAGAATTGTGTAGAGAGCATTTACAAGTAAAACGCCGTTATAATGAACCTACGAGGATGAACGGCTCTTTCGCTAATTGACATTTATGATATATTCATTACCTAAGATAAACATAAATTTATATGGCTAATTTGCCTTAGACGCCCATCCAGTCCTCGCTGATTTTTGAGAAAACACAACTTTGTTGCAAAATCAAAACCATCTCTACTCTTCATTGTATTGTAATAAGCAAAACACAAGCATCTAATACTACTGTACATCATGTCAGTAGATAACTATAGATACAAGACAAGGCTTCACTCCTTGATTGCAAAGGGTCCTGTCCCTTCTCGTAGAGCATGGCAGGATTCGATCCTTTCCTACATTACACAACATTGTTCCGTTGACAATGATGTGTTCAAAAGCGAAAAGAAGAAATCATTCTTCGTCTCTCCTCTTCCAGTAAACGTTGTCCCCAAAAAGAGTCTATTGGATGAGCTCCGTACAGAAGAGAATGGCTTCATTCCAATCGTTTTTGCAGCATACATGAATTGTCCGAGTGATGTGCTTGCAGCAATGTGCCACTTGTTTCCTCAGGGTGCTACTGTTCCATACAAGGATGGATCGCTTTCACTTCATTTAGCAGCTAGACAGGCGACTGGTACTGCTGGATCTGGAAAACCTGACCCACATGCAAATGATAACTTGAGAGGTATTTCTATTTTGGTTGAGGCATATCCTATGGCCTTGATCAAGAGAGACGAAGAGGGAAGAACGCCGCTTCACATTGTCCTTGAGAATCATGCTGCTACCAGACACGTAGAGCTTGTTGAGCGTCTTGGAAGAGCTGTTGATGAGAAGGTGTGGAGATATGAGGTTGAGGCTCCTTCTGAAGAAGAGGAAGAGCTTGTAAGATTGCCTGTTCCGACTGTTGTCAGAGAAAAGTTCCCAGATGAGGAGGAGGACATGGACCTTCCTGATTACTACGTTCCTGCGTCGGCTATGGCTATTCCTGATAGATTGAATGGTGCTTTGCCAATCCATTATGCAGCAAAGAATGGTGCTCCGAAGGAAGTTATCAGTGCTTTGATCAAGGGATTCCCACATTCAGCTGCTGCTGAAGATCATTTGGAGAGAACCCCTCTTCACTGGGTCTTTGGTGCTGGAGGAACTAATGTTCCTACTGGATATGCTCATGAGACTATTCCTATGCATCATTTCCACCGTTCCTCGAATATCATCAATGTCTTTCTTGAGCAAAAACAAGATATTAAATTTGATCTTTGTAGAAAGAAGGATATGCATGTTTCTGGCAGACCTCATAGAACCCCGCTTCATTACGCTATTGAGCTTCTGTCAAATAATATTTTGAGTCCTGCTCCTTCTCGTGGAGATGGTAAAGGACCAGCTTCTTGCCTTACCATCAAAAGTCTTCAGACCTTGATCAACCGTAACAAAGAAGCATTGTTGGAAAAGGACGCATTGGGACTTACCCCACTTCATATCTTGTTCCGCTCTGCATTCCAAAATAATAGCTTGGAGTACACCAAGATGCTTCATATTGTTGAGACTGGTGCTGTTAATGTTGAGCCTCCAAAGGAGCCATCTTATTTTTCTCCACCAGCTGTTCTTCTTGATTTACTAATGGAGGAAGTAGAAATTCTTGAGTCCGACCCAAACTTTGAAAGAACCCAATATACTTCAATCAAGGCTGCTTCTGATGTTGTGGACCTTCGTGGATTATTGCCTCTTCATTATGCTGTTTTGGTTGGAGCTACCCCAAAAGTAATCAACCAAATGATTGCTAAAAACCCAAAATCTTTGACCCAGTTGTCCAAGGGGAACAGTGCAAAGGATGATAAGTTCATTCGTAAATACTATGATTTTGTGGCTGAGAACAATCCACTCTTTGTTTCAAGTTTCGAAGCTTCTCGTACACCACTTCATATGGCATTCGCAAGTCCTTACATGACTAAATTGTACACCACCGAATTGATTTCTAATCTGCTGCGCTTCAAGGCAGTTGTGGAGGTAGACGACCACGAAAACCTTGATTCACTTGGAAATCCAACAAAGAAGTCCAAGAATCTTGATATTAATGGAACTATTGCTCTCAAGATGCAAGATGCTGGTGGAAACACTCCACTCCATCTTGCAGCAAAGAATAATGCTTCCTTGGAAATGCTTCAATTCCTCATGAAGTACGATAGTGAAGTCTGCATGTTTCCAAATAACAATGGACAGTTGCCTTTGCATTTATTGCTCGATAAGAATTTCCTTTGGGTCAATGCTGATCTTGCCCTTGCACACAGTACCAAGGATTATTCGAAATCCGATGTCTATGCTAGTCAGCAGACTCCTGAATTTAGAGAGAAGGTTCGTGATTTAGCAAAGAAGCAAACCATGGTTATGAGAATGCAAAAATATGATTTGTGTGGAGCTGTTTTTGCACCAACTACAGGATGGACTGGGGTAACCGATGAAGAGGTGACTTTATCCGAAAACAATTGCAACATCATGAAGAAGATTAACATGTTTGGTTCTGCGATTCTTAGACATAAGCAGAGTCTAGCATGTGTGGACAATATTCATGGAATGTCCTGTATTCAGATTCTTGTTGCTTTCAATGCAGCTCCGTACAAGGTTCTTGTGGATGTATTGAAGGCGTGCCCAGAGTCAGCTCTTGGAAAGACCTCTAAAGACAATTACTCCGTATTTGATATTCATATGCTCAGAAAGTCTATTCCAAATGAAGTGCGCAAGGAAGAAATTGATGTAAGTATTCGTTTCTACAACTTATTTCCAGCACCAATTTTCGTTTAATTTTCTAACCAACTTCTTCTTTGTCAGGCTTGGAAAGCTGTGAAGGAACTTCTTTTTGCTTACTGTGTTTTCCCTCTTGATGTGTGCGCTAGAACTACCAGTGGACCAATTCATAACGCTCGTCAGGAGAAGGAACTTCTCACCTCTTTGGAAAACCAGCTCCTTGCTGAAATCTCAGGTGAAGGGAACCTTTCAATGCATACTCGTGATAATCATCCAGTAGATCCTATTCATGTAAAGTTGGGATTCTTTGACAAATTAAAGATGGCTGATGATCAAAAAGATGATGAACTTTCTGTTGTCACTGAGAGATTCTGGGTATTCATTGCTACTTTTGTCAATCTTGCAAATCCTATGGATCAATATGCATCATACATTGAAAGTATTCTTGAAAAATTGACTTTTACTCAGATGGAACGGCTCGTAAAGATGGAAATGCCTTCTTGGGCTTTCAAGCGTCTCTTTACTCTTGAGTGGGATACGTTTGGATACACCATCGACAATTATGCAAATATTTATGCAAAGGTGTACTTCCACAAGTATTACAACTTTGCTGGCCTTTATGATTTCACTCCAACCTCCAATACCTCCATCCTTCTTCATCGTGGAAGCACCAATCAGTCCGTCAACATTCTTGCTACTAGAAAAGAATTCAAGATGTTGAAGCCTGCTGATGCAGCTTCTGATTTCTCATGGATGTTTGATCCAGCGACAGATGTGAAGAAGAGATCTGATTATTCTATTGAGGAGAGTAAGGTTGTTTTCAAATTTATGACGAATAGATATGACTATGAGAGAGAGATCAAGTGGAGAAAGGAGTTATGCAACGAAGATTCAAAGGCTGGAATCAAAGATGACATCGTACCAATTCTTTCCCATCTTGATCCAACCGCAATTGATGGAGAGATCGACAAGAAATATGCTGAGGAGCGTGTTGGAGCAAGATTCAAGGCAATGCCCCTTTACTCCAAGGAAATTGCATCTGGTCAAACTATCGACCTCACAGTCTATCCATATGCACTTGTTTTCCCATACGCAGCTGGCGGGACAATGCAGGATTCTATGACTCGAGGAACCTTGACACCTTCCGAAGCAAAACTTTGTGCATACAAAATGGGACTTGTGCTAGACGAATTGCACCAGTGTGGACTTGTTCATGGCAGTTTCTCTCCAAAAAATATTCTAGCTTTCTTTGAAGGTGAAAAGGGTGAGGAGCACTTGAAGCTTGGAGGTCTTTCTTCTGTAACACCTATGGATCAAGACCTATACAAGCAAGGTGCTATCTCTGCTGGTGGAAAGTGTCTCTTTGATTACACAGCACTCACACCAGAAATGTTTATGAAGGTGAATACAACACAGCTTCAAAAATACAACATTTACTGGCAACTTGTACGTGAAATTGAGGGTGTCACAGTCTCTGAAGAAGTTATCAAGCCGCGATTTGATCCAATTACTAGCGAAACCTATGTCTTGAAATGCTACTGCAATCACGAGAAGGCTATGGCGCTTATCAACTCATTACCTTATGATCTTGCGAGCTTTGATAGAACAGTTGATGTATGGGCATTTGGAGTGTTACTTTTCACTCTTCTTTCTGGAGGAGAATCTCTTTTCCAACCTAATCAGAGAACTGGACGCGTTACTTCTATGGAACTTCTTGCAAAATGGGATGCAAATGTTGCAGAGTCTATTGTTTCGCAGTACATCCCAGATTTGGCTGCTCAGGATCTGCTCCTTCATATTCTTGTACCAAAAGAGGATAGAGAGAAACTCTCTATGAAGACCATTCTTTCACACCCATTCTTTTCAGATGAGATCCATGAGGAAATTGTCCTGATGCTTGAGAAGGCTAAGGAGGAGAGAAATACTATCTTAAAATTGAAGAGAAGAGAAGCTGAGAGCAAGAATGAATTTGACAATGTTGAACCACTTCATATTGGAAGACTTACAATGAAGAATCAGCTACGTATGACCAACTCTGCTCATCAGGCAATCAAGGAGTGCTTTGACAAGTCTGGAATCTTCACCAATACTGCACCATACACTTACATGCTTCTTCCATATGAACTTACTCCAAATGCAGAGGACCGTCTATTCCCAAAGTCGAACATGGAAATGGATATCGCATTACGTCTTGGACGCCAGCTTTTGGATTTATGCAAAGTTGTTGGTTTCGCTGCTTGTTATAGTGAGACCCTTTCAACCAAGAGCAAGAGTTTCCAGAAGTTCCTTTCTAACCTCTTCTTGGTTGATGATGCAGATCTTGCTGAGATTGGACAAAAGCTCTTGGCTACTTTCCACCTTGATAGAAAAGATTACAACGAGGTAGCAACTAAATTTGCTATCCTTGTGAAGGATATTGTGAACAATGATCCAGATACTTTCATCACTAATCCAATGAAACCTGTCGTTGATCTTCTTTCACATTTCATCACCAACATTTTGAATACTTTCAGTGTCACTGGACTCGCTCACATGTACCTCGTAGATGAATTTTCTTCATCTATTGCATGGGATCCAGCTATTGAGTCTCCGTACCCACATGTTTTCAAGGAACATGTTTCGGATGTGGTACTAAAGGCTTTGCCATACATGCATGCATGTGTATCTAGTGGATTGTGCGCTGAAGATGGACCTGAAGGACTACTCAAGATCTTGGCAGAAGGACTGTATCCTGAGGAAGTACCGGAATCATGGGACAGTGTATTCGCTGGAATTCCAACCATTCCAATCAAGAGAAGAATGGTTGCAGAGGCGAAGATTCTGCACCAAGTTTGTCATCAAATGATTCCAAAGGATTCTCCAATTGCATTGAATGGGGAGTCCGAGCCTCAATTCTTGAGCAGCCTTTATTCTCACATTGATAAGGGAAAGACTTATGCTGGACTCCGACCAATCACCGACGACACTGGAACCATGTGGGTTTCAGTTGAGAGTAGAAGAACATTGCTCTTGGAGACAGCTGAGGAGTCTAGACCAGAACGCATTTACGAACTCTATGCTCGTGAAGAAGCTGAGATGGATAAGATGGAGCAAAAGGATATCCGCATTGCTCAGCTAGAGAAGGAACTTCGTAGATCTCAGAGAAAGATCGAAGAATTCCGCAAGATTGAAATTTAAGTAAGATGATATGTTGGAGTAATTTTTTTCATTATTGAGAAGGGACACTTAATGATGGATAGATATTACCACCAAATTTGTGCAGTAATAATGTATGTGGAAAGAATCAGTAAATAAATAGTAATCAATTTTTCGAGATAAAACAAACAACATAGTAGTTCTTAGCTAGAATAACTGTAGTATATCTTCAAACCTCACAATTCCTCACTAGGTCCGATGTATTCGCCTCCTCGAGACACAAGAAATTGTGACATTGGATGATCTTCTCCGTGAGTTTGAATAGCCAAGTAAAGAGCAGTACCACCTCTTCCTCCATTGGTTCTCGCATTCACATTCACTTGTCCATGTTCTAGTAGAATTTTGGCAACGTCCACATTTCCAACGCGCGCAACTTCGTGTAAGACATTGTAATCATTATGATCTATTCTACGTGACCAATGAGGTCTTGCTTGAAGGATATGTTTAAGAGTATCAATGTCATTCTTCAAAGCAGCATTTAGTACATCTTTTGGTACCAATGTAGAATCATCATTATTCAATCCTGGAATGGAAATATCTCTAGCATCCTCTACACCCAAAGCACGTAAGTATTCAGTGACAGGATGATTCTCGGAAAGAAAAGTCTTGGCAAGAAACATAGAATTAGGTCCATCTCCATTCTCATTTCCAATGTTAGTCTTTGGATCAATCTTCACCACTTCAACAAAGTATCTGATAAAGTCCAGTTTTCCCCTTACAACCGCTTCATGTAGAATGGACCAACCATTGTGATCCTTTTGAGACAATCTTGCCGGATCCTGGTGAAAAACTTGTGCAATTGCCCCCAAATCATTTTTATTCAACATGTCTGTAAGAGATCTAGCTGGTCCATCATCTTGCTTCGGAGCAGGATCTACTTTCTTGGCACCTTTGGAAATCAAATACTGTACAACAGGATGCTCTTCATCTTCCAACAAAGCCAAGACAAGAGACAATACACTCTGTCCAGAATTCACTTGTGCATTCACATCAGTTAACTCGACATTACAAATCAATTTCACGATATCTAACGCACCAGTTACGGCCGCTTCATGCAAAATCGTCCAACCATTTTCATCACTTTCAAGAACTAAACTAGGATTAACATCCAAGATCCGTTCCACTTCCTTGACATCCTTGGCATACAATGCACTCTTGACATCGATCCAATTCGGTCTCAAAGGCTTGACACCCTTTTCTTTCAAATACGTCACCATGGGATGTTCTTCATTCTTCAAAGATCGTCGTGCAATATCCAATGGTGACATGTAAGAAACAACCTCATCATTCTTGTCTAGAATTTCAATAGGTTGTTGAATGTCTACTTTGCCATAGGTCAGTAGTGCATCTGCAGCCTCGACTAGTCCATGTGAGACTGCTTCATGAAAGATTGTGTATCCGTTATGATCAGTGATTTGTGTCCATTCTGGATGATTAGATAGGATTTCTTGAATAGTTTGTATGTCTGATGTTCCCACTGCTACTCGAAGTTGTTTGAGTTGAAATGTTTCCGTTTGAATGATTTCTTCTTCTTGTTGTTGTTGTTGTTCTGATTCTGCTTCTTCTTGTGGAGAAGATACTTCTGTATCAATGGAAGCTACTGGTTCTTGAGAGACATTGTTGGTAGCACGAAAGTTACTTGTAGTGGTGGTAGAAGAAGAAGTGTCAGCTTTGAGTTTGATGCCAGTGAGTTCTTGAAAGATCTCTCCTTTGGGATCGAGATAGAAGCCAAAGAGTCCGAGACTTGTCAAGGCAAGGACTGCCACTGCTTTAGAACTAATCATGATTTTAAATAGAACAAGATTAGTGTACTTTGTCTGTATTAGATTGAAAGTGAACTAATTAAGGCAAGTTCAAAGAATTATGAAGAGATAGGTTGTGAAGAGCACTGATGCACAAACGCAGTTATTTAGGTTTAGGGTTCTCAGGGTCCGAACAGTGTTGAATTAGTCGTATTGATATGTTTAGACAGATATCAAAAAGCCTCATTTGACACGAAACATTAACGGCTACAGAAAACGAATGAAACTTGAAACACAAAACAACGAGAAGAGAGAACTACTGTATTTTCATCATTGTACGTATCATCTATTATATTGTTTTATGATAACGTATGATCTGACTCTGTGTCTATAGTCTCAAGCTAGCTTCAATATCCCCAACCTATAATGAGAAGAGCCCCAAGTAAAAAGAGGAAACCAGTTCCTTTTCTCTCCATCTCTTTCTGTGTACTTGTGACCGTTTACCTATTCTTGAGCAAGCCAGATACATCTAATACAATAGAAAATGACTTGAAAGCTTTCTTATCGTCACCAGAAGACAATGTAGATACTTCATCGTATACATATCCTACCACATATGAAAACTTTGATGTCAATCACAGAGATGATTCTGATGGCAGTGATGGACAGGATGATGACAAGTTTCATAATGACGAGAATGATCAAGAAGAAGAAACAGAAGAAGGACAACTGCAACAACAAGAAATAGAAACAGAAGCAAATGTCGACACTCTATCAAATGAGAACAAGACAGATTCACATATGAAAGAACAAGTAACTTCTACTACACCGACACAGAATCTTGTACAACTCAATACTGTCAACACTACACTCTACCCAATGTACGTCACTGCCTGTTGTGGCATTGGACATCGACTATCACGTATACTACCCGTAATGGTCTATGCCAATCGTCATCATCAATCGACCAAAATCGTATTGCAGGAAGTACCCTGGTCAGCACTATTCAATGATACAACCCATGCCAAAAATGATGTCATAGGAGAAGGATACGATGAAGGCAAACGACAAGGTTTACTCATTCAAAATGGTGTACCACAAGAATACTGGAGGGAATACAAATATACAACTTTTGAAAAGACACATACTGTTTTGGATAGATACTTTAGAGATTGGTTCTATAGCCCTATTTTGAATACATTGTTGCATCATTTGCAAGAGAACATGACTCCTGTTGTCAAATCGTATTTTGATCCATTGTATCAACAACTTTCCTCAAAAGAGGAAGATTCAGTGTCCATGTGTTTTCATTTACGACAGGGGAATAATGAGACGGGTGATTGGCAAAAGAAGAAATGGAGACATGTCAATACGGAACATGTACTCAATACTACTTTACTGGAAATGCAATCTTTTGTACATTCTCAAAATGCTACTCGGGCAAAGATATTTATTGCAAGTGATTCGGAAGATATAAGACCATGGTTTACTTCTAGAATACCAGATACATGGGATGTAGTTCAGCCAGCTAAAACAATGCCTCGACCCGAGAATGGAGTATGGTTTGGAGAAAGTGGATCACTTACTGCCAATGTATTAAATCAAACGATGAAAAATGAAGCCATGGCAGAGGCTTTGGCAGATGTATTTGCGCTTGGTGCATGTAATGCTTTATTGATTCCAAATTATAGTTCCTTTACGTATGCTTCCATTGCCCTAACTAGAGCCCGCGGTAATAGTGTTTTCTTCTTGGGCAAAGATAAATATCACGACATGACTGAATTTGAAGATGGAAGAGAAATGCTGCCAATGGATAATTCATAGTTCGTTTAAAGTATTGGTCTCATAACTTCCTTTGTATGATTAGCAAGCATAAATTAAAAATGAAGCTACAGCTACAATCAAAACAGGTATCCATTTGTTGAGAATACTAGAAGCAGCACTGCATTGTCCTCCCTTGCCTTTCAAAGGAACATCGACTCTATCATACTCCATTCTCTTACACTGAAAATCTTCCAAATCACAAACCCACTTTCCACACCTACCGAGCTCACTACATAGATATCTAGCTGAGTTCTCAAAACAAAAGGAACCGTCATACTTGAATATAGGGTCATCGGATTGAAGAGAAAGCTCGAGACAACTGCATCCTGTGATATTCATTACCTCACTCCGTAGAAGATCATTGATGAGGCAAAACTCAGAACACATGACTTCATGAATTCTTTGATCCATCATTGCGGACTCATGCGTACCAGAGTTTAAAAGAGGCAAGGTCGTGAGACTCTGTTTACACAAAATTCCACTTGACTCCATGACTTCGCCCTGTGTGGGAAACAACTTGCCGGCGAGAAAGAGAGAATGCGACTTTTCATCGAATCTCATTGCCTTCCATAACTTTGAATTCGATCGATCTACATTTACAAGTGCTTGCAGAAATGGCGAAGAGAGTTGTCTTTTATATGTTTCTGCTTTCCAGCTGTGAAATGCCTCCATGTTGCAGACATTTTTTGAGTCAAGCTGCATTATTCAAATGGCCGAAGATCAGACAATGCATCGAAAATAGAAGGTGCTCGTAGGTCAAAGCAAATCAAATTTGACAGGAATGAAATTTTCAAAATTGAAAATTTCCATTTCCACCACAGAAGGAGAAGTGCGGCTTTTCTCTAGACTATCAAAAGAGTCATATGTTTTTGATAAATCTATTGATTCCTTTCAACACACTGCAACAATAATAATTGAATAGATGCGATACTTCACCGATTTTTAATTTGAACAAAACTTGGACAGACAACTAACTAAACTAGCAAAGAACTGTTTAATAAAGTATGGGAAAGAGTAGTAAAAGCAAAGGCAAGAAGTTAGCAAAGCAAGAGCGAGCTATGCACCTGAAGAAGGTAGAGGTGTGGAAGAAGACAATGTGTAGAATCGACACCGAAGTTCATGATAGTTTAGGAGACTTATTTACAAATGGCAGAAAACGTGAACGAATCCGACTTTTAGAAGATCAATTGCAACTTACTCTGAATACTGAAGAAGCTTTTGCGTTCATCAATCGATATCAGTCTTATAAAACTGAACTATCTACAGTATGTTCCGCTCTACTGCTCGAACAATTACTTTTATCGAACTATATTCAAGCTTCCAACTCCTTCAATGAAATGATGAACTATCCCTTGACTGATGAATTTGGATGTCTAATCAAGCAATTTTCGAATTTGTTGCTTCTGTGGATAGAGGGAGAAAATGTTGATAGAAAGGATGCAATTGCTAAGGTTACTGAGTATGCGTTTAAAGTCATCCATAGACATGATCATATAAATCTTTTCTGGATATTGCTTCTAGAAAGGACTTTCACTGTTTTGATTCGGCAGCCAATTACCGAGAAGCATTTTGAAAAGGTAGAATTGCTTTCATTAGCGATGTTGAGGAATGATGGTAAAGGCGAGTTTAAGAATGCTTGGACGAAAGTAGCACAAACATTTTTAGTATACTCCTATATTGATAAAGTACGCTTTTATTTCCTTGGAGGTCAAAAACAAGTCCAAATTCAAGCAATCCTTGAAAAGGTTCGAAATATGAGGCCTGTGTTCAACCAGTTATCATTGGGAACTTGGTCTTTCGCTTATTCTCTCCTTGATTCTTACACTTTTATGTGTAAAAAGGATGAATACTCAACGGAAGAAGCCAGGTATATCACAAATAAATTCATCGAGCCATTGGAAAAGTACATTGCCTCACGAAGTAGATATGCACAAAAACTATTCACACATGCTGCGACGAGGATACTCTAGAGCTCGAAGGTCTTGTATGTCAAGGATGTCGAGTGGTTTCTTACTGCTGCAAATATCATCAACGCCTCAATTACCTTCATCACGAGAAGACAGGTACTAAAGGTCTAGGCCATAAGCAATTATGTCCTGTATTTAAGACGTATCGAAGAAAGAGGGATAATGCTGATACCTCAAAGCAAGGTCATCTTGATAGAAAGTTTCAGAGAGCATGTAAGAGGTTCTTACGAGGAACAGTGGAATCTGTGTGAAGCAGAGACATGATGCTACAAGATGGAAACGCATCTATTTCACTATAACAATAGAAAGAAGAATAGTCAGAGTAAGTAGATGTCTACAGAAAAGTAATTGCCAAGAGATCAAACCTATATTGTAATTTCCAATTAACATATTTACTATTTGAAATGAAATCTTTCTCTGTCACGTACAATAGAGTTTTGATTCATGATATTTACACTTTGTAGGTGGCAAAACTTTCTTCGCAAAAACATTCAATGTGAAGGAATACTTGAGCGAGGCTTACCTCTAAATGGGCAGAAAACGTTTTTAACAAGTCGGACTGAGCAACTGCAACTTACTCCAATTACAGAAGAAGCTTCTGCTTTTATCAATCATTATCAGTCTTATGAATTCGGGCCATCTGGAGTATGTTCCGTTTAACTGTCCAAACAACTTCTTTCAGCGAACTACATTCAAGCTTCCAGCACCTACAATGATATGATGAAGTATCCCTTGATTGAAGAACGCAGAAGTCAAATGAAACCTTTTTCAAATTTATTGCTATTGTTGTTGAACGTGAAAGAAACTGATCATAGAAAGAAAAGGCCTTGAATGGATTAAGTCAGCACCAACTTTTCAAAACAGTAGAATTTCTTTCATCAGCGATGTTGAGGAATGTAGATACTGATACATTAAAAACTTTTTACTCTAAGAATTTTAAAAATCAAGAGTCAGATATGTTTTTTACAACTTTCAACTTTGGACCCAATCTGTGTACTTAGAGTACAATAAGAAGTGTACTACTTCTACTTTTGCTTAGTATTACATGGTACTCCTCGGCATTTTTTGTCATGATAATCCCAAACGTACTTTTCCAAGTCATCCTTCATGGTGTAGTTCAGAAAGAGTTTTCCATTCCATTTCCCATTTGTATTGCGAACCACAGGCTCCCACAAATGATCCACTGACGAAGCTCGCGAGATATCATAATCTTCACCCAATATTGCATGCCAAGTTCTCTCGAAACCGCAACACATTCTTCTGCTACTTGGCTTTTTTACATTTTTATTTGGATGATATACTCTATCTCTCAATGTAATCAGTTTTTGCTTATCTATTGAAGATATCCTCTCTTTCCGAACCGCGAAGCAAGCTCCCGATCGACCAACCACACTTGTAGTTTCCGAATATGGCAATTCCATTATGTCAAATATGTCTCTGCCATACGTCTGAATGTACGGTAGTGTAGAATTGATATTTATAGCATGAATCCTTGGTCCAAACATGAGTAAACCACTTCCATCTTTCTTCTCTGCCCATTGTTCTACTGTTTCCACCAACTGAGCAGACGTCCAAAAAGGAGAATGCTCAGCGTCCAAATACTTCACCCTACCTGATCCAAGAAGTACATCGCTTTGTACAAACACAGACACATCATATGGATCGTCGTGATCTTCCATCATAGTTGTCAGATATGCTGTACATTCTTCTGATCCAGAATTTATAAATGGTCTAGAGTACTTCGAAACGTTTTGAAGGCATGTTTCATAGACAATAATATCCCAGTTGGACGGTAGAGTATGTATCCATTGAATTTGTTCAATAGGTTCTCTACAATGAACAATGGTGAATCTGTATCTCAGATTACTGTTCTTGCTTTTATGAATATCCACAGCATTCTCGAGATACGATTGAACTTTTCTCTGAACATTTAGGGGTTGGTCTTTCATCATATTTACAATCTTTTTTGCATTAGAGTCCAGTCGATCTTCTAACGGTATGTAAGACTGATTCTTGTCTGCTGTCATGATGAACGAGTTGCTCACTATGAATGTAATACATGCCGAGAATAAGCAAATAACATATCCTAATATGATATTCTTTGAGCAAATTTTCCCCCTCATGCTTTGACAAAATATTGCTATATGTATTCTCAATGCAGCATATATCAACTTGTATCTCAAGACTACTATATTATCTGTTCAAAAATGATGCTTTATACTTTTAGCGCTCCTATTCTTTGTTCATGTTGAAACAAAAAGTGTGTAGATGGGAACAAAGTTGACTGATGATGATGAAAGTGAAAGCCTTGTCTCAAGTCTTCTTTCAGCGAGACACTCCCATGTCAAAAAGCTAAATTACTAAATGACGCCATAGTAAAAAAATTTCTTTTGATTTCACATTTGATAAAATGAAATTATCATTTTCTCAAATCTCAAACATTATTTTCATACAATCTTAAATATAAACCTAACCATTATATTATTATAACTTACTCTTCAGCATCAAACTCCTCTTCATCATCACCGACATCTCTCCACTGATCTGGAATCAACTCTTCTGGAATACGAATATTTGAACGGAAACTGCCAATCAAATGTTGATCACTGGTATACTTTTGCGGTACGAAAGATATTGACTCTACTGGATAATCTTCCAGTATTCTACGCTTGCCATTCGCAGCCCAGATGGTCATACCGTCTTTGCTGTATATTTCGACGTTATAACTTCTATTTCCATCCTCGTCTTCAAAGATGTCATCAACACCACATGGCCAAACTAAGCCATAAATTGCATAATCTGGATGATCCAATGTATAGATACTGCCATCAGATGTCCAGTTGGTATTATCCCCATCTAGTGGAGACTTTTCATCGATTGCTTCATCTTCTCTTGGCCAATAGGTACATCCAAGGTTTGCGTTCATGGGATAAGGATGTTCTTCTAGGTCATCCTCTGCAGTCAAGTATTTTTCTTTGTTTGCGTTCATTTCAAAAATTGGTACAAAATCATCTGAAGGCAAAGGTGGTACAAATTCTTCAACATGCGTTTCCCAATCGTTCTCCCACGCTTCACCATAATCAATGAATACTTCTTCACCAGGTTGAATATCTCTAGTTGCAACCACTTGAAATGACAACCCACGTTTTCCTTGCATCACTTTTTGTTTAATTTCATCCGGAGTCAATTTCAACCAATCTTGAGTATCAGGATCCCACTCTGTACCCCATTCCAGTTTTGCATTTGGTCCACGAAGAGACTTGTCTGGATTGGCATTGTATTTTGCACAGTCTCCTCCCCAATCTTTACGATCAGAACAATGGTTGATCAAAATACCATTGGTCTGTGGACACATCATCATATTTGTGTCTTGATGTGAGAAGCAGTAGTTGTACAGCAGTTGTTTGCTTGATTCGGTGTAAATCTTTTCCCCATCTGAATTTTCACTCTTGATCAAAATAGGCTTATCATCTTCATCAATTTCAAATTCATAAATGTCTAGCAAATTTTTACCCATAATCATCAACATCGGCATGGGAACAATAACGCCCCCCTTGGGAATGAAACGTTGCGCAAACGCACCATGACCAGCATCAGGAAGTGTCGACACTTGGGGAACAAGATGATCAAGACAGACTCCATTGGTTTGAATCCAATCAATAGATCGATCTTGAATTGTGTCCTGCGCTAGAAAATCAGCAATATCATTTTGATCATCCGCCTCTTCCACAGTATCATCAAAGTCTTCTCGACTGGTTGGAATCACTTGACTGACTCTCTTATCAAAATGCTTCACAACACCTTGCATTACTTTCAATACTCCATCTGTAATTTCAGTATCTGACAATCCATCCTTGATTTCCTGAAGGATATTTCCAGCTTTGTAAAAGTCGTCTTCTCTCAAGACATCACCCCCAAACAAACGAGTATCCAACCATTCTTCACCGTAATCGCAGAACAACTCTTCTCCCGCATCAATTTCACGCGTAGTTCGGAACAAAAATCCAGGCTGATAAGAATATGCTCCCATACCTGGACTTCCACCATTACGATTGGTCATGGCATCATTGTATTTTGGTCCTTCCCAAGGTTTTACATTTTTGAAATAGGTGTGATAATTACAGAGTGCCCCGAGATTCATGACGTTTTCCATGACTTGATGCGCTTCAAATTCTCCCTGACCACTTCCATCCCAGAAGTAATTGTTGTGATTCCAAGGTATAGCATCGGAATTTTCATAGCCTAATACAGATGCATGGAGTTCAGTATCAGTTACGACGAGACTTGGTGCATCGGCTACTTCTGTGACTTTTTCTTTTTCCTTGAGTGGAACTGTGGTATAGATTCCGAATCCAGCGTTAGGAATAGAAGATTCTGCAAGATAGAGACTGCAAGTTGGTTTGTATGTGACTGTTTGTAAAGAAGAAGATAATTTTGAAGGTGGAACTTGTGAGGAGGAGGAACATGTGTCTGGATCAGCTGCAGTACATGTCTGTTCTTCCGAGTTAGTTGGTCGACTCGCATTGACTGCCAAAAGAAGACAGAGGGCTTTCGTGAGTCTCATGATTGCTTTCAGTGTAGTTATTGCTATGATTTATTTTCATAGAACTACCAATAGTACAATAGAAATATCATTTTTGTTTAGGTTTATGATTTTGATCCTCATTCGAACATAGCCGTTAGAACGGTTGAACATATCCTTTCGCCCCAAGTAATCACGGATACCAGCTATCTTTAGGCTTCCCACACTTGCCAGGGCTTCTTCCCTCCCATTTCTATCGTGTGTTTGGTGTACGAATGGGTATGAAAAGTACGTACCTTTGGACAAAAAACTATCTGCCGACACTGAGAAGGGGAATGCAAAGACGGGGCAGAAAAGAATACAAAAGAAGGTAGTCAGGGATGCCGTTCGTAAAGACCAAACTTGGATCCATACCTTACTCATAATTCGAGAGAACATAACCTTATCATCCCATTTGCAAGCCTGGAGATACAATGAATATCCCTTCTAGATCCCATATTTCATCTTCTACCCGTCAGCTGTGTTGTGCAGACGACTCTCCTCATATGGAAACGAGAGACAGACGGATTGATCATGATGGTGATATGTTCCTGGAAAAACTTGAAATCAGGCACGATCGAATGGTAAAAGCAAAATCAGCTCTAATCAAAGGATACAGTTATGATTGCTTATCACCATGCCCTACCAGTACTAGTAGACCTGAAAACTCCTCTTCAGAAGGAGAAGAACAAGATGATGAGCTTACATCATCACTAGTGCTTCGACAACTGTCTACTACGTACCAGCATCAACAACGAAAAAGAGAAACCCAGAAGCCCCTAGAGTCAGAACAAGTGCAGTCAAATGTGTTGACTGAAAATATAGGAACGGCATCTTGTTTAGATTCCTTCCTTCGAGCTTGTGATGCTATTGCTAGGGCAATCATAGAGGAACTTGAGACGAATGATGATGAAAATGATAAATGTACAAGATGTAATGATAATAGAAGAAGAAATAATACGATAGGAAGAAAGGTCGTTAGGTTTGACTTGTCAAGGAATACAATATTTCTTTTCTAGATTCATATAATGTAGACTAGGTCATTGTATTGTAAAGAAAAAGTAATTAATAGACTACTATTTCGATGATACTACAACAAGTTACAGGAGTATCTCTAAATTCAAAAGAGATAAAATACATTTGTTTTATTTCAAAGTTCAATTGTAAGCTTACAATTTACTTTCAAAGTTTGATAGTCGTATATGATAACCTAAATATCATCACTGAAATACGTATAAAGACGTTGATCAAGATCATAAGGTCATGACATGCATTCAAAATAATAAAATTTTCTATATTTATACAATGTAAAACAAGTTGAGATGAAATGGAAATGAATCTAAAAAGCTTCATGGTAGATCTACTCTGATCTGCCTTGAATAGGTTTGGATGTGATATAAAAGAAGAGAACATAGTGCAGAGTTCATACATTCTCAGTCAAATTACGCAGTGGATTGCATTGTTCTACTTCTTCGATGCAACACTGAATACTTTCTATTGCATTGCTGAAAAGATCCATCGTATTGTCAACGTCTGCTAAAATGGTGTCGACAGCTGTAGAGATTGTCGAGCATGAAACGAACAATTCTGAATCCTTTACAAGTGAACGATCCTTGATGTATGGTTTCACATGCTGAGGATCAGTAATTTCAGAAATGTTATCAGTCCCCTGATATGTGAGATCTAAGCAGTGTTCAAACTGGCAGATCACGTCTTGGAAAAGATCATCAATGTTGTTTGAGCGGTCAAGCAACTCATTATAGCTTTGGCATCTATGATATGAAGTTTCTCTCTCTACACTTTGAGCAGGGTCGGTGATAATAATAGAAGGAACACCTTCTTGTGAGCAAGTTGTTTTAGAAGATACCATCCCTCTTCTGCATGCAAATTGATTCCATGCAACTTCTGCTTCTTGCTCGTATGCTTCAGGAAGAAAAACACTACGGTAACTAAATGATCGAATGGACATGTTGTAATGAGAATTGTTTAATGTACTCGTGATTCTTTTCTTGAACAAAAGAAATTATGAGGAAAGACTTAATATGTATTTGGATTTAGCATATCGAATTATTGCTAAAAGGAATAAGAGGAACAAGAACACACAATAGGAATAGGAATGGGAATGGGAAGGGGAATGGGACTTAAAAGATTAAACCAAAACAAGGAGTATTTCACATCAAATGGTCTCTTTGTGATGTACAGCATCGATCAATCGCGCAGATTGAATCATGTTTAGACCAAGGAAACCTTATGCGAAGCCTAAAGAGAAGGCTGCATTTTACCTTCTATTTTTTATCTATCTGCTTCTGGTCTGCAATGGGAATGGGAAGGGGGAATAGGGAGGGGAATGGGACTAAAAGATGAAACTAAAAAGCAAGGCGTGTCACTAGGAATTGATCGCTTTGTGATGTTCATAAATGCAGCTATTGATCTTAGCTACAAGGTAGCTGAACTAAGCAAGAGATTCTCTGTACTGTAATGTAAGTACGATACAAATAGGGAGGAGAGATAGTACTGACGATGACCGACAACAAAAAGCAAAAATTTCTACAAAATGATGCAAGATGAACACTTATAGGTTATGAGCCTTACCTTGAATTCGACGTGATTGTCACTGTCATTGGTTCTATTTAAAGAGAGAATAAGTTGCTAAAAAGTTCTTGCTTCGCAAAATGAAAGTGAAAGAAGGTAAAAACTGGTAAATCGGGGCTTTTCCACTTGAAGGCCAAACCACGCACATGCATTTCTATTACGAGTATGCATACCTTACTACATTTAGTATTCAAGTAGAGTGATATACTCTAGAAAGGAATTGATCGCTCTCAATTGGTTATAAAAATTAACTTCTTCTGACGGAAGAACATGAATCATACGCGTAGTAGGAAATGAAACATAACAAGTAAAAATTTAAAAAACTTGATGTAATATTTCTTAAGGTACTAATAGTATCTGACTTCGGCCATTTTCTTTTTATAATGTACATGTGAATTTGATATATTTCTCTGGTAACCCTAATCTGAAACGTATCCTCAGCATAGCTTGTTGTTCTTGATTGCATCTACTACTACTTTTTCTGATTTTATTGACTGCTCCTCCAATTCGTCGTCTTGTTCTTCTTCTGTACTACTATCCTCTGCCGCAGGTAACAAAGGCGATAAGTCGTCATATATGGTATTAATCCTTTTCTGCAGTTCATCATTGTCCTTTATTAGAGAGCTCGAGATGTCATCTGTGGCTTTGAAGTTGTGTTTGGACAAAGCCTCCTTAACCTCCTCTACTTTCTCTGGAGATAACAAGGTCGACAACTCTTTGAATAAAGCATCTATCTTTGCCTTGATTTCATCGTTACAATATTGCAGTCTTCGAATTTGTTCAGTCATTTGTCTGTTTTTCTCATTCCTTTGCTCTCTCCGTTGTTTTGACAAGATTCTTTCTCGTCTATTTCGTTCAATGCGTTTCCTATCTTGTTCTGACTGAAGAGTCCTTGTAGGCAAAGTACTTTCGCCTTCATTCCTGCTAACGGTATCTCCTTCCTGACTTAATTTGATATCAGCAGATAAAGCAGTGATTTGTTCTTCTTGCGTTTTGCCATAACTGCTATTGCTACCAAAAAGCAGGTTCATGTCCAGTGGTGGCATAGCTTGCTGAGAAGACGACGACCACGAAGCTCCAGTCACGTTCATCGTCCTCGTCGTCCTTCTACTAATACTATTAGTAGAAGTAGCATTACTAGCATTGTCCATGGAATTGGCAGCTATGGAAATATCCTCATTGGAGCTGGGAAGGTTGTCAAATAGAGAAGTACTCTGCAAAAGGAAGATGTGTGAGGATAAGAAGAATCGAAACATGTTGAGGGTTCCTCTGACCAATCGTGTGCTGCAAATAACCTACCTCGTCAACTTCTGCCATTTTCAGTTTCTCTCCCTCTTTCTCGTTCATTTTATATTAGTCTATTATTAGTTATTATGTACTCTGTAGTTGTTTGCTTGGTTTATTATGAGACAATGAAATGTTATGATTTGTAAAATGTGTATGACGTGATGATGGTATGATCTGCTTCAGAAGTACTGAGAATGAGTCATTACTGTCCCACTGATCACGAAGCTTCTACGCAATAGCGACAGTGTCGCAAAGAGAATCAAGAATTTCTATTTTGATGATAATAAAATACGTCATCACTCGATTTTCTGAACATGTGTATTTTTTGCTGGTATTTGCTCACGATATGAAGTACGTATTTCAGACAGAAATGATTGTTTCATTATTAGGCCTGTTACATTGTTTCATGACCAATGAAAGTGCTCCAAGAGGCCCACGTCAGTTTGAGTTGCATTTTTCAGGCCGCTTACGTCATTCTAAAACATCACATTTTGAATTCCGGCTTTTCTGTGGAGTGAGAACTGAGAACCGTTCAGGCCAGTACGCATTTTGAATTCCGGCCTTTTCTATCTCTTCCCCTTTCTTTTCTTTTCTTTGTTTGGATCGGCCAGAAGCATCAAAGAAATCGGAAGGTTTGAAGAATACGAACTCTTCTTGAAGGGTCGAAAGGCGTCAAAAATACGCACGCAGCAATCACAGTCAGGGATGGAAAGTACGCATACTTTCATCGAAACGCATATGCACAAAAATCATTTCTGTCTCCATGACGAAATTCTGCGTTTTACTTCAGTCACGTTTTGTAAGGCCAAAGCATATGTGTTATTTCTCCATCCTTTCTGAGATTGCGCAGAGATGAGCAGATGTCTACCTTCTGCTTTGATGCTTGTTTGATCATTTTTTATAGCAAATTTTTGAGATGCACTCTGACAACTGCTGTTGCAACCTGAAAAGTAATAGAACAGATCATGACTACAGTCCTTTCGGCTTCGTTCCAATCTCAATCGTTAAAAATGTTCGATGGATTCGATTCCCACTTGTTACTCATATGTTAACTACATCCCGACATATTTTATCTTTTACAAGAAGTAGTACTAGAACAAAATGAGTGAGAATCAAGAGCTGAAGAAAGCAAAAGAGGTAACTGGTACGAGGAATGAGCAATCAGAAAAGGATAGGAAACGCATTGAGAGAAACAAAAGAGAAAGAGTCTTGTCTAAACAACGTAGAGAAGTACGAGGCGAGGAGAACAAACTCATGTTATCACAGATAGAAAGATTGCAAGATGCGAACGATGCGCTGAGGGTACAGATAGATGATTTACTCCAAGAGTTGTCGACGTTGTTATCTCGAGAGCAAGTGCAGAAAATAAAGGAGATTTTGTCTATAGAAAGTGAAGAAAACAAGCTTGTCACTGAAAAGATATTCAAACTTCAGTTTATTAATAAAGATCTTGAGTCAAGGATTGAGAGATTGTCTGAGGAACCGAAGATGATGCCTAGAGATCAAATCAAGTCGATTTTAGGGAGGTTGACATTTGAACACTCTGCTTTAAAACAAAAAAAGAGAATGAATAAAACAGCCCAGGGAAATTGAATAAAGTTTTGTCGATTCTTCTCAAGGTACATGTCTTTTTATTGAGAAAATGACTAGATAACATTATTAAATCTATTCATATTATTAGCCTAAAACATCTTATCCTCCAATTGACTGCATCATTTTTGTTGGCAAATTACATCGATATCAATTTAATTATTCTCTTTATCCTTAGGAACCAGCCTCATCCTTAGGAACCAGTGGTGCCCTTTCATCTCTCTGCCCCATAAGCGAAGTTTTGAAGTGAGAAAGAGAGAACAAGAGAACGAGTGGAACTACGCCACCTTTCATTGTAGTCGAGTAAGGAGAATGGTTTCAAGGCCTGAAGAGAAGCCTTTCTTCGAATGAATCCAACCTCTTAAAGCAGTTGTTGATTTCGAGAAGAGAGATAAATGGTGAATGAAGGTTGTCAATTAGGCTTCTCATGATGAGAACTCGAATTTCGTACCGTACCTACTTTCGGAGTATTACCTTCTTTTCTCCGAATATCTGATAACGTTATATAACCGTAGCCCAACGTGAACCACGTTCACAGGAGACGACGAGATACTGAACGAGATTGGAGATAACGAGATAACAGAAGATTGGAGATGCGAGGGCTTTTATTACAGCTTTCTTTATTGTATTGAAAATTATATTCGGTACATACATAAGGATGGCATTTGGAATAGGAGCAGTAAATCCTGCATCAGCAGTCAAGTTGGCTGGAACCATAGCCCCAATTGTATCTTCGGGTGTCTACCTTGCCCCTGTACCAACCATACGCAATGTTGTTCAAGACAAGTCAGTTAAAAGTCTTCCTTTGCTTCCTTACTCCAGTATGATCGTAAATGCATTTATGTGGATGACTTACGGTACGTATTGATTTCATTTATACATGTTGTACAACTTCCATGTTCTAAATAGTAAGCGTTGACACCTTTCTTGTCTTCTTTGCAATCCATAGGAATCCTAAAAAAAGATAAAAATGTAATTGCACCCAATGCATTTGGATTTTTCTGTGCCTTGAATTATTTCTACAACTTTCAAAAGTACAGCCCAAAGGTATCGCCTACACTACCTGGATCCCTTTCGCAGCATAAAAACTCGACCCTATTCATGATTGCTGTAACAGCACTCACAGCTCTTTTACTGAACCCAACAACAGCTGCAAATATAATTGGAAAAACTGGTGTCATTTTTTGTGTACTGCTATTTTCATCACCATTGGCAGCTATGAAGACTGTGGTACAGACCCGAAATGCAAGTAGTATTCCATTGCCATTTACATTGACTTGTATCTTGAACTGCTTTTTGTGGACCGTGTATGGCTATTTTGATGTCAATGATTTCAATATATACTTTCCTAATTTCTTGGGATTGCTAAGTAGTTTGGCTCAATTTGCTTTGATTATGTTTTATGGGACTGGAAAAAGTGGTGAGAAGAGTCTACCACTTTGATGCGACGAAAATAACAGAAGAAGAATTTGTATGAAGTGAATGAAGTTCTAGTGTTAATGCTGCAGTTGTATCCACTCCATATGTGGTAAAGAGGAGCTAAATTTGAAGTTAGGACAAAGGTTTAGTTTCTACACATCTATTTCTGCACCTGCTGATAGTTAAGGTATAAATCTACTAATTAAAAGATTTTGAATTGAAAAACATACTATACTTGAATTTGAATTGACGACCTGGCAAAGTCTTGCTTTCATCACGCGGAAAAAGAATGAGGCCTTTGTCATGAGGCCTTTGTCAAGCTCCAATACTGCATCTCATCAAGCACTTTTACAAATTATCGAAGACAAGGAAAAGGAACTCATACAAATTCGACAGGCGGCAGTAAACGCTGCACAAGAAGAAAAGAATCAAGCTGAGATTCGATTATCTGAATTAGAGCAGGATTTTAAACACAATATTCAGGTACTCTACGATAAAGAAGATGAGATTAAATGTTTGAAAGAAGAGGCTGTTCGGCTTGAAAAGAAGCATGAGGCAGAATTGCAAAAGGTTCGAGAAATGGAAAAGGAGAAGTCAAAGCTCCATGTGCTCAAGGCTACTTCGGAAATGGAAGAAACTCTACGAAAGAAACTCCAAGAGGAATTCAATCAGCGATTAGATTCCAAACAGCAAGAAGTTGAGAGACAATACCAACTTGCACTCATGAATGAGATTCGAGATCGTGAATTAGACACACGAAAAGAATTTGAGAAGGAAATGATGGATAGAGATCGAAGACATGCGAGTAAGATGAAGGAAATGAAGAAAGAATTGGAAACAACCGAAAGAGAGCTTATGCAGGTTGTATATGCCTCAGAGCAGAAATACAATGAACGAGAACGAGTAAAAATCGAAGAGATTGAGCTTCAAGCCGAGCGGAGGTTGAGTCGTACTCTGGACGAATGCGAGAGGGAGTGGAAGAATCGTCTCAGAGATGTAAGCAGCGAAAAGGATGTGATTGAAAGGGAAGCAAGCTATATTGAACAAGAAATGCTTCGAATGGAACAAGAAAACAAAAACTTGAAAACAAAAGTGACGGAACTGATTGATGTCATTGGTAATATGGAAAGCGAATTCAACAAAAAGACTAGAGAAAATCAGTCGAGACAAGAAGAATCACAGCATCAAATAATGAAGTGGAAGGAAAAGGCAACGATTCTGCAGTCTGAAGTCAAGATGTTGCGAAAAGAACAGAATGGAAAGGTCGCTAGCATTCATAGCGGGCACAAAAGTCGAACCAAAGCTATGCGTAGGGAGCTCAAAATAGCTTCAAGGAAATTGAAACAATTGGTTGAGATGAGACAAGAGGATCAAGATCTGATTAGAGAGAAAGAAGAAGAGTACCGTGAAAGTAAAAGAAAATGGAAGGAGCAAATGTTGCAACTGAAAAGAGAGATTAAGCAAATGGAGGTTGAACTTGAAGGGACCAAAGAAAGGATTTTGATTGAAAAGAATTATGAAGAAAAGTCCAAGAGTAGTTACAAGGAAGAAATGAAGCTCAAGATGGAAGCAGAAGTAAAAAGACGACAAGAAATGGTAGTAGCTCATCAACGCGAACAAGAAGCTTTGAAAGTGGAGCATGAACGATTCAAGAATCTAGTTGAACAGGAGAAGCAAGAAATTTTGCGAGAAAAGGAGAGATTGGAAACTTCTGTAAGAGTACGAATGGAACAATCTACTCAATCTCAAAAGCAATTGTCTCAATTACAAACTAGTCTCAATAACGAGGCCAAAACTGTACAACAGCTTTTGAGTGAGAAGGAAGACATCAACAAACAAAATATGCAATTGAAGGATGCACTAAAAACTCTCCGAAGTGAAATGGAAAACATTACAAACTCTTTTCTAGAGGAACGAAAAGCACAAGTTGACAAGTTGGAAAAGGTGGATTCTCAATTTCGACAAGTTAGTGAAGAAAGGGATCGTCTTATCGAGCTTTCTAACAAACTGAAAGGGAAACTCTCGCAAAAGTCAAGCTCCAATAAAGAGGAAGTAGAAGTGGAAGAATTGGCTGAGACATTGTGGGGGAAAATCGTTACAGGGGAGAGACGTCCAGATAAGGGTTTACGAAACTCCGAAAGAGCAACCAAAAGTCAAGAGAGCTGGAAAACGAAGCAAAAGCAAAATCAGAAAGTTAGGGTTAGGAACTGGAATATAAAACACGACGAATAAATAAAAACAAAGTTTTCGTCTCTTTCAAATTGACTCATATCATTGATTTCCCCCCAAGTATGACTCATGGAAATGATTGGTATTCATATATATATATTGTTATAATCTTTTCTTCGTGTTGTTTGCTCTCCATCTCTGTCCCTCTGTATATATTTCGAAACCTTTTCTTTGTTAGTTCTCTACTGCAAGCTCAAATTTGAGTTCAGGCCATTTTGAGTCTTGGAAATTTGAGATGTGGGATTACTGTTCTTTTTGCTTCATTTTGTTCTTTTGGCGCCAAAGTTCTATCACTTATTTTGCAAATAGCAACATCAACATCTTGAACTATCTAGCAAAAGTGAACGTAGCTGATATGGCTACATCAACATCTGAATCATCTACTACATAGATACAAAAGTCGCTGCGATGGGAAAGAAAGGAAAGAGAGGCAAGCAGAAGGATGCTAGGAAAGAAGCAGACAAGAGTGAGTCTTGTGATTATCTTTCATCTACTGTAAGGTACACTTTGAACTGATTTTTCTACTCGAAATCCTTTTATTTCAGTTCTCTTGGAGAGTGACAAGCTAGTACAAGGATCAAAAAATGAAGTAAACGAGAGGTTGTTTTCAAATGCTGCCAAACAGATCAGACAGGGCATAAGAATTCTCGAATCAAAGAAGGAGTTGTTAGTCTACTGTAGAGAAAGACAATTAGAGACATATATATGTCTGATGAATTTAGAGTACCAAAGATGGAATTATAAGGGAGCATTAGATTGCTACAACTGCATCATGGAGAAATCCAAACACATTACTGGAGAGTTTAGATGTAGAGTTATTGTCTCTGTTTACTATCAGCTAATTATGTTGAGACTAAACGGCCGAGAGTGCCAACTTTCAGATTTCATAAATTACATCTCAGGGGAATTGAGAGGAAAGAGTCTAGCTTTTATTGAGACAATATTTGCATTTAGAGCTCATAAGATGTACGACTCTGCAATTAGACTAGAAATGGCATGTGGATCTCTAATTCAGAAACCATTCGAGACCAAATTGTCTCTGGCAATGACTTACTTTGAGCAGTATAGAGTAGAATACCACCAGAGATCACAAATGAGAAAGGAAGACATGCGAAGAATCCATAACCTCATGGAATCACTAGTGACGGACTATCCACCACTTGATGGTAATGCTAATCCTGAATATTGCTTGCTACTTGCACAATGGGACTATCTCATAGGCTCTCCAAAAAAATTTCAAAAAGAAGAGAGCATTGAGATGGCTTTAATAATGATTAACATGTTTCTGCGTCTCTCTTTAGTAACACACGAAGGTGGAAACAAAGTAGCACAGGACAATTGTTACACATGCTACCAAGCAGTCACACCCAGTGAGGTACGACTTGTATGTAGTGGTTGCCAAGTAGCTTGCTATTGCAGTATTGACCATCAGCGTGCAACTTGGAAGAAGGAAGCAGTGAGAGGAATGCGTATTGGTCATGAGATTCTTTGTCCTCTATACAAGTCCTACAGAAAATACACAAACGCAAAAGATCTCAAAGATGAAGTAAAAGAAGCGAGGATGAGTAGACGCTTTGAAAGGGAATGTGTAAAGTTTCTCGAGTATGGATTGGGCTTGAAGAACAAACGCTTTCGTAGCAATGAAGTTGTCGGAGAATATGAAAGTTTCTAGAGTATAGATATGTTGTTACTGAAGCTTTGGCCAGTCTCTAATACATAAATAGGAAATGGATTCAAATAGTGCAATAGCTAGAGGCAAAAACAAGAGGTTATTATAAAACTTCTAGTAAACTTGAGCTTTTACTTCATTTTATCCCAGTTTTTGAATAGACTATGCAAACCGTACTTGACAGGCAATGGTCTGTTGACTTATGCTTATTCCAAAGTAGCAATCAAAGCACTACTTTGACTCCCTCCAGTAACCTTGAGTACTTTTGCATTTTGATATTCAAGTTCATTATTTCCTCTACGAACTTGGTTGATCCCATTCAAAACATCTACCTTGACAGGGCGGGTTACAACAGCATCCTTACCCTCACCAAGCTTACCAATCCCAAGTTGCCCACTCAAGCCAGATCCCCAAGCCCAAACGTCTCCATCAGCAGTCACCACGAAGGAGTGAAATGAACCACATGAAATTTCTTTAATGATGGGATTCTCTTTAGGTGTACCGTCATCATTCTTTTCCAAGAAGATTTCGACTGGCTTCACCTCAAATGCATAAGGCTTTGGACATTCATCACAATGGCCAAGCTGTCCAGAATCGGATCTACCAAATGCGAATAGCCGGCGGGAACTTATATCGACACATAGGGAATGGTGCTCACCAGCCGCGATTTGGGAAATAGTAATTCCATTCTTTGCGAAAATATCAACTTTAGTCAATGCTGTTTTATCAGACAGCATGACTCTCTCGTCCTTAGTGCTGTAGCCGTCCGATATCCCCAACTGACCGTGATTGTTCAGACCTGCTGCAAACAATTCAACGGATCCGTCCTCATCACTTTTCGCAAGGACTAGAGTATGATATCCTCCACAAGCAACTTTTTAGACATGTCTATCCACGCCATCACTGTAATTAGCAAATTTTGGTGGCAAATAGTCGGATTCAACTTTATCCACATGGAAAGCTGCGTATTGGTTACTGTCCAGTACTTCTTCAGGAATCGATGCAATATCCTGTGCAGACTTCTTTACAGGTGTGAATACAGGTCTTGCTAGCTGTCCTTTCTCGCCCTATTAGATTTTAATTATAAGTATTGTTATTTCGAATGTAAAAGAAAGTAGATGTGCAGAGTTCTAAGAAATACGTACCATTCCCCAAGTGACGAGCTTGTTGCGGACGACTCCTCCCTGATTTACTTCCACGATAACCGCATTGTGAACAAATCCACATGCAATCGCAACGGCTTTATGTTTCAACATCGAAACATGAATAGGGTAAAATCTCTTTCCTTTTGGCCCTGTAAAATACTTAGCATCTTTATCTTCTACCTTTCTTGGATCATCAGAAGGTTGAATATCTGCCCAATTCTTGCCTTCTACATCTCTGTAAGATCCCCAGAAGTAGACACGACCCGAAGCTGCAAGAGCCAAGCAATGGGTGTCACCCGCTGCAACATCAATGATGGTATCCTCATATTTCGGATCAATCTTGACATCCACTGGATCCGTAACACCAGGTTTGGCATCTGTAAAGTCTCTCCAAGTAAATAGAGGAACAGGGATACCCTGCACTCCTCTCTGTTCCGAACTTGGAATGAATTGAGTCACCGGGATAGGCTCATGAGCAGTATCTGAATCATCTTCCAGCTTAGAACCAAGCGATCCATGGTCATTGACACCATAACATAAAACAGATCTATCCTCTGTCAAACAGACACTATGTTGTGCTCCGCACCGTACTTGAACAAATTTCTGATCGGTCATTGAAGGTATCAAAGCGGGTCTATTACGTCGTTTGACATCTTCTGGTGGTTGGGCAATCATACAGAAATCATTGGATCCAAAAGCACATAAAGATCCCGAGTCTGGAGAGCCAAGTCTTTGCTCAATGACTGATGCATGGAATAGATATTGTTCAATGATATTGTCGACATTCGTGAGATGATCTGGGACCTCTTGGCTGTTCTCAATACAGTGCTGGATTTGGTGTTTTCTTTTGGTACAGTATTCAGCTGCACAAATGTTGAGTCGTCCAATGTGTTCGTAGTAATCGACCGCTCTCACGTTCTTTTCAGATGACGAAGCGGCGGTGACTCTTCTTCGAGGTCCTCCTCTGTCAGCGATGACCTCTAGTTCGTTTGATTCATTGGCTTTTCTCTTCATGATTGCAACTTGTTGTGTGTTTAGATTATGTGAACAACAGTGGCAATGGATTCAAAAAACAGGAATTGATGTGATTGATGTCTCGTTGCACACATGTATTTGGGACAGGCTTCCTATCTAGCTAGAGGCTAGCTCTTTATCAATCAAAAGGATCTTCCGCCATTACTTTGTTAGTGTTGCAGAAGTTTTATAATAAGTAGATTTTAAAAATCCTAAATTCCTTATGAATATATAATCTTGAGAGATTTGTTTATGAAGCAAGTGATATCATTGCCTGACATTCTGTAACAAATCTTTTGGATTTTTTGTTCCAAACGAAAAAGATGAGAGGAGGAAGAGAAGAGGCCCAAGTCCAAAGTGTACGAGTTCAATGACACCTGTCAAAAATGTCACTTCTACTCAAAGTTTTTTCCTTCAATTGGAAATGAGTTTATTTCTGAAATACAAATACATACACCGTACAATAACAACAAATAAATGTAAATATAAATAAATATATATTTAGAAACTATATTTATTAAAATGCGTATAGTTTATGAGATTCTTTGTCCTCTAAACAAGTCCACAAACGCAAAAGATCTCAAAGATGAAGCATAAGAATCGAGGATGAGAAGACGCTTGGAAAGGGAATGTGTAAAATTTCTCGAGTATGGATTGGGCTTGAAGAACAAACGCTTTCATAGCAATGAAGTTGTTGGAGAATAAAAAAAGTTTCTAGAGTATAGATATGGTTGTTACTGAAGCTTTGGCCAGTTCTCTAATACATAAATAGGACATTGATTCAAATAGTGCAATAGCTAGAGGCAAAAACAAGAGGTAGGAGTATAAAACAAGATGTAGAAATGTAGCAGTAATGCGAGTTATCCTATTCTGTGATGGCACAACTTGCTCTTCCCTTTCCTCCCTATCATCCCCGAAGATTATTTTATCTAAGCTAGATTTATGCTATATCCCTATGCATACTATAATGGAAATTCACTCATCCATACTAAGTTCATCTCGATTGAGTCAGTCTCAATTTCTATTTACGGAAAAAGATTTCAATCAAGGTCCCCATGTTTGTTTCGAAAAAAAAGAATATCGAAAATCTTCTGAAGTGTCGGGATTTTGTAGAGCATAAGAGTATCCATACTTACCTCAAACCATGTCCTTGAAAAGTATCGTACCTCCTAATAGTCGAGAGAAAAGAACAGAAGATACATAAAATAAGCATTTAGTTATAACGAAAAATGAAAGTGACTTTACTTGAAATAATATGAATAAAATACTGACAAGCCCAAATTGAGTGCAGGCCATTTTTAGTCTTGCAAGTTGAGATGAAACGGGATCACTGTTCTTTTTGCTTCATTTTGTTCTTCCAAAGTTTATGTTTTGTGTTACATCAACACATCCGAAGAACATAAGGTAGGCACTTGAAGCAATCTTCAATTGTGCATGAATAGCAACAGCAATATCTACTGCATCAATTGCTCACAGATACTATCAAAAGTCGCTACGATGGGGAAGAAAGGGAAGAGAAGCAAGAAAGAGGATGCTAAGAAAGCTGCACACAAAAGTAAGTATTTTTTATCTACTGTAAATCAAGCATTGATGTAATATTGAATTCACAATACTTCAGTCATCAGGGAGAGTGACACTCTAATGCAAGGAGCAATCAAGGACTACAAAGACCATATGTACTCCAAAAGTGCCAATGAGTCGAGAGAGGCCATTCGACTTTTAGAATCAAAAAAGGAATTGATGGAATACACCAGTTACGAGCACTTACTTGCTTTTTACATTCTCATGACTTTGGAGTATAAAAGACGGAATTACAATGCAGCATTAGATTGCTACAACGACATCATGTCAAAATCTAGACACATTAGTTCACTACGAGATGCTGCTCTTCTCTATTATCAGCTTCTCATGTTAAGACTAAACGGTCAAGAGTGTCAACTTTCAAATTTCATTCATCATATTCCACGTGACGGAAAAACCGCAACGATAATTTGTTTTGAGGCAACACTTGCATTTAGAGCTCATAAGATGTATGATTCTGCAATTCAACTAGAAATGACGTGCGGGCGTCTTTTATGGAATCCATTGGAAAGTAAGCTGTCCCTAGCATTGACTTACCTCGAACAATATAGAGTTGAGTACCACCAGAGATCACAAATGAGAGAGGAAGATTTCTCCACGATGAGAAGCCTCATCGTGTCAATACAGGAAGATTATGTAGAATTCGGAATGAGAAATGGTTTCATCCTCCGCTCTTTTTCTTCATCCTTTAGATCCTTTGCTTCTCTATATTTCTTATGGGCCTTATAGAGAGGACACAGAATCTCATGACCAATATGCATTCCCTTTACTGCCTCTTTTTTCCATGTCATTCGCTGATGGTCAATGCTACAATAGCAAGCTACTCGGCAACCGCTGCATACGTATTGTACCTCGGTTGGGGTAGCAGCTTGGCCACATGTGTAGCATTGATTTTCGCTTGGACAAGAGTATGGTAGTAATTCGGAAGCATATTCAAGACAAAATTCAACCATTACTGAAGCCGCATTGATCAATCGTTCCCTTACTACCTTGACACCAACTGGAGTAAGATCCGGGATGCCAACTAGAGTATGAACATGCCTTCTATCCGATAAATAAACACAAACACGTTGCTTGGACGATGCATTCTCCTAAATCATGGCCCGAAAAGTGTAGCTTCAAAAGTTTGAATGTATTCGCAAGGGAAGCACTTGTTCTTCAAGCCTAATCCGTCCTCTAGAAACTTTACACATTCCCTTTTCAAGCTATGTATTCGTAACTGTCATTGTACATCCTTTTCTCCATACTGTAAGTTGTTTGGTCTGTCCTTCTATGTCCTCTAACTTCAAAATCGACGATAATAAGGAACAAGAGGAAAAATATGATTACAATTTAAAAATATCTACAAAAGTAACGATGTTCCATCAAAGTGACCTTGCAACAAAAATGTCAGCGGTAGCTTTTGTCTCTTGAAATGCACCATGAGGTTAAACCATAATTTCACGTTAAAATCCTGCTTTCTCAGTTCATCAGGATCAAAAATAGCACTCAAATTTTCTCCTCCACTAGTTGCAATGAAGATTTCTCTTCTTAGTACCCAAGGCGAGAAGTATTCGCAATAAAGAGGTGTGCCTTCTCCATGCGTACCTACAAAATCTTTTGATTTTGCGTTTACAACAAAACGAGGAATGAATTTGTTCTTACAATGAGGACAAGTAGTGTTGTAATCTGTGAACGAGCAAGTATTCCATCCACCCATAATTTGATCTACATTCAACAATGCTGAACATTGAGGGCAATGGTCTCCTTCTTCAATTTCGATTCCTCCAAAAAGATCCTTTTCAAGAAGAAACTCTCCTACAGTAATGTAACGATCAATAGTGTCGTTGGATACCAACTCCTCAGGCTTTTTCTGGAGGGGTTGCCTAGATGAAGGTCGTCCAAATTTCCTTGGACTCACCGAAGATGCTTCACTTTTGACATCAACACTAGAGGAGGTCTCACTACCACCAATGATTGATGAGTGGTCTGATGAACGTTCAGATGAAGACTCATGCTTAGTCTTGCTTAGTTTCCCCTTCCCAAACCACTTGGGTCTGTCTACCTTAACAGCACTCGGGTCGAAACTGCGCATAGGGACATTTGCTAGCGGTGAGACAATAACATCATCAGGATCAACAGCGTTCGCGACTGTGAAGGTGGTCAAATAACTTGAATAGATTTCACTATCAATAGTCAAAAATTGTTCTTTCATCATTGAAATAAGTTGGGTAGCACGAGCTGTCGACCCACATCTTCCGCATGCCTCCATCAAAGATCGCAGTGCATCTTGATCTGCTGGGAGTCCTCTTCGATTTTTGACATCTAATACAGAAAATGCTAGATCTAGTTGGCGCATTGCTACTAGTTGAGCTGCTTCAATTTCATCTTGACCAATAACGGTCTCATCTTCAACAACGATACCTCCATCCTCAAGCTGTATTTTATTAAATTCATTTGAAAGTTTCTTTAGGGGTTGAATGATTGCAACCGTTTCTGCAGAAGAGACGAAAGTGGAAGAGTTTCCATTACTACACGGTGAGCAAATCGATGTTGAACAATTTGGTATCAAGTTATTCCTTGAGTTGGAAGATTCCTCAATCTTTGATTCGACAGATCTCTGAATCCTTGAAGTAATTTCATCTTGTGTTAAGGAATTGCGAATTTTGTTTCGCATTATTTCAAGTTCCACACCTGTAATTTTGCAGTACAGAGTAAAGAATAGGGTGAATGTAGCCACTTCAATAGAAGGATATTATGTTCCAGTTGGGTTGAAATCATCATCCTCCAACATTTCACTCGAATGTCCAATTTTGAAGCTATTGGATATATCTTCCATCCGAGCAAACTCGGCTGCGATTGCACTTGGGATAGGACGAGGCTTTCCAAAATGTTGAGTATCGAAGGTATCTGGCCATTCTTTATAGATGAATTTCTTTGACGGACTCGAAGCAAATACTTGGTCGAGAAGGTTTGAACTTTCTGTGAAGACAGGAGCTGGTTGCTCGACTTCTACCTTACGGAGGTTCCTATGAATCTTTGCACTTAAAAGGAAGGCTGTCTCCCTTTTCTTTATGGTCATTTTACTACGGTTCTTTTTTGCAGCAATACTTTGGTTGAAAAATATCAAATCCGGAGATTTTGGTTGAAACATACACTTGGTTATAAAGCAGTTGAAGCTTTGAGTCTCGGTAAATTCTTGCAAGAAATACCTGTAGTCTAACCTCTGCGAAGCCACAAATTGTTCTCGTTTGAATTCTTTCTTTCCTTTTCTAGGTATGAATACGAATCTGCTATAATCTCTGAGCATTGATGCGTAGAATCTTAGAAATGCTTCTTGTGCTGCATCCCAAGCACTCTGCTTTAGATCGCCTTCTCTAGAATCACCTCTGTTGTCTCCATTCAGTAATGTTTCACTATCTGGAGTGAATGCCAAATTGAAGGCGTTGTCATAACCCGATAGTTTCTCCTTCCATACTCTATCTGCAGTCAGCATCAATTTCACAGAAGATTTATCCCCTCCATCATTTGCAAGGACTTCCGACTTTGAAATCCCTCGAGCTTGCCAGAAGACATCGCCGACATGCGTCTGTAGCGCTTTTTCTAACTTCGTCCGTCTCTTAAGTGGAAGCGGTGGAAATGCTGGTGTTGCATCTCCCATTGTAATCAAGTTCTGATCCAAGTCAACAACAATAGTTTCATCATTGATGTCATTCACTGCATGAGCAAGATTCTCTCTTGTAATCCCACAAAGATATGGCACAGGTGCATCCAACATTGGAGCTAGAAACAAGGGCAAAATCGGCACATATATGTGTGACCACTCCATCGGGAAAAGAAGGGAGCATAAAATTTCTGCGCATGTTGTAAGTAGACTGCATTTACTTGACACCAACAATACCTTTCTTTCCAATGTTAATGCATACCACACGAAAATAACATTATTTAAATCTAAACACTCAAACAAAACTTTGAATGGCAACGCCACATATGCAATTGGTTGATTTCCAGGAGGAGACCAAAATTTCAGGGTAGAATTCAGTATCTACAAACAGTGCAAATATTGAGCATTTGGGCTTTTCAAATGTAAATACCAAATACATTCTCGTGAATAGACTCACCTTTATTTGTAATTCAAAAACTCCCGGAGGAGGTGCTGGGGCTTCTTCACAAATATTCATGATGTATTTTTCTATAGGCGCATCCATCAAATCAGTCATTGTAGCTAATCTATACAATTGGCCCAAATATTCGCGAAATGAGTGAAGATACGGCCACGAAGACAAAATACACAAAACCTTGGGGGCATACACAGTCTTTCGTATTGACGAAAGTGAGACCTCAATGTCTTGTTCCTCAAGCGATGTATTGATGTCATCCACTTTCTTCTCCCTCAGGCAATCTAATATTTCTCTTCCTATTTCACTATCCTCATCAAAATCATATTCTTCATAGACAGTGAGACAAGTCCCATATACTTTGTTTCCTTTCTCATTCGTCAACACAAAATAATGAATTCTAGGCATTTGAAATTCTGTTGTCAGAGTCGGTGTTTGTGGAAAGCAAAAATGTGAAACCATTGGATTTAGAGGCATATCTGCATGATCCTCCAATGGGTACTGCGCCGATATAAAAGGATGCGATTCAAATCGTTTTTCTAGGGGATCTTCTGTCTCTTCTAATACATTGAATGTTGGCAATTGTATATTTTCTGAATCATTATGCCGATGATGTGCAAGATTTGGATCAGTCTTTGCTTCTTGGTACAGAGATGATACTTCACTTTCCATGCGTGAATGGCCAGTTTCTTCTCCATCACTATCCGAATCCATCGCTCTCAATCTCGATGGGGTCAATACATCTTCTTTCTCGTCTGAAGGTTTATTTTTCTTCTGTTTTGTAGGAGTTACTACTGTCTTTGCCCCTGGTGATAGTTGTATTTGATCTTCTTGCTTTTTATCTGTTGCATCATTTGTGGTACTCTTTTGTTCCACATCACTTTCTTCACTGCTCAAATGACTACTTTGCCCATTTGACACTTGTGTAGCTGGAATTCTCACACTTCGAAAATCAGCTGCTATAGCTCTTTCCTTCTGATCTGGAGTCATCACCGAAATATTTCCTTTCAAGGTTTTATCCGTCACAACTTTCCGATTGGTCACTAATGGCGTTACTTCATTCAATAAACCAGCAGCCGAATCCTGTTCTGAAGCCATACTTGACGAATTACCAATGATTCCTCCATCTGCTGTCAATGATAAATGAATGGCACGCGTACTAGCTCTTCGATCATTTGCATCCATAGATCCTCTTGATGGTGAAGTAGGTGGTGGGGGAGGAGCAGAATCTTCCGAGGCTGTATCTGAAGAATCATCAGTCCTAGGCTTGACTTCACACGTCAATGTAAGAAAATAATCAACGAGCCTCTTTGAGACCATTTCGTTCACGGAAGATTCCTTCTCTCCTTTTCTACGGAAGTACTGACTCATTTTTGTGTAGATGCACTTGTTTCGATAAGAAGTAAAAAGATGCAATCTGTGGTAAGGCTGATGCTGGAATCTGCGTGAGTATGATTGCAACTTTGTCGTCCTTCCTATTCAAGAATCAAGACACGTGATTCTTAGATTCTGCAGAATTTGCTTCAATAACCTGAATCACAAAGAAAAAAGCTTTGAAAGGTGTCTCGACCAGTAGTGAGTATGGAATGCAGAGTATATATTCTTAATAATACCCTAGCTGCTGTGTAGATGATGGAATAGTTCATTGAGATTGTTGCAAAATGGATGGAAGATTTTTGGTAGATGTGTGTGTAATGGGAACTCTCAACGGACAAAAGTGACGTCATACTATTGCCCTCTGTGAGAAACAAGGTATAAATAGCCTATTTCCTCATTTTTTAGATGTTCAATTTGGTAGATTTTGTGAGTGAATTTTGTATTGTACATAATACGACAAGATTGTTTTCCGATTCTTAAAATAAATAGATACAGAAATGTGTGTGGGATATCCTATGACTCGAACAACAGACAATGTCCTAGTTTAAAATAAAAGAGGTATTGAGTCGAGTCTCTTATTTTATTGCTGTATACGAAATGTTACAAAAGTAAAGAGGTTCTACAGCGTGTTCCTCCATTTTGAAGAGACTACAAGTCTTGTTTAAAACCTTTTGAAGTAAGAATGAATAGGAATATGTATATCTACAAAACTTCTCATTGGAGTTACCATACTTAGTAATAATAGAAACCTATTCTTCATCAAATATAATACCATATTGAGTCAAGTTACGTATTGTTTTCATTATGATAATATTTTGATTTGTTTGTTTGTTTGTTTCTGTTAAAATTATACAAATTTCCCAAAACTCACCAGTAGCATGGACAAAATAATACTCAAGTTACATCGATCCAAAAATTCTATTGTTATCATCGTGAATATTCATTGTACATATGTAAATATATATTACCTTGGACGCTCTATATTTCATACCCTATGTACATACTATCAAGTATCATTGAGCGAAGATCATTTCGCTACTCAGCTCTACTTGTTGCTGCCTACTCTTTGACTGTCGCCCCTCCGTTACTTTCATTCGACATTTGACCACTCATCATTCAAACCACTTGGGTTATCAGAGTCATTCCCCGTTGCGTTGTTCTCAGGCTTTCAAGAATACTTGGAGCTAAACGATGACCTCGTGCACCATCTTCATTTCTTCTTCTGCTCCTTATTGTCGTCGATGGTGACGTTTCTTCTTCTTGTTCTCGACGAAGAAGACTGGTGAATTGGGATCGGCGATCATTGGAATTTTCTCCTTGCGAATCAGTAGCTACAGAGGAGAGAGAGGGTGCGGGTTAGATATCACCCGGATTTGGTGCAGCAAATTTTGTCACAAACTGTACAATAACCTTCACATTTTAAAACCAAATTTCTGTGTCATCCTATATAATTAGCCATGTCAATATGTTTGAAAAAAAGATGTTTTTTACTGCAAACGCAACAGAAATACACACACTAACAACTATTACAACTCATACTTTTCTTCCAGTAGTTTGCAAGCTAAATATACACCAATATACAACATACGATGGACTTTTCACCATCAAAACTACTTGGTAAAAACTCTACGTTTCAAGCAAGTCTCCACTATCTAGTTTACCCTGTTCCATATGATGCTTCGTCACCATCGGAACTTGAGAAGATATGCCTTCCAGCATCAAATCCTCTTCCTGCAATGTCCCTGGTTGATATACTTGCTCCCAGACAAGGAATTGCATATATATTTGACCCACACCAGTTTGATGCTACCAAAACAGACCCTAAAGATCGGAACATAATTAAAAAGAAGCTATTAAATTCCCTGATTGAAAAAGCTTCTCATGAAGGTGGACAAGTTCTGGTATCTAATGGTGGTGATGGATGGGGGAGACAAAAGATCTTCAAGTACTATACTCTAGCCTGTAGTAGAAACCGCAAGTGTCATAAAAAGCCCATGGAGAGGGCTGATACTAAGAATGAGTCCCTAAATAATTCAAGGAAGAAGAACTCAAGAGTAAATGGACATAAGTCTGAGCCCAAACGAACATCAACCTCACTTCCTCTTAAAAAAGAGGATGTATGCAAATTTCGGATGAAAATTAAATGCAACAATAGATGCTTCTTCTATGTACCTACACAAGCTTGCTTTCATGTTGGACATGCCTACGAATGCAAAGAAGATGTTGTAAGCAAAGGCAAAAGGCTTTTAAATGTTGAAGAAGAAGATTCTCGTAAGAAAATGAGTAGGACAAAGACATCTGGTGGTGGAACTTCTTCCTCTATAGGTATGTTTCGGGAACATGGAGTTATGTTTAGTAGACAGTATTTGAAAAACAAATGTAGAAAAGATCCCATCAGCAACTTGGATGGATCTATGACAAAGTCACAGATGAGTCAGACGAATGATGCTGAATCCATTAGGGAGCATGATAAATTTAATCTTCTAGGCTGGGGAAATGTTGTTTCGAAAATATTTACAGCCCTTTCACCTTGTAGGCCTTTTTCGAGGTAACAGAATGTATCGAAATCATCTGCATATTTAAGCAGTGTCTCCGAAACCATTATTCTTCTTTCTTGCTTAGCTATACCTCTACCATTGAGGGATTGCAAATCCTCAATCATTTCCAGCTTGAAACAAGAAGCAAACGCAGCATCCGAACATTCTTTCAATTCATTTGGTAAATTCCCATAATTTGATTTGAAATAAATCATATTTTTATACATCTTTTCCAGTTGGGGCAATGAAACAGGCTTGGAATGAATAGGCTGCAAATCCCCTATGAGATTTGTGAACTTTTCCTCATGCACAAAATATGATAGTAGATATTGCATCGTCCCTTTTTTTGCTTGAAAACTAACATCTTTCAGGTGTATTCCAGATATATCAAGCATTTTGAGCATGTGTTCCCTCACTGTCAATGATTTCGACGACTCAATGTAGGCATTACGATTAGAAAAGGAAAACGAATACAATTCATCCATCCCAATGCTTTCTTCTCTCAGTTTCATCAGAAGAGGGGTCCATTCCTTGAATATATATTGTATGCCTAAACTATTTTTCATTTTGGCAGGGGCAAGTGCTAGAGGATGGCAATTTGCTTCAATTTCTTTTATATATTGTGTATACTTTGATGAATTTTTCTTCTGTCTAGCACGATGAAGAAAGCCTAAGTGAGTATGGTATCGTTTGGAGAAAGTATGTCGTTTGGCATAGTTATCTGAAGGAAATTTCCCATGAAAATAAATGAATTCCTTCAGCATTTTACACTGTAGTAGGAAATTCTGTTTCTTCTTGGATAGGGTGGTTTCTTTCATAATAGAATATTCTTTTTGTAGTATTTAGAGTGAGGGTTTCACTTGGTTTTTGATGTAGTGAGATGTGTTGTGTTGTGTTGAAAAAACATCTTTTTTTCTGCAATTTGAGTGGCTCGAGAAGTGTGACGGCGAGTCACGAGGAAAGCATGTGACGTCATAATGATGTCATTTCTCTTTACGTTGAGGGGTTCGATTCCCGTGTCAATTCTATCTATTTTACATATATATCTAGTGTCAAATTTACGAGCACCAAATCCGGGTGATATCTAACCCGCACCGAACTACGGAAACTCATAGAACCATTTACTATTACTCCGTTGGTCTGTATCTAGGAGTATTTGGATACTTTCATCACAAGAGAGATGGTTCTCCTCCTTCTTCTAAGAGGATACCTAGGTACTTAGCTATCTCTCTAGCTAGTAAATAATAATAGACAAAAGATAGAAAAAAAAAGTTGACTGGACGACTGGACTTTTACACTTCACGCTAGTTATTGTTACGGCCACATATCCGTGGATAAAATAGCACATTTTTGGCCTCATTTTGGATACCAAAAATATCCAATGGATACCATATTAAAATATACTTTTTAATAGTTTATTTTCAATTCTTTTAAGCAGTGTAATCATCTACAAACCCATTGTTGCATCTTAGAAGAGCTCTAAGCTCTAACATTTCTCCAACAACGGCATCTCCCACAATACGACGGATATAGGTCAGCTGAGAAAAAACTCGCTCACAAGATGCACTTGATGGCTGGGTCAAAACTACAAGGCGAATTGCTTTCTGGAAAAAAGGCAGATGGGTCTTCTTCTCATTCATTAACATTCTCCACCAATCATACACTCTTCTTGCTCTTTCCCCAGCATCGTTTCTCCATGAAAAATTACGGAAATCTTCATCCACAATCTGAACGGCCTCTTGTTCAACTTGTCGAATTTGCTCTTGTAATCCTGGTATAATATGATCAGCACCTTCATCATTCTCTTTATAAAGTTCATTGATCATTTCTAATACTTGTCTCTTTCTTGCCCTGCGTTTCCTAGTGAGTCGTCGATTAGTGTATACTCTCTCTTCTTGGCTTCCTTCTCAGCTTCTTTCTTGGCTAAAGCAGCGACTTCTTCTTCAGAAAGAGGCTTGCTTGGGTTGCTTTCAGATGACATGTTGGATATCAATCAGAACGAAGTTGTTTTTATGGTATCGCAATTGCAGCATCTTTACTCTCGTGAATAAAAGAAAGCAAAGCAAGTCTTGTAGAACAGTAGAAGCTGATACAACGAAGGATTCAAAGTAATTAGATGGGAATTATGTTACTAATCGCTACCTAAAAGAATGTTTGTTCCGAATATAAAAGAGACAGAATTCTTATCAGAATTCTGATGACGTAACGGAAGAAGAATAGAATCAAAGAATTCTGCCAATGCTAAACATAATCCATGTCAGGTCAGGATGCGTTATCCTAACCGTTAGCTACCATCTGTAGCAGAAGCATGGCGGAATCAATCTTGTGGTTGAACAGACCTTCGTATGTCAGTTGTGATGCGGATATTCAGCGATTTTGACTGGCACGACAGACGTCGGGTAGGGTAGGGGACGTCGGGTAGGTCGTTCAGGTAGGGTGGATACAATTTGGATAATTCTACACCTCAGGATGGATATGTGGCCGAAACACTAACGCTAGTCTACTTACCTCTATTTAGGAGTTGAAATTCTAAAAATCATATATCAGCAATGTCAACCGAGAAAGAAGAATCCTCACCTCTGTATATTAGTAGCAGAGGAAAGCGTGCACTGAAACCGCCATTACCATACCTCGGCTCATTCTTTCAAGCCTTGCAAGATCCTTGTCACCCTTCAAACAATCCACATGGAAGAATTGCACTTTGTGTAGCAGAAAATAAACTTGTTCTACCGGCACTTTCCAAGAGATTAAATCAATCCAGTACCTCTGCAGTGTTTGAAGAATTCGATAATTATTGTTACAATGACATGAGAGGTATAATGTCCGTCCGTGAATCAGTGGCTAGATTTCTTTCTCGCAAGTTTTACAAATCAGACGGTATTGATGCAAACAATGTTATCTTAGGAAGTGGGTGCGCTGGGTTATTAAATGGACTCTTCCTTTCCCTTTGTGAAGAACAAGAAGTTGTTTTGATCCCTGCCCCTTATTACGCTGCTTTTGAAAGCGATATGAAAGTTCTTGCCAAGTTGGTGCCATTTCCAGTTCATATGCAAAATCCAGAAACTGGTCCAACGGATGTAGATTTAGATATAGCCTTTGAAACGTGTAAAGAACAAGGACTGAATGTTAAAATGCTCTTGTTGACCAATCCTAATAATCCTTTGGGAACAGTCTATGCACCCGAAATAATTCAAAATTGTATCAACTGGGCACGGTCGAAGGGGGACATACATACTGTGGTAGATGAGATATATGCACTAAGTATACACGAACCAGCAGATTCAAAGTTCAAATCGGTTTTAGAGATTTTGGATAATGAACTATCACATGATGTTCATTTTCTATGGGCTAACATGAAAGTGAAGACATAATTCTATACAAAAGAAATATGACCAATGAGAGCAAAAGAAAACACCTGTTTGTATTCAGTCTAAAACAACACTTACTTTTTCCGTCGTGGAAAATTGTATCTTTTCCAGCACTGATACGAGATAAGATAGTTTTTACACTGACAGTTCCTTTCTTGACATCATCAAATAAGTCATGGTAGTAATTATCATTCGTGACTTCATGCATGGAAACAATCTCTGGTTTTAACGATGGCTTTTCATGTGCTTCATTACGATCATGATTGGAATAACTGACACTCGTCCTTGTAGCCATACTTTCCAATTCTGATTCTTGCACAGATGTTTGTATTGTAGCCATTGGTACCTTTTCTTGTTGTGTCTCATCCTGTACAGATTTACCAAACGCGGATTGATAACTAAGAAACTTTGGACTAACTTCATGTAAGATACTATCAAAAATTTTGACCGAGTACCAAAATGTATCTTCTTCTGAATATCTTGAATCATCTTTGGGTATTTCACAAGTGCCCAGAATGTATCCAGTCAAAGTCTCACTCTGCTGGCTTAGTTTAGAATATAGAATAGGGTCTTTTTGAAAAGCTTGGTTGGACACAATGACTTTACATCCAGTCATGTATCGGATCAAACTAGATTCTACAATTTGCATAGATATTTGATGGATCGGTTTGACCTTGTATACAACCTCACATGATGTACGATCTTGTTTCATGCGAAAGAACGCATCTTCAATGTATCCTTTACCAGCTATGGTAGTTGTAAAGTTCTTGTTTGAAGAATCTATACTAGTCCTCTCGTATATGTAGACTGGACATGGTTTATGAAAAGGAAGATCTAGACATTGCTCGGCTGGAATTTCAATCAAAGACATGATATGGGTACAGTGAAGACTCTTTGGTAAAAGCTTAATTCCAACAAGAAATGCTATTGGTACTAATTCTTTTCGTTAGTGTTGTGGTACTCATTGCGTCGTCAAAACTAGACTCATATCTCTCCCATCAAAAAAAGATTTTGAATTTATTTTTTGTGGTGGTGAGGAGACGAGGAGGAGACTCATTTTTAAAAGGCCTAAACTTCAAATCTTGACACTGTATATTTGTCGCATAATTGACCTCTCCACAACCAATCAATCGTCGCGACATCAGCCACCAACTTCAACTGCTGGAAGAATAAACAAGAAGCAAGAAAGATCAAAAAGTTCCATTATGTAAAGTGCTACAGGCGCCGAAATAATAATATTATATATAGGTCCATGCGATAGTGATAGGTCTGACTATTTCGTTATATAACTATAGAAAAAATGCCAATACCAGTGAGGAGAAGAAACTCGTCCAAAAGAGCAGTCAAGTCAGATGATGGAGACAGTTCTTTAGCGGCAGCAAGTGCATCTTCTCTTCATTGCAGTATCGATGATGAAAGTTTATACGTTAATCTTCCCAATAAAACAGAGACAATAGATGATCATGTATCAGGTCAACCACAAGCACAGCCGAAAGGAAAGTCGGCAGGAAGCATGTTTCGAAGAGGTTTATCCAAATCAGCTGTACAATTATTATCTCAAGATGATCAGATCTTATCGGAAATTCTAGATGTCAATGTAGGATCTCACGAAGTAAACGATTCATTGGAAGTGAATGAATTAGAAGAAAGTATTATGAATGTCAACTTGTCAGAAGAAAGATCTCGTGAAATTGGTCTGGTAGGAAATGTGAATACTTCCGAGAATTATATTGAGAAGATTGGTGATTTGCAAAAACAGCTGGCAGAGAAGGAAGAAGAAATGAAGCACCAGAGAATTCTATTTCAGAAACAAATCAAGCTTCAGCAACAAAAGGAACAAGAGTATCAAGATAAAATCAAGTCCTTAGAAGATGAATTGAAAAGTTTGAAGCAAGATACTATAGATATTGATGCAACTGAACAAATACATCCAAACATCGACCAAGAAATAGTCGAAAATGCACGACAAAATAGTCTTTCGCCAGATTCTATTGCACGCTACTCAAGGCAATTACTTTTATCGGAAGGATGGGGAGTTAAGGGTCAACAGAAACTACTTTCATCGTCGGTGCTAGTTATCGGAGCAGGTGGTATTGGATCGACGGTCTTACTCTATCTTGCATCATCTGAAAGATCAAAAAGTTCCATTATGTAAAGTGCTACAGGCGCCGAAATAATAATATTATATATAGGTCCATGCGATAGTGATAGGTCTGACTATTTCGTTATATAACTATAGAAAAAATGCCAATACCAGTGAGGAGAAGAAACTCGTCCAAAAGAGCAGTCAAGTCAGATGATGGAGACAGTTCTTTAGCGGCAGCAAGTGCATCTTCTCTTCATTGCAGTATCGATGATGAAAGTTTATACGTTAATCTTCCCAATAAAACAGAGACAATAGATGATCATGTATCAGGTCAACCACAAGCACAGCCGAAAGGAAAGTCGGCAGGAAGCATGTTTCGAAGAGGTTTATCCAAATCAGCTGTACAATTATTATCTCAAGATGATCAGATCTTATCGGAAATTCTAGATGTCAATGTAGGATCTCACGAAGTAAACGATTCATTGGAAGTGAATGAATTAGAAGAAAGTATTATGAATGTCAACTTGTCAGAAGAAAGATCTCGTGAAATTGGTCTGGTAGGAAATGTGAATACTTCCGAGAATTATATTGAGAAGATTGGTGATTTGCAAAAACAGCTGGCAGAGAAGGAAGAAGAAATGAAGCACCAGAGAATTCTATTTCAGAAACAAATCAAGCTTCAGCAACAAAAGGAACAAGAGTATCAAGATAAAATCAAGTCCTTAGAAGATGAATTGAAAAGTTTGAAGCAAGATACTATAGATATTGATGCAACTGAACAAATACATCCAAACATCGACCAAGAAATAGTCGAAAATGCACGACAAAATAGTCTTTCGCCAGATTCTATTGCACGCTACTCAAGGCAATTACTTTTATCGGAAGGATGGGGAGTTAAGGGTCAACAGAAACTACTTTCATCGTCGGTGCTAGTTATCGGAGCAGGTGGTATTGGATCGACGGTCTTACTCTATCTTGCATCATCTGGAATTGGAAACATTACAGTGGTAGATTTTGATAATGTGGATATGTCCAATCTTCATAGACAAGTTATTCATACCAATGATAGGGTAGGGATGAACAAGGCTGAATCTGCATGTTTAGCCATGAAAAAGTTAAATCCTACAATAAATTGCAAAACAGTGACCGAAATGTTGACTTTTGAGAATGCAATGACTTTAGTTCAGCAACACGATTGTGTAGTCGATGCTTGCGATAATCCACAAACGCGATATTTGGTAAATGATGCTTGCGTTCTTAATCATAAACCATTGATTTCAGGTAGTGCGATGGGAGTAGAAGGTCAATTGACAGTATACGGATATAAAAATTCAGCATGTTATCGTTGTCTCTATCCAAAAGTAAATCCAACGGAAGGTGCAAAGAGTTGTTCCGACAATGGAGTTTTGGGTCCGGTGCCAGGTTTAATTGGTATTTTACAAGCAATTGAAACTCTGAAAGTGTTGACTGAGACAGGAAGCACCATGCATGATAGACTATTGATGTATGATTCACTACGATGTTCATTTATGTGTATTAAAAAGGGCAAAAGGAGGTCAAACTGTGCGGTTTGCAGTCCTGATCCAAGTATAAGAAATATGGAAGCTAGTAAGTCTGTATCATCGGTAGCACGAGGACCACAGCAGTGTGGTATTATTGCGACTTCCAAGATTCCTCAAGAGTGGAATAAAACTTGTCATGAGTATTACAAAGTTGTAAAGGAGGGGGAGAAACACCTTCTTCTAGATGTGCGGGTGAAGCGTCAATATGATCTATGTTCCTTGAAAGATTCCGTCAACATTGAGCTCGGAAATTTAAATAATCATCTAGACGAGATAAAAACATTATCCGAAAATGGCGCCTTACCCATTTTCTGCTTATGTAGAAGAGGCATAGCTTCTATGGAAGCCACAAAAATGTTGAAAGAGGTGATACCTTGGATGAAAATATACAATATCAAAGGTGGATTAAATGCTTGGAAAGAAGAAATAGATCCATCTTTTCCAATGTACTGAAGCTCTATTGAAACCAATTTATGGCAAGTAATTTCATAAAACCACAAATAAGTTGCCTCATCTATCGTCTTGAGCAAATTGAAGTATTTATTAGCTAAAAGAGCAGGGGATATCCAAGAGTTTATCCCTACGAATATTTTTGAACATTACGTTATTGTATTCACATATAAATTCACATACATCAATCTTACATGTTGTTTAAGACATCACTTTTCTTTTGGTCGCGAAAAACTTTGAGAACGTCCTCAAATGACACAAGACCATCACTGTCTGTATCCACCTCTTGAATAATTTGTTCAATATAAGATTCTAGGCAATTGTTTCCCAAAATGCTATACAGATCTTCTTTGCTGATATAACCACTTTCGTCTGAGTCTATACTATCAAATGCATCTCTTAATTTTGCTTCCTCTATGTAGTGCTGAGTTTCTAAAGTTGCAGCAAGGAATTCATGGTATAGAATGTTTCCTGTATGATTGACATCGATACTCTCAAACATTTTATTCACCTCTTCTTCGCTCAGATTGAATCTTAGAAGCTGTTCTTTGAACTCTTTGTGTGATATTATTCCATCATTTTCACTGTCAAAAGAGTCGAATGCAACCCTTAAATTTTTGATATCATCCGAAGTAGTTCGATGCGCTAGAACATTTAGAACCAGTCTCTTGAATTCACCCGAGTCAGCATATCGAACTAAACTTTGCTCTACATCATCAATGAGACTTGGATCAGGTATTTTCGATGACAGCAAACTCATTTTTTGTAGCCAGATATGCTTTTTGGCTTCTTCTGCTGAGAGCCTTTTGTCTGGATTCTTAATGAGAATAGACCTAATAAAATCCTTTGCGTCGTTTGTAATTGTTTTCCACACTTTTCCATCAAAATTATAGATACATGCTGTAATAGATCTTTCTAATTCCCACTTATTCATCCCCCAGAATGGTTTCTGATGAGATAACAGCATGTATACAATGACTCCCAAGGAAAACATATCCGCCTTGAAAGAATAAGGCTTTGTTTCAATTACCTCTGGCGCCATTGTGTAAATGGTCCCTACGCGCTCACTAACGACAACGCTAGGGTCCAAATACTTTTTCGATAGACCAAAATCTATAATTTTTACAGGGGCATCTCTTGCATCTGATTCAAACATGATATTTTCAAATTTAAGATCACGATGCATAATGTTGTTCTTATGCATGTAACTGACAGCCGATAAAAGAGACGTCATAATTTCTCCCGCTTGTCGTTCAGAATAAGGGAGACGACTGTACAAGTCACCTCCGGTGCAGAGCTCCATAATGATACAAATCTTTTTTTGACTATGATATGTTTCGTAAGCTTTGAGTAGATGTGGATGATCTAACGATTTGAAGATGTCAATCTCGTGTCTCATTTCTTCCAGATATGATTCATTCACTAATCGAGTATCAATTGTTTTCAGTGCGTAATAGGTACTGTTTGCATGACTTGATTCATCCTCTTTGTATTGTTTCGAACGAGAAAAGCAACATAGGAAGCCCTTTTGCGGCGATGTTCTTTTCCGTACTCTATAGATGTTACTAATTGAACCTTCCCCAATCAGAGCCACTTTTTCGTAGATTCCCCATATCTTTAACTTTCTATTCAGTTCTTTATTAGGTATTAGGTTGTTCAAATGTATTACCGGTGATGAAGACGAGTCGACATAAGGATCCTGATCACATTCCTCTTGCTGTTTTCCTTTTGTGGAGTGGTTGCTACTCGTGATAATGATGGTACTATGTTCTGTTGAAGCTGGCTGGGGCACATTTGCAATCTCCATCTCCTTTAGCGCCATATTGTTCAGTACGTTTATGAATCAATGAGTTTGTTTTCAATTTAATCTCTACTTTAACTACTTCTATTTGTGTTCCAAAATATTTTTTAATTTTTCTGCTGTGTATGTCGTCTATCTATTCGCGTGTCGTGGTCTGGGGAGAGGCAAAAGGAATGAGAAGCCTAATGTCAGGAACGATTTGATTCTTCAATACAGTACGTAGTAAATCATGGTATTACTCCGTTTCTCCGAAGTTTAATGGTGAAGGAAATATAAAATATCTAATGAATGTTGTTTTGTTTGTTTCGTTTAGACTACCTATGATAGATAAGAACATAAATGAAACTTGAAGCTTTTTCTTATTTATATGTCATCTACTAAAGCTATTGTTTCTAATTCGTCTATAAAACTATTTCTATTATTTACGACGAAGACACGAGGAAATTTTCCTACTCCTCTGAGATGATTTCATCTTGCATATATTCAAGTTCTTCACCATTGTTCTCATTCTCTTCTATATCTACTACTTCTTCATCTTCATCGTTTTCTTCTTCATCGTCACCAATAGATTCAATAGAGCCATCGTGCGCATCTACAGAAGCAGCTACATTCGCTACATTATTCCGAGCAGCAACTTGTTCCCTTCGAATCGCATCTTTGACACACTGCTCAAAAGCTTTATTTCTCAATTCGTCAACTTCTCCCAACTCCAATTCCCCTCCATGTTCTTCTCCATATATTTCACCATGACAATCCTCATTCATACATTTACTTATACACATTTGATTCTCAGCCATTTTACTAGGATCACATGAATCTATACAGTTTGACTTGACTATATTCAGTGATTTCTGAATTCTCTTAATTTTACGCTTATTGACGCCTGTTCTTCTTTTGGAAGTTACGAGTTTGGGCATTAGTAGAAGAATGAGTAGAATGAATAGGAGTTTGATGAGAGGATGTATTGGTGATTTGTATTCCTCCGATGCTTTCCGTATTTTTGCCATTGCTGAGATTATAATAAACGAGATGGCAGTGAAGGTCAATTCTTTGATGAACTTTTGTTTCAAAATACACACAACAACTTCAGTTACTAGCTAGCAGTGAAGTAGCTGGACTGTTGCAGCTAAAAGTATAAAAAGAAGACTAGAAAACTGTAGCGATGATGATGATGGATGCGAATTTATCTATGGCTAGTGAAATAGCCCAGGTAAAATTCTTCATTAAAACAGCTAGGATGTTCATCAATTTTCAATTTTCAGTCCTGGAACGGAAGGGAGTTACGGTAATTCATGTTTTTTGCTGGAAATTTCTGCTTTTCCCAAAAATATAGAATTTTGTTTGACTTTATTTCGTAGGTAGGTACCAAAACTGTACCAAACGAATAATTTTGAATATTGTGCTTCTTTTTCTTTTTGTTTATTTTATTTTTCTGTAAAACTTCACAAGCTGCAAATGAAATCGGGTCCTACATTAGTACGTACATTGTGGAATGGTCATGTCATGCTATAGAACGCTATACGATGCTATACGATGCTATGCGATATGCGACGCTACTTTTGCATGTCATGATTTTTCGTAGTATTTTAAACGGTGGAGGACATTTCTATGCGATGCTATTCGATGCTATTCGGTATACGACGCTTCGCTACGCTAATCGACGCTACTTTTGCATGTCATGATTTTTCGTAGTATTTTAAACGGTGGAGGACATTTCTATGCGATGCTATTCGATGCTATTCGGTATACGACGCTTCGCTACGCTAATCGATGCTATACGACGCTACGCTACGAGTTGGATCATCTTCACTTTGTCATGATAAGAAAACGTAGGAGCCGACATATAATATTTCTGAAAGTGGATGTTTCAAACAAGATTTTATAAACGTACGTATTTTTTGTACATTCTGATCAAACGTACGTGTACATGTAGTTGATGTGACAGTTCCAATTTGTGTGTATTTCAATAATTGGAAAAATGGAAAAAACGATAATTACCGTAACCCCATGGATGAAACGTGCAACTGCCAGAAATTACACATATTTCGTTTCGCCGATGCTGTTGACATTCTACATGACCAAGTGACCTGTGTTGAAGCAGCTCGATCGCTAAAATGTTCGCCCTTTTTCAGTTGAATTGAGAAAAGATGCAAAACGATATGCCGAGTTATTCATAATTTACAATGGTAACGATAGTAAAGAGTGAATCAGAATCTGAAGCAAATATACAACATGATTCTCCAACAATGAAAACATCGAAATCCAGGAATTCAAAGGATTGGAATCAGAAAGAAGAAACTCGTCTTTTAGCTTTAGTATCTCGTTGGAAAAAAAAGAAATATTCAAAATTAAATGATGAATGTTGGAAAGTAATAGCACTTCATATGGTCAATGAAAATGGTGAAACAATGGGTAAATCTGCAGCTAGATGCAAATCCAGATATGAAAAGATTAAAAAAGAGGATGCCATGATTCTTTCTTTCTACAAAAAGCATGAAGCTAGCAATAGAAAGTTTGATGGAAGTTTCTTCAAGCGTGAAGACTTTCAAGCTCTTTCCAAGAGAATCCCTAATCGAACACCTCTGTACCTACACAGAAGATACATGGAGCTTACTGAGAAAGCTGCATCCTTGAGAAAAAAGACGAAAGCTTATCGAAAAGTACAAGAACATCGAAAGCATGCGTATCATACAACAGAAGCGGAAACACGTCAAGATACTTTCCCAGTTTTCATGCAAGAATCTCAGCCAGAAGAACGAGATTGCGCGATCAAAGAAGCCATGTATGTAAACAATTTTAACATGCAAGTTGAAAGTCATCAAATTCAGTGCAATTTTCCTTACGATTATAAGATTCATGAGTCCGATGTCAATCCAAATCATTTCACTGCAAGTTATCCACAAAATCTAGAATACAATTATCCTCCATTCCAACAAACATATGACAATCATGCAGCAATAGCACATGAATCAGCTATTGGTGGAAACTTTTCACCACCTGCTCCAAGTCAACATTACCAACCAGTGAATAACATGATATGGGCTCGGACTCCATCACCTTATGATCATCAACAGCCAGAAGCTGTTTCATTTAGCCAGGTATTTTCCACAATGTTAAATTCAAGTTCTCAGGAGGATGAGTCTTATATAAATGCTACAGAAATAAAACCGACAATCATGGTTAAAACATCACCGAAACAGAAAAAGAAGCAAAAACGAGAACGAAAACGATTGTACAAATATCTCTCCAGAGCTAAGCAACCAAATTGTACGTTGAAACAAGAAGCTAAAGAACTAGAACGAAAGAAACAAGATTACGCATCTCCTGTACTCGATAGAGAGGCATCAATGGATGATAACGCCTTTGAATTGGGAGAATTGAGTGATGAAACTTTGTTTGAGAGTCTCAATCAAGATTTCTTTTTATAAAAATATGTATTATTGTATGCATGAGATTGTATGCATATATATAGGTTATTCAAAAACACAATCCATTGTATCAATGTACATAATATAAAATAATAATAACAATGACAACATTAGAATTCTAAACCATATCAGGTAGAGAGATACTGTTTAACGGTTCCAAAAATGCCGTTTGAAAATGACGAACGAGGTCAAATTCTTCAACAGAAAAGTGAGCAGCAGCCACATGTAGCATGAGCACATTCACTTGACATGAATTTGAATTACATAGTTGTGAGTTTGCCACCACACTACCTAAGTTCAAATACAAAAGAGGTATACCTAGAAACATATATATCAAATACCTTTAGGCCCCGCTATTGCCATTCATAGCAAAGAATATATTCCTTCATCAAAGTTTCAATAAATCATGTCTATAATATCCAAAAGAAGTCTGTTATTTTTTCTGTTGCACCTTTCAACTTCAAATGCATTCACTACACTTCAAACACAAAGGGCCACCAAACTAGTGCTTCAATCTACAACAGACGATGAAGTCAAAACAGACTCTGCACAACCATACATTGTCACTCGAGGAGATGGATCGACAGGAGGGGGAGGATTACCTATGCCCGCTCAACTTCAAACCGAAGACGAGGAAGAAGATGGACTCCGTAGACCGAAAGTCGGAGCAGAAATGCCAAATGGTCGTCCATCATGGTTTCGTGTCCCAGCACCATCGCAATCGGATCAATCAAGATATGCAGAAGTGAAATCTTCACTTGAAGAATTGACTTTGCATACAGTTTGCGAAGAGGCGCAGTGTCCTAATATTGGTGAATGCTGGAATGGGGGCACAGGTACTATTATGTTGTTGGGTGATACATGTACCAGAGGATGTATGTTTTGTGCAGTGGATACTTCACAGACTCCACCGCCTCCTGATCCTTTTGAGCCATTCAAAACTGCAGATGCAGTAGCGCGTTGGGGTGTGGATTACATTGTATTGACTTCTGTGGATAGAGATGATATTGAAGATGGCGGTAGTGGACACTTTGCAACTACTGTGGAATTGATTAAGCATCAAAAGCCAGAAATGCTTGTTGAGTGCTTAGTAAGCGATTTTAGAGGAGATCTAGCAGCAGTTGAAAAACTTGCCAAGAGTGGTATGGATGTATATGCACATAATGTTGAAACGGTAGAAAGACTTCAAAAGGTAAGAGTCAAAAGTATACATGTATGCATGTCATATATATTATAGCAATTGATATTTTTTCTGATGGTCCATTGTAATGTAGTTTGTGAGAGATCCTAGAGCGGGATACAAACAATCATTGTCTACTCTAGAACATGCAAAAAAAGTAAATCCAGATCTTTACACAAAGACATCTGTCATGCTTGGGCTTGGTGAAACGGATGAAGAAGTTATACAAACCATGAAAGATTTAAGAGCAATTGATGTTGATGTAGTTACCTTTGGACAATACCTTAGACCAACTGAGCAGCATTTGAGTGTGGTAGAATATGTGACACCGGAAAAGTTTGATGAGTTCCGAAAGATTGGAGAAAGCATGGGATTTAAGTATGTAGCGAGTGGACCTATGGTTAGAAGTAGCTACAAAGCTGGTGAATTCTTTTTGGAACACATGATTAAGAAGGAGAGAAAAGAAAAGGATTCCAAGACCTAAGAAAGATAAGGAATGGATATGCGACTCAAAATAATTTGCAAAAAGAAGATTGAACTGATACCACAGATCATTTTCTAAAAGACAAGGGTATTTTTTTCATTGACTTCCTTCTATGATAAATAAATAGTGCATGGTATTCGAAATACTACAAAGTCTGTATCCGCATTTTTCTTTTTCTACACAGGGTTATCCAGAATATTGGTTCTTGGTGCCTTTGTGGTGTCCTGGAGAGAAAGATACAAAAGAGCGCTTCCGAGCTCCAGTGAGGCAAAGATTTCAATGCTTTACTTTCATCGCATAAGAAAAAAGGTCACAATGCTGTTTGCTCTGATGAATAAAGAGCATAGGATCTTGACAGCAGCTTGAATGTTGTTCCTGTTTCCTGCTTTACTCGTATATCTGTACTCGTACGTACATAGGGTACCTTCTATTCATTAAAAGATGGATCCTCACGACCAAGGGAAGTTGGAAAAAGAAGAAGGAAGATTCCCTACTCGAGGGAGAAAATTTCCTTCGAGAAGGCATTGAAAATGCGAAATAGATTGGAATTTTTGGAGGTCTATCTAATGATTTAGTCTTGAACTGAATTTCATAGTCCATTCGGATATTTTTCCAGAGATTTAGTTTCCATTTTGCTCTTCCATTCCACTTGGAGATCAGGGACTTCCGCCCACTAATAAATGGAAGGTGATTTTCGGAGATCCTTCTCTTTCAGACCAGGAATCAATTAAAGGTGATTTTCGGAGATCCTTCCCTTTTGAAAGAGAGATGGGAAGAGTCCTCATAAACTCTATCAAAGGACCTGGTCCTGGATGAGGGAAAGAGCTCTCTAGGGAGGGTCCATGAAACCTGCCCTCCTTCTCCATCCATGGATCCTAAAACGAGAGAAACAACGAAGCTCTAAAATAAATGAAAGCGATCTCTTGGTCAAGGTTGAAATCTGGTGAGATAGATATAAAATACTAAGATTCATTCTGCGGCTTTGATTGAACTGAGCGGATTTGAAAAAATCCTGATGGTTATGATAGCATCCTCTCAACTAAATGACAAGATACTAACAATAATATTTTTTGATATAATGTATATACATGACTTAAGCAGAAGAGAACTTGGTTACTGCCTTGGTTCCCTCGGAAACAGCGTGCTTAGCAAGCTCTCCTGGAAGCATAAGACGAACAGCGGTCTGGATCTCGCGGGAAGAAAGAGTTGCCTTCTTGTTGTAGGTAGTAAGCTTTCCTGCCTCAGTAGCGATACGCTCAAAGATATCGTTGATGAAGGAGTTCATGATGGACATACCCTTCTTGGAGATTCCAGTATCTGGGTGTACCTGCTTCAATACCTTGTAGATGTAGGAGGAGTAGGATTCAACACGCTTCTTGGATCTCTTTTTTCCAGTAGCTGCCTTCTTTGGTGCCTTAGCACTCTTCTTGGATGGGGTCTTTGCCATTTTGAAAGTAGTTATAGTTTTGAATCTATTGAGATTGTGAGAACATAAGAATGGAGAAGAAACAGAGGTTCGTTTCAAATTTTGTTTCAAACAGGCGCCAAAAGGGAGGGGGTGAAAAATAATTGAGCCCCCGGCGCGAAATGGAAAGAATTTCTACGTGAGTTTCTACGGAGCATCCAAAAGCGGCGCGGATGAGGCGCCAACTTTCAAAACGAAACAAAAAATTGAAACTTCTTCCCTTCCTTCATAATAAAACGCAAAGTCGTTCTAACAAGATCACCAACTAATCAATCATGTCAGGAAAAGGAAAGGGAGGCCGTGGAGAGAAGAAATCCACCTCATCTTCTGCAAAGGCAGGACTTCAGTTCCCAGTGGGACGTATCGGACGTTACCTTCGTCAAGGAAAGTACGGAACCCGTATTGGAGGAGGAGCTCCAGTATACCTTGCAGCTGTTCTTGAGTACCTTTGTGCTGAGATCCTTGAGCTTGCAGGAAACGCTGCTCGTGACAACAAGAAGAGCCGTATTGTGCCAAGACACATTACCCTTGCTGTGAAGAACGATGAGGAGTTGAACAAGCTTCTTGGAGGAGTAACTATTGCTGCTGGAGGAGTTCTTCCAAACATTCACGCTGTTCTTCTTCCAAAGAAGAGCTCCAAGTAAGCAGTGAATATTTGGATAGTAAATATCACATAAACACAATATATAGAGAGAGAGTTGGAAGAGAAGCAGCAATGTGTCTCTTTCTTCTTTCCACAAACACAACAGGAATTTTTCAATTCCGTTTCACACAAACAGAGATTTCAGTTGATCCTGACGATTCTTCTTTTTTTAATCCATGAAGACGAGACGAAGATCTCTTGTCTTCTGAGATAGAAATTTTTAATTCAATTTAGGACCCAAACGAATTCTTCATGAAAGACATAAACTCCATAATTGAAATTGTTTCTATCATTATCTATTAAGGTGCCAAAAATTTTCAATCAAAAGACTCAACTTATTTATTCAAACTCTCTCTTGGAATTATACAACGCGATAAATGCCAATCCTCCAATCAAATCTACACAAGCATTGAGACCAAAAACTCCTGCCCAATTTTTATCTGTAGCATCAAGGATTTGACCAGCAATGTAAACACCGGCACTGCCAAATACGACACCTGGTAGAGTAGTTATACTATACAAAAGCCCACTCCATTGATCACCGGCTTTCTCTTGTGGAGCTGATCCATACCCTGCAGAATTAAAGGCTTGTAGTCCAACAGCACCAGTCAAGAGGAATTGAGCAGTTGCTGGATTCTCTGGTATATTGCTTGATAGAGTAAAGAGACAAGCAGCTGGTCCAATCAGTGCTAATCCTTGGAATGCCTTTCGCACCAAAGTTCTCTTATCAATATTATCATCTTCGACGAATCGTTCAATGATCTTATCTGCAGCAAAACCTGCAGAAAGTCCACTTACTGCTCCCGCTATGCTTGGTAAAATAGACAAGAAAGCCGACTCTTTCACATTCAAACCGTATTGTTGAGTGTAAAAGGTTGGTGTCCACGATAAGAATGTGTACAATCCCCAATTATTCGCAGCATGTGCAATAATCACTGCCCATGTAGCTTTTGATGTCAAAATAGCTTTCCATGGCGCATCCTGAAAAACACTCGTGGCATCTTCCCACGACGTAATTGTTCCTGATGTAATTCCAACCGCTTCTTCACCATTTTCATCAATTAATTTCTGCTCTACAACCATTTTTCTTTTCGAAATTGTTCCATCTGTATTTATTTCTTCTACCACAGGTCTATCCCTTGCGAGTAACCACCAAGGAACCAACCATAGTGCCCCAATGGCACCATAAATATAAAACAATCCTCTCCATCCAAACCCATCCATAACTGAGGGACTCAAAAGATATGCACAAACAGTCCCAACCTGAAAACCAGAATAAATTGTTGCAATTGATAAACTTTTTTTGGATGCTGGAACCCAATTTGCCAAAATTCTCTGCGAAACGTGGAGTTGTTAAAATTTGATCAAGAACTACCAGCATCATTGAAAAAGAGTTCAACTTACCTGAATAGTAGGAAGAACGACACTCTCTGCAGCGCCCATTACTGAACGAATAAACAACAAAGGAACCGTATTCTCAGCAATATACTTGACGGAAGTCATGATTTCCGTATCTGACATGGTTGCACCATCCTGTACGACATGAATTAAATTTGCAGCAATGGGTGTCCCAAAAGTAGCCAAACTCCATAGTAAAACTCCTACAGCCATGATTAATCGAGGTGACAAAGCTGATACGAGTAATCCAGCTGGTATAATTCCCAACCCATATCCTAATGAAAATATAGACGATATTTCACCCTTTACTGTTTCTGATAAATGAAATTCATTGGAAAGTGGTAATATAGCCACAGACATTGCAACTCTATCCAATGCTGATAGCAAAGCGACAAACCAACATAGAATTAAAATGGTTGAGTATTCCGAGAATGGTAATTCATTTGTTTCTTCATCTTTTATTTGTTGCAATTCATTAGTATTGGTGGTCTGAAAGGTCTCTTTCTTTCGACCAAATTTGGGGAATGAAATTTTTGTTTCTTCATCAGTCGCTTGACTAAATAGAATCGGTATTCTATTTGCATGCGTATTATATGTAGGATGTCGACGAATACCTTGTTGGCTTATGAGGAGTCCATGTTTGCTATGCTTTTGATTGGAGGCATGGATGGTCTTTCCTTGATGGACGAGAGGAGTAAATTGAAAGGCATTGCTGGAGTTACAAAGTGTTGAAAGGATGTAAATTCCTGTTGGCGTCATCGCTGTCTTCATTTCCTGATTTGAATCTAGATATTATTGGAGGCTAATTGTTCAGTTTATGATGAAAGAACTTCCAGCATATGGAAGATGGATTGATATTGAATGAACAAAAATGAAAATTCATGAAGAAAACAGAGAATCTCTGTTGAAGATGCAAAACACGTTGCAAAGAAGATGGGACTAAGCTACGTCATCATGAGGTAATCTCCTTTCGGGCTTTGACAGCCATTGAAAAATGAGTGAAAGTGCAAAGAGGCAGGGGTTCCGGGAAATCACGGGTCGACAGGGTTTATGGAAAATGTCAAAAAATGTTTTGCATTTGCGAAGATCTGAAATCTCTAAACCAACCACATCTTTAGAGATGATCTAGCTAGCATCATATCACTGCAACTACTATCTAATACAACAGGCTCCAACTAAAAAGATGAGACTTTCGCACAACCCTTTCGTCCAAGAATGGGAGGAATTAGACCATTTATCTATAAGCAAATCCTTTTGTTGATTTTGAAACACAGACTCTCATCAATAGATACATTTTGGAGAAGATGAACTTGATCATATATTTTCTCATTATCTCATATTTTGCATTTGTTTGCAAAAGGTCCTATCAGACTTTGCAGCGTCGTAGAACTTCAATATCTAATCTTCATTCTCGCTGTGTAAAAATTTAGAAAAATAGATTGAATCAGAGCAACTGGTCTATGTGATAGAGCGGAACTTAAAAATTCCTGTTGTGTATGTTTTTGTGTGTTGTCTATCCTAAACCTTTGCCCTAGATTGTACTTTATACAGTCCAGATCAAAGCTGAAGACAGAACATAGCACCTCTAAAGAGATGCTTAACCTCCGAAACCGTAAAGGGTCTTTCCCTGTCTCTTGAGAGCGTATACTACATCCATAGCAACTACGGTCTTACGACGAGCGTGCTCAGTGTAGGTAACAGAGTCACGGATAACGTTCTCAAGGAATACCTTGAGTACTCCACGGGTCTCCTCGTAGATGAGTCCAGAGATACGCTTTACTCCACCACGTCTAGCAAGACGGCGGATAGCTGGCTTGGTAATTCCCTGGATATTGTCGCGAAGAACCTTACGATGACGCTTAGCTCCTCCCTTTCCAAGTCCTTTTCCTCCTTTGCCTCTTCCTGACATTTTGATTAGTTGTTGAGTTGTGTTTTCGAAAAGCTACTGGAGCAATTTATGGTATCTTCTGGCGGTTGGCTTCTTCTCACTTTCAGTTCGTTTCTCGCCTAGCTTCGTTCTCGTGCGTAGCCTCTACAGACAAACTGTACTGATACGTAGAATACTATGGAGATCTACGTAGAAAATATTTGAAAAATGGCGCAAAAACACAAAAATGGGGTGAAACAAGCCATGCGCCACGTTTTGATCCCCCTCCTACGTGAATATTCACGTAGAAACAAAATTTCAGCCGCCAGCTTCTCCTCGGCTCTCTTCATCAACAGCAACAACTTCCTTCTCTCTCCTTTTCACTCATCACACAAATTCTAATTGAATTCGAATCAAACACAATGGCTCGTACCAAGCAAACCGCACGTAAATCTACTGGAGGAAAGGCTCCACGTAAGCAGCTCGCAACCAAGGCAGCACGTAAGTCTGCTCCAGCAACTGGAGGAGTAAAGAAGCCACACAGATACCGCCCAGGAACTGTAGCTCTTCGTGAGATCCGTCGTTACCAAAAGTCCACTGACCTTCTTATCCGCAAGTTGCCATTCCAGCGTCTTGTTCGTGAGATCGCTCAGGACTTCAAGACTGATCTTCGTTTCCAGGGATCTGCTGTTCTTGCTCTTCAAGAGGCTGCTGAGGCATACCTTGTTGGACTTTTCGAGGATACCAACTTGTGTGCTATCCATGCTAAGCGTGTAACCATCATGCCTAAGGATATTCAGCTCGCACGTCGTATCCGTGGAGAGCGTTCTTAAATAGATTTTGGTGTATGCTTAGCATAGACTAGGACTAAACAAGAGAGAGTTGGAAGAGAGGCAGCAATGTGTCTCTTTCTTCTTTCCACAAACACAACAGGAATTTTTCAATTCCGCTTCATGAAACAATCCTCTATCTTCTTTGGGATCCTACTCACTCAAAACTGAATAGAAATCATTATTTTTATTTGCGCCACCATCAAGGCAATTCAATCCATCAAAGCCGTAGAATGATGAATCTTAGTATTATATTTAACAAAGAAAAACCTTCTCCGTTTCTCCGAAAAGAAAAATTTTAAACACATTTTGCGTTGAAAATTGAATAAAACATGCAAGATAATTATCACAAAGTCTATCACTATCACATAAATTACTAGTCTGATTTTGAAATACATGCGAAAAAAATCATGATAAAATCAAGTGGAATAATATCAAATGTAACTATGTAATTATGTGAATATGAATATGCATGAAATAAATATGAAAAAGTGAATCATAAGAATCGTTTCAGAAATAGTTCTACTTCTCCTTGTTCTCATCAAGTGCTTGTAGCTTTCCTGTTTCAAGGAATTCTTTAATTTTGGAAGTAATTCCTTTTCCGATTCCTATTTATCAGTGAAACAGAAATAATTCAGTAAATTGAACTCTCAAACGACGATAAATCTGCTGAGTCTACGTACCTCTTACTTTGGAAGGATTTTTGGGATTTCCAATGTCGTCCACATTCTCCAAATCTATTTTAAACGGTAGATGTCTGAGCGTATGGACGAGATTATTGTAAGCTTTACTACGATATACATCACCTTTGTCCATGTATTTCTGTGCCAATTTTTGCATCACTACACATAGCTCTGTATTTTTGTCTTGGACATTAACAGATGGTACAAGAGATGCTTCAATCTTCTCATCGCGATGAATAGAAAAGTTCGATATTTCTTCGGATGGAGGAGATTGATTAATATTCGAAGCTACTTCAGAGGTTGGACTGACGAGAGATGATGCAATACTTTCTTTTTGCTGTTGGACTGGAGAAGAGTTTTCTACCTTTTTGTAGGTATTTGGCATATTTTTCCCTGTCATATTCTCATACAGTCTCTTTGGGATTGGAGATGGAGTGTTGTAGGGATTCTTGATTGCTACCTTTGGCTTCTTAGGAGTACTGTATGGATTGATAATATGAGGCTTCTTAGTCTCAACATTCGAGATTTGTGTATGAGACAATAATGTCTCTCTTTCGTCAATTTGGATGGAATCGCTAGAAAGTTGAATTGATGGTGTATTAAACGGATTTTCAATAACTTTTCGTTTCTTGATAGGCGTGTTGTATGGATTCTTGATGGTATGAGGCTTCTTTGTATCATTCATCGAAAAAGGTTGGACAGGTAGAGAAGCTTCTCTCTGATCAGCATCTTGACCAAAGTCAATGAATTGTTCTGGCTCATTTAGATTTGTATGCTCAGTTTGCTTCGAGTCTTTCTTTAGAGTAGCCTTTTGAGCATACACTCTCTTAATGTGCTCGTGAGGAAGATATTTCTTTGTAAAGTAGCAGCCAGTATTACGATTTGAGCAACTCCACCATTTGCGTTCTTCCCCCCTCAGTTCTAACATACCTCCACATGCTCTAGGGCATAGAGGAAGTCGACCACAGCCTCCTTGTGATCTCTTTGAGCATCCATCGGAATTCAAGTTTTTAGCTCCTCCACAGATGCATTCCATGAGCCATTGGATTTCATATTGGTCACGTACTCCCTCTTCTTGCGATTTCTTGAGCTCTTCTTTTGATCTCTCCTCTTCTTGTAAATACATCAATTCCTTTCTAGCATGCGAATCATGAGGGGGTCCCCAAGACATGGTAAACTCGCATCCTTTCTTATCATACATGTCTATCATGGAAAAGATTTGGAGTCAGGGTCATGTATAAAATACAATTTATATTTTTTATTTAACAAAAAGCTTATACTTACTGCAACCCCAGAATAAACCTCTCTGTCCTTTTCTTGGTACCATGTATCCACTGAAGCACACCTTACAGTGCAGATGGAGATTAGCACTACATTTGCAGAACCTATGAAAAATGAGAGGAAGAAGAAGATACAAAGGACTCGTTAGATGTACATTTAGATTCAGATGCAAAAGATAAACAGTTTGTATCGTGTACAAAGTATCGACCCCACTTAAGTTAGAGGTAAAGATATGATCTCATTCTTCATCTTCATCATACTAGACGATACCTTCCCTTGTCTTGTATGGTGCTTCTTGCTCATATTTCTTATTGTGGCTTTTCACTCTTCACTCACCTTATTTCGCTCGTATCACAAATGCACTTGTGATGCCATAATTCATATCTGGCATCTTTGACTTTGAACATCTTCTTTTTATATGGTTAAGGTTATTGTAATTCTACTTTTGATCAAGTTGATTTTATTATGATATGTTGACACAAGAACGCTCTCTCGTTCACTTTCGTGCTTTCTCTGTTTTGGTGGTGAGGATTAAAAGAAGCCTAAAACCACTTTTAACGCTTTTATTTATGGCGCGGTGTAGATTTTACGTACACCACGAACAGAAACGAAACTACATGATTGATGCGATACTTCGTCAAAGATACCGCAAGATCTTTGGTCTTCAACTATCATATTCTTTTCTCATGATATGCATTAAATTAAAGGAAATTAATAGACTATTCCACACAGCGAGTTAAACTACAAATCTCATAATATTCGTAACCGAATCCACAACGAGACTAAAACATCAACTCACAGGAATATTTCCTAAGCTTTCTTCCAAAGAATATTTCCACAACATTCTCTCATGGAAGTATAAAATCTGAGTCTTCACAGCAGCTTACAAACACAAAACCTCATAATTCACATAAATAGAATCCACAACGAGGTAAACAAGTAACCTGCAAGGAAACCTAAATCGCCTATGCTCTCAACTGCCTTGTCTTTTTATGACTGGAACCTTTACTGTGCAAAGGATACTCCCAATCTCCATCCACATCTTCCCATTCATCTCCATTGGCATGTTTATGAATACCCTTGATAGATTTACTCTTTTTGCCTTTGGTGGCTTTGGATGACTTTCCATTTTTGCTTTTCAGACTCTTGCTACTCTTTCCACCCTTTCCTTTACTAAATCCACTGCTACTTGGTTTGGAAGAAGGTGCTTGGCTTGGAATTGATACCGGAGTAGCAATTGGAATACTATGTGCCGGTGAATCGGTAGGATTCTTTGACGGACTATTCGTTGGAATCAAAGTTGGTGTTTTTGATGGTGAAATGGTCGGTATTTGTGAAGTGGTAGGTGGTGCCGATCCTTCAAATGATGGCATAGGCGATGGTTTGACCGACGGAGAACTTGTGGTGGGTGAAGAGGATGGAATATCCGATGCGACCTTACTTGGGCTTGGCGAAGGCATGAAAGTCGGACGAACTGACGGGGTCTCTGTTGGAACAGAAGAATCTTCAATGCTTGGACTGACCGAAGGCGAAGCTGACGGGGTCTCTGTTGGAACAGAAGAATCTTCAATGCTTGGACTGACCGAAGGCGAAGCTGACGGACTGACTGAAGGAGAGTTTGTAGGCTATATGATACAGTAAAGATAGATATTAGAGCATATTCATGCACAAGATTGAGAAGTCATAAAGAATGACAGGGAAAGCATTGTTATCAGTCTTTTCGACACTTACATTTGGCGTTGGTGAAGCTGTAGGACTTGCAGTTGGACTGGATGTCGGTGAAGATGATGGCAGAAAGGACGGTGCTTCGGATGAAATGCCACAATATTGATCTTGAGCAGGTACGCTTCCTTCCTGTGAATTTGACAAATGACATGATCTAGTTAGTATTGATTTGTGTAAAATGCATATATTTGCAATCAATATTAGAAGTGAAATCTAATGCCTAGTTGAAAGGAGAAAAGAGCATGATTGCAGCTATGTACAAAACATATTCCATGGCATAGATTGTGTTCTGTACTCTCTTTTTCACTTGACTCGATCTGGATCTTGCACATATACACACGTTACTTACAAATTTGAGCCAGCCAATGGTATCTCCGTTTCCAAAAACTTCAAGTGCACAAGTACCACTAAACTTGACCAAAGTTTCCAACTGAATCTCTTCCCCATTTGCATTTTCGGCAAAGACAATCACAAACAAAAAGAATGGATAGTCCTCCACTTCAAGTCCTGCCATGGTAGTAAAAGAAGTATACTCAATGATTGCTCCATCCGTCAACTCTAAATCACTCTCACTAACAGTTTTCAAAGCTGTAGCACTTGCATCTTGTTCAATGATTTGATATCCTGTAACTTTCACAGGAGTCATGAAAGCTTCACTCGTCAATTGATTCTCCATGGTGATTTGACACGAAGCGTCTCTGACTCCTTCATCCGGTCCAATCTCAATTCCAATGGAACCATCTGGATCAGGAAATCCTGTGTAACTGCACGACGATGAAAAGTCAAGTGTCCATTTGTAAATGGATGGACTACAGGAGCATACGTCATCTTGTGCATATGTGAAGGTAGTTTGTGCCAGACTCAATAAGTAAAGTGATGAAAGTTTGAGTATCTTCATGTTGCTGTAGGATTGTAATGTTTTCTAAATTGTATAAGATGAATTGAGTAGTACTGTGCTCTTTGTCATTTACAACGAAGCAATCCTCCAAGCAGTAATTGTTGTATATTACAGATGTGTGAAGAAGTGGTTGGCAACGATATCAATTCAAACGTTGCTGAACCGCCAATCTGTATCAATTCAAAATTCCAGTCTTTGTAAATTCTACAGCACGAATCAAATGCAAAGAGAGGCGTGACAAGATGAAAACATACAGTGAGACTGTACTTGGTATTTTCTTGATGGAGAGTTGAGAGGAAAGAAGATGGAAGAGGGATTGGTGGTCTTTTTTCTTTCCATTTTTGAATTCAAAAAATGGCGTACACAATCTAATTTAGCTTTAGTATAAAACACCAACCCAATAGAGATTCTCTTCTGCCGGCCCTCTCTGCCTTCTGGCTGCCTTGAGCTGGTTCTTTTTACTTGACACCACCTCAGCAGCTGCTGAGCAATCTGTTTTCTGAGAAACGTATTACTAAGACTTTTAGACATCGTGGATTGAAGTTATGTATTTAGGAACAGTATAGCCTTGTACGACCGTACATAGTAGCGTTCTTTTAGTACCACACGCCTCTTAGGCCTTGAACACCGTTTTAGGTATGACGTTATGCTTTCCTCTCATGAGCACATTTACATGAGAAACCGACCTTTCGAGAGGAATAACGCACAGTAGATACACATATGAAACTATTCCAAATTAGAATGCAATACTCAATACTCTCAAAACAAATTAAAAATGAATAATTCCAAGGAAGAAGACGCTACAATATCCCATAACCCTCAAGGAACATCTACAGCGCAGTCTGCTGCTTCAAATAGTGGCAGTGGAAATTCTACAAGGGAATCGGACAACCCACAGAGGGTTCGTACCCCGGCCACTCTTGGCTCTACACAACATATTATGAATTCTGGTACAGTGTCTCATGCACAGAATATAAATCAACAAATAAATTCTGCAGCTGCGAGCTATGGTGCCATTCTAGACCAACTGAGTCCGGAGTTTATAGTCAGTTTGAAACAGGGTATGTCGGCTGTGTTTGGGAATGATCAAGATACATCTCTTGGGACTGTTAGTGTCAACGGCAGTAGTACAGCAGGTAATGCTATTACTAACAATGCTTCTGGTACATCACATGTGAATACTAATACGAGTATACAGCAGCAGCAACAGCAGTCAAATATGTTGCATGCTGTGCATCACAATCCTACACAGAATCTAGGGCAACATCCTGCTTCTACTATGAATGCAGCTACTACTAATACTAGTCATACTAGCAACCATCGACAACATCAGCCATCATCGACAACAGGCAATGCGACATCACTTCAGAATCATAGCGCTATAAATGCTGCGGCTTCGATATCGAGTCCATGGGTCGTCAATCAGGCAAACATTGGAGCTGTTCATGCAAACACGGCAAGTCATGCCACTAATAACACTTCTACTAGTGCTGCTACTTCTAATGCAAATTCCATACAGCCGTCGCATGTATCTGTTCCTTCGGGTAATATTGTCGCACAGCATATCTTGCCTACTCCAACAGCGATGCCATTGACACATTCAAATTTACTACAGCAGCAACAACAACAGCAGCAGCAGAATCTCAATCATGCCAATACTGCACTTATGCAATTTATACAACCCAATAACCCAAACAGTGCCGTTAATAATTTATTCAATACTGTCCATCAAGCATTTCGATCGAATAATGCAGCCAATACTTTACCCAGTGCTTCTACTACTAATTCTACCAACAATGTGACACAGCCAAATGTATCATCCACGACGATATCTACCTCGACCAACAATCAGAGTAGTCATCCTACGCATGTTGTTCAACCTAGTAATTCTACGATACAGACAAATATATCAGGATTGTTCAATGCACAGCAGCATGTCAACACGATACATTCGACTACACCTCTGCAACAAATGTTGAATATAACATTACCCAACATACAAAGTATACAAGGGAATACCATGATGGGATGGAATGTACAACCAACACAATTGCAGCCAACACAGCCTGTACAACACTCTCAATTTCCATCCTTGATGTTTCCCGCACAAACAGCACAGAAACGAAAAGCGAATGAAATAACGAGCTCAAATAAGCCACAAGAAGAGGAATACAGTAACACTGCTGTATCAGCTAGTAGTAGCAGTGCTGGGAATTCTGGAGGTTCCAACTCTAGAAACTCTGGAAATAAACCCAAACCTGCCAAACTCGCCAAAACGACACAGCAAGTACAATCTCCTCCACCTGTAGCAGGACAGCAGCTTTCATCGCAACATCAAGCGCAACAACCACCATTTGCTGTATCTATTACAGGAACTACAGGGCACTTTCGACAAGCAACTGAGTCACCTCCGACCAATACCATGGAAGATATACTATTAGGAAGAGGAAATGGTAATACTTCTACCAATGCCTCACCGTCGAATGTGCCACTTTCAATGAAGGGCAATTCGAAGAACATGAGTACAGAGCAAAAGAAACGTCAAGAGAAGAACATACGGGAACAAAAGCGATCACAACAAATATCGCAACAAATTAAGGAATTGAGACAAGTGCTGACGGAATCCAAGGTGCCTTTTCAAAAGAACAAGTATTCGATCTTGATGTCTGTTGTAGATTACATCAAGAATTTGCAAGAACGTGCCACGTTTTTAGATTCGGAACATGGCAAGTTGATTCATACCATTCAGCAAACTTCTGAAATTGTGAATAATGGAATGATTCATCATCAGGATGAGGAGGAGAATGTCAATGTTGGGAATGATGCTGATTTATTGTATGTACAGGGGTTGGATTATAAAGCTATATTCGAGCAGTGTGTATTTCCAATTGGGGTTGCAGCTTTAGATGGGAGGTTTCTGACCTTCAATCAAGAATTTGGTACTCTAGCTGGATTGAACCAAGAAAGCACGGAAAGTTTGACCTTGTTTGGCTTACTACAGGATGTAGACACTGATGAAGTCTTTCGTGCGTTGGGTTCTCTTTTAAAGGATAGTGATTCAGAGGGTTCTGGAACCTCTGGTAATGATTCGAACAATCAGCAGGGGACGAGTCCAGATCCTTCGTCAGCCGACTATGGAAATAACGATGAAAAGAATGGTGAAAGTGGCAGTGGTAGCAATGTATCTAGACTAGGTGATAGTGGAGATGATGGGGACAGCGGATTCACATACTCAAATGGTTATTGGTCAGGGGATTTGTCTGGAGCGAATCAACACGTAAGTTATCCTTGTATATTTTACATTCATTTCGACTTGGTTTGTACTAATGATCAATCTGATACAATCTTTTGTTCAAATTGCAGCTACGAATGCATATTTCACTCAGCAGAACTGCAGATGGAACTCCCAAATTCTTCAACTGCTCATTGGCTAGGTCAGTGCAAGATTACGAAGATTAGGACTAGGAGCTAGTGCTAGGAAAATTTCATGTTTCATGTGGTCATTGGGATATTATATACCTTACATGAATACTTTTTTTTGTTTCACAAGTATGTAGTTTACAATTAAATTAAGATTTTAATCGAGGATAAGAATATTTACACTTCTAGTAAGTCGCTTTGTTGGATATCTAAACAAACAGCGAGAAAATAAGAGCAAATGCGAAGGGAAATGAGGGCCAATGGATCTTGTTCCTCGTTGCTCCGTTGCTTTCAAGGTATTCCTTACATTCAAGTGGGAGTATAGGACTATCTTCACCAACGATAGCTGCCATACTGATACAATCTGAGTCCAAGTAGTAAGGTGAGAGACGAACTGTCTCGCATGTATGTTCAGGTGTCCATGGAGTTGCAAGGTACACAAAGCTTTCAGTTTGATCAATCACTGCTCCATCATTCAAAACGCAAGTTTTATCCTCTCCTTCAATTATATCAAGACCAACACCATTGGGTGACTGATCTGAAAGTTTCTGAAGATGGGCTCTCTTTGTTGCGGACAATGTCATATTCTCGTATGTGTATCTTGAGCCAACTACTCCAACGGTAACATGCAAAAGATAGTCATATTCAGAATAGGCCCACATTCTTTGAGATGGTCCTTTATGAATTCCAGCAAGAATAGACCATTCAACCTCACCATAAGGTGAACAGAACATTCCGTCATGAGTGACGTTATTCAAATCTCTGATTGGCTTCATAGCACACTCGGGAGGAATTTCATCTGGGATCTTCAATTGATATGGAAGGGCTTGAGGAGGCAGTCCACTCATCCATGGCAATTTTGGAACAGTCATGTTGTAAGGATACGACGGTTCTCCGTTTCCTATGTTCAAAAATTCTCTTGCTTTATTCATGGATCCAGCTATAACGACTTGCTCAAAGTCATTGCTGCAGAATATATTCAAGGAGCCACCATAGTATCTACCTCCACATTTATCTTCTGCTTCTCCTTTTGAGAAGATGGAAGTGTAAAGTATGATTAGGAATACTGTATTTGTTTTCATGTTGATATATTTCTTTTGTATGATTGGATTAATTATGAGATAAGAGCAATAATTGAGTATGATGAGATGACAAGCAACTATGATAAGCTTCTCATTTGAGAGCTTCGCATTATTTTCGAAAAAGTTTCATCCATTTTCTGTTTAAATCGTCACAATGACGCCATGATAATTCCTGTGATTTGCCTGTTGGAATTTATACTACAGTCCACATTAACCTCTCATCCACATCACATATCTACCATACATTAATAATGATGGAATCATAATCACTTACATTCATGAATCTGTTCCCTTTCCAGAGTTTTTATACATAAATAAAATTCAAATAAAGACAAAGATTTGCGTTATAATTAATGGCTAGTCAGCTAGCCGAATAATGTAGCCAATGACGACGAATGGTCGAGACGAAAACATGAAAGCACACACTTTATTTTCAATGATTAACCCTTTTCTGCCTGAGTACTCAAAAGTACTCGTTTTACCGCAAATATCCTAAAATAATCAATATTTGACCAATTTGAGTAATTCCAATTACGTTATCTTTCTTCTATATATGTCTTGGATGTGTGTTCAAAATAGTTTTATTTTCATGCATCTATTTGATGAGATATTGTATACTTTCAATACATATTTTTCCAATGACGTCCACTTTTGGGGTCAAAATGTCATACAAAAAACATAATACAAAAAGTTGCTATTTTTTGAGAATGAGAATATATATGTCATACAGTGTGATATGAATACATTTGATAGCTCAAAATCCTTCTCTGAACATTGTTGAAACGATATGAGTTGAGAGATGTGGAACTAAGATGGGTTTTGAAGACGCTAGAGAGAGATTTCTACAGTCTACAAAATTTATCGCCAAAATCGAGATTTTTAGGTTACACAAGGTAGATCCACAATTCAATATAATAACCAGAAGAATAAATAATGGTACCATCTGATATGCCCAACTGTTATAGGTATACTCTTGGGATGATCTTCAATCAAATTTCTACTAAGAATAAGCATATTGTAAGTGATACAGACCCTTTCACTCACAGCAGATGAGTGTTCTTTTTCAATCCCATTTGGAGCCCCATCTTCACTATTCCAGTATTCGATGGATTGACTTACAAGTTGCCCAGGTCTCGCTTCCAGATCATTCCTTAATACATCAAGTTCACCGGGAGGTACTCGGCATATGGATTGTGCGTTTCTGTCATCAGATACATATCCTTAAGTACCATCATCGCTGAAACTGATCTCAGAACCACTCATTGTGCTATAACGACAAATTTTGTTAGTAATTTCATACATAGAAAAAAGCTGACTTCACTCCCTACTTACTGAGAGTATTTTGTATGTATGTTTAAAATTTAAAAGAGATTGAAGTTTTCATTATTGATTTAGAGTAGTGTTTGTGTTAAGGATATGTTGTTGTTTTGTTCGTGAATCGCTGATTTTTCGAGTCCCAACTAGGCAGAAAAGGGTTAAAAGAACATCCATTGCATTCCATTTCCATCTGTATAGAATGCTTCCAAGAAGAATCAAGACCATGGGCTTCAACTTTTCGAGATATAGACTGCCGCTGTTGATGGCAATCCACGGAAATCTATTACGAGTCTCTGGGTTTTCAATGAATGCCAACTTCAATGCACCTCCACTCCCCGCTGCAATTCATGATAGATTAACCCTAGCTCAAAGCAATGGATTTGGAGATTATTCCAGTTGGATCATACCAGGCGCCGTCATGCAAGGGCGCAATCCTACTTCAGGAAGGGGATCAGCGTTTGATAGAATCAACACCATTGTAAATGAAGGCAAGTGTTCGACATTTGTCTGTCTACAAGCTGAAGCTGCACCACAAGATGAAACCGAGAATGGAGTTTTGGGTGGTATGGAGGACTGGAAAACAGCACCTATGAAATTTGATTCCTACAAGGAAGATGTCATCAAAGCAATTTCAATGTCGGGAAATAGTCAGCTACAGCCATCTTTTCTTCATTATGGGATCCGAGATTTTGATGTAGCTGATTCTTTAGAGGGACTCGATAGACTCATTACAAATTTAGCAGATCGTGTCAGGTCTGGAGAAGTATTGTATCTACACTGCTGGGGTGGTAAAGGGCGAGCAGGTCTTGTGTCAGCTTGTTTAATAGGAGAATTTTATGATATAGATGCAAATGAAGCTTTGGAAAGGATTAGTGCTTATGCTAACCTTCGAGTCTCACCAGGGACTGCCATCAATAGTCCAGAGACAGAGGCACAAAAAGATCAAGTCCGAGCTTTCTATCAATACAAAGGTCGAAGAATATAAGCGCATATTTCAGTTGTGTCGAAAATTCAAAGAACAAGTCACCAATGACAGCTTCTACTTGAATGAAAGAATCTAATGTAAAAATGTGAAACTTAAAAATAAATCTAAGAAGTGTTTGCTACTATAATATTGCCTACTTATTCATTTCCTTTTCGTGTAAAAAAGCATATATGCTTCATCCCCTTTCAGTGCAGTTTCTTCACTGATACAATGCACTTCGTTATCATTACACGAATACCAATCTTGATCCACCTTCACGTTTGCCATATAATGACCTTGAAATAACGAGCCGGTATGATTAATGACACCGCATAAATTATACAACACCGATGGGTTCGTCACATGCGCATCTTTTTCTTTAGTTTTCGTAAAAATCGAAGTCTGTTCAATTTCCCGCCAATGAGGAAGATATGGCCCCATATCTAATACAGCTGGGAATGATACAGGGTCACTTATCTTTTTGTTCGTTATTGAATCAAAACGCTTCAAATGTAAGCACAGTGCTGGGGGCAACTTTGCAAATGTGTGCTGTTTCGTGTGTTGATTTTTCTTCTTACACCATTGGCAACTCATTTCATCGGGAAGCAGTTCAGGATAAGAAAAATGATCGAGGCCTATAATAGCGACAGTGAGAATGATTGGGATACTAAAACTAAAATCATAGATTGTATCATGTCATGATGTACTTACATGTAATAATATCAAGTTTCTGTCTACTTTTGAGAGGCAAAGATAAAGATACATTCAGAAATGGTTCCAAACTTGTCCTTTTGTAACCACAACTTTTGCACATCAAAACCGAACGAAAACTTCCACTGAAGAGTGATGATATGGAACCTGGAAGCATTTGACGAAACTCATTTTCACTGTCATCGGCAGTATTTGTGATTCTTTTGGACATTGACAAACTGCGAGCAGCAAATATGCTATCTTGATACTTCTTACAGTCTTTATCGATGGTATCCAAAAAGACTTGAATGAATTCATGGCAGTCATGTTGGTCATCGCAAGCAAATGTAGACATTTCCTTCTTTTTCCACGATGTAAAGAGTAAATCAGAAATATCCATAGGTATCCCCTTTTCTTGCTGTTTCTCTTCAACATCAAGACTTGCTTTGACTAATGGTTTAACTGGCGTTTCTAACTCAGAGATGAAGGGACTCATGTCCAGTCCTTGCGTCCTTCCATAGTACTTCAGTATGAATCTATCAAGTTCACATGCGAGGCAAGAATCTCTTGAAGTGGATCCTCGAACATTCATTGATTTCTGAGATCGAAACAATTCACAACTTTTGCAATCGTGCTTGGCATCTTTCAAAAAGAATTGTTGTACAGGTCTCAAGTTCACAATACATTGAATGACCGAACTAATGTAGCATATATTTCCAGCGTTAAAAATACCTACTGGAGAGTCAATCTTCCAGTAATCTCTCCCTCTTTTAGATTGAATCAGCATGATTTCAGATGCATTCTTGTGATGTGTTGTAAATGCATTAAGAGATGTACCTTGGAGAAGATCAAGACGCCCAAGAGTCATTTTACCAGCCTCTTTGAATTCATGTGGAACTCCGAAATCATAGGTTGCCTGAAAACCTCTCCAGACAATAGTTCCATTCACACTATCCCTAGAGTTCGTATCGGCTACTGTATCCCTATCGGATACGACAACACAATCCTTTCCATTTTCCATGAAAGAGAACCCGCGCTGCAATTTATGGTATCTTTCCCATTTATAAAAAGGAATCTTTTGACCAACATCAATTCTACTCTTTTCCTCCTGTAGAACCTCAGAGTAGATGAAATCCCCACATTTCATACAAAATATCTCACCCTTGCCCCCACATGTAATTGCGAAGTTATGCCCACTCAATAAAAAATGCTGTTGCATATGCCGTCTACTATGGCCATCATGTTGCAAATAGTCCGAACCACAAGCGACGACCCCGCAATCTAAACATTGCATCAATCCATCACCCTTTGATGTGTGTTTTGTTTCATTCTTCTTTTTGCAAAATAGACACGTTTTCACCATGCCATTGTATAAATCAAGTCGATTCTGCCTGGTATTTTCCAACCAAGTCTCTACCCTTTCCTCTGCTTCTTCAATATCTTTTCTTCGATCCTTTCTCATTTGATTCCAAGTGTGTAAATCTACAGTATTACATTCTTCGATTGATCGCTTGGTGACATTTTGAGGCTTTGAAGAATCATTCTTTAAGCTAGTAGAGTCGGTAGTAGTTAGATTTTGATTGCTCACAACGGATCCACTTTCATTCTGCAAAGGTGTTGTATTCCTTTCATTAGCATTTTCATTTTGTCCGGTGACATCGATTGTCATGAATTCATCTTGCTCCAATTTGACACTCGATTCAAAAGATCGTTCTTGATCCGTCTGATGCAACATAGTCGGCGGGAAAATCTCAACACATGAACCAAATTCACCCCCAAGTGCTTTGTTCAATTTCTCCTCCATCATATTTGTCGAAGGCAAAGTGTTTCCAATTCTACCAGAGTCTGAACCAAAGCCATTGGTTTGTTCAAAGTCACCTTCTACCAAATCTTTATCCGAAGGCAGAGGAAAGATAGACTGGAGGTGTAAATCACTAATGGTGAGCCGTTTCATTCTCTTTTTGTTCATTTGAGTTTTCACCTTGACTTGATGGATGTTACCAGTATCCAGATATTTTGGCAAGTGTGCATCTATATGTGGACATCTGCACATACTATCGCATGCGATTTCGGTTACGTATCGTTCGTTGGGTGCCATTTTCGGTTGGAATGGGTCCCTGCTTTTCACAGGAGGCTGAAGTTCTTTCGGAGTAATTATATCAGATGCATTCATCATGATTAGTTCCTTTAATAGTCATGAGGAGAAAGGATGTTATCCTATCGTATTCTACTGGATTGTCGATGGATCTGTAGTCTTGGAGAACTATGTCTATGTGAATGTGCATAGCATCAGAACATCAACATGAGAAGGTCACAACTGGAGCATACAAAGTGGCTGTTATAAAGCAGTTACACAGCCAGACACAAGAAGAGTGGTACCAAAGATAGATACGTACGAAAATCATGTTCTATCAGAGAAAGACACGGCCATCATCACAGCCATTCATTTTTCTTTCTGCTCTTCCTCTCTGTCTATTCCATGAAAGTATCATATCCAGTATCCATCTATGCGCCAAATACATTGATACTACAGAAAGAAGATAATACCTAACTTATAAAATGAGTGAAGAAGAAGATCCACAACATCTTGCCGAGACAAAGTCAGCAGAGAAAAAGAAGAAGAAAAAGTCGAAAAAGAAGTCCAAGAAGAGCAAAAAGAGTAAGAAAGAAGTTGAAACAGCGGATAGCCCTACTGATGCACAAGACGAAACAATCAAGGAATCCAAACCGCAAGAGAAATCAAATGACGATGAAAGCGATGATGATAGCGATCTTGAAGGTCTAGCTTCCATGTGGGCGGAAACCAAAGAATACGAAGAGAAAAAGAAACTTGCAGATTCCAACTTTGAAAAACTCAAGGATGAATTCAAAAAGCAAAAAACTCCAAAGTCAAAGCCTCAACTGAAGCAACCAACCAAACAAACTAAAGCTTCTATGCATACTCCATATAATCCAAATGGAATCTTTACAAAGACTAAAGAAGAGCAAAATGCAAAGTATTCACTACATATTACAAATTTACCATATCATGTACAAAAACATGATATTGAAGAAGCATTCAAGAACAAAGGATGTGATATCATTTCTACTCGTTTAGTTTATAATTATCATGTTTCTCGAAGAACCTATAAAGATGAACGAAGGGGTGATAAACAAGTGACAAATGAGAATGGTTTCACAGGTGTAGCTTTTATTGATGTACGTGATGAGAAATCGTATAAACTTGCTCTATCGATGGACAAGACTGTTTTAGGAGATGATGACAACGAAGAAAAGGGGAAAGGTAGGGGCTGGAGAAGGAGAAAAATGAATGTGCGCCCTACGAAAACACAAAAGGAGTTGGCTGATATTGTAAAGAATACCAAACAGAAAGTACAGGAACAAAAAGAAGAGTACAATAAAATGAAATCGGAAGGGGTTAAGAAGAATGAGAGTGATAAAAACGAAACGCCAAAGAAGAAGAGAAAAGTAGATGAAGACGGTGAAGGAATGAATTCGTCAGTGAAAAAGAAGAGAAGGTCCAAAAAGGATGGTGATAAAAAGCTAACAAAGAAGGAGAGAGCACGCAAAGCAGCAATCTTGAGACAGAAAAAGTAAACAAAGTCTGTTGGAGCTAGGATAAATATAAAGAAAATCATCTATGGAATTAAAATACTTTTACAAGTCAAAGCTCCATCACACTTTGCATATTCACTTACATCTACCCATACAAGCATCATACCTCTTTTTTCTACTTCATCCATTAGAATGCTCATGGATTCTTGACCAATGTTTGGCTGTGCAATCACTTTTCCATTTACACTAACTACATTGCATGCAGTCGGATCCGGTAATCTCACTACTTCATATCCTCTGTCTTGCAGGCCCATTCTATCTGTAAAACCCTTCCACTCTTCTCCGTCTGGTACCAATAAAGTGTTTTCATCTAAATGTGTAACGATCGACTTGAGATGCAAAGCTTTAGTCGAAGTCATACCATCTAAATCAACAGCAACTACTTCAACATCAGGGAATGCCTCTTGTAAAACAGATGCACCAGCTTGATTTGTCCTGCTACTCAGTCCTACAAATAAATGCTTCCCACCAAATTTTTGCAAAGGACCAGGTCCATCTCTTTTGTACGATACTGGATACAATACATCTCCCCCATCACAAGTAGCAGTTTCATCAACTTCACGCATATCAGTAATTTTAAGCCCTATTTTCTCCATTGCGTCTTGTACAGCAGCTACCTCTCCTTTCCTTGAATCGGCTCCTATATTCGTAATTACGGCTTTATCATCAACGACTACAGCTGTATCTTCTACAAAGATACAATCTGGAAAAGATTCATCTGGCTCCAATTCAATAACTCTCGGTAGCATACACTCTAAATATTCACGGTATGCATTGTGTTGATCGACTGCTTTTTGGAAAGAGATCGGCTCAGTTGGAGTTTCCATTGCGAGTGCATTAGGTAAACTTTTTGGCACTCCACGCATCAAAGCCGTTGTATATTTTTTCTGGCTTGGAGAGAAAGCATTTCTAGCAAAGCTTGAACTGCCTTTAGATATTAGTTTTTGTATGAATACCATTAGATCAAGGAAGGATATTGTAATACAGGGAGATAAACAGAATTGCAACGGAGGAGTTAGTTAAGCTATGAGTTTTAGAAGTTGGAGTTCGCTGCTTGCCTGCTTGTTGTTCAAAAGATACGCATCAACTATGAATATGTCGCAAAAAGACAATATAAAGTTGACAGCATTAATTCAACATGGATACTTGTCATTCTTTATTCAATATTCTTTCCCATTTATGAAGGTTATGACCACAAAGGTATAATCTAATAGCGCTTCAAGTTCCGTAGCTTCGAAATTCTATGGTCTACCTTTGTCAGAAATTGAGCACCAGCAACTTTCTCAGTAAATTCATTTGAATTTAAGAAATCCCTAACTTCTACGAACAACTCTAAGTCTTCACCCAACGTATGTAAAAGATCTACTCCAAGTAATTCTTTCGCCTTTTCTTTTGAAGTATTTTCGTGTCGAAATAGGCGAAACCTAATTTCAGATGGCCAAAGAATACCAAATGAAAGGAATCCAAACAAAAATAGAAGGTAATATGTCGGAAGAAAGCCAACCGAGAACAATATCCTTTGTATCCAAGAGCCATCTGTCCATTGGTAGTCTTCACGAAAGTATAGGACCCCGTTCTTTCGCCTTTCAATCCAACCGTAATTTTCAAGAATGTGTAGACATGGTATGGAAACTTTTTCAAAGTAATGAAAAATGCGGATCTCTGCCAAAAATGCAATTCGATAGTTATAGAAAGTACTGATCACCTTTGAAGAGTGCGAGTTCCATTCATTGACTATGATCGCTATGAGGATATTGAGAAATACTATTGCCACGGTAAGTGCAAAGATGTAATCAATTGTTGTTGCAACTCCATCTAGCCCACGTACTAAAAAAGTGAAAACACCAGGGAATATATCTCCAACACTACAGAAAGTCATTGAGTCAAGCCTTTGTGAAATATCTGTTTCCTCTAGTATACAATCTTCTTTGCTGAATCCATCTAGGAAGTAAAGGTGAGAAAAAGTAGCTAGTACTAGTATAGAAACAACACCAAATGGGAACAATTTGCGAAATACCTGTAAGAGAAATCCATGGTCAGCAGATTAGTAAATCGAATCACGTCGACAAGAAGCAAAAGATCTGGTAGGTTACCTTCAGTATTCCATTGACGAACATGGCAAATTGCATAAATGTGAAGCGTAGAAATGATATCATACCGATGAAAACAAACACAGCAGTTATCATGAGTAAGCTTCTCTTGTTAATCGATCCCGTCTCATATTCTCCTTCAAATGTAATACACGAAAGAATCAAAGTAGCAATCTTAGTCATGCTTACAAAATTCCAACCATCGCGAAAGTATGCACCTTTAAGCGACGATATCTTCAATGCCTCCCGCATTATAAAATAGGAAATAAAGAAGTAGAGAAGATAATTCTCCACACTAGAGGTCCTTGCTCCAACAACAGTTTCAGTCCAAAATATGAATGCGCAAATCAATCCTAAATGTGCATAGAAATCTGACAAAACCATGAACACGAAACACCTTGAACAAACTTTTTCATTCACCATTTCTTGAAGTTCTCTTGAAGATGCAATAATGTTACCCAACCTCTTGCATTGCACAACTCGAAGAGCTTTCCATTTGTAATCACAATTCGAATTATACTCAATAAGGTATCTCAGGGTGCTTTCGGGTGCATTGCGATGGCAAGCAGTTTCTAAAGGTATCCGTCCATGGCAATTTTCTGTTTCAGTTGTCACATTGGCTTTGTCTGCATCCAGCAATAATTTTATTATTTCAATCGGCTGTCGTCTCCAACAAGCATAGTGTAGAGGTAAATCATCTTGATCGGTCTTAGTTAATACAGCTTCATTCTTCTCGTCTGCTTCCAAAAGCGCTTTAATTCCTTCTAGGGGTGGTTCATCATTAATTGCATCGCATATGTTATGAAGAGGTGTTGCTAGAGCGAAATTTCTACATAGCAGAGTAACTTTGTTTTCGTCGAATTTTAGAAGATGTTGAAGCACATGGACATCTGCACCATAGGAACATGCTATATGAAGTAAGCAACCAGCATAGTCGTCCCTGATCAAAACTAGATCTTCCCAAGGCACAAACTCTTGTACGATTTCCTCCAAGGACTCCACTTTTGCAGTATCTCCAGCTTCGTGGAGATAAATCCTAACTTCTTTCCATTTGACTTGGGCTTCATTTGAAGCTTCCTTGATGGGCATTAATTCACGTAAAGTCATCCCTCCTCAAATATTATGATAAATATCGTTCCATGAACTTAAAAATGATTTTACTGATTCTGATTCTTTCAAAAACAAATTAGTAAAACATTTCTAAAGGATTTCTTCAACGCAGGGATTCTTTTTGCATGAGGAGAGATGATGCGGGCTTCTCTTTCTCGGCTTTCAGCTTCGCATTTGTGTGGATTTTGTACAAAAACATGCAGAGAATATATAATAAAGTGATAACATCGTTCATTTCTTATTTTTCCAGATGGCCCTTTCTGGCGACGCTTTCTGCACATCCGAAATCATCTCCATGGAATACCTTATTATTTAAAAAAGAATTTTCAGTATAGTTATTACATTATTTGAACTGGCTGAACTACAATCTACAATACATAATACAGTACATAATACATACGTACCTATTATGTCGCATAAGACAGAATAAATCTGACAATAGATTCAACATGGATACTCTGCATTTTCTTTTCCATTTATTTATCCTGCACATATATATGAAGATTCATTTCTTACCAAAAATAGTTTTATTGTTTTGTAAAAAAATTAATTTGACTTTGTGTAAATTAAAAAAGCTTCCTGCTGCATTGGACTTTCTATAGAAAGACTTTCATTTGGAAACAAAAGTGAGGCCGTATTTTACAAAATGATGCTCTTCTATTGCCATCCATAACTATCACAATTATCAAGAATCTATGTACCTTGCTAATTTTGCACGCATACAAAAACGTTGGATAGTATGTCAACCTCACACTTGGTAAACGAGCCTATGAATTTGCATTTCAATTTTGGGTTTCAGGCTTGTTCATTCTATGTAAAGTACCTATTATGATACCGTATGTGGCATCCGCAATCTATTCCAATAATTAGATTATTTGCTCCATCACTACGAGCTGAATAAAATATTAGAATGGTGTATGATGTAAAAGATATGCATATATCTATTTCTATACATAAGTCAGGTTAAACAAGTTACGATTCTATATTGTCCACCTCACTAAAGTTTACAAGTCTCTCAGTCAATTTTCAACAAATACAAACTTGCACTGAGTATAAAATAAATGACTAGACCAACTGTTCTCATTCTTGAAAAAGAATCATTTCATTCTTTTGTCATGGGAATCAATTCAATCCAAATTTCGTCAAACTAATTCCATCATAAAAATGCAATAACTTTCTTAATTTAGAAAGCTGGGTTTCCAGTAAGAGCTGGAACGGATCCTGGAATATTTGCAGCGGAGATGAAGGACATGATTGCGATCATAGCAAGACGTCCGTTGTTAAGCTCAGAGTCCTGTTTTCTCTTGAGGGTAGCAGCATCTACTCCGGAGAAGTCAATTGCTGGGAAAACCATGGTTGGAAGTGGACCTCCCTTGGTGTAGTGAACTGGCTTAGACTCGGTGATAATCTCAGCGATGAAGATGGTAGCAAGGATTTGTGCCTTTCCTGCATCTGGAACAGCATCCCATGCCTCAAGTGGCTTCATAGCAGAAAGGTCTGCGAAGGAAACATCAGAGGAAAGCATTCCTGGGAAGTGGATTCCAGCTCCCTGTACAAGGTATCCGGTGGTTGCAAGCATAGCAACACGGGAGTGCTTAAGCTCTGCAGCACGGAACCAAGCAAGGGTCTCCTCAGATCCAGACTCAGCAAGGTTCATAGGATCGAATGGTCCAACTGGAGCGGTGGATCCTGGCATATCAGTAAGTGCATTAAGAGCAGTGGAGGTCTTTGCAACCTGGGATGGTGCGAAAGCAGCAGCAGATGCAACAAGGGTAGCGAGGATAGCGGTCTTCATTTTGGTATATTATAAAAGAGAGAGTTGTAATTGTATGATGGAAGTACGAAGGTCATAGGATGGGTGGTTCAAGCAAGCAAACTACAAAGAGACGAGCTGCTGAGAAGAAATTTTCGTGGATTTTTCGTCGCGATCTTTTGAAAGCAACCTCAACTTTGTTGGCAAACGTCATACAGGGTTCCGGTATTTAATGATTGATGCTGATCATGTTTGTAGAAAAATAAATAATATCAGAGTACCGTACCCCTTATCCCCCCTCAAAATGGCGGGAAAAGTGAAATTTGTGCAGGGGACACAAGGAAGGTCTCGATGTCGAGCGAAAGCAATTCAAGCAGGTAACAATGAGCTTCAGCAAGTGGAAGAACTACTAGCAACCACCAATTGCACGTAATACCATACCATAAACTCAATACAAATACAAAATGAAGACTGCTTTCGTTACATCACTTCTTGTTGCATCTGCAGCTGCTTTCGCACCTGCTCCTATGACCAAGGTGAGATGATATTGGACTGGATATTGCAAGTTGAAGATGAAAGATATGGAATGGATTCTGTTGGTCAAGACACAATATAGGTTGAAAAATAATCATCAAGAAGCACATGTTGCTAGGCGGATATGAAATCAAAATGAAGTGAATCAAAGAATATACATATATTACATTTATGCTTCAAAAAGAGAAAAATATGAAAAAAGTCATTGTCAAACGAACTAGAACTCGGTACTTGCATGAACGAAGTAGTGAATGTTTTTGGTTCGTTTATTCTAACCCATTTTTCGCCATCACTTATTTACAGACCAGCACTGCTCTCAGTGTTGATCTTGAGGGAATTGGAGGAGCTACTGCTCCACTCAAGAACTTCGACCCTCTTCGTATTTCCCAACTCGGAGATGAGTCTACTCTTGCATGGTTCCGTGCTGCAGAGCTTAAGCATTCTCGTGTTGCTATGCTTGCAACCGCAGGATACCTTGTACAGGGAGCTGGCTTCCACTTCCCAGGAATGCTTTCTTCCAACGTATCCTTCGAGGAACTTTCCAAGATGAACCCATTTGATGCATGGGAGGCAGTACCAGATGCAGGAAAGGCACAAATCATCGGAACCATCTTTGTTGCTGAACTTACTACTGAATCCAAGGCTGTACACTACACCAAGGGAGGTCCACTTCCAGAAATTGTTTTCCCAAAGTTTGACTTCTCCAACATTGACCCAGCTGTTCTTGAGACCAAGAGACAGAGAGAGTTGAACAACGGACGTCTTGCTATGATTGCAATCATGTCTTTCATTGCTGCAAATAATATTCCAGGATCCGTTCCAGCTCTTGTTGGAAACCCAGCTTTCGCTAGCTAAATGAATTTTTAGAATGTGATGATGGACATGGGTTTGTAGAAGAGATTATAGATTTTGCAATCTCCATGATCAGCACATTTTTATATAACGAAAAAAAGACAAGCACAGGCAGACATGAGCATATTGTGAATGTCTAGGCATATTTACATTTTGTATTTCAAAAGAATAAAGAAACTTTTGATGTAGTCCATTTTTGAGAGTAAAACTATAACACTGCAATTGATTCTCAAAAATTTCATTTCCAAAACCTTGTTCAGCTATAATTGTAGATAGACGTGTGTCATTGATGGACAGGAAGGTGTGTTCTTTAGGCCTATGACAAGCGTCAATACCTGGCAGGCCCTCCTCAACAAACACGCCAACGTTCAAATTCCTTCTTTTCCTTTCCATTTTGTTCATTTCAATTGAAATAGAAACCATTCCAAAGAAAGAAAACTACAAAACTGCTACAGACACATACTTTACTAAATTTTAATTTATATATTTCAAAATGGCAGACAAGACAGGTAAGCTGCACCTCGAATGAATCTCATCTTCATCGCATGTCATAGCTCCTCATCAGTTTGTACTCACATATCCATATCTTCTTTTTCCTGTTCGTCTTTGGATACTTGATGAAATAAAATAGAACTCCTCGCACAACTCAAAAAGTTGATGACACATGCACACTTCCTTTCAATCCTGAATCTTGTCGTTCAATATTTCCGCAAGCAGCCACTTTGGCCCCTTCATTTGAACATTGTTTTCGCTACACTTGTATTGGCTACATATATCCCTCCAAAGGGATTGATGAACCCTGAACAATTTAAAAGAGAAAAGGAGGGAGAAATTGAAAAGATTTTGAATGGTGGTACTAATAAAAAGAAGGAGGAGACTAAAAAGTCTAAATAGACTGTATTTTGGAATGGGCCAATGGGGTAAATGATCATTGTATTTCCTACCATGATACATAAAATTCAAATGTAATGTCTGATGAAGGACTTGCGTCGACTTGATTTCAAGAGGAAATGATGATGAAGTGTTTGTAAATAACACTATAGGCAAACAATTTTATGAATTATAAAATTTACATATTTACAGTATGGATGAATTTGTATTGATGTCACTGAAATCAGTCATGGTGGAAATCTCCCTGGAGTTGTCGAGGTTCAATTTGTCTTCTTTCCAATTACCACTCAGTTGAACTCCGTTGCTGAATAGGGATCCTGATCCTTGACGTAGCCCATTCTGAAACTCGCCAATGTATACGTCTAAGTTTTGGTATCGAAATGCCCCGAATCCGTTCGGAGTAGGGATCTGGTAGAATTCCCTTGTCAAGATGCGTGGAGCATCGGATATAGAAGAGATTATCTTGATGCCATCCTCAGGTTTGAATTCCTTGTAAGTGATTTCTTCTTGGATAATAGCATCACCGGAATAGACTTGACCATCGGGGTAATTAATGCGCCATTTACCACTGACTTGCATATCCTTATGAAATGGACCTTTGAGGACCAATGCTTTTTCTTTATTGATGCTTACACTCCCGTACCCATGTCGAAGTCCATTGAAGAAAAGACCTTGGTATGTATAGACAATTTCTTCTTCAATTGTATCTTTAGTAGTCTCCGCTTTGTAATAAGTTCCTTCGCCATGGAAGATACCATTTAACCATTGCCCTTCGTAGATCATACGTCCACTTTTGTCATGTAATGTGCCCTTACCAGATCGTTGATTATCAACAAAGGAACCTCGGTAGACTCGACCATCTGCAAATGACTCGTGACCTTTCCCATGCTTAAGACCCATGTAAAAGCCTCCTGTATACACAGTTTCATTCTTACAGAGAGTTCCTGTTCCGTGAAATTCATTTTCTTTGAATTCACCATTGTAAGATGAGGCATCATTGTATATTAAAGTCCCATGTCCTTCTTTTTTATCCCTGACAAAGTTTCCCGAATATTTTCCGAGTCTAGCTAGTAAAATTCCAAAGCCTGATTTTACTCCTTGTTCAAAGTTTCCAGAATAAGTTGACCCTGTAGAAGATGATACATATACTCCATACCCATGCCTTAGACCAGTTTCTTCGCAATGGTCGCCAAGATAAGTGTCACCATTTTCATATACTTTGAGTTTAGATGTTTTCGAAGGAGTATCTTGAAGTTTTGTTGGAGTAATGGCATCATTGAGATCATTCAATACTTCTCCGAGTTTCTCATCGGATATACTAACATCGGCCACCGTCTCAACAAAGCTGTCAAAATCTTTGTCATTCTTTTCTTTGTTGAATTGGATTTTATCGTCTGTTGAATCTTCATTTTGACTAGCTTGAGCTTTTTTCGGCGTGACAAGAATGTTTGCAATGTTCCTCCCCAGACCAAGATTTCTCCTTTTTCCAATTGGAGATTTCCATTCTTCACGAAAGAATCTACTTTCGTTCATGCGATCGATAGACTGCTTCAAACTTTTCTCGACAATAGATTCCAGTATCTCTCGTTGTTTTTCATATGAATCAATATCTTCAAATAAGTCATTGCTCCTCTCGATATCGATGTCATGGTTGCTATCCTGTAGTAAGACGAGGGCCATATCCGTCAAACGTGTCATATGATCATTTCGGTCGCCTTCTGCTAAAGGCACAATTTTATCATCATTCCAGTAACCAATATATTCTTCTTTTCCGTCACCAGATATGAAGCAACCTTCACCACAACGTTTTCCGCCACTCCATTCGCCAGTATAAACATCTCTGTTACTATATCTCATGATGCCATAACCTTCCGGACAGAAATCGGTTGCATATCCACTATAACAATCGCCATTCTCGTACATCAATGTCCACCCGCTCGTTCCATTCAAAGGGTGGCCCGCTCTCCATGATCCCTCTGCTACAACAGGAAAACTATGTTGGGTAATTTTGTAGCAAGTTTCATCTTCATCCTCGTCAATATCTCGTTCAATTTCATCAAATTCTTTATTTAGTAATGACAGTAAATTGACGTTGGAATGTTGGGTAGCAAAAATTCCATCTTTTACTTCTATCTTGTTTTCATCTTCCTGCTGACTCCTACATTCATCGTCATCACTATCGTCAATTTCGCCGTCTTCGTTTTTCAACCACATGATGCTGCCATGACCATGTTTTTCGTTTGCATGAAATTCTCCTCTATAGATTTCCTTTCCCATGCGTTCACTTCCTTCACCTTGCTTCTGATTATTTATCCAACCTCCTTTATATTTGCATTTGATACTCTCCTTTTCTTCAGTTTTACGAGAAACTTTACATAGTTTTGCTTTTTTCAGAGAAGTGAACTCTCCAAAGCCTTCTCTGATGCCCATTTTGAATGCTCCCTTGTAAATGCCCCCATTGCCGTCTAATTCAACACCATACCCATGAAATAGACCGTCCTTGAAGCTTCCCTCGTATTTGAAACCGCACGGTTTTATTAGGCAGCCCCCTTCCCCATGAGGTTTGCTACATCGTAAAGGCCCTTGATAGGTAAACAGATTAGGCACTACAAGTGTTCCATGACTCGGTTCATCATTCTGATAAGATCCATAGAACTTAGCTTCTGACTCAGATATATGCGGTAAACTACTCATTTGACCAATCGCTATTGAACTCTTTGGTAAATATACATTCTTTACAATAGCACCACTTCCATGTCTCTTATTATTTACAAATGGTCCCTCGTAGATTTCACCTGTCAATACATATTCTCTCACACCACTCACTAGTTCTCCACTTATAGAATCAATAAGGCCTGTAAATATATCCTTCAATTCATATGTTTCTTGATGATTGATTGGGTCCAAATGATATGAGCCTCCCCCAAACACTCGAGGAGGGTGATGAGCTGGCAGCTCCATATTCGTGACATGTTTTACAGATGTGCTTTTATTTGTTGAGGAAGAATTAGCTAGGAATGAAGATCGAGATGTGTCATAGTTTGGCATGAGATCTATGAGATCCTCTACAGATGCTTCTGCTAATGCTTCCATGGTGAAAGAACTAATTGGCCTTTGATTATAGACTCAGAGTGATTTTGATTTCTACAACATTCTCATCGAGCTGCAACACCTTTGTCTGTTATTATGAGAGGTCCATCACATCATAGCGCCCACAGTAGCAAACGTCTCATTTTTCTACCTTTTCCTGATTCTTTGTCAGAATGACTATAAATGACTGTTGGCACTGTTTTCCCGTTTTCCCTCCGTTTTTTACGAAATTGAAAAATTTCTCTTTTTGACAATTTAAATTAGGTATTACACCATCATAACAATAAGAAATAGTAGAAATACAATACGGTAGATAGATAATATCTAAGAATTTTCAAATTTTGAACAACGAAATCAATACGATTATGGCTTGAATTTTGAATGAACAAAAACCTAGATTTTTCCGGCGATTTTTCCAAATGTCAGTAGAGATAATGCTGAAAGATGGTAATTTCACTTTCACTACATGAACATATTATTACATATTGCCCAGCTTTGAATCAATTAAAATTTTGATTGTACCCAGTGTTTTAGTTTAGGCACATTCGTGAGGTAGAAGCACAATCTACCAGAACTACAGTATGACTATCTTTGGATTTTTCTAATTTCTCCGACGGAAAAAAGAAAACAGATGGAAGGATCATTCGAACAGGACGGGTGTTATCTCTACGTAGGAGGGGTCTGGACCTGGGTCCGCCTCGCCAAGCTTGTGAATCACAGGGGTATCCGGACCGGGCTCTGACTTTTAATACCAAATTAGCCAATTTATAAGTTGGCTGACAGCTGATATGTCACATTTTAAAGATAAATTAGGTGCATCAATTCGTTTCTAGAACAATGGAGCGTAGGACCCTTCACAAATTATGCAGGAAGTGCTATCCTGGCCCACATTTCCTAGTAGTTTTGCAGTACCCGGTCCCCGGTACGCTTGGATGAGGGTGAGTTTATTGTTATCCGGACCCCCCTGGTCTACTACGAGATAACACCCGTCCTATTCGAACTATTCCTGGTCGGACACAAAAATTTTGAATGTCATGAATAGCTTATTTAGCTATGTGATGTCATTGGATCTTCACTTTCTCTAGAGCGAATCAATCTGATCACTAGATTACAAACTATCAACTAATCAGAAGCACTTATTTTTGAGGAAAAATTGTAGGTAATCTAAAAGATATGAACATTCACTTTATCCAAAAGGAAAGGCGACAAGATTAAAGTGGAAGTAGAGTAGACGCCATTTCATTCAATTTCAGCTAACTAAAAACAAAACAAAAAAGACATCTATAATATCTGAAATTTACGCATTAAAAATATTTTCAAAAATAGCGGAATCTAAGCAGCTAAACTGAGACCCTAATGACCATCGCTTCACTACAGAATTCGAAATCGCTTCTGGGTTCAAGTCTTCCCAATCATCTTCCTCATTCCCATTATTGCTCTTTGTCGAAGTACTAGCTCCAAGCTTTGCTACATCATCATCATCATCTTTACCCTTGATAAGGTCATCTTCTACTGATCCTAGAACTTTGTACAGTAGGCATTGTTTCCTATAGAGTTCCATAGATAGCATAGACATTGCATCATTCATCACATCTGGCAGACTCGATGCCCTCTCAAATGAAGATGGGATTTCAACATCGTTTGATATATTTTCATCAGATCCTTCCTCTTCTTCTTGATATACAAAGCCATCAAGCTCCTCTAGACATTCTAGATGATGTTTCATAACATCATCCACATATCGCAAGATAGAATCATGACTTTCCGACAGATTAGCAAATAACATTCGTAGCCCCTCCAACATTTTTTCGTGTTGCAGTAAATCATGCATCAATGCAGATTGCACATCTTCCTCTCTTATTTCCTCCTCGCTAGCTATATCTTTTACAAATCCATGTCGTTTCCATTGAGGAATGTCTACAAGCTTTCTCTCCTTGTACTCATCTAGCATTCTTGCATGCATAGGCAAACGATTTCTAATACCAGAAATCGCTTGTATTACCTGCAACGCTTGCTTATCCAAATCCATCCATTCATCCTTCACTCTCCCAGTAAAAGTCTGGAAGAGTTGCCAATACCTCTTTTCATTCCTTTTCGCAAACACATCAATAGACCTCTGTACTTCCTTCCGCCTCATTTCAAATATTTCTTCTTGACTAAATTTCTTTTCATTTTCTTTTTCTTGTTTTTCTAATTGTTGCTGTTTTGTATTATTTTTATTTTGCATCATGAATTGCTCATAAGCGAGCATCATGGTAGCATTATCATCCGTCATGGTGATTACTTGAATCGTTCCTCTTTGGACTTTTGATCAAATTCCTTGAGTAGCTTTTCTTGACTTGCCAATACTGCTTCCGGTCTCTCTTGAGAAAATAGATCGTGGCCGCGCTTTTGTTCTTTGAGTACAACTGGAATTCCGCACAAACCTAGTAGAACGGATGTAGCGACGAATACTTGAAAGTTCTGCGAGCCAGGGATTTTCTGGATGAGTTGCTTCAACATTGAAAGGTATGAGGAACGTTGATTTTACAAGATGCTATTGGTGTAGTTTCTTTTTATATGATACCAATGATTCATTCTTTAGCAGCATGCATGAAATGAAGGATGAATGGAAGATGAAGGAAACGAAGAACAATGCGTGGCTGAGTGGAAAATAAATAGGGATAGAAAGGAAAAGGAAAGAAGGAGATCTTGTGAGAATACTAATTTAGTTTCTCCGAAGAAATAGAGAAGAGGGAACATTAGGAAGGACGATTGAAAAATCAATTGGCACCTTCTACCCGACCAAGGTCCTGAAAATCTATGGGAACCATGAAGAATTAGAATTCAATCACACATTGAACATGAATAATAGCACAACCCTATCAAGTCAAGTTCATCAAGCATCAACCAGCAATTGCAGCTACACTACAGCAACATGCATTATAAATGACAGACATATGAAGGAATCAAAACAGTACGTGCAACGAAACGCTAGTAATACTTTTTCAAGTAGAGAAGATTCCAACGACTCAAATTGGACTAGCTTAAAACAGGGTCTAATTAACGTTCTCCACCCCAACCACATTGAAGTGACGAGAACAAAATCACCAATGAACGAGAGCTTCCAACATATGGGTGATAATCAAGATCAAGGAAACAGTTCTAGATTTTATACGAGTAAACCAAGCCTTCAAACTTTCTCCATCATGAAGAATACCCAATACAACAAACCCTTTCGTCAAGATGATTGTACTAGTCATTCTCCATGCATGTTAGAGAATCAAACTTTTCAACACGTTCAACCAACTTTTCAAAATGATTTTTTTTCGAAGAAGAGTACTGTAGGCAGAAAGAAACATCATGGTTCAAATGATGTAACACTACTAGAGCAACAAGCACATCGTTGTCATGTCTCAGCATATGACTACTATGATGATGTGCAAACAAGAACGAGAGGAGAAAAGAACAAGAAAGAGCTAGTCGCCGACAATGACTCTAATGATCAAACTACTGATACTTCTTTCAAGAATTGCTCCTTTAGCCCTACCCCTGGCCGTTTCAACCTAAATGATGTCGAAGGAGATCTACCTGCTGACTTCCCCGACTTCTCGCCTCTACCATATGATGAATATGCAAATGCATCAAACAATAATGGTCAGACAATGCCACCACAGCAACATTATGCTGCTAGCAATGATGTCAAGCGTCAGAAGACTCATGAAATGGCCAACAAACCAACTCTCGGTTTGCCAACCTTTTCACGTCGATCTAATTATGTCACTTTTCTCAAAGAACCCTACCATACCCAAGAGGGGAATGTACCAGTCCATCATGATGAACAAAGCATTATACCACATCTACAAGAGGAGCGCAACAAACAGCAGCAGCAGCATGAATACCTACCAGCCACTCTCAACTTCCCATACAAAGACTTCGTCGCAAGTACTAATAACAAGACGAACGAGTCCCACCTTCAACTATGGTGCGACGAAGAAGAACAATCAAGGCTTGAAAAACACTTTAATCCCAAATGGCAGTTTGAGTTCTTTTCTAAGTTCTACACAGCAGGTGCAGCACCTGAGACTCCAGCTATCTTTGGTCCTAGTAAACCTAGTAGCAGCAAAGAAACGAAAAATGCTGTACGTAACAACGGTACTCGTACATCAGAGGAAAATGATGAGATTGTATTCGTATCAACGACCTCAAATACTTGCAAAAATCCTTCCCCTTATCATATCATTCCAAAGAAGCAAAGAAAGGATCATTCCAATGATCCGCGTAATGAAACTGTTAGAAGCCCTAGTGCTAGTAGCGATATCCTCTCCCACCATAGCACTCTTCTTGAACAGACTGCAATGAAACTTAGTGCTGCCATGGATGATACTGATAAAACAAGGGATATTATTGCCAGGATCGAGATGGAGATGCAGGTCAATCGTGATGAGATATTGAAGGAAAGAATTGCCTACGTTGCAAATAGCAGCCAATCAATTAAGGCAACGAGTGAGTTCGAAAAAACATAGAATTTAAATCAGGGAAGCTTTTTTAAATTTTCGTTCTTATATTTTACAGTATTAAAATAATACTATTACTTAGCTAGTTTTCGCACGAAGGAAGCGAATGTTATTATTACATAGTCATTGACTCAGCTCAATCTAATAAATGGAAGTCATTGATTACGCTAAGGCGGCTCATAAGAGAAGTCATTGATGATCATATAGTTTTCCCTACCAAAATCGTTTAGAACCTGGTCATGTTTGCTTTGAATGTCCATATAATATCAGAATCACAATCATCGGAGTTACAATCTTCATAGTTTATATGTGAAAGTGATGCTTCGAGATATGCCAAAGACTCTAATAGCTTCTGTTCGTCATTTCATTTTCTCATTTTCCTTTCTACATGCAGGGAATAGTAGACTAATAATTTAGTTTTCCCGAAGACAATCCTCCGGGGCTGCATGATAACTGCATATTTTTCGGCTGGTACTCGTACGTACTTAGCCAAACATGGGCCCCTTCAACATGATGATGCCTACTCACCTTCCACCTTCCTCTTCAAGGGGAACAATCGAACATCATGCAGAATCAAGAATTCAATCACACATAACCAAGTACCAATAATTACAACCCTATCCAGTCAAGTTCATCAAGCATCAACCAGCAATTGCAGCTACACTACAGCAACATTATAAATGAGAGACATATGAAGGAATCAAAACAGTACGTGCAACGAAACGCTAGTAATACTTTTTCAAGTAGAAACAATCCCAAGAACGACGACTCAAATTGGACTAGCTCGAGACAGGGTCTACAACCCAACAACATTGAAGTGACGAGAACAAAAGCGCCCAGCAAAGAGAGCTTGCATCAGATGAGGATTGCAAATCAAGATCAAGGACAGAGTTCTAGATTTCATATGGTGGCTAAAAGAAGCCTTAACCTTTTCGTAGGAGGAACTAAATCTACTTCCTTCATGAAGAAGACCAAAGAATACAAGAAGAACCCCTATCAGGATTCTGTTTCTCCATGGTACATGCTGCAGAAAGAAACTTTTCAGCACATTCAACCACCAACTATTCAAAATGAAATTTCGAATGCGAAAGGAAAGAAGGAACAAAGTTTGAATGATTTGTCATCAGAGCAACGACAAGCGAATCATTGTCATGTTTCAGCATATTATTCCTATGATGATGTGCAAACAAGAACGAGAGGAGAAAAGAACAAGAAAGAGCTAGTCGCCGACAATGACTCTAATGATCAAACTACTGATACTTCTTTCAAGAATTGCTCCTTTAGCCCTACCCCTGGCCGTTTCAACCTAAATGATGTCGAAGGAGATCTACCTGCTGACTTCCCCGACTTCTCGCCTCTACCATATGATGAATATGCAAATGCTTCTAAAAATAATGGTTGGACAATGCCACCACAGCAACATTGTGCTGCTAGCAATGGTGTCAAGCGTCAGAAGACTCATGAAATGGCAAACAAACCATCTCTCGGACTGCCAACTTTTCCACGTCGATCTGATTATGTCACTTTTCTCAAAGAAGAAGCCTATCATACTCACAACGCATGCCATCATGATGAACAAAGCATTATACAATTGTTAAAGGAGGAGCGCAAGCAGCAGCATGAATATCTACCAGCCACTCTCAACTTCCCGTACAAGGACTTCATCGCAAGTACTAATAACAAGACGAACGAGTCCCACCTTCAACTATGGTGCGACGAAGAAGAACAATCAAGGCTTGAAAAACACTTTAATCCCAAATGGCAGGTTGAGTTCTTTTCCAAGTTCTACACAGCATGTGCAGCACTTGAGACTCCAGATATCTTTGGTCCTAGTAAAACCATTAGTAGCGAGAAGGACGATTCACATGATTGTAGTATCATATCTGCTAGCACTACTGCTACTCAAAGTGAGGATGATGAGATTGTATTCGTATCAATGACCTCAAATGCCTTCAAGAATCCTTCTTCCGATAATCTAGGCCATTCCAATGTTCCACAGAATAAAACTTGTACAAGTCCTAGTACTGCCGCTTCTAGAAGCGACATCTCCCATCATAGCACTCTTCTTGAACAGACTGCAATCAAACTCAGTGCTGCCATGGATGATACTGATAAAACAAGGGATATTATCACTAGGATCGAAAAGGAGATGCAGGTCAATCGTGATGAGATGTTGAAGAAGCTAGTAGGAGAGAATCGCTTACTACATTGCCACTCCTACAAGTAGTTTTCGTGACAATGAGGGGGACTAACAAAAAAGTAAAAGTTTAAAAAAGGGGAAGTTTTTAAAGTTTGATTATACTTTACTTTAGTTGCTGTTTTAATTACTATCATTAGCTAGTGAATAGTACTACACAATAGGCATATGAATAGAGAAGGAGTCGTTGATGTGCTCCTTAGCTATTTACCAATGGTGGTGGTGGTGGATTTATTTTGGTATGTATGCCGTACAACCAAGTTGAGCTGAAAAGGGAAGAAGAAGGGAAAATGATTTTTGAAATTTTCGTCTACTTTTCGTAGGGAAGGGGTAATAGGTCAAGTTGGCAAGATTGGATCAAGCGATTAGATAATATTTTTTTCATTTATCCTAGCGGTCCTATCAATCTCGAAAGTCCCAAGGCCCCTTCTCGGGCAAGGAAAAGAACGGTAATCAGTATATGAAGTAGGCATAACATAGAATATAGTGCTTATGGTGGTGGATTTTTTTTTGGATTCATTCATTTGTACATCTATGTCGTAGTACGATGCATTACCATTGCAGATGCTTCAAAAAAAATCAAATAGAATTCTACACATTCTAGTGTGAAAATGAGGAGAAGTCTCAAGATCAAGTTGAAGGGGGAAATTTTCAGTACGTACAGCCAAGATGTTTCAGATGAACGACAAGGTGAAATGGTGAAATGATTCAAATAGGTTGATGAAATTTAGTGTCTAATATCTCGTAGGGAAGGTGTGAAAGAATTAGATTGAACAAACACGGGGCGAGGAAGAAAAACATCCTAGCGGTCCTCTCAAATCTCGAAAGTCCCAATGTAACCTCCTACGGTATGACCCCTAATTAATTGAAATTACGTACCATTCTCGGTCAAGAAAAAGAACAGAAAACGCAGAACTTAAAGAAGGCACCAACAAAATTTCATGCAGTATTTTGAAAAGAATTTGACAATTTCATTCGATTTGATAATGAGTACCGCAAAAGGCAATAACGACTGCACTCTCTATTACTTTCCCGTGAGTAATGATGACGAAAGTTATACTCTAGATGATCAATGCAGAAATGCATATTTTAGAAATTTTAGTCTTGGCACCTGTACCCCGAGTTCTGTTGACAACTTCGATGTTCTTCTTCGTGATGTGAGTTTTGCTGAGATCTCGCCTGGTCAACGTGATGATTCTTTACATGCTAGGAAATGTAGCCATACAAAAAGCATTTCTGAATGTTATCCTCGCCTCGATTTTGAAACGAAAAGGAACCGTTATGTCAGTATTGACGAGAGTGTTACAAAGCTAAAGCAAACTTTAGAAGATGATACTCTTTCAGGTAACAACAATAGCACTAAGCGCCAGAAGCTTGAGCTCACTAATACCGAGCAAAGATACGATACGAAAAGAATTACTCGAGTATCCCCTCCCATTCTTGAAATTACCTTCCCAAAAGAAGAAGATCATTTCCATGACGCTTCAAATCATAACCAGCATTATAATCAGACAATGCCTCTGTATCCTCCATCTAATCAAGACCGAGAGAAACCGCAGCAACAAGAATATCTATCTGGTACTCTCAACTTCCCATACAAGGACTTCATCGCAAATAATAGCAAGAATGAGTCCCAACTTCAACTATGGTACGACGAAGAAGAACAATCAAGACTAGAAAAACACTTTAATCCAAAGTGGCAGGTTGAGTTCCTTTCCAAGTTCTACTCCTCAGGTGAATCACTTGAGACTCCAGATATCTTTGGTCCTAAAGATAGCAAAAAGGTGTCGAAGAATGCTAATGTATTACCTGATGACAATCATGTCTTTACAGACGATACTACCAATGCTAATTTTGAGCAACACTTTGCTCAGAATGAAGACGAGATGGCATTGTTCATGCCAATTTCTGATCCTATAGAAAATTATTTCGATATGGATAATTCATCTAGTTTTACTTGCTCTACTTCTACAAGTGATACTTCTTATTACAGCCTTCAAGAAGCTGCAGTCAAACTTTGCGCTGCTATGGATGATACTGATAAAACGAGAGATATCATTGCACGCAGCGAGCAGCACTTGAACATCAATCGTGATGAACTGTTGAAAGGGAAGTAAATCGTGAAAATATTCATATTAAAGTGATCAGTTTATATATTATACTTGGATCAAAATTTTGATATTGATGAAGAAGAAAGGGGAAATTCTTCTAATTTTGCACATAAAATTCACAAAAGCTTTTTTCGAAACTCTTTTAAAAAGTATTTAAGCAGAATATTTCATTATTTAGGGTTGGTGCCAAATCTTGTTGATGGATTTAAAAATATATTACATTGATGTGGTATTCTCTCGTCAAATCTAAGACAGCTGAATCAATTCTTTTATTCCTGGCTAGGTACGACATCTAAACAGGTAGCTATGATATCCTACTACTCGAGTCTTCTGTAAGATCCCAAGCAAGAATTTCATCGACTATCTCTCTTGCTAATCCATCCATCACGGGCCTACCACCTTTGAACACAGTCTTTGTCAAGAATTGCTTTTCAACTGCCACAAGTGTGTTGTGTCCCAAGGGAAATGCTAGCTTATCTGGTGGGTTTGAAAAAGTATTCGCAATTGTACGTGATTCCACGATATTTTGACTCTTTTCTGGTGATTTCTCTTTTTCATGTGAGTTAGTCTCCTCGGTAGCATTTGTATTCGAACTTGTACTTCTTTTGACAATGCTAGGGATTTTAATAGATAAAGGCATATGTTCACGAACGTCAACAATTACCTTTTTCCAACCTAGTTCATCCATCTTTGTGGACATGTGTAATAGCTGCTCTTTGTGTTCTTTACGATTTCGTTTCTTTTGGAGTAAAAGGAAAAGAAATATGAATTTTCATAGTGAGTATTCTTTCCTTAGATTCAAACGTTGCGATTCAATATTACTGACTTACTCTCTTGGCAAACCTACTTTCATTTTCATCCTCTTCACTTTGATCGTCGCTCGTTGCATCCCTTCCACTATTTCCGTCAATACTGTGACCATCAGAACTTTTTTCAACCTGTGGAGTATTAAATGTAGCAATTACCATATCACTTTGATCACTTTCTATGCTATCTTTCGTCTCTTGTTCTGGAACATGATGTGGGTAAGTACTTTGTGGGTTTAAAAATGCAGCAGTTTCTGTAGGGACGACAAAGTCGGTCTTGTATGCATTTGCATAAGCTATTCTCTTTCGAAATGACTTTAGTGGTTGTAGATATGTAGGGCATGTACACATTGTGTGAATAAGATTTGACAAGCGGAAGATATCCCTTCCAGTTTGTCCCTAACGAAAATCAAGGGTGAGAGGAGTCAACATGACACTGATAAACTAGCATCCTGCAAAGTCTCTTTTGATAAAGAATCTAGGTTTTTGTTGGATCTTCACACTTTTCAATTATCTCGAAAACTTACCATAATCTTTCCAATACCTATTTCAGCTGTCCTTGGTATAGGAAAGTATGTATGCCCACTAATACCTAAGTGTGGCGTAGCAGTTGTGCAAAAGATGTTAAAGTGCACTTTCAAATTTCCATCCATAGTAACGAATTCTTCGTCCATACTACTTTCCTCTGTACCAGAATCGTTGTTAGAAGAAGAACTATTACGACTGCTACTCCTATTGCTCAATTTCGCCACTGCATACCTCGAATATAAACCTCCTAATGAATTTCCAATCAGACTGACAGTGATATTTTCTTCTGTTTCATCGCCAGTCTCATTCGTATGTTTCGCAATCACACTTTGTATCTCTTGCAAGATCCTCTCTCCTCCCGCTTCAACACCATCACTCGTCTTGCCATAGTTTGTCTGACAGGAATGAAATACAATTTTATCACATTGACTTTCTTGAATCTTTTGCACGGCTTCATCTACCATTACCGATCGTAAATAAAGCAAATCACTCGGTTTACCATTGTATCCATGAACTAGAAAACAAAAGTGAGTGACTCCTCCTTTCTTTGAATTCTCATTTTCATTTTGTTTCTTATTTTGTACAACAACTGTATCCTGTTCTTCTTCTACTTCTAGCGAATCTTGTAGAAAAGGCGATGAGAAATCTTCTAAAAGTTTGCTAATTCTGATATCATCCAATTGTAACGTCTTTTTGAGTTGAGACAGAGGTGAAGGGGTAGATGTAGAAGAATCTTTGTCTACAAGTAATGGCTTCAGTTTGAGGTCTCTCCACGATGAAGTCGATGAAGAGATGGGATTCGTTTTGAAGGCTTTACTTGGTGTGAATAGTATTATAGAACACAGGAGTACGAATGCCACTGCCATTGATTTGTAAGTCATGAGGGATTGAATCGTAATTATTGCATCTGAGAGGAATTCCATCTTGATGACATGTATTCTATAGGTTTTGTGGAATACGACTTCTGTTATGTGTCTTGCTGCCTATTCTTGGAACAATTGTTTACAGATGACTACTATCAATTCATCAAATAGTTTGAAAACATACTTTGATTAGACACACATTCACGTGCACCAAAAAGAAAAGAGTTGTCTTGAGGTGAGTTGAACCAAGGACAAATGTGATTGGATATGTGAGTATCACTCTTTATCCATATCTAGTAGGGGGGATTGCATTTAGTCCCATCTTTGATGCTGAAACTCAATTCTTATCTTTCTTTTTACACTCAATGTCCAATGCAAAAAATGAGAAAGTGATAGCTTCTTCCCGGTATGTGTAAAATAATAATATAATAATATACTCTTGTAGAAATTATAAATTTGAAAGATATTGGTGCTAATATAATTTTCTTCCTATCACGGTAAAAGTATGAATATTCTAAACTAAAAATGCATTGTGAAAATGATCGAATTCAATCCCTAAAAATTGACAAGAAAGTTCCTTTGACTCTTGCTGGCATGTGCAAGAAGACTCGTCCGATCTATAGATGCTCTTCGTAAGTGAGTAAAACTATCCTGGTCTTCAATCTTCCCCCAGACATCAAGTTGCCATCGCTTCTTGAGACTCATGGTAGACAGCAAATGCTCCGCAGAAATTGTAGACATATGGCCATGCGATCGAAGCAAACTTATTATCATCTTCCGACATGAGCTCGCCATAGAAGCATTGCCACATATCATGACATGAGTATTTTTACACAGTAGTAGCTCTACAACATTCTCTACATCCTCCTCCAACAAGTCCTGTACATACGTCTTGGGCTCATCTGCCTCACGACTGTAGGCAATATGAGAAGTGATTACTCCGTCCTTGGACCATTTCTCAATCTTGTCACTGTACAAGAACTCACTCTTTGTCCGACAGCCATAGTAAAAATGCCATCTTGCATACTTCGCATAAGTTTCAAACTCTGCAGCTCGCTCTTCCATGAAAGCAATGAATGGAGCTATACCTGTGCCTCCTCCAATGAGAACCACTGGAAATGTTGGAACGCTTGGACAACGGAATGAACTCTTCACGATTCTTGCATCAAAGTAAGTTCCAGGTGAAAGACTTTTTAGATAACTCGAGCAGGTTCCTTTTTCAATTACTCCTTCGCTTGTCTCACGTTGATACAGTCCAACAGTGATTGATAGCTTGTTCGGTGATAACACGTCTGAGCTCGAAATAGAATAGAACCTATCCTTCATATGTGGCATTAATACCAGCACATCTGCAATACTAATAATCGGCTTGTGATGTCGATTATACTCCTCAGTAGACAGATAAATTGGTTTGCAAAAGATATCTGTGTATTCTTCGAGGAAATCCACAATCGTAGGGTACCTATCCTTGAATCTTTGTACTGCTGCATCGTTCCCCTGTTCTTTGGTTGAGTCACTTAACAAAACGTCAGCGTCCTCTTCGAATTGATGCAGCAAAGTATCCAAACTTGGATCGACACCATCCTCCTGCAATGCTTTATCTAGCTTCGTAGCAACCATTGTCAAGAAGTCGATTATATAGGTCGATGAGTGGAAGGAAAAGTCCAAAGAACGCTGTAGAGCTCGACGAAGGGTAGTTTTGGTTAGTATCTTGGATTGAAATGGACTTGTCTTGCCATTCTCTTTGGAATGAACTGAAAACCTCTGTTCTATCAGCCAAAAAAGACTTGAAGAATCACAATCATACTTCTTCGCCTTTTGAGTATACATGCCGGTACTCGACGAGTCCAGCTTTGATCTAAGATGTTTTGATTTTTTCATAGCTTCAGAGAGTTCAAGCTCAAAGCATTTACAAAAGCGTATGACTTTAGATAATGAGTTCAGGGGTGAAACTGCAAGATGATCGCCACTGGTATAGTCAATAATCTCTTCACATTCCATCTCAATATGGCGTACTGACGGACGAAGCTTGTTTTTCATTTGACGATCCAAGAAGTCACTCTCATTCTTATTAGAAACGTTGGTCTTGGCGTGATCCTGACCCACGCTACAAAGCTCAGTATTGTTAGTACACTTCATAATCCCTTGATTTCTAGACAAAGATGTATTGTCATCCGACAGCCATACGATAGCGTACTCCAAAGGAGATGTATCTTTGCCTTCGTCCTCGTTCTGCATCTTGATCTCACTCACAAGTTTCTCTGGTAAAATCTGGTTGCAAATCTGTGTGGACCACTCGAGGATTGTTCCTTGATTACCTCGAGAACTATCAACCTTCACTATCTCACAAACTGACTTTGCGCCCACATCTACCATCTTGTGTACAATATCTTGCCCAGCTTTACAGAAGTCGGGGTAAAGACTTGATCCTAGAGCTAAGACTGCAAAGTTTATTCCATTGAAACCTAGTTCATGAACACTCTCAAAGAAGTGGCGTGCATTGGATGGAGGCGCACCTTGACCAAATGTAGAGCAAATTATGAGCATGAAATCAAATGAACCACGGGTGTTTGAATCCATTACAACCACTTCATTCAAAGGACACAAAGTAGGAGAACACAATTTCAGTCGCTTTGCCAATGATGAGGCACACTGTTCAGCTGTGCCTGTTTCTGAGCCGTAAGCAATTAGTACTTGAGGAACGAGAACCTTCTTACTTCTAGTCACAATAAGTCGGCTTTGTGTTTGTTCCTCCTCAACATTGTTCTTTTTGTTATCAAACCCCTTTAAGTTTGTGAGCTGAGATGGGTCACAACAGTAATCATACTGGGGGCATGTCTTGAAATCTCGCATTTCGAGATGCCAGGTAGCGTTTGTAGGTCCAAGTAACCCACCAATCCATGACCACTGAGCTGGACATTCTCGGCCGCTCTCTCTTTCTCTCTTGCAATGCGTTAGAAATGACTCTCCGACACCAACTGGATCTACCATAGTGAACCTTCCTTTCTCGAAGGAGTGAAGGACAGCTAACTCAAGTTCTGTTGATACTCTCATCTTTACGAGTTTATCATCCAGATTGATTCCAAAGATAGGAGCAAGCAGCTTTGTTACATCATATCGCTCAATCAGATTTCGAACTACTTCCGTAGACAAAAACCAACCATTGAAGGGCGCGCATGCATATTTGATGCCTCCAAGATTCATCATGAAGTTGGTAATGGCAGGGACTGCTGCCCATTTCAGTCCGAGATCTTTTACAGATGGATAATCTGGGTGCTCAATATGAACCTCATGTACAACCTCTTTCGGTAACTCGTACACAAATGGATGATCATTATTTGGAAGTTTCAGCACGAGTGGTAGAACATCAAATGGCGTCTTCTTCTTGGGAGGTATCCACAAATCTTTCTCAACTAAAAGTTTCGTGATGTTCACATTGGCTGGATCACCTATGATATCACCAGTCCTCTCATTTACATGGCCGGCATATCTTACAAACTGCGAAGACCAGAACCTCATCCCAAATATCTCATTCTTAGCTTGAGGTCGAAAGACGGTCATCACACTTTGTATGTTTGTCCCTCCGGTGGCAATCTTCAGATGCTCGACACATTCATCAAATACCTTGCGAGGATTATCACTGATATTTCTGCAGTCCCGTACTTTTAATGTGTTCCATGAAATACGACCTACACACTTACTACTGTTGCGCCAAGCTAGTCTTGCGCCAATTTCAAGCTCTTCTGGTGTATGAGTATATGTCCCTGTTGCAGATATCTCAGTTCTCACATTGAATAGTCGTTTGCGTTTCGTTTCGTATGTCCATTTTAGCTCAGTAGCAACGTCATCGATAAAACGTTCGGCATCCTTTCTCAGTTTATGATTTACAGTGATAGGATAAAGAATACCAACCTTTAGACATTCTTTCCATAGATATGAGAAAGCTTGAGTCAGAAAGACATCTGAGTCAAGTAGAGTAGATGATGCACCTGCGATAATTTCCTTTCCCAGTAGCAGTAGTGCTTCCACTGTGAGGTTGAGGTCGTTCCACTTGGTGCTGATTCTGTTGAAGGTTTGTCGGATCTCAGATGATGGATCATTGATATCTGCTGGTTTCTTCGTCATCAAAATAATACTAAAGAAAGTAGTGTGAAAAAAGAGAACAGCATGAGGCTTAAAATAAAGTGGAGTCCAAACAAAGGGAGACTATACATTTTTCAACTTACACCTCGAAGATATAGTAGGACACTTCTTCAATATCGACGTCCGAGAAGTGGTCTTCAATATATGGGAGCCTTGAAAATAGCTTACTGAAAGCGGCAGCAGCAACAAGCCGGATATTTTCCTCGATAGTCACATCTTCCAAAGTGATATCTTCTTTTAGATCGGTAAATACATGCTCTTCAATATAAAGTGATCTCCGCCCGAAAGCCTCAATCAGAGGCAAAACGATCATGCCTGAGATAAACTTCCCATGTACACCTTCAGTAGTCACATCATCCTTTTCATGATCAAGTGAATACGGATTTTGATTTTTCATGGCCCATAGGAAAGCATCACAAAGTAAAAGCCACTGCTCGGGCTTTATTCCATAGCTAGAAAACAGCTTACAGAAACCTTCGAAGTCCGTACATTCCTTATCATGAAAGAATAATCCTGATAGATCAATATCGTCATCAGCCGAGCCTTTCATCTCTCGATATGCCTCGCGTTGTACATACTGAGTATGAGGACAGAGGCTCCTCACAGCCATATCAATCATGGAAACAAGAATAAGGCCAATGTCTGCTACTCTCTCACCAAAGTGCAAGGCTAAGGGGTCCAAGTTCATTTCTACTAGCCGAACAGCTTCATTTTCAAGCTTTCTTGTGTTGGTGACACAAGTATTATCAGTTTCAATAATATTTTGAACCCAGAATTGTTGTTCAAAGTCAGTTCGTCTTTCATCATTCTTGTCTGATATCTGATCAGCTGCGGCTAAGATCCTCCATCGACCTATGAGCGCTTCAGCAAACATTGATCGGAATGCCAATACCTTATTCCAGGATTCCATGATGAGTACAGCGTCCTTTTTCTCTTGAATCTTGACTTGAGTAGGTGGTTTTCCTATGCTAAAGTTATATTCCTCAAAGTCGATGTTCCATATAGATTTAAGTATAGCTTTTGCGTCCCGAAGCAGAAGAAGATGTGGCGACTCGACAGACTCAAGAGAAGCATGATCCATTGACTCTTCAGATTTATGCAGGAATGGCAGACCTCTCTGGCTCTTCTCGGTTTCTTGTTGAAGCTCATTTACATAGTTTACAAGGGAATGTGTTGAGGTGTCGATACTTACCCCACGCCCCGAGTAGCTCTTCTTTTTCTTCACGTATCTTTGAAAAGTTTTTGAAAATTCATTCAAATTTCTATCATGAGAAGAGTTTGTTGAATCAAGACTACCTCTGCTGCGCGACGAAAAAGCTCGAAAACGTTCTGCCGGTAATTTGCTTCTATTCCCACTCATATTCTCTTGAAAAGATGATACATCAAACGTAACTGACATTTGACGATGGAGGTTTCCAAGAGTGGAAGGTGTAGAAGGCTTACTTCCAGAACTTTCTTCTATAAAAGCGATCTTTTCTCCGTTTGCCCCAGAATTCTTTTGTTTTTCTAGTAACATTTCTTTTTCCTTTGTTTCTGACATGTTGCTTGTATTTTTATCATGGGTTGCTGTGTTACTACTGCTACCATTACTGCTACTACTACTATCTGTCAGCGACGGAATGGAAGTGCTCTTGCTGTGACTTACAGAGGGGCTTTTCCGATTGATTGGCTCCTCGCTTGCTTGTGTTCCCAATAGGGACTTGTTCTTTGTTGCTTTGGGTGCAGATTCTGCTTTCTTTTTCTTCCCATCTGCAGTTACTAGCATTCTATGTAATTGATTTGGTAAACCTGTGCTAATATCAGAACAAATGATCTTCCATCAACATTAGGCCCAGCTTATATAATATATATATATTTCAATTGTTTCTACATCAGTCTCTACTTGAACTTGTACAGGTGATCTTCTTCTGAGAAGATAGGAGAGCCAATGAAATTTGCAGCGTTGAGACAAACTGAGACACGGACAAGAGGCTTTTTCTTTTTCTTACGTACGTATTGAGCCCAAGTACAGTTATGAAAAATGAGAATGTCAAAATGTCAATTAACGTCATGAGGGTCATTTAGTCATTGAATACCTCTGTGCTCTGTGCTCCGTCATCGCTTCAATCTGAACACATTGATGAACTTCCCTGTTCCTTGAAACAATCGCACATGTTATTCGTCTATTATATCTCAACATGAACCTCCCAAAATTATTCAGTCTCTTTCTAGCAATATCCCATACTCTCTTTGCGAAAGCGGCAGATGGTGACTGGGCCTCGAATTGGGACGGACAAGAGAGAGTCTTGGACTCTGCATTTGAAGTCGATCCCCTTGATGCTCGAAGTACAATGAGAGGCTCAGGTCAAATTACTCTTGGCAATGGCAGTGCAGTCTTTAAAGGAAGTCCTCGTCTATATATTTCTCAGGAGCAAAGCGTTCCAGGCTGGGAACAGATTGAATTCACAGTCTACGGTAAGCTTGTCAATAGGGCATCGAACCTTACAAAAGGTTTGCAGGGTTGACACTCGCTGCCAGAACCAATCATGATAATTACAAAAATGAACCATGTGATGCTTTTGGATATTATGCTAGAATTTACTAAGAGTCTGGAGAATGCTCCTTCCAGAAAGAGTATTACCACTCCTCTACTCTTGGAACGGTATATACTCCGACCAAAAGAGTTCCATGCTTTCCTAATGGCTTACCTCTCCATCAGTGGATTGGCATGAAGTTCAAAGTTTTTACTGCACTCGATACTGAAGATGTTGTGCTTGAACTATACTTGGATGAATTTGATACTGGTGACTGGGTCTTGAAACATAGCTATATTGATTCGAAAACAAGTCCATGGTTATCTGTTTCATCAAAAGACGTTCCACTTGAGTGCCCTCAAGCAGATGGAGATACTGTCTTGGGACCTAAAAATGTATGCTTTCTACGGACAGATGGAGATATTACAACTGAAGTTCATTGGCGTGGAGCTTCCATCATCAATGATGTTATTGTACCTCCTCCTCCACCAAGTTCATGTAGTCTCTTGACCAAAAAGCAATGCGGAGGCGATGCGAATTGTGAATGGGTCAAGGGAACTTGTAGTGAAAAGAGTGGCAATCCACCTCCACCACCCTCAGATTGTAGCTCTTTTACAATTCAAAGCGATTGTACAGATGCAGGTTGCACATGGAAAAGAAAAAATGGTGGGACATGTAGCTAAGTCGTTGTAACTGTTAGAATTATAAACAATCAAGAGTAAACAGGAACAACAGTAATGAAAAGTTTAAATAGCAGCTATTCTTATTTATGACCTACAATCTCAATAAAGTATTCTAACTTATTTAATTTTTAAGTAGTTTGCAAAACACAATATGCAATATCTGGTGGGTCAAATCCATTGAAAGCAGTTCCTAATCCCAACCCTCCTCCAAAGCCTCCACAGCCTAGGTTCGAAAAGACTATCCAATCTCTATTTGCCTTTAGGTCAGATGGCAATAGAACTTTGTCACATACTTTGTCAAGACCGTCACATGTTGGGCCCCAGACTGTAGATAATACTAATTCTGTTTGGGTTTCTTCATTCAAAGAAGTGCTAGTATTTCTAGAAGGAGCTGCACTATTTTGAAGAACAAGTTTCGATTTTGGAGCAAGTTTCCCTCCATACAATGGGATAGGAAGGTGCTGTCTCGTAGACGAAGCAGATTGTTCTTGTCCTGAGTCATTGCTATGACAAGAATCAGATTGAATCATAGTACAAGTGCTTGGATCCGATCCACACTTGGTAGAACCCAAAGAACCATAACATCCATCGTCAATATAGAAATGCTTCGCTACTGCTTTCTTGTCCGATGCATCGCCCTCTGCAGGTACTTTTCCATCTTTGACACCAATGAGTCTACAACAGAGTGCCCCACTCTTCTTCACTAGCTGGTCACTAACATCTGCTGTGAATCTTAGAGAAGAAGTAGTAGGATCATTGGCCTGATCGACGATCACTTGTAGATTTAAGCTACCCGCATCATCACTACCAACTTGTAACTCCTCTAACTCTCTCAATTGAACATCGCTACAAACAATGGTCTTGAGTGCATGAGTCAAGAGCCCACAATTTTGGCGATTGAAAGGATTCGGAAGACCTGTCAAGTCGATACGAACATGATACTGCCCAACAGATAGCAGTAACAAACGAGACAAACGCAAGTGTGCGCAAATGTCCATAAGGATTTGTTGAGCCTTTTCTTCTTGATCCTGATTCAAAGTGCCATCTGTTTCATAGTATTGAGACCACACAGAGAGATCAACACTAACCCCTACAAGCGCACCGTTCTCTTCCAATGCAGCTTGATGAACAGCAACAACTAGCTTCTCCCATTCACCTTTATTCATGGAGTCATATCCCGCAGGCAACCTCAGAACAAATTTACATCCCTGCTGTGATGAACCTTCACCATTGTGTCTCTTACTCAATCTGCGTAGAGTAGTAGAAATGCGATGTACTTCTTCTACACAATCCACTGCAACTTGCAATTGCGTAGAGTCGAAGTTTTGCGCCCTCAACAATCTCCTAAAATATCCATCAGGCTTCCTACTTTTGCTTACATCATCAACCAAGGAAAAATAATTATTCACATCATAATCAGCTACTTCAAGTTCATCCTCAGAACTGTCAACTTCTCTTTCCTGACGCTCATCCTCAATAGCCATACGAGCAATTCCAACATCATCACAGGAGGTACATCTCAAATCAATGCCTAACCTTGTTAGCAACTTTAGTAGTTCCAAGCTAGGATTTTTCATGACTTTAAATTGCGGTTGAATATAGACCCCCTTCTTCTTTCTCGATACATTATTCACTTGTTGATCAAATCTCTTGAGACGATGAGTAGGTGATAAATAACTCATTTGTTGAAAATCTCCAAAACCACAGGTGAGAGCAATAAACTGTGCATGAGACTTGATGACTCTTCCAAGGTCCAACAACATAAATGCACGTTTTCTTGTTTGAATAGAAGAAATCAATGCAGAATCTTCATCGTATCCAGCTGGTAGAATCGATAGCACCGATTTAAGATACTTAGATTCTCCTTGTGTAATCTCTGCCAATTGTGACTGTAGTGCTGCGGATAAATGGCGATTAGTGATGGTATCAGCTAGATTTTGTCGATTACCAATTCGCTTTTGAGACTGTTCGTCTACTTTCTTTTTTCGTTTTCTGACAACTGGAGCAGGTCCTTGCTGAAATTGTTGTTTGGCAAGATGCTTGAGAAGTTGATTCCCAATAGCAGATTGCACTTGGCGCCAAGTATGACAAATAAGGTTTGTGGGTGCAGGCTGTACGACCGTAAGTGAAGGCTTGGTAGTCTGCTGTTTTTCATTTGCTTGTTGCTTGCGATTAGACTGCTGTGCTCTCGTTGCCCATTTCGAAGAAACTGTTTCTTTCGCACTGGTGCGTGTCTTGATGACAGGGGAAGCACCTTCTTCTACCACAGTTGCCATGGGTAGTTATAGCTTGTGCAAAAAAAATTTCAAAGTCAAAAACTATAAGAAAAGTGCAGATCAAGATGAAATACTTATGGAAGGAAGAATGCATTGTCTTCATGTGAAGCCTCTTCTGGGAAGATAGATGAAGTCCAACATGTGTACGGTTCGTATACTTTCGCGCCAAAAAAGTAGTTTAGAAAAAGAAGAGAAGGGAAAGGAAAAAAGCTTGAAGTGACCTTGTAAGCCAGGATAAAAAAAAGAACAGGATTCTACCACCACCACATGCGTACTTACTCTATGAAGAAAGAAGATGCATCCCAAAGAGCTTGTTCTTAACCAAAATCTTAAAAGGTTATGGAAAGCAAATTTATATTTTAATTCAGAACAAGAGACATGCCAAAGAACAGAGATCTCGCATAATGAACAAGTGATGTGATAGAATGCTCCATCCATTGCATTGCATTTTGAAGAACTACCATCTGCTCATTCTTCATATCCGTGATTCCAGCAGCTGTTTCCATCTGCAGGAATCGAGAAGCAGAGAAAATTAGAAAATTTGGATGGTTCTTGACATTTCTGATTAGAAAATCCGTCCTTGGAATATTACAAAATTAGCTACTTCAGAGATATTCCTCACATTCCTTTTCTTGCATTGACTTTTCCAAGAACTTCAATGAGGTGGTGCGATTTTATCCAATCAAGTTGTCGACAGATGAGAGACACTAGTTTCAAGTTACGTGCGTGCGTCTGTCTTTTTGTGGAAGAAGGAAGAAGAACTGAATCATCATCGAGCATTTCCTCTTCGGCTGAACGGTCCCAGAGGAACTGGATGGAAGGGTTGATACGAATGAAATGAAGCTTCTTTTTCCAATGCATTGCAAAAGATTGTTGTAGAATGTACATATCCACAGTGTTCTGATCATGGTCAAGATTACGTCACAAGTGATAGTACATAAGTAACTTTGTTCATTTTTGAAAAGTTGGTTTAAAATTAGATTGTTTCAAATCATATATATATATTAAATGCATATAGATTCTAGTCATGTTTGAAAATCGCTTTAAGATAAGCTCTCTGAATCATGTGTGCCACAAGTCCATCATGCAAGTGCCTTCATGTAAGCATTGAAAAGCATAGATTTAGCAGTTGCAAGACGCTCCTCTTCGTTCTTTTTTGCATGTTCAGACTCGCCTTGTTCTGTTGATTTATTGTTTGTATCCACTTCATCTGACGAAATAGAAGTAGTTGTTGATTCAGGCACTTCTTCTGCCTTCCCAGTTGCAGGTTGGTTAGGACTTGATGCATTGGTACTTGATGCCTGTGCCAATTTATATGGTCCTGGTGCATTCATACCGAATGGTGGTTGCCCATAAGGCATGTAAGGCATCATTCTTCCATATGGACCGTTCATAGGGAAAGGTGGCCCCATTGGAGGAATTGAAGGCATTGTATGTGGATGAACAAAAGGTGCATTGGCAGTATAGGAAGGAGGTCTGTAACTTCCTGGAGGATGAGGAGGGTAACCTCCGATGTTGGGATTCTTGGTGACACTTGCTTTGGTAGGAGTCGGCGAGGAAGAGTTTGATACAATAGCTGTCTGATTGTTCATATCTGTAGGAGACCCTGTGCGATGGGTATCAGACTCTTGGCCGGACTCAGTTTGTGCATGTTGAGCTGTGTGAGGGTAGTCATGTCTTGGTAAAATGGAATGACCAGGGTACTTTCCATCGTCTTTCCTGCGGCGTGATCTCTGGCACACCATTTGAAGGCACACACTTGGCTCATCTCTGATGAATAGATGATGATGGAAGGCACCGGCATCTGGACCTCTTGTGACTTGACGAAAGCCCCATCTGTTAAGTTTGCGGGTAAAGGAAGGGTACTTGCAAGCTGCCGAATTGCCAGTCTTGTTGCCAGAGGACGAGCTCTCTGGGAAGTAAATTGGCAGTACCTTTTCTGCAAGTTCATCTGGCTGAAGAACCACGAAAGATCGTCCGTGAGGGAGCCAAGTGATCACATCGGAGATGTTGGTATCAGAGAGGATCCGCATCAATCTCTGAGGAAATATTTCACGTGGTTGATGAGTAGGGGATGCCTTCTTCTCTTTAGCTGCTGGTGTAGAGGCCTTGTCAAGAGGAACAGATCCATTAGGGGCAATTTGTACATTGTCTTGAGGAGGCATTTCCACATTTTGCTGGAGAATGGCGGAGTTTGGAGATGAAGCAGCAGCGGCGGTGCTGTCTTTACCAGAGTCCACAAGTTGAGAGAGAGCAGTGGCTGCTTCCATTAGATGGAAGAGACCAGAGTTATCAGGTACCTTGGTTACGTCTGCCATAGCTAATTCTGATGAATGCTGTAAATACGATTGTTAGTTCTAGTGTATGTAGGGTATGTTTAGTGTTTAGAGACAAGAGTGTACAACATACTGTGGCACTGTGGCTATGATGTGTAAAGACAAGAAAGCATATGTTCATGCATTTCGTGTCTGCGTTGGCAGATGAAAAAGAAGCGTAATGGCCTAGACGTAGGTGGACCAGTTTGTGAGGACAAATTTAAACTCGGAGTATTTATTGAAAACAAAGAAAGGTGCAGACCTCCATGCAAACTTTAAACTTTATAAACAAGCAAAACATTTCAAAAAAGTATTTAAGGGCGATAAATGAAACGTACACAATTAAAGTAAAGAATTAAAGCAATATATTGCAGCTACATCTTTACAACTCCAACACTACAAAAACTGTACATACAGGAAAATAGATGGATGACGTCACGCATGGTAGAGACGAAGTGATAAATTCTATCATCCTTGATTCGAAGAACATCTGTGTCAGAACTGTGAAGTACATACAGCAAAACATAGTACGTAGGATTCGAGATCATCGACATTTGGAGGGAATAAAAAAGTCATCACACAGTTATCCACATTTGAGAGTTATCTCTATTCCTTGCTCAATGTGGAATGCATGAAAAAGGCTAAACAAACATCGAATTATGATCACTATCGATGTCTGCATTAAAGGGGTACGCATTCCTTTCAATACTAGTACAACAACATCCTCAACTTTCCAAAGGACAATAAAATTATCTGAAGAAGAATGCCAATGATGTCATCATCTGAAGGCACTTTGACGCCAAACAGCTTTCAAAAAAGAAGCCATCTTATGATCATTTTGACAAACTCAAGTTCGTGGGAAGGTTGAAACAAACACTAGCAGATGGAAAAGAAGTCATTCCAATTGAAACAGTGTTATCATCTCAGAATGCAAAGCATAATAAGATGAAGAGAAGAAGAATCCTCAACACCAGGTACGAAATACAGCGGGGGCACATCCTTCCCTATCCTTCCGAAGACGAGAAAATTGTTTTCCTTCCCGAACTGGACTTTGTGTAGTTTAGACGCCAAACAGATGATTTGACAACAAACGACGCTGACGTAAAATGTCTCTAAACCTATTCTAATTCAAGAATCTATCTAGCTATCCAATGACGAACTTGCGTATTGACACACATTCTATTATTTTAAATTATGCTCATATTAAGGAGGTTATTGAATTACTACATCTTTTAAAGAATCAACCTTGATTGTTCCTCCAGAAGAATTCATCTTGAATTCACTTCCGTCTTGTACAAAGGCTGCTTCACCATCTGAGGTAACACGCAAGCAAGCTTTGAAACGATCAAATGCCTTCAAAGCTCCCTTACTCTTCATCATTTCATCTGGTTCGATGGATTCTTTTCCATCAAAAGACAATAATTCACCATTAGGAACTGACTCTGGGATATTTAGTAATTCTACTTTCTCATCTGCTCCTTCTCCTCCATCGGAAGCTGCTAACAACATAGCTGTGCTTTCAATACCTCTCATTTTTGCTGGTTTCAAGTTTGTTACGCATGCGATCTTCTTGTTGACTAAATCTTCTGCTGGAATCTTTCCACCAACACCTGCAACAACAGTTCTTGGCTCGTCATCGCCAGTGTCGACCTTACATACAATTAATGTTTCTGCATCAGGATGAGGTCCAGCTTCAAGAATAGTACCCGCTTTCACAGCTACTCGTCGAACATCTTCCAAAACAGCACCGTTGTTGTTAGTGCTTTGCTTATTACCTCTATTCCTTTGATTGGTGTTTTCAGCCTTTTTCTGCTCTGGAACAGCCCATGTGTCGCGGAGAGTAACTACTCTATTGAATACTGGCTTTCCAGACGTTGTCTCAGGATCTAGTGCAAAATATCCCATTCTTTCAAATTGATATGCCAATTCGCTATGGTAAATTTTGTCATTGCTGTCTTCCTTCTCATTGTTACGGATCTTTGCTAGCATGCCTAAAGTGTCCATCGCGACACTTGGTTCTATGAGGCAGTCATCAAGAACCTCGAGTGAATCTGGGTTTACATCATCTAAAAAGTTTCCAGTTGCTTTTCCAGGTTCTTCAGTCTTGAATAAACGATCATATTGATTGATTTTGCATTTGATAGCTGTGTTCGCTTCAACCCATTGGATAATTCCTTTCACACGTTTCATTCCTTCTGGAGTGACTCCTGCTCTAGTCTCTGGTAGGAGAGTACATTTCAATTCTATAGGTTCGCCGTTTTCATCTCTAATGACTTCGTCACAATGAATGACATATGCATATTTTAGTCTCACTTTGTCGTTCGGCAATAAACGCTTAAATCCTTTTGGCTTTCTACCTCCATTCGCCTCACCCTCAGGACCTTCTAAATCGAAAAAGTCTTCTCTTTCAATGTACAAATGCTTTCCAAAAGGTACAGTGCGATCTCCCATCTCTTCTTTTTTGGGATGGCGAGGTACTTCGAATTCTTCCAGACTTGATCCTATGGTAGAAAAAATTAGAAAAACTACGGAAAATGGCAGAATACACGAACAGCTCAATGAAGTAAGTTCAACTACTTACCTTGCCAGTTTGTAATGGTGACCTTAAGAGGCTTCAAGATTGCAAATGCACGCATACTAGTATCATCCATAGTTTCTCTGATACAATTTTCTAAATCTCCAACATCAATAAACGAATCAGCCTTGGAAATTCCTACACGCTCACAAAATAGTCTCAAAGCTTCTGGTGGACATCCTCTTCTTCTCATACCAGACAAAGTCGGCATACGTGGATCATCCCAACCACTAACAACCTTTTCTTCCACCAATTGAATCAATTTTCTCTTACTAAGAACAGTATACTTAAGATTCAATCTACTGAACTCGATTTGTCGTGGCCTAGCTTGAATCAATCCAGTTGGCAACAATTTATCCAATGTCCAGTCATAAAATGGACGATGATCTTCAAATTCAAGTGTACACAAAGAATGGGTAATCCCTTCAACAGAATCTTGAATAGGATGTGAAAAGTCATACATTGGATAGATACACCATTCATCGCCGGTACAAGGATGTGATTCATGTTTGATACGGAATAATGCTGGATCTCTCATGTTTACATTTGGAGACGCCATGTCAATTTTTGCACGAACAATGTGTTCTCCTTCTGCACATTCCCCATTTTTCATCTATAGGAGCAAGGTGTTGAGAATATTCCACTTATAAATAGTCTAAAGGTATTTCTGACCTAATGACATCCACAATTCATTTAACGTACCTTTTCAAATAGGTCCAAATTTTCCTCTACAGTTCTTGTTCTATAAGGACTGTCCTTTCCAGGTTCAGTCAAAGTACCTCTATATTCTTTCATCTCCTCGGCCGACAAACTATCAACATACGCATCCCCATTTTCAATCAAAGCCTTTGCACAATCATAAATCAACTGAAAAGAATCAGAAGTCTTGTGCACCTTCCCAAACCACGGACCTTCATCTTCCTTTTTATCCAAAGCAGGTTCTGCAATGGAAAAAGGTTCGGTATTCTTTTGAATCCATCGAACATCTTCTAGAATAGAATCAATATATTCTTGATTTTCTTTTGAGGGATTGGTATCATCTAAACGCATATGACATCTTCCATCTGGTGCAAACATGCGTGCCACTGCGAAATTAAAGGAAACAGCTTTTGCATGTCCTAAATGTAAATAACCATTTGGTTCCGGTGGAAAACGAGTAGTGATTGGTACATTTGATATTTCAATTGGCTCTGATTCTTCTTCTTTCACTTCTTCACCTTCTTTTGGAGGGATTTCCAATAGGCCAACTGGTTCTTTGCCAGTGGTTTCTTGAATTGTTTTGGTAATGAAGTTTGGTGCATATGCAAATCCATTTGCAGATAGGTTATACGATGAAAGAAGGACGAGTGCGAGACTCTTGGAGCTGAACTTCACCATGATTTGCAGAATCTTATGAGTACTGCCTAGAAGTCTGTATTAGTTCAAGATTGTAAGCCTATGGAACAATCAATTTCGAATTGAATGAATCAGATCCAAGAAAAAGAATTTTTCATCAATTTTTTGATTCTGTGGTACGTGGAATACAAGATATGTTTAGAAAAGTGATAGAAAGAGAAAAGAGAAAAAGAGGATAGGTACAGATGGTGTCATCTAACTAAAATTGTTGCATTTTCATTTGGTTTGAGTTCTCATCATTGTTTCAGAACAAAAAAGCTGAGAAGAACTGCAGTTTCAGTTGATAGTTAGTCAGTAGTCAGTGAAGGTATCATCATATCTTTAGAATTCGAACAACTCCTGCACCTATTCAGCACCTTTCCATCATAATCTTCATCGTCACAAGTCCATATACTTATACAATATGAATACAGCTCGTCTCGCTCTCCGTTCCTCAAAGGCAGCTTCTCAGCTTCTCTCCAAAAGAACAAAAAGCGCATCTTTCTTCAGAAGTTCTTGTCACATTAAGTACTTTTCAACAACAGAGAACATCACATACAGTGGTGGACATGCAAACACTGGTCAGGGAGGGTACTACGGATCAGGCGGCGCAAGAGCAAAAGCGGAAGCTGAAGCTACTGCAAACATCACGGATGATCAGAGATCTAAAGTACTCGCAATCTCTACTGACATCGAAGTGATTTCTATGGTTATGGACGAGATTGAAAAACTAGAAGATCAGTTGAGAATTGAACAGGAGGCTAATGAAGGTGTCACGGATAAAGCTATTGAATTGAGAGCAAAGATGAAGCATTTGGTCACCAGCGAGGAATTTATGAGTAGTCTTGAAAATCTTGAGATTTCTAATGCTCCAGTTTGGGGACTTTCTTCTTCTGAACATGATTTGGTGGTCATGGCAAGAGAGAAGGTGAATACCTGTTAGATACAAAGATATTGCAAAATCATTGCTTGCAGTTGTATGTCGTAAAGTAGTCACCTCATGTTTATAGTATATAGCATATTAAAGTTAGCAAATTAATTTCTATCAGCAAAGCTATCATCCACCTCACGAAAGTGTTCAAAGAATGCCTTGAACAATTCAAGTCCATTTGTAAAATCAGAAGTACCCATCGTTTCACGAATAGAATGCATTGACAATTGTGGGCAACCCATATCAATCGCCCTCATTCCAGTGGAACTACTAATAATTGGTCCAATCGTACTTCCACATCCACAGTCATTTCTTACTACGAATTCTTGAACTGGTTTCAGTCCTGCCTTGCGTGCAATTTCTCTAATAATTAGTCCAGTAACTCCTGTAGTTGCATATCTTTGATTTTGATTGCGTTTGATCACCATGCCGTCGTTCATCTTTGGAGAGTGTGCCTTCTCATGTTTTGACGCATAATTTGGGTGAATGGCATGGGCCTGGTCAACAGACAATACAAAACTTTGAGAAATGGACTTGGAATGTGTACATACATGATCTGCTGTCTCAGGTTCGAATGCATTGCAAATTCTCTCCACTGCTTCTCCCATGATTGGAGATCCCGCTCCTACAAAGTATTCGACGTGAGTAAGGGAAACATGCTATGTTGATTCCAGAACTTGTAATATGCTGCAAATAAGAATTACTCACCAGTTGCAGAATCAGAACCAATTTCTTCATGATCAAATAGAGCTACGAGAGAGATGTCTTTATCACTAGCAAGCGCACCTTCTGTCGAAGAATATTCTACAAGAGACTGTACAGCCATAAAACAAGAAGCAAGATTGTCAAGTCTTGCAGAATGTACAAACTCAGAATAGGCTCCTCCCAGAGAAGCCTTTTGAACATCAAATAAATTCAATTCAAAGTCAAGAATTTCAGATGTTTCAACTCCCAATTCAGAAGAAAGCATTTGAAGCAACAATGGTTCTTGATATTCGGTCCAGCCATCTTCAATCTTTTCTTCTTTATCTGTTTTCCCTTCAAGAGCATCTTTTACTGCCATGCCCAATAGTGGCGCAAGATGATCTTCTTTATTCAACTTGAATGCTTCTCTTTCCTTGGCCGTCTGGAGATGAATTGCCAAATTCGGAATACGAAGAATAGCTCTATCAATCTTGACCAACTTTTGTTCAATTTTACCATCTTCTCCTCTTACAAATACTCTACCAGAAACGCCCAAGTCACGATCAAACCAGGTATGCCAAAGTCCTCCACCATAGCATTCTACACGTAGTTGTACACAGCCAGTACTTCCCCCCGTCAATTTGGAACGAGGCTTCACTTTCAAATTCGGAGAATCTGTATGTCCTCCAATAATTTTAAATCCATTCCCCGCTTCAAACTGTTCACCAACTGTGAATGCAACTAGAGTAGATTTATTCTTTGTAAAGTAGTATTTTCCACCTGGTTTCAATTGAGATTTATAAGATGCTTCGTGTTCAAGTTCGGTGAAACTTGCAGCTTCCAACATGTCTACTGAAGTTTGAACTGCGTGAAAAGGATCTGGTGAACTGTCAAAGTAGTCCATAGCCTTTTGTGCCAATGGGATATGTTCCTTGATTTGAGTTGGTTGAGTCAAAGGTGGAAGGTTACGAGCTGCAGCAGAGAATGCACGGACTCCCGAGGAATAGAATGGCTTGGTACATGCCAATGTGAGGAAAGGAAGTAGAAGATTGGATCGCAATTTCATGTTTTTGTTGCTGATTGAGGTGCGGGTTGAAAATGAATATAGATGACGACGAGTAGAAAATGTATATGTGCAGGTTCTGTTTGAAGCTTGTATCAGTGCCTTTGTAATCATTAGATGTTCAACAAATTATGATGAATGCTCTGTGATCTAGGAACTTGGAGCAATACAAAAGATAAAAGCAGCATGAAGCTAATAAAAGAACAATGCGAGATGCTTTGTGCGTCATCCAAAAAATCAGTCAAGGTGTAGACCTAACTGGCAAGGCATATTGCCACTGAAATCATCATTATACGACTGAAAACATCATCTGCATTGGTAAATGGTGCTTTTACTGTAAAGCAGCATTACATGTTTAGTAATTAAGCAATACAACAATTGCCCTTGCTAGTCAATTCTTATTGTTATCTAGATGAAGATTTAGGTACTGCATGCAGTAACCTGCATGCAGTAGTCGAAATTCTATAATGATGCCATTCCTGCGTAAACTTACCCCTAAGAAAGCAGGAATTTATATCACTTCTGTGTTTACTCTAAGTCTGCCCCTATTTGCCCCAATGACTCCGACCTTCATTCTCATGAAACCGTGCAATTTATTACGCATTTAGTAAAAACTTGGATGATTCATGAGATGAGGATAAAGATAATGTTTGACTTCAGTCTTCTCTCTAATTTTCTTCACCATCTTCCCCTTTGATGGTATCAAACCCAAATCCATTTTATCCAATTCATACTCTCTAATATTGCTATTCAATGATTTAGAACTTCCTGACAAGTCGCTTAATTGCATACGTAAGAGGCTTTTCTGTGAATCCATCTTCTTTCTTATCAAAGACAAACCATTGTATTCTCTATTTGTTGTTGCACTATTGTTTGTTTGGTTATCGTCGAGACTTCGGTGATTCTGATTTCTGAGCATTAATTGTATACTTTCTTTTGCAATAGATCTTTCTAATGAAATCATTTTATTCCTTGTATTCGACAGAAACTGTAACAAGTCTTCGCTTTGTCTTGTACTCGTATTCGATTGAATAGCATCTATATGTCTCGAGGCAATGTGAATTGATTTTGAACTGAAACTGAGAAGATCAGATACTTTGTACTGAGTTGGATCAATTTCTTTCAGCTTCTTTACTGCAACAAAGAGCAGCCAACACTCAATTACTTGCTGATTTTGAATACTGATATCAGTACGAGAGATGTTGTATGCATTTTCGCCTTCTGCAACTTGTCCAATACATTCATTCATATTGAAATCTGAGCATTGAGTTGGCAATTTCTGCTCGAGTTCCATTAGCATAGATCTTCCATTCGCTGATGTACCATTTGGGTCGAGTGATACTTTTGCGATTGTAAATAAGGCATGGAATTGTTGAGATGCTGATAATCTGGTATAATCATTAGTGGTATGCATAACGTCGATAGATGTCGTACTAGAAACTAAACTTTGAACTTGATTGTAAAACTCAACATCAGTGTTGCCATTTGCTTCAATTATATCGAAGACGAATTTTGCTTCTGCTTCACTCATCCTTGTCAGCATTAACTCAGGACTCCTCTGAACATGAAACTTTATTTGAGGATTTTCTGAAAAAGATATGAATATGCTTTATTCACCATATAATATTCAATATCCACTGTCTATTCTTTGTGTAGTCCACACAAATGAAAAGAATGAAGAATCAATTATCATTCATTCTTCTCATTATTCATTGCAAAAAAGTACCACCAAAAGTAAATTGTTCAATCGTGCGTGTTTTTTCTAGCCGCCACAGACCCCATTGCTATTTTAAAAACAAATCACCATACTGTTTGTACGTACACTACTTACGTATGCAACATGTTGGTTGTTCAATAGGAAGGTGGGACTTTGACACACGATTGTCATAAAATCTTATAATGTATGCAATATCCAGCTTTGTCTAATAAAGCCCCAATGTCCGTGCTGGTGTAAAACGTATGCGTAAAATGAACAAAGGAGAAAAATTGATTTTCAACAACCCCTACCAGATCTCACAATTAGTAACAATACAACGTAGTACTATGACTGGAACAATGAATCATTCTACTAATAATCATTCTCGTCATTCAGCAAATCCAAATATCATATACCCCGACTTTGACGACAGCGTTAGCTATCAAAACAAGAATATCTTGAAGAGGAGGACGAGTAGTACCAGCAGCACTGGTGGTACTTCCCTTACAAATTCTTCTTGTTGGTCATTTTACATAGTTTGTGAACAAGAAATCGTAGGGAGATATGGTGAAGATCTAGCTGGAGCATTTCAGCATTTGCACATGTTTGGCAAGGCATATTCTCATCAGAAGAAGAAAGTAAATCGAGCAATTATTCCTGTGATCAATCATCGTGTCGAACATCCAGAAAGAATCCATCAGATTAACACTTCTGGCAAATTGATGGTAGGTGCACCAATACAATTTTTCATGGACTGCTGCTTTTGGGAAGATAGAAAGACTTTAAAGCAAATGCAAATTGTTGTACAGAATGAGTACAATGTTTTGTTCCCACCTACTCTATTCAATGCCAGGCAAAGAACAGTTGCTGAGAAGAATCCTGAAATAATTATTGATGTACCACCAGAGCTTAATGGAGAAAGTCAATCAATGAAGATTCGAAATGCATGTTATTCATATTTTCAAAACTTGGTTGTACAGTTGGACGTATTATCTTCAGGTGATGGCGATCATTTGCCAATTACCAAGTAGTAGGAGTAAAGGAAGAATAGAGGAGGACGAGGAAACAAGAAACAACCACAGCCAAAAAAGAGCCCCAAAGAAATATTACTTTATTCTTTTACTTATCAACGTTTGGAATACTAGCTGAGCTAGAGAAAGTTATGCGAATTTCAAATGGAATGATTGTATCTGTACATAAAAAGTAAACTTAATTCACTACATGTCATCATTACTACGTTCTTTTATCATGTTCTTAGCCTACAACTACTTTTCTTGGTTTTCCTTTTTTCGTGATTATATCATTTCACACGTATTTCATTCTATTTTTAACGAAGGAAAGTGTTCCCATTGTGCGAACTATCAGTGTTTCGTGTTTCGTAGATGCAGTCATCTTATTGTTCCTATTGGGGTACTTTTCTGCTGAGGCAGCGTTCACATTGCCCTGAGGATTCGATTTTTTTTCCCGGGACAATGAGGACAAAAGACTCCATCAAAATGACTCAACGTGAATCAAATCCATCCTATAAGTAAGTACATACGACGAATGTATTTCCTACTCTTCTTTTCTCTTTTCTTTTAGTCCCGCTTTCAGGCCTTCGAACACCACTGAAATCAACCACATAACTCTGCAGTAATCACTCAGAAAAGCAAGTCCAATTAATTAATCTACAGTCATATCTGATTCTAACCTTGAACTTCTATCGTAGAGATCGTAAAGAACTTGATTGGAAATCCATTTCTCTTAAGTATATTTTACAATGGAAGTTGAAAAGAAGGAAGAAGCAACTACCGATTCCGTAGCCGTAGCAACAATAAAGGATGAGGCTTCAAAAGAAACATCTCAAAACGTAAATGATCTCGATCATGCCAAAAGAAAAGTAGTCGTTTACAATATTGACAAATATGTCAAAAACAAGCATCTCAAAAGACTCACTGATTCATTTATCGAGGGTACATCGGCAAAGATTGTAAAGATGAAGAAGCCACCAAAGAACAATTGGTTAGTCATGACATTTGAAACTGAAGAAATGGTAGAAGAAGTCATCAGTAATGTCAATGATAAACAAATGAAAAATAAAAAGGGCGGTCTTCTTCGTGCAGCAAAAGCAAATGAATCTTCGTATCAAGGCAAGAGAGGTAGGGATGACGACAATAGCCGTGCATCCAAGAGACATAGACGTGAACCTGTAGAATGTGTCAAGACTGATGATGAAGTTAGAGACAAGCTGACTCCCTTCTGGAAGATTGAAAGTTACGAAGAACAACTTGAAACCAAGACTAAAATGATGGTGACTCAGTGCTTCGTCAAAATTATCAATGGGTTGAAGAAGAAGTTTAGAATACTCGAGAGAGAAATGGCCAAGAATTCTAATGGAAGTGACAAGAAGATACCACCTTTGTACAAATGGTTGAAAGTGCAGAACGCCATCTCCACGAGTTCAACATTAGGGGCTCCAAAGCGTGTTGAATATCGTAACAAGAGTGAGCTTACTATTGGATATAGACATACTCATGTGCTGGATGAAAATGGCAACCCTATTGAAATTGTTGATAACGATGAACAAAGTGAAGATAATCAAGAACAAACTGAAAAGAAGTTTCAAATTAAGAAAACGCCTGCAGCAGGATTCATGGGTGGAGGATGGGCTGGAGGAGTCTCAGATCCTCATTGCCTTTCCAATATTCCAGATATTGTTTGTGGTGTTGCTGACGTACTTAACAAGTTTCTTGAAACTTCTCCAATTCCCCCATATGATTGTAAGAACCATCGAGGATGTTGGAGAACAATTACTATTCGTAATAGTGAGAGGACTAAGCAATGTATGGTCATTATCATACATGCTCCAGCTACTGGTGGTGCAGGAAGGAGAGAAGATGGATCAGATGATTATTCAGAACATTTTGAATCCGAAAAGCAGCGACTAATAAGTATGTTGAAGGAAAAGATTCCAACACCAAAAAGAACCTACCCTGGGCATGTGCCAAAAAACAGTGAATATCTTGACTATGGAGTTACTTCTATTTTTTTCCAAGAATTTGAAGGATTGTCAAATCCACCTCCACAACACCCGGTTCAACATGCATTTGGGAACGAATGCATTGAGGAACAGCTTCTTCAATGTAAATTCCAAATCTCTCCAGGCGCCTTTTTCCAAGTGACCACAGAGGGTGCTGAAAATTTGTACAATGTTGTAGTGGATAGGGTCAAAGAGGTTACACCTGATCCGGAGAAAACACTCTTATTTGATGTTTGTTGTGGCACAGGCACAATCGGACTTACTTGTATGAAAGAAGGTGCGGTAGGCGAAGTGATTGGAATTGATATTGCGGAACCTGCAATCAGAGATGCTGAAATTAATGCTGAGAAAAATGGGTATGGCAAAGATAATGATCGCACCAGATTCGTAGCATCCCGTGCTGAGCTAGTGATGCAACGTGAGGCTTCAAATGTCAATCCTGATCGCCCAATGGTTGCTGTTGTCGATCCTGCTAGAGAAGGACTCCATCCTGGTGTCATCAGAGCTTTAAGAGGTCAATCGGGATTACAGCGCATCGTCTATGTGAGCTGTAATCCCACTGGATCATTGGTAAACGATGCAGTAATTCTTTGTTCACCTGCTACCAATAAATTCAAGGGCCTTCCATTCAAGATTACGTCAGCTCAGCCAGTTGATATGTTTCCTCTCACTGATCATTGTGAGATGGTGATGGTATTTGATCGCATGTCCGAAGCTGAAGCGATCGGTGAAGAAAGCAAGTCTGATAGTATTGATACAACAGAAGAGACTGCTGAGTCGAAACAAGAAGCAACTCCAAAGGATACAAATGAAAAGGCGGAGGAATAAGTTTCAACATGAATTGCCTATAACCTAATATGAATACACATTGTCACATGATAACATCTATTTTTGAATCTTTAAACTATAATCTAGACATGAATAGCCATGTGTCAAATCTCCTCTTGAAATGATATCAACAGCATCACAGACATATTGATCCATTGTATCATATGTAATTCCACCGCTAGCTTCAATGATTACAGATGGATATTGCTCCTTTATTTTTGTTGCATCAACCTTCAGCTCTTCTGGAGTATAATTGTCCAACATAACAACATCTGCTCCTGCAGATGCAGCTTCCAATGCTTCTTCGAGAGACTGACATTCAACCTCAATCTTTTGACTGAAACCAGCAGCACTTCTTGCAAGCTTCACTGCTTTGGTAATATCTCCTCCGCAAGCCCAAATATGATTATCTTTGAGCATAGTCATCTGAGAGAGATCTAATCTATGTGTATTACATCCACCAACAATCAAACCATACTTTTCTACAATTCGAAATGCACCAGGAGTGGTCTTTCTAGTTCCAGCAACAGCTCCAGTCCATGTAGGAAACAGTCCCTTCATCTTTTGACTAGATAAATAGCAAGCAGTTGCAACTCCTGAACACCTCGAGATTGTATTCAGAGCTGTACGCTCACCTCTTAGTAGTAAATTACATGGTCCTTCTACAGTTGCCAATACAATTTTCCCTCCCTTGTTATCAATATAGGTTCCTTCAACAGCAATATCTTCCCAGGTAATTTTACAATCCAAGATATCAAATACAGCATCGACAAAAGGTTTTCCAGCAAAAACTCCTGGAGATTTCATATAGAGAGTTGCTTTCTTCACATCCGATCCTACGACAAGTCCACCAACGTCAAATGTTGGCATATCGTCTTTGAGCCATTCTCGAATGAAAGGTTGAATATTTGTTTGTGGTAATAATGTTGAGAAATCAGTTGGAGTAGTCATTGTACTTTCACTTTTGTAATTTCAAATCTGTATCTTCATAGAGTAATACTTCTTGAAGCAAAGGGCGATGAAATGCTGAAATCTGAAGGGAAGAAAAAAGATTTGAAGGTGTGGAGGATCTTCGTGGTCTCCATTGATCATGGATGAATGGCTAGGAAAAGTCAGGAAAACATCGAACCAGGAAAAAGTGCGCGATGAAAAAATATCCAGCTAAATTACTGATATATCGAAGTGTCAAAATTTAATCAGCAAATGAGAACTAAGAGAAAATGGCCTTCAAACATCGACGTGGACCGCTCGGAGTAGCACTGTGAGAGTTTTGGATTGTTTTTCCTCCTCGAATTTTCACCTTTCGAGGAAGAGGAGAAGAAAGATGAAGTAGTTTCCTCTCACAAGCTTGACTTTGTTTCATTAACAGAGCACCATTGAACTATAATAGCTTCTATAGAAATACACAAAGATGCAATCAATTTCATGGGACGAGGACTTGCTTGTCAGCAAAGTCGATGCTATGAGGAATAGAGAGACCTCAAAGTACAACTATGCAAGTTATGTCAGGCAGCCGCTTGATCAGTCCTTAGATGTAAAATCTGAATCTGTAATCAATATCCGTACTGATATTGGCTGTCGGGAAAAGATCTGCCACTGGACCTACAGTGTTGTTGATCATTTCAAGCTCTCAAGAGAAACGGTCGCCATCAGCATGGACCTCTTCGATCGATTTCTTGCGACACAAGGAAATCTCTGCACTTCACAGTCTGCACTTCTTGCGTCTCTTACTACTCTCTACATCGCAATCAAGGTTAATGAAAAGAAGAACATCAAGATCAGTACTCTAGTTTCTCTTAGCCGTAACCAATTTACAGCTAAAGATATCGAGGCTATGGAAATGAAAATTCTTCAAGATGTAGGCTTTCTTGTACAAGCTCCTACTGCTGTAGAATTTATTGGTCACCTGATCAGTTTTCTACACGCAGATGGATCGTTGCTTCATCACATCTGTGAACTCTCAAGATATGTTGCTGAACTTTCTATTTGCGATTCGTTCTTTGTAGATCAAGAAAAGTCCGCCATTGCTCTCGCTGCTATGTTAAATGTACTTGAGGATGACATCTCCTATGAGAGGATCCCTCGTGTAGCAAGGGAACATTTCCTTCACTACATTACAAATAGGTTCAACTGGTTCATTGGCAACGCTGTGGCAGTGAATGGCTGCAGAGACAGATTGAGGCACTTGAAATGGGAGCAAGAAGAAAAGCCAAGAAGAACTAGACAACCAAATGGGAAGAATAGAGCCCAGAGCCCTACTTCTGCCATCTTGGAGTCAAGGTGAAACACAAACACATGCTAGCAAATATGGGATTTTGACAATTAGAATGAACATAACTATATTGATTTTAACAGTATATTTAATGGACAAATATTTTTCTAATATTATTAGTAAAGGAGGTTTCTCAAGGAATTCCAAACATTAGGAGGAGTAAGAGGGGCTGGAACACTCATGTCGGATTCTCCTTTGTTGAATTTTCATTATTTCTGAAATGGGAAGGAATAGGAAGTGAGGTGGCACAGAATCCTTTCCGATAATTTCAGAGGAATTTAGATTTTAAATGTCGTCATCCATAAATAAGAATCCACGAATGTTGTCATTTGGAGACTGTTTCGTTGAAGTACAGCAGATGGTGCAAGAAAAGAACTATTGTAGTTCATAAGAAGTGATACTGTACATTCTGTTGCCAAAGTGTTGCCAATGAAACGCAAACAAATATACGTATCAACTTGAAAAACTTTCAAAAAATGTTGTTACCAAACGCTTATCATACATTATTATGTCTCTATTTCAATAGAATCTCTCGTGAAAAAAAGCTCAACGGAGAAAAAGGGCTTCTCAGCAGCAGTGGGAATATCTGTCTTGAAAATGACTCTTCTCGGAGAAACACTCAAAATTACAATTATTTATCTCATTCATGTCTTGTAATCCCTACAAGATTCGCCTTGTGAAGCTCTCCACCGACAAACTGAATGACGCATCGGAGGATTATCCTTCCCTTTGTTCATCTTAGTTGGAGTTGCACATTCAAATTCTGCAGAAAATCTTTTCATCGACGTCAGTAGTTGGAGTGTCAACTGAGAAATCACTTCGCAAGATTTCATTTCGTCAGTGCAACTTGTTGGTGTTGTTGGATTGGTATTCCTTAGTGAATGATTGATCTAGACGATGCAATTGCAGTGCGAAAAATATTGAACAAGATCAGATTTATGTTGTGTTCAAGGAGGTTCAAGGATTCTTCTTGAAAGATTGGAGGTCTCGTAGAACACTTAGCAGCTGGTGGGGCAGGTCCATGTAGCAGATAGCAGTGTATCAGAGATGTGCAGTTGTGAACTTCTTCGCTTGGAGTTACTTTTCTTGTGCACGAATAGTAGGATAGACTAGCAGTGAAGATTTTATATTACAAAGAGAGTGTTTCAGTTACTAAGCGTAAGAAAGAAAGAATATGAAATAAGGTAGATCTCAGTGCAGAAGAAATACTACCTTGTCGACTTTGAGATACAATATACTGCCTACACAAATGGAAAACATTGACTTGATTTTTAAACTAGCATTGTGAAACGTTATGAAAAGATGAGAATATGAGATTACTTTCAATTATTCTTATGCTCTGGAGACTGGCTTATGTCAAAGTTTGATTTTTATTTAGAAGTGCTAAGCACCATATTATTTATTACTAATTTCAAAAACGCGTCCTTTAGTAGTAGGTAGCAAGGATAGCAGTAATGTCTGTTGCTATGAAACTACCTGTTTTCATCACACTTATCGTTATCTTTCGTAAAACAAATCTTTCACTGCAAAATAGAGGGGTGAGAACCGATTGTCTCATTATTCAAATTTATGACTTTTGACTCGAATCAAATGGTTCTCACACTCCACTTTTGGCTTCCTACTTCGCCACGTGGTCACTATGAAAAATCGGAGTCTCATTTTTCTTTTCACCAGATGAAAATGAATGGTTTGTCAAAAGTGTGACGAGCCTAGCATGTGCGAATATCCAATGAAGAGGAAGGAAAAATTTAGATTTTTTTCCGAAAAGACTCAAGATTCCCTATCTTGTTCAACTCCGAATACTCAAAGAGGAAAAAATGGAACAGACGACAAGAACTAATTCAGATGATCCTATGGAATCTAGGGCTATATGACAACTGAAATCTTTTAGTAAAACATTCTTTATGTATGTAATTATGTATGCATCACTTGATATTTTTTCTCTTGTACTTTTAATGAAACATTTGATATATAGTACATATGTAGTGTGTAAATGTATATGAATTGTAACATGCAAACGGTGTTTCTTCAAATTCCGAAACAACTTTCTACTCCAACTTCTTCATGTAATAGCTAGCTCTCAGTCACTCGCAGGCTGAATAAATGATTCTCTTCTTGGATAAGATCTTCGCTTGGAAGAAGAAGAACTTTTTGTCGAACTTCTCGTATCAGTACTATTGCATCTTGAGCGATCCCCCACCAATTTCGAAGATGTGCGACTGACAGATGATGTAGATATCATACTTTGGTCGCTAGAAACAGTAGTATTATCGTCATAACAATCCTTGTCCAAGGTCTTGGACGATGGTGAAGAATAGACCATAGCAACCAATCTATTCCTCACAAATCTAACAACTGGTCTAGATTGATTGAAACCTAATTCTCTTTCCAAGCACTGGTAAAAGTAATGACGATGCACCACAGGTATAGATATGCCATTCATTTCTAATTGAAGAACATTCAATATAGAAGCAAAAGCAATGGTCGATGGATGGTGTTCAATGAAGAAAGGATTACTGACCGCCAATTCTGCCATGTATCTAGAGAGTTCGAATATTTGTTGCCTCTCTGCCATTTCCACCTCTGGAGGGAGAAATTTCAACAGGTGAAAGATAAAGTCCAAGACCGTAGGTGGATGGATAAGCCAAGAGAGTTCAGTCAGAATCTTTATTTCCATTGCTTCAATGTCTTCTTTAGAGAATTGACATCTACTCAGTTCAGTGAGAGTCTCTAGCTTGATCTTTTTGGTTTCATTCACCTTGATAGCAATATAGAGCGTAGTCAGTGATATCAAGAGAGCAAGAGATCCGTCGCATCTATTTCCTTGGGATGCAAGATAGCGATCAAACAGGTTGATACTAACAGCAACAGTCTTTCTTGAGAGGTTGAAGTGGTCCACTACGGAGTAAGTCCAATGGCAAATCTTTTCTCGCCAGCGGGCAATATCTTCAGGATCCTCGTGAAGGTACTTGGAAGTTGGAGGAGGCTTCACGAATCTGCGGTAGAGATAGCTTGTCTGTTCTTGACGCATCATGGTTTTTACTCTATCTATTACAAAGGCAGCTCTCTCGTGTTGTACCTCGTTCTCATGCAAAGGAGAAGAAGCCCTTCCCTCAGCTTCTACATGTATCTGAAGAACCCTATTCATTTTGCTAGAAATCGAAGTAGTACTCATGTTGTGTGCATTTATGAAATCTTGTTGGCTTGCAATGGGCATAGAGGAACACTCATGCATGCCAGTCGTTTGCAGTAGAGTTCGCTTAAACTAAAAGACTGGATCATCAAGACCATCAATCCATTGAATTCTGAAATTTCGATGGAGGAGGAATTGGCTTTCCTGATAGGTGCGCGATAATGACATACGAATCCCATTTTTCCCAAGACTCTCATTTTTTACAAGATTTAGCAGAAAAAGCAATCCGATGCAAAGAGGGGGTCCAGGGTCCAGGAACCAGCAGGGACTTGGAGGTGATTCAACTTAAAGTCCATACTGTTTAGAAAATTTGAGTACGATCTAGATCCTTTGATGGTACGATTGGAATCAGCATGGTAGATTGAAGTAGACTACTTTTTGATGAAGGATGACTGATCCAAGAGTTACTCCTGACACCAGGGCTTCTCGTTTCACAAACATGTACTACTTGAATAGAGATGATGGTGCGCTGCACGATTTATTCTTTTGTACTTTGATTGATTGACTAGATTTGAAGTAGAAGGTGAAGTCATGCTTGGGTCGGGTTTATGATGTTGTACAGTACTCTGAACTGTGAATTAATAATCTATCGATCAGGATCATCAAGTGATGGCGGTACTACCATACGTGAAGTGATAGATGTATATCATATATTGAATATACTGAAATGAAGATGCGTATGGTTTGTTGTGATATAAACGAATTCATTCATTATGATATGTGAAGATCATAGAAATGATATGAGGGCAGGCTACACGCAAATTTATGAAGACAAATATGCAATTTTTGTAACACCAGCAATTTTGTAAGTTGCACTTTGACTGGACTGTAGTCGAACGGAGATGATGCGGCATATCACATGCTTAATATGCTAGACAAAAACACGCATCTCTTTTTTTATTTTTATTTTTATCATGGATTCGGAAGTTAAGATTTGATTCAACCAATATACCTTCGTAACCGCGTCACTGAATTTATTTTTCATCAATTCATTTCTTTGATATATTGTTACCCAGGGAAGAATCCATATGATTTTTACTCGTCATGACTATATAATCAAATATTTTATTTCATCACTACCCCTGCAGTCCAAATATAAATATATGCAAATGTCCCAATATCTTTTACAACCGATCCGAACTCCATCATTACTCTTCATCATCTGCCATAAATGGATTTGCGATTTCTTCTCTTCCTTCTTCTGGTGAAACTAGTGATACCTGCGTGCCTCTAACAACCACTAATCCTAGTTTCCTCTTTTGATCGGTAATTTTATCTGCATCTTCAGGATCTACAATATAGAAAAAGACAACGATACAAGATAGGTGAACATGTATAAAGTAGAAACTTATGAGTACTTGGGACAATGAACTTACCTCTCAAGTATTCATCTGCATCATCTAGAACAAGATTTACCAATTCATCGTATCCTTTCAGGGTGCCGACTATTTCTCTTCCTCCGAGACATTTGACATGTACTTTTGCATCAATCATTTTGTTGAGTTCTAAATTAGATTCTCTTTTCGGTGGCGCGGCTTTATTCGACATTATATTATATTTCTAAATAAAATTAAGTTATGATATGTCGACAAGTTGGTTGAATTTTTGTTTTGTTGTAATTATTTAAACTAAAGTACATCAAGCAAGTACAAGTACGAGTAGTACGATAACTGTAGGTTCATTGTTCAGGGTTGGTGCGCATTACATAACACCTGACTTTGGTGCAGCAAAATTTGTCACAAACCGTAAGATAACCTTAACAATTCCAACCCTTTCCAAACACGTCAGAAGGCTTATTTAGCGTGTCAATTGATGTCAATTTGTTTTTGAAAAAAAGCTGGTTTTGCAACCGCCACTTTTGAGAGCATATCTACACATAAACATTTTTTGATGCACTCATAATCAGCACAAATAAACTCAATTCAAATAATACAATTATGTACTAAAGATGTTTCACAATAGCGCTTTCAAATTCTGTTAGTTATAGACTGGGCTATATCATTCAACTCTAAATACATGTCTGGCTGGAAAAGAAAGAGCTAGTTCGGAATAGAACAAGGGTCTTATTCCATTATCTATTTTCAACTGTAAGCATGATTTAGCAGGATGCGTATCTCCTTGGTTGTTTCTCTTTTCTTCAAATCTTTGAATAGGATGGACACGAAGATTTAGCCGCATAATGTTTAGAGCCGCAATGTTAGAGTATTTGAATCAATGTTTAGTACGCATCACGGCTGGAGTAGCACAAATTACTACAAAGGTATTGCACAATAGTAGAGAAGATCTATATAAGCAACATAGATTCGTTGGAGAATCATATAGTAACTAATGGTAAACATAAAAAAATGTAAAGACATGATTAAGCAATTTTTCATTTATGTACTACTACTGGCTTGGCGGAGTAATCCATATGCTGGCCTATACTCTGATTCGGATCTATCTTGATCATTATGTAGACCTTTTATTTTTTATTCTAAATCATTTTCTTAACTTCAATTTCTACAAACCAACTGCGTCGAAATGATACTCGTAAGGTGTTTCATCGTTATTTCTTCTGTTTCTTTAATCCGCTCATCTTCTGGTATGAGTGTTTCCGTTGCAAGGAATGAAGTAAGTGAAAGTGTAGAAGTAAAAGTACGTAGTAGATGTTGAGCAGGTAAATAGCTAGGGTTTGTAGCCATTAGAAACTTCCCTTCCCTCTTCTTCTTCCTTTTCTTTTCTAATTTGGTCTGAAAAGACATAAATTAGCGAGCCAATCTATGTCCAGCGGAAAATTTCGCACTAACTGACAATCACACAAGCTTCCATCGATCATCCTGTCTTTCTTCAAGAAAAGAACAACTAGGAAGTATTTTACGAACAAACTAGGAGGTTACTAACGACTTCGGAGTAGAAATAAAAACAACCCAAACACTCTCAAGAGAAGAGCTCATTGCAATAAATCGTAGATGGATTCAAGTTCCAAGACCAGTCATAAACCACCAATGTCTCCGTCACCTCAAAAACCGCAAGAACATGAAGAAGATTTGCCATTTGCCTTCAAAGTAGCACCTTCGTTTACCCTCGATAATCTATCCATGTTACCAGCAGATGGGAAGCAGTCTATTCCATTAATAATAAATAGTGAATCAGATGATGTATCACAGCCGACAGTGCAAACATTTGACGATGAAGATTTTTCACTAGGCACCGAAAAGGATTTCTTGGCAACACACGAAATGCACATCCCTTCCAAGCCGTCTGAAGATAATGAAAACTTGAGTTTGAGTTCCATCAATACCAAGGGCTTACTTCAAATTACTGAGTTGAATAATAGGCTCAGGATTCAAGAAGCTACAAAACTAGAATTACTGAATCAGTGTCTAATTTTGGAAGAGCGTTTGGAGAAGAACGATTGCAAACATGCACATTTGAAAATATTTAAACAGGAAAATATGGAGTTAAGAGAGACACAGGCAAAGATGGAGAGAGACTTTATGAATGATATGAATGAAATAGTTACAAGGATGGCAGATATGGAAAAGGAGTATAGTGACAGACTAGACCAAAGAGATAAGACTATACGAGGATTGGTGGAAGAGCTTAAATTATTGAAAATGGCAAAGAACTTGGATGATGATGTGTCAACGAGTATCTAGCCTTGTACATATGGATATACTTATAGATTAACGATATGAATCTAAATGTACAATACACGTAAAAGTAAACATACTTTTCATGAAGTAAGGTTTACAGTGAATAATATTCACGTGAATACTTTTGAATTATACAAGATTTTCTTGTATACGAGTATTCCTATGAGCAAGCTTTTTACTTCTTGAAGTCCCTTAATTGAATTAGAAAGAGACCTCCTTCACCCAACGGTCTTGACAGGTGTCTACGACATTTCTCATTCTCAAGAGAAGAAATTATTTGAAAGAAAAAGTAGAAGATGACAAATAGCCAGAAGTTATCAGCAAGTGTTCATTATCTTAATCTGTATGAAAAAAGGTTTGATTGAAAAAAGTAAAATCAAGTAGGCACAATGAAGATAATGTATTTTGTAACACTTCTTTCTGAGATGATGGAAAATATCAGTACCCTACTCTACGTACTACTTACAAGATTATCATCCTATGCTGTCGCACTTCTACCGCGGCATTCACCTATTTACAACACGTATGTACGTACGTAATTACCTTTGACAGTTCTCAGCTGTTTCGCCAGATTCAAGATTCAAGATCAGCAATAAGGAGGTCCCTTATCACAGTTCTTGTTTCTTGGAGAAATATTTTTTTTCAATTTCCTATTCATATAGACTGCAAACAAAACTTTCATCATGTCTTCAAGGCAAGTGGGAATCTTCATAGGATGCTCAGTTGCATTCATTTCCCTTGTTGGTAGTTTGATGATTATCATCGCAGTGGCAACATCGAAGCAAAATCGAGAGAACACTCAACAACGTATACTTGCGATTATGAGTACAAGTGACTTTCTCTTTGCCGCTGCATTCATATTAACATTCGCCATACCCCATCATGGACGCAAATCTCAAGACGTTGTTTGTGAAGTAAAGGGATTCATATTCATGCTTTTTGGAACGATTACCAATTTATACAATGCATCCTTGGCAACTTACTATTTACTGACCATCCGATATAACTATGGAAATCGGAAAATGAAGACTGTAGAAAATTGGTTTCACATCCCACCTATAGTTTTTGGACTTTTATATACCATAATAGGTGCGGGAGTCAATGTTATCAATCCTATGAAGCAAGATGAAACGTCTATATGTGCCATTGTCCCAGATGAATCTCTAGATCCTTCAGACCCTCTATACAAGCTAGGATTCTACCTTGCCATGATATCGCCACTGGTTTACATAGTGGTGCTGCTGTTTAATTTTGTATGTTATGTATTAATTTACAAACATGTCAAGATGACAGAACAAAGAAGCGCCCGATTTTCGATGGTGATTCGAACAAATCCAAATTCAATGAATGAGTTACTGCAGACGACAAGGAAAGTAGCTACACAATGCAAATTCTTCTTCTTGGCATTCTTAGTACCTTGGTTATTAAGTTTGCTGGAAATGGCGTTGTTGGCCTCTAATGTAGACGTTCCGACTTGGCTCAATACACTAGCCCTGATCTTACTGCCATCAGCCGGATTTTTCAATACCATTGTCTACTTCCGTTTGCGGTATACTCGATTATCAGAAGAAAACCCAGAGCGGAAAGGGATCTCAATAGTACTAGATATTGTTTTTAATATCTTATTCCCATGCTATCAGCGACGAGATCTGTTCCGTGCTGAATCGCTTGAAGATAATTTCGATTTAGAACCGGAGATTTGCAACACATCTCCATTGGATAACGAAACACCCGTGACATCACATATGTTTCCAATCAGCACACATTACAATGCAGAAGATCAAGGCATTGGAGAAGGAAGATTTCGCAGTAATTCTACACATACCGATGAAAGATGGAAACAACTCCGAGCGTCTGGTGTAAAGGTTATACGGAAGCAGTCATCTACTTTCGAAACAACAGACATTGAGAGTCGTCGTGATACTACTACAAGGTTGGACGAATCTATTGAAGAAGAAGAAAGTACTAGAAATATTTCATAATTAGGCCAACATATTTCGAAAAGCTTTCAATAGGAATGCTCATTTTTCCCATTCCAGTATACATATTTCGAAGTAAACAAGTATTTGTATGTAAATATAAAAATGTCCATGTATTTGCATTACTCTGCTTTCTCACCTCATTCAACGAAGTTGTTCTAATGACAAAATCTTTCCTTGCAAGCCAGTGTTGGATTCCCATGTCCCAAAGCAATTATTTGTAAAGGAATTATTTCGAAAATTAAATGTCCCTTCGTTCAGAACTTCCAAATGTTTCAAGTTACAACGAAGTGAAGTACTGGGACACTCATAGAATTCATACCAGTAGGCTGTGCCATCATAGTTTACAAAGCCTTCCTTGATGATAGCGAATCCGTGTTCGTCCTCGAAAGATCCGGAAACTTTGTACCCCTTTCCGTTGTGTGCCTCTGTGAAATCAGCATGGAGTGTGCCTCTTACGCTTACAAATTCGTTTTCGTTTTCGGAGTAAGTGACTGCATAATTTCCTGAAATAGGGACAGGTTTTGATTTCCTGTCATCACATTCTTCGTCGGTCGTATTGGTCTTTTGTATCCATGGGCTTTCTTGCACATTGTGATGTTTCAGAGGAAAGGAAATTTTTGTAGATTTGTCATCTTCGACAAAGAATTTATTTCTTGCCCGAATCAACTTGGCTTTGAATCTTTTAGACAAGTAGAATGGATAAATGTATCGAGAAATAATTAAAATCATGATCACGATGCCGAGTAAACTACCATAAACAATACCCATTGTGATTCCACATGCTTTGTCACATTTACCACCACCAGATCCATTACTTCTAGGTCTATATTTCAACATTCTAGAAATGTTGTTTGGGTAATCGTGTTTGAGATAATCACGATATCTACTATCCATTGAAAGGTTATTCTTTTTCTGAATGTCTACATTTGCACTCGCTTCTACTCCCATTCGTAAAAATGAGGAGAGAAATAATAGAATTAGCTGTATTAGTTTCATGTATAATATTTTGTTTGAGATCAGAGTTGTCTTCTTTATGAGCAGTAAGGTCTTGCATTACTTTGAATCTTGAAATGAAATGATTAGAATGAGAAGGGGTGTAATGTTGTATGAAATGTGATCTCCTGGATCGATTGTTGCATGAAATATTTCTGGGATTCTCATTTTGCAAAAAGTGAGTATACCAAAAGCAGGTAAAAGACGGGGTGACGGGTACCAAATACGTCCATATTGGGTAGGTAGATGCAATCTGATGAAAGAGGGATCTTTGCAGATGTGATGCATGATGCTTCATTTTTCTCTGATTTACTAATGAAACTTGTACATTTACTCTCATTGAAACAATCATTTATCAAATAAAATGCATCGTTTATCAGCTCGAGTTTCTAGATTGAGGGCGTCAAATACACCAAGATCTTTTTCTGTGATTAGACCAGAAAATACATCCTTCAAAAACAAGGAGATCGTCAGTAAAGAAAGTCGAACTTTCTCTTCATCTTCTGGATCCAATGAACCTCCAGCGAACGTAGCTACCATCATACAGGGGCCGTCTCTCTTAGCAAATACTGGATTTCATAGACCTTCACCTTCGATATTCTTTCTTCCCGGACTTCGCTCTCTTCCGTTTTGGACAGCACCGCCGCCACCAGCAGATCAACCTAACGATCCTAGCAAAGTATCCGTGGCTTACAACGATCCAACCATTACCAAAATTGTAAAACATTTGGAATCAAACTATGAAACAATCAAGGAAGAATATATGAATGCTGTCATGGGATTCGGAACTACAACCGACATGAGTGGGACACCAAATGTATCAAAAATTCTTGAACCAGATTATGATGTCAACAAACGAGTAGAACATGCGAATGATAAATTACATGTTGGAAATTGGGATTGGCATTCGTATATTTTAAATGGACAAAAGCAAGATAATTTCATCAAGGCATGTCCTAAAACAGCACAAATATTGCAAGATTTGCAACCGCATTTATTTTTTGATACTCAGGAACAAGGTCATCCAAATCCATTTGGGTTTGCATTTTTCAGTACGTTGCATGGTAAAAGTTATATTAAGCCACACACTGGTCCTATGAATCTGAGGTTAAGGATTCATTTACCATTGATTGTTCCAAAGGATACTAAGCCGGATGCTTACTCTACGAAGCCAAGAACTAAATGCGGACTTCGAGTAGGAGATCAAATTCGGGAATGGAGAGAAGGAAAAGCGGTCGTTTTGGATGATTCATATGAGCATGAAGTATGGAATGAAACCAAAGACTTGAGAGTATTGTTGCTTGTAGATGTTTGGCACCCAGATGTGAGAATGGAAGAAAGGGATCGTGTAGGATCCATGTTTTCATTTGCCGTATCTCAGGGCTGGATGGGAAATAAAGAATCTCCGAAGGAATAGTAAGACGTATTATGTACAAATAAGTTCGCTATGATCGTATGAAATTTTGCATTATTAATTGGAAAAATCAAAAATATATATGAATATACATCAACGCATTTTCAACATACATTGTACTTCCATCCATTTTTCTATGCATATTTAAACAGCATCTATTTCATATTCAATGAATTTTAGAAAAAGAATACATGGAGAGGAAGAATATGAGTGAAAAGTTTAATTTTAACTCTTTTTTACCATGACTGTCAATGACATTCCGTTGCATTATACGACCAAGAATACTTAGAGTACCTCCGCCGCGCAAAGTAACACTGCTGGAAGGTGTGTTCGCAATACTTATTGCAACTTCAACTTTACTTTTACAAACATACCCTACTTATATGTGATGGAAAAGAAAGCTATTATACTACTATAATTATCAGAATAACCATACAATTTGATTGAATATGAGAGATGAAAGTAGGCAGCAGTCATATGTTTATGACAAAGAAAATGGCTCTGACTACAGGTTGGCAGAGGATAGCAACAGATTTACTCCCTTGCACATAGATAATACTCAACCTCAGAATAGCCCCGTCCCTAATCAACAGTATTTTCTTCATCCAAGTCCAGATACTGGTAGCGGTGCACCTTTGAACCATGGAATATCAAGTTTCACAGCCATGTCTCGATATGAAGGCTTCATATTACGATCCCAAAGCAAGGACATGTTTGAAGAATTGAATAATCCCATCTATGCCGCGTTTCCATTTTGGGACCTTTTAAAGTCACCCGCGAGACCTACACAGCAGAACTCATTTATAATATCAGCAATTGATGAAGAGACGTGGGTTCTATTTGCAATGGAAATTACATCTTCGGAACGAACCAGATTCCTTTCTTTTCATTTGATGAATTTATTGTGGTGCTTTTTTGCAATATGTATCTTTGCGATATTAGTTGGTCGAGAGAGAATGCTGAGTAAATTTTTCGATGTTTTAATATTGAGTGCTTTGGTCGGTTTCCTATTTGTTGTGAATCAGAAATTTTACGCATTTTACAATCAAGATATAGATGGCATTGTTGATCGATATCAGCATGGCTTCAATAGAAAAGGTATCCAAGTACAGTTTGATGATGGATGTCTAGTATTTACATCAATACAGCCAGTGTCTGTTCCGAAGATTGCGTAGGGGTGTAGTTAGAAGAGTGCAATTTTTACATTTTTACAAAAACAACTTCGCTGTGTAGATAATGCAACACGATTGAAATTAAATTCTAGTGAATTAGCTCTCTATGAGAACTCTTCTCTCTTCTTCTTTTTTTCCGGCTGCGCCTTGTGACGACCCGCACCAAACACCAAACAACACACACTAAACTTAACTCTCATAATGCCTCTTTCTATTAGTCTCCTTTTGAATGTAAAGCAGTATATGGCTCTATCATGAGAATATTGAAACTAATACATTCAGATGAGAATACAAAAAAGTCACCAAAATTACATCTTGGTCCTCAAGGTTTGGGAAGAATATATCCAAAGAATCTCATTTACATAATAGTTCTTGTGATTTCCTTTTCTTCGGTACATTACACTGCTCTAGTAGAATTAAGCAGTAGTGGTACATTACAACCGGCTCTTCGAAAAAATATTAACGGGACAAGGATGGTCAATACGATAGAAGGTCAGATTGAAGCAAACAAAGACCAAACGCAAATTGAGAATGTTGTGCAAAACATAGGCGAAGAAGCGAAGAAAAGTAATCTGAGATACAGATTCACTATTGTTCACTGCAGAGAACCGATTGAACAAATTCAATGGATACATACTCTACCGTCCAACTGGGACATCATTGTCTATGAAACATGCGGTCAAAACGTTTCCAACTACTCTAGACCATTTCAAAACGCCGGATCAGAAGAATGTACAGCATATCTGACGACCATGGTTGAAGATCACGACGATCCATATGATGTGTCTGCGTTTGTACAAAGCGATGTACTTCTTGGGTCGGGTAGAGTTAAACTATTATATGCAGAGCATTCTCCTTTTTGGACGTCTGCTCAGGTGGTGTCTACAGTCGAAAAATGGGCAGAGAAGAAAGATGGAAGTGGTTTACTTATGTTTGGACCCCAAATGTTGACAATAGAAAATATCAATGATTCAGATATACCTTACCTTGGATCATACCCTCGTGAGGTATTTGATACGATGGGGCTGTCTTATACCAAGAATAGTACTAGAATTGATACTCGTTCGGGAGCTTGCTTTGCAGTTCGTAAAGAGAGGATACATTCTTTGGATAAGCAGAAATTGATTACATTAAAAGATAGAATATTTGATCTCCCAAAAGATAATGTGAGAAAGATGTGCTGTGGCCTCGAAAACACTTGGCATGCTGTGCTCGGTGAAGATTGCGAGTTACCAAAGCACTCAACTGTAGATCATTTGTGGATACCAATAGTTCAAAAAACAAAGGGTCAATGGGCTGGAAAACTAATGAATAATTACACATCGAAGGAAGACTTGGAAAAGTACATCTGGCATTATCGGAACTCGCGATAGAAAGACGAATGATCAAATCAATCATTCTAAGCAATAAGAATCGTTACAACTTGAGTGAATGTATTCTAGTAACAGGAGAAGATTAGACCATTCACATTATGACAAAGATTATCCCTATGACGAAATTTCTACAGAAGAAGTGGTCAACATTAAATTGAATTCGTGCAAAATTACAACAAAGTGTGTATCTCCAATACTGCCATTCCTATGGATTCAAAAGCGCATCAAAAGTTCCTTGGCCCATTTGATATAGTAATCCAAAAAGCACAATTTGCATAACACCACGAATTGCATGACCTACAACTGGAACTTCAGGACCATCCATGGGTAACTTTGCTCCATGAGTATACATGAAGATATTTGCTGGAGTGACTACAGCAGTTAGAAGAAGCAAACCAGCAGCTGCATCTGAGCCAATACCTGCACTTGTAATAACATTCGGACATTCACCCCAGACTGGCATGAATGCATCATATGCTCCTCCAATCAATAAACCTACACCTCCTAGTATTTCAGCCACACCAGTCCATTGAACATGAAACGCAGCTGATCCAGGCAGATACCAGAATCCCCACGCTCCTTTGCTAGGATAGATATTTTCATACTCTTCTTGCAATGTGAAATGAGTCACTCCAGCAGCTGCATAAATTGCTCCCAACAATGGCCATGTGTATCTCCAAGTTTGCACCCAATCATAATTCAAAGTGATGTATTCGAGAAAGGAAGAAAAGAAAAAAGTTGAAACACCAAGAGCAGCACAAATTCCCAATACTATCGATGACTGAAGTGGTTCTGACAAAGTATTCACTCCAGATGGTGAAGGGAGTGCACAACCTTCTGGTCCTATGCCTGCAATGGCTACTGGTTCAGGTTCAGGTGCTGCTTTCTTGTTGAAGAAGGAAAGAGACGAAGAATTTATGTTTGTCCTGATAGTGGATGTAATGAGAGATTTATGCTGTTGCTGTGGCGAAAACGCCGAAGCAGTAGACAGAAATGTGATGAATAAAATAGGTGATACTTTCATGTTGACAATGATCTCCTTCGTTACTTGGAAGGTCGACTATGTGGATGATAAAGTTTAATAACATCTCTTTTATTCCATCATTTTTCTTTGTCCAGAGCAATCGGCAGTCGAGCAGTGCATTTTTGACAAATTGTGACTCAGCATCCATAGTAGTTTTGAAGATGTGTGTTGAGGGGCTTGTTTGGCAAGTAACTCGCGATAGCTCAGTTGGTAGAGCGGTGGACTGTAGTGTACACATTGTCATCCATCGGTCACTGGTTCGATTCCGGTTTGCGAGACTTTTTCTTTTTGGAAAAATCGATAACACCATCACTATGATAATTGTAATAATAACATAAGATGCTGATTCCAAGTGAAAATTATTTCCTACCACGTATACATTTTAAAATAATTTACATTCGACGTATAAATTACAACAGTCAAAACTTGGATGAACAAACTGAAAATATAATCATGCTCGTCAAGTCAGGACCATGGCAAAATAAATTTATCCAACTGTCAGATTGAATGTGAACGGCTTTTCCAATGACCATGTTGCAGTTTCATTATCAAAAACATACCCTAATCTTTCAGAAAATTCCTTTGTAATATCATGAACTTTCCGAGCAATATCCTTTCCACAAACTCTAGCCATGAGTGTTCCTTGTTCATACTCAGGTTCTTTGACAATACTTCTCAATTGTTCGATTTTTTCCTCCGTATAAAAAGTTTTCATGTAGTAATTCGTTTGAGAGTAAAAGTCGAAGAATCTAAACATTGTTGACATAGCTTTGTGGACTGTTGCTTTCTGAGAAGCATGTTCGTAATATACATAAATTTGTGGAAGGTTCAAGTCGGTTCTATCCCAAAAGTTATGAAACCTCACATATGCCTTTCCTGCATCATTGGCAAATATTTGCTTGCATGTAGGCTGAGCCCTTTTGAAGAAGCATTCATCACCACTTTTGTTGAGACTTTTACATCGCTTTCCATTTTTTGTCCAACGAAATTTATTTCGCAAGATATGATCACCTGGATTTCTCGCTATACGAACTATACCGTGCAATGTATGCTGATCTCTAGCGCTAAATACATGGTGTTCTTTAGATTTGCCCTTTTCTCCGAAACCCATGTGTGTTTTGAATAACACAGCCTTTTTCATGAGCGGAAAAGCCAGTGAAGAATCATTGTGCCTTGAATGAATAATCAAACCATCTTTTCCTGTATTGTCCGTAGCAAGTTGATATGTTGGAGCGCCGTCGCCTTCTCGTTTGTATTGTGTCATTCTTGTATGTAAAGGGTATGTAATATTATTGATTAGCAAATTGAAAAGTTGACTTCCACTCGTTGGAAATGAAGGCATAATATAAGTCAATGGCCAACATTCACTTGGATCTGAATTGGTCAATGGCAACGAAAGATTCAGGCATTTCTGCAATAGTTTACTTTCGCTCGATGTACTGTTATATACATAATCCATGTTATTCAGAAATTGAGATCCTTTGCTATATCGTAACAAATCATTTGATGAGGCTTCTTCTGTAGTCGTAGAATCATAATTTGTATGTGGATGCGATTTGTCATCTACTTTCTCTTTACCCCTCAAGTCATCATGCAAGTCCCCAGTATTTAGAATCTTGTCATTTCCTATTGTAACACTATTTGCTACAGCATTGGTAACATTTTTCCTACCCAAAACATTGGTGGCAGCTGCATGACTTTTAGAGGAAGACTTTTTGTCATAGTTTGAAAATATTCTATAAAAGTTGTAGCCAGCCAAAGCCACAAACACTACCGCATAGAGATAATGCGCTCTAGCTATCATTGTGCTAGTCTATATTCCAATTTAAATGGTCAATAACTTTCCTTGGCTTGGAACGAAATTGTAACTATATGAACTAAATATGAAATCACACATCTCACATCTAACATGTATCATGTATTTTCACATTCGAAAATAGAATAGATTTCTGAGAGAAAGAGACAAGAAGGGGGAGGGGAAACTATAAAGAAGCTAATTTAGCATTCTGCTCCTCATCTTTTATACTATTTTTGTGCTTTTATCGCTGATTTTAGGACCTTTCTTTAGTACCGTTGAAATTGAATTTTTTTCTTGCAGCTGAGAACACTTCACCAGCCTATCATCATCACCCATCAGCAAAACATCAAAACATACCATCCTGCAACCATCCTGCAACCATCCTGCAACCATCCTGCAACCATCCATCAAGTTACAAGTCATTAATATTTAGTCCACAGAGAAAGTCTCGTCATTCATCATGGGATTGTCAATACTTGAATCCATAACGGAATGTTTTCATCCGTCCTGTTGTGTCGATGGCAACATGGTAGAAGATCAAAGGGAGTCATCGGAAACAGAAGATGTACATGTTCAAATATCATCAAAAAGTAAGAAGCGAAGAACGCCACCTCGACCAAGTCCGACTACCGAGGTGCCAACAACTACATTGATCAAGAAGCATCCAGAGTTGGACTTACTTTTAAGCACCAACCTTGCACTCTATGTTCTTTCAACCAGCTTGTATTTTCATTTCCATGTCGATATTTGGGATAAAATACAAATTCATCCCTCCTTTATTCTCATTGCTGAAATTGTAGCGTCGTATTTGCTTCGCTTCACTCGTAGAAATGATGCTACAAGACGATTCACAGAGGAAGAACTTGTAGCATCAAGGTCCAAGTGTATGGATGAATTGGATGATTTAGCCTTGGCAGATAGTGAAGATAATGTCAGCGATGACTCCGTACAAGAAGAGAAGCAGAGTTTTGAGCAATCACCTATTCTTCGCATCCAAGATTTAGACCTTAGTGGGCATACAGATGCAAAACCTATACCTCATCGATCAGACTTGATTCAAGTTCAACCTGATAATTGTCACATAGTTTTTGATTCATTCATGAAGAGAGCTTTTGATGCAGTGACGGATGAATCAGATCGATGGACACCGGATAATAAAACTGCCAAATTATTGGTAAATAGCAGTCATTCAGATGATGATGTTTTCATTTGGTCGGGATACTTTGATAGTGGATACAAGAGTTCCATCCCAGTCATCAAGTCAAGGGCAATTTTTCAATGCACTCCACGTGAACTTGTGGATTTAATCTTTGATAGTTCCAAAGTCAAGTTGTATAATAAAATGAGTCTAGGTCGAGAAGATATGCACTTCTTCAAGAAAGGTATTGATACTGACGATGGGAAAATTAATGGGGAAGTAAAGGTAACTCGAAGTGTGAATAACATACCAATCATCACGAAGAATTTCGAGTTAATTAGTCTTATGCATGGAAGGTCTTTATCGGAAGAACATGATGGTATGCAAGGTTACATGATTGTGAATAGATCAGTATGGGAAGATGCAAATACTACTCCGTCGGATACTGTTCATGCAGTGGCAGATCCAAATTACATACGATGCGAATGTTTACTAGGGTGCAATTTAATCAAAGCTTTGGATGGTGGAAAGAAATGTGAAATGACTACTGTCAATCACTTTTATACTCCTTTTGTACCATCGTTTGGGGCGAAAAAGTTTGGAATGAGTGCTGCTGGTAATTACTTGCGTGATTTGCAAAATCAATTTCACGGCAAAGAAACAAGTTGAAATTATTCTTGATGTCACGCTAGGAACTAGGAACGATACCCAAGTTCTTCACAATTCATACATGTAATCATTTATTCGATTGATTTGGTAGTTTTATAGTACAAAGTAAAATTATTTTTATAATAATATGTATAATGTTGCAGTAGAAGAAGAATTAAAGGTTTGACCACGATCTTACACGGAAAGTCATTGTTGAAAAATGACTCGATCACGCATCGCTGAAAATTTGGAAACGTTGTGCTGTAGAAGGGAGCGGGGAAGAAGAGGCTGCTGCCTTCTGCTTTTCACTTTTTTTCCCAGAACTCTCTACAATCTCTGAAACACCTTATAAAAAATACCATGGCAGCAATTTTATGCCAATCTATTTCCAGCCTATGCTCGGCAACTTGCTCAGGGTGCGGAAAAATCTGCAGTCTTCCATGCACAGTCTGCTCCTCGGTCTGTAAACCTCTATGCGAGGGAGTGCGAAAGCTTTGTACAAGTCATTTTTGCCTCTATGGATCTGTTGCAATCGGACTCAACCTTCCTCAAATTATATTCAGCTTCAGTGGGATGTCATCCATAGGTTGCAAAGGATCGCAGTGGCTCATGGTCAATCTACTGTTTAGTATAAGTCACATCGTCGCTGCCTTTTACTTGGCTTCACAATCGACATCTTGGAACGATACACTAAAGACACTCTGTTATGATCCATGGATTGCGGGATATATTTTAGTTGGAATTGCATCCTTTGTCTGGCTTTGTATGGGATTGGACTGGGCAACTAGTGGAGCGATCGCAAATGGAAATTGTTCAGATAACATTGGCAAATTGGTCTATGATTCAATTTATTGTGGCTTTGCTTTCTTTGGAGTCGGAATGACTGCGTTGGGAATTTCCATCTTAATTTCCATGTGTATGGGAAGAAACTCAAGTTGGTCAGGTGGAAATGCGAATGGAAATGACGTAAAAGATCAAAATCAGAGTGATGCGACTTACTATGCTTTCAATGGCAAAGCTTCAGTGTGAGACTGCTTTGGACGAATAGGAGGTCAATTGAAATTGGATCAGCGTAAACTCGTCGTAATCATTCATCAAGAGTAGAAATAGCTTAAAAATGTAATATTTGTAAAAATGGTATTCTCAACATTAGGTATTCTCAATATTTGTTATCTTTATCAGTATTTTACAACGAAAGTCCAACACCTCCATCACTTCGTCTCAATCGCTTGTTTCTGCTTCTCAAGTGTTCCAAACAGTTGAATTGTAAACAGTAGCGATTCTTCAACTTGCAAATGATGCAATCCATGGCATCTGCGAAACGATTCACAAGTTCAGAAATGTGATTCAGCTTCAGAAGGAGCAAAACGAAACCCTGCGAATTTTGCAGCTGGAGCAGGAGCAGACGCAGCTCTCGATCCTCCAAATGAGAATGTTGGAGTTGATGATTCTTCGGCTGCAGCTGGAGCAGGAGCTGATCCTCCAAATGAGAATGTTGGAGTTGACGATGCAGCTGGAGCAGGAGCTGATCCTCCAAATGAGAATGTTGGAGTTGATGATGCAGCTGGAGCAGGAGCAGACGCAGCTCTCGATCCTCCAAAGGAGAATTTCGTAGTTGATGATTCAGCTGGAGCAGATGCTGGTGAAGCTGATCCTCCAAATGAGAATGATGGTTTAGCATTTTTTGACGCAGTTTCTTCTACTGGTGCATCTTTCTTCTCGGCAACTGTCATGCTGCTGTGAAATCTAAGCATCACATCGGATAGGTTTGACATAGCATTTACCTTGCTTTCTTTTTCCACCAGCAAACAAAGTGCCAATGCTTTCTTCGTCTTGTCGTCAATTGGAATAATTTCCTTGTCGACAGCTCCAGGACGAAGCGGTTTGAGAGGTGATTCCTCTTTCTTTGTTGACATAAGAGTAGCTTGAGTTTGGAATTTGATTGGTGCGTGCTTTGCACTCGCAAATATATTAGAGCCAGCACTTGGAGCCGCCGAATTAACAGGTCTTGTCGCCAAAGGTTTGGGAGCATATGCATTTGGAGTTCCTGCGGAAGGAGCTCTCATCGTGTTTCGCTTCTTCCATTCACTGTCAAGGCAACAAAGTAGATAATGTAATGTGTGAGAGTCGGTTGTATACGATTGAAATTTCGATATCAATAAAGATTCAAGCACTCAATTCAGACGAACCAAACAACGGAAGCACTTACTTAGAAGGTTTCGCCATCCTTCTTCCTCGTAAAATATCTGCACTTGCTTTTCTTGGTTGATGAGACTGTTCATCGTTCTCCCCTCTCGCTTCTCTCACCTTGTATTCTTCCATACTTTCTAGTCAACTTGAATATTATGTGTTGTGTCACTTCTTCAATTTATCTCTTTCGGAGTACTTCGTATTCATAAGTAATGATGCATCAAAAGATTAAGATTTGTTGTTGATGCCGATCGCCCGATCGCACACATCGAACCGTTGTGGTCTGCCCGCCATAAGGACATCAGAATAATTTAGACATGGACTCTCATTTTTTTCTCTTTTGTCACCACCTGTCTCATCAACTCATCAATCATCATCAATCATCACCATCATTCACCGCTATAAGTGAAACGACCAACAACCTTATCAACTCTACCATAAAACTAGTGAACATTGTGATTAGTCATTTAGGTACGCAAGGCAAGGCAAAGGACGATAGTTTTGGTCCACCAATGAGAATAGTGGTGGATTAGAAATCAATCATTTCATATCCAAACATCAACACTCTCATTCGCTACAACATTTTTGTATCATGAAAGTTGACGAACAAGGTTGTCCCATCGTCCCTCTCACATTGCCAAAGCACCCTTGGGCACAGGCCATCTTTAAATTCGCTTTGAAAACAATTGTTTTTCCGATATGTTTTATCCCTCTCTTTCTCGATTCCATCTACAAAACATCACTCAAATCGTTCATCAAAAACATGAAAGATGCACATCATCTTGTATCGAAAGCAAATACAAATTCAATTCTTGATCAAAAATACAATACATCACCAAAGTACATGTCAAAATTATGGAGTACAAAGTCAGCACAGCAATATATTCAAAACAATGCCTTGGAGTATCAAGTTATGGAGGGACACTGTGGACCATGTACACTTCGAAATATCCTCAAAAGTTATGCAAATATTCCAAGACAAGTCCTACCACCTACTTCAGCAAAGCCATTTACTCCAACATATTGGAATGATTTATTGAAACGTATTGGCCGAGAACATGAATGCAAATTGCCAGTATTGGAAGCTGAAATAGTTTCAGGTGAAGTAGATTTTGAAACGTGGTTGAAAGAGATCAAAAGTAGTTTACAAAATGAAAAATGTAGAGTTGCAGTGAATTATCTGAGATCTGCATTGGTTGGTTGGAAACGAGGTCCTGTTATATTTATACCTGTAAACTCTATACTGAGTCTGATTAGTGGTCATTTTTCACCTTTGGTGGGAATTATTGAAAAAGATGAGGCGAATGGGATTGACGAAGACCTGATTGGAGTCTTTGATGTCAATGCGGAGTTTGGAGCTTATCTTGTTCCTGCTAAAATGTTGTATGATTCCATACACGTACATGATTTGACCACGGGTAAAAGTCGAGCCATGGTGATTGTCAAAAACGAGGGGAAACTTGATTGATTGTTTTAGGAACATGAAGTCTATATAAATAGAGAATGCGTTATATGTCATTGCTAGCTAAATTGATGGTCAATTGCGTAAAAGAAACGTTAAAGATGCAGCAAAAGTTTGCGAACGTGAGAGAGAATATGGGGTTGAGACTCAGACAAAATGCGAGTTGAGTCGGTTCCATAATCTATAGTTTCAGATAGCAGATTTCTTTCTGAATATAGGAGTCTAAAATGTCTGTGTATATTTTTAAGACTAGTGGTCAAAGTAACAATTAGAACGATAACAGTTATTTCCATAACGGCATCTCCTCTTGTTTTTCTGATTACGATTTTGGTATCCTTTACCTGTATGAACTCTCGGATTCTCAAATATAGACTCTGCCTCGGTCATAGTCACGTCTCGTCTAAAAAGTTGAGTTTTTCCTCTTTTTGGATGACATAGATATGATCCGACAGTTCCAGTAGTAAGCCAAAAATTGAGACGAGTTGCTCCGCGACGGTAAGATGCCATTGGAGCAGTGGAACTAGAAGTATCAATTGCTTCATAACCGTGAGATTGAGCAAGAGAATCAAGTTTGGATTTGCAAAGGACGTACTTGTCCTTGTTGCTATCCTCTTTGATAGATTTCTTTACTTTGGACTTCTTTTTTGCCTGGAGTTCTTCAAACTTTTTTCGAATCTCAATTGTGTTGTTATCATCCCAAGGTGCCTCATACAATACAGCCCTGTTCATGGTATTAGTTGCCGAAACCAAATCTCCCTGGGCTTCTTGTGATAAAGCTATATATTTATGTATGCCAGGGAAATGAGGGTTCATATCACTTGCGGCAAGACCAACCATTATCGCATTCACATAATTTCCAAGCTCATAAAAGCATCTGCTTATTCCCATCAAGGTTTCTCTTTGTTTCGGCCCAGTGTTTGCAAGATTGTTCATGTTAATATCGTTGTATATATCCAAAGCTTCTTGCCAATTTCCATTGTGACCTTCAGTCTCTGCAAGTACGATTTTCTCGTTATAAGATCCTTTCGAGAACTCGGATCTAGCTAATACAAGGGACATAGTTCTGTGCATTTCTCTCCCATGAAGATTGAGAATCTTGGCCATGGAGAGGGATATTTCTGACTTAGCAAAATTGTTTAATTCTCTACCAATCAATTTAGTGATATAATCCAAGGCCTGATCACAGAGCATACGTCTTTCAATGGAACCCTTTGGTCTTGCATTAGCCTTTGCTGCACAAAAATGTGCGAGAAAGTATATATCTTTCTCATATTTCGAAATTGGCGATAGTTTCGATCTCTCGGCACGACAACATGGACAACCTTGCTCTTTTATTTCATACCAAGATTCTAAACAGTCATGGCAATACACATGTCCACACTTTTTAAAACAATGGGGATGTCTGTCCCTTGCATCTTTGTTGCAAATTTTGCAATCAACACAAACAAGTAGAGGGATTTCAGAAGGATCCAATCGTTGTGAGCCGTAGGTGCGCATCGTTATTTTGCGCATGTCTTCTGCGGTTCTGCAGTAGAATGCATGCTCATCCATATCATCAGTTCTACATCCATATGAGCAATAATATGCGATTTTACAAAGGCAACGTATTTTGGGATTAGTTTTCGCACATTGAGGATTACTGCACATGATACATTTTCTTGGAAATTCATCTTCTTCCTCGTCCTTTTGCTCGACTGGGCCTTTTCTATCCCATCCAACTTGCCACCCTCCTTCTTCATGAGCGCTTGTAAAAGGAATTTGCGATATTTCTCCATTGATCAGAACGACATAGTAAGGCTCTCGATTATCTGGTAGTCCCATGTACATTTCTTTATTCCATTTCGATCCCTTCACTTCACATCTCATGGGTTTACTTGGATCATCATCAAAAAACGTCATGAGTTTTGTACCATATGGGTGCTGCCTTCCATGCTCGCCAAACATTTTGTCATCAGGAGTAAATACCTGTGGCATTTTGATTTGCATCTTCCGATGCCATTCCAGGAGTAAATGCTCTGGTACGAACTTTCCAACATCAAGTTGGGTTGGAATATTACATGACATGTTCACCTGGTCATCCAACATCTGCATCATCATCCGAGCCGAGAGACCGTCCATTTTATTTTAGATACTGAATTGAAGATAAATTTTGAATTATAAACTTTAGACTGTTTCTATCATTTTGTTTTGCTACAACGATGATGTAAAATATACAAATTCAAAAATGGGGAGATGCAATTTTTAGTTTTTGTGTGGCTAGAAAAGGACGATGAGCATTCAAATGTTGACACCTATTCGCACGTCTAATTAGGCTTTTTATGATCTTAACGTCATTGTCTTTTCTTTCACATAGTTTTCCTTTGGCGCACCTTTCATCCATGATGCCAAAATGAAAATGAATTTCAGAATTTTGTAAAATAGACAAGGTGAATGAATATACCAAAATGATTTATATTTTCATTATTCAGGTATGTAGGTTGAGTTACAGCGTAAGATATAGGCATTACTGGAGATGCCAAAAATGAGACAAAGGTAAGATGAAGATGGGACTCAATGTCCTTTTTTCAATTATTCTCGCAAACTCCATGCCGAAATGATTCATGGTCGTGCTATCAATCAAACAGGTTCAGTAGATGTTAATTAAGTAGCACAGTAAAAGATGAAGAAAACCTACCCCGAGGGATCCAACTTGAGACAAAGATGTGAAGGTTGAAAGATGGGACTCAACTCAATGCCGTACGTACCTACATATGTGATTTTCTTCTTTTTATTCCAATGCCGTGATGGCATTCCAATAAATGAAAAAAAGACAATGCTATCTACAAACATAATAATCGATAACTAATGCTAGCGTAGTCTTCTAGGCTTAAAAAGTGTGTGCGGATCAAACCGCAACGGCAAAAGTAAAGATACCATATCACAAAAAGTATATGCTAGCTCGTATTCGTTCCTGACTGTGGTAAAAAAAGGAGAAAGGCCAAAAGAAATACAGATAGTCAAGAGGATATTAAAAATGAAATCAGCATGAAAAGCTGGGTAGAATGGAGTACCAAAATATGTAAGTTCTACTTGGTATTTAAAAAATGAATATTCGAAAAATGATCACGGTGGTTCCAAACAATGCTGTGGCTGCTTGAATCAAAATGTTTGCACCGCACCCCAGCTGCAAAAGAACAAAAAACGGACATTACAATAGGAAGCCGTGTTACCTTTTTCAATTATTCTGGATATGCAGAGTTGTAGCGCTTATGAAATGATGGTATTCATGACGCTTCCAAAGATGACACAAAGATGTGAGGGTTACAAAGATGGACTCAATGACCTTTTCTGTAATTTTGTTCATTTTAAATTCCACACCAATGCTGTACTGTGGAAAAAAAACAATGCTGTAAACATGACAATAGATAACAAATGCGGTACTTCATCTTGTGCAAGTATAAGCTTGAAAAATGAAGAAGATGAAGCCTGAGCACTCTACGTAAAATCACCATATCTCCAGAAGGAGATGCTCCATTGTATTCGTCTCTTGTGATGTGGATGAAGCAGACAAAAAAATCGCTAGGACAATCCTCTCTCTCTACCATGCGCTGTAGAAATTTCTTGTATACCTGAACTAGTTCAGCCTCAGCCTTGTCTGAAGCAGCATGAAAAGAGACAATTTCAACATATCGAAATCGACCTGACTTGAGATCATAATCACCCTCTCTCTTTCCATCACCATTCATACCAGCCTTGATAACATAGATCTTTCCATGTTCATCAATAAAGATAATCACATAAATACAAACTTTCGAATAGTTTTCGTTCATCTCATTGTCTTCGCGAGGAATCCTTGGACTCTTGATTCGAGTATCACCTGTCGAATAGACTTCTTGGGCAGATTGGGAGATTTTGTTGATTTTGCGAAATTCTTCCATTGATACAGCTTTTCCATCTCTGAGCAGGATTTCAAAGGCTTGCTTGCCCAACTCAATAATCTCTAGTAGTAAATTTCGGTCAAGATATTCAGGCTTGTGCATGTAATCTTTTAGCATTTCAAATGTTACTACTTTTGGTGGATGCTTTGGTTGATACTTTGAATCGATTGCTACTTCCTCGTCCTCTTCTATACTTTCCTCCGTAGCTGAAGCAGAATGTTCCGCAGTTGGAGCATCATTTGCATCCTTGTCATTGGTCCAAGCAATGGCCAACGTCTCATTCTTCTGTTCTTGGACATTGTCAGCCAAAATAGCCTTTCCACGAGATTTCTTCCGATGCTTGTTGTTTGAAGAATTTGTATTCACAGTTGGAATTGATGCCTTTCTTGGAGGATTACGCCTTCTACTATTCTTTCCCATGGCATCTAAAATTTGTAAAGGATGAAGAGAGAGTGATTGGAATTTGATTTTGAAATAGTGTACGAGTTTTCTGTGAGAAATTCGATTCGAATGAAATGAATGCACTTGAAACACTACAACCCAGAGTGCTACAGATAAGAAGAAACGCAATGAATGCTCTTTTGTAGATTCGAATAAGAAATAAGGTACTGAATACTGCGTACAAACTTTTTTCTTTTTTCAATATGGTTTCGCGCATTGAAAGTTTTGACGATTTTTAGAATACTGTGAAAGTACTTACGGTACATTCACAAAATGTGAATATCGTTTGTTTTCATTATTGCAGGCATAAAAACATGTGGATGAAGCTGATCAAGAGCGGCAAAAGCAAAAGATTGCCTTTTTCCGATACAGGGACTCGAACCCTGGTTTGGAACGTGAGAGGCTCCTGTGATAACCACCTACACTATATCGGATGTTATTGTCAGGTGCAGCGCTACTGACAAATATAATCATATATTTTGGACTATACGCAACTTCTCTTCGCAATGACGGAAAGGTACGGAAAATGAAGAAAACTCCTAAAACTCTTCCATCTTCCATTCAAAAAGAATCTTCTCCTGATTAATAACAAGACACATTCCTTCTACTCGTAGTTCAAAGAATTCATCTATGAAAAAGTATTGGAATCTGCTTCTCCCACTATTACTCTTTTTTTTCACAATGACTAGTCCATCTACAGCTATCACATCTCCTGCCGAACAAAGTTGCAACATGGCAGAGACGCCCCTTGGCTATGATGATTCTATCCAAGAACCTCGAATGTTTGATGCACAGAAAGAACAAGAAGGTTGTCTCAAAATTATTGAAGCACTCACATCAGAGGAATTGTCAATCATGCCTGATGCCAACTTGCCCCTTCGTCATTTTCGTGCTGACAAGGGAAACACCACCAAAGCCATCAAGAGAATTAAATATGCATTGCAATGGAGAAAAGAATTTGGTGTACAACATATTTTAAAATCAGCAACCAATCCTGAATCAAAAGAGGAAAAGGCAACTTATGCTATTCTCAAGAAGGAAAGCAGTCCTGGTAAAATGTATGTACGAAACCATGACAAGGAAGGAAGAGCAATTTTGTACATGTATCCTGTACGAGAAAATAGTAACAATCACACTGACAATATAAAACATTTGGTATATAGTCTTGAAAGAGTCATTGCATGTACTGAGAAAAATAAAAAAGAAAAGATTGTCATGGTGATGGATTTTACCAATTGGAGTATGAGACATAATCCTCCAATGAAGACTACCAAGGAGACAATTCATATTTTACAAGAATGTTATGTAGAACGATTGGAACGAGTTTATATTACAAATGCACCATTGCTATTTCGTACTTTTTGGAACATGGTGAAGCCATTTATTGATCCAGTGACGAAGCAAAAGATTGTCTTTGCTAGTGGTGCTGCGGGGATGGAACAATTGAAACTACATTTGGACGAAAAACTTGTAGAGAAGGAAGCAGGTGGTGTAAGTGATTTGAAACCATTTGATGTAGACGAATACTATGATACTCCTTTTGATCAGACATTTGATGAAATGAATTGAGGAATAGTTTTTGCGGCTTTAGATGAATACATTAATTTTTGTTTAAATGATGCTGCCAGTCAGTTTTCCTTTTAATTATAACTTGAATACTATTTTTTGTTACTAAGGCTTGCCATTCAGGTGTAGGTGTTTGCCATGTTCTACCGTATCTCAACTCGTCGTGGACATCAAAGATGGAAATAAACTATTTTCAATATTGCCCTACTCTTTCTTCAAATTGGAACCATCATCAGATATATAAGTACGTATTTACACATTCTTTAGTCGTCATAATCGCTAAACATGTCATTTGAAGCAACCTTGACCTTCTCTTCTTTCTTTTCTTCAGGCTTGGATTCAGAAGCAGATGGCGGAGGTGGGATAGGCAAATCAACATTTTCCCCTTTGCTTTCTCTCAATTTCTTCAACATAGATTCAGCCTTTTCCCTCTCTTCAGGATTCAACTGATTCCAGAAATCTTCATCTCCACCTTGTGCATAGGAATCAGCGACTACGTTTGCATAGCTATTTCCTGATTCTAATAAAAAACCTACGATGACGGTAGAGAGTACACCACCAATCATTACTGCTATTCCTCCTGCAAAGACTGTTGCAAAGTCATCCTGTGGTATATTATCGATATCAGCAGAGATTGTACTGATTAAATTAGTTGTTGCAGGTGAGAAATTAAGTGATGTCGATTGAGCTCTTGTTGTGGAGGATATTGAAGATGGTGCAAATGCCATTGTTGAAGATAGGCAAGCAATAGAAAGTAGCGATTGGAGGAGAGTTTTCTTCATGTTTTCTTTTTCTCGACAAGATTTGCTTTGGGTCTTTCTTGATTGTGGAGCTTTATTTCTAAATATATATTGTTGGATCTTCTGCTATTCAACGCTACTGGTAGAAATAGAACAAAGTTGCTATTGAAATTTGTATCTGTTGTATGTTTCTCCTTTTCTTCTTTGATGATGAGTTGTTGTCAACGTTCAAGCTTCCACATGAAAGTGCGATCGTCTCTCTCATCTTTTCTTCAACATCTCTAGGCCATTTATGATCTCGGTGAAAATGGCGCGAAAATCTTGTGTCCACAAAACATCAACCGAGCAAAGAGAAAGAACCCTCTACTTCAACCTTCTTCAAAATCATTTGATGCTTCTTTCTTACTGTTATTCAATTCACTGAAATCATTGGAATAGTAGTCTACAATTCATTGTGAAAAGGAATGAGAAAAGATTACAAAGTCTCAGCACTAAATTTGATACATCAGCACAAAAGGCAAACTTCAAAATGAATTTGCCGAGACATGAAATGAGAACGAGATGGATATCTTTGCAGAAAATATCTTTCATTGGCGTTCTTCTCTTTGTATGTTCCATCAAGTCGATGCAAATATATGCTTTCTCGAATAACCATATATCTAGAACTTCGACCCTGAATTCAATACATCGAAATTTGAGCAGAGATTCTTTTGGCTCTATGTCTTCATCACAGACACTGCAAATGAACAAAGATGAAGAAAGTGAAGGAGACACAGCAATGTTTCAAGCAACAAGTATATCTAGGCGAAAAGCTTTGTTCACTTCCTTGACAGCAGCAACGATGATCATGACTACTGCCACGGAACCTTCCAATGCGATAGAATTAGAAGATATCGCAATTGGTCAAGGAAAATGGATATCTACCCCTACTTCAACTGCAAGTGCAAAACTCATGAATAAAATCGTTACTCCAAATTTTGTCACCTATCTGACGCGATTTTTGATCACATACGATGATGCCATCAGTCAGTGGTGGAATGATACAAAAATTAAATATTCACTTCTCAAATCGCAAGAGGAGAGAAATGCATTAGGAAAAGCATTTGGGAAAATGGCAAACTCCATTCAATTGAGTTTGTTTGACTTTGTACATTATGAAAATATACCCGATGAGGAAATTCGACAACAATATCAAATGTTACTGGACACATTTTTACAAGAGTATGCTGCGAAAGATGAGCAAGAAGTAAAGCGTCACTTGGGAATTTTATTTTGTATGCTACCATCGAAATTTCAACCGAAAGGATTGAAATCCATCATTCAAGAGGAAGTCATAGAGGTGGAAGCCAGTGCCAATCCATCCGTAGCATTTACAGAAGAATTGAATAAATTGCTCCCATCGAAATATCATGCAGAATTTAGTTCTTCTTTGTCCAAGTATCAAATTGTACCATCCATTTCTTTGTATGAGATTGGAGTCGATGATGAATTCGGTCAGAATGCTGTCGCTACTCTTTTTGGACCAATGGCATCTTCACCTCTTGAAAGACAAAACCCTGATTCGTACAGAGATCCTATTTTTTATGCTTTATTAGGTATGAATGGTGCATTAGCTTGTGCATTAACGCATTCGCTTGTTATACCAGCAGATGTTGTGAAGACAAGAATGCAAACCACAGATCGATATGAAAATATATGGGATGGTTGTCAAACCATAGCAAAGGAAGAAGGACTACAAGGATTTACATTGGGTGCAGAAGCTACCGTAGCTGGATATTTCTGGTATGGTCTTTCTGTATATCCAAGCTATGCGTTTGTGAAATGGTTGTTGGCGAATATAGTATTAGATCCAGCATATGCAACTGCAAATGGGGATATGATTGCTTTAATAGCTGGAGCAGTGGCGGCAGTGATTGCGAGTATTGGATTGACACCACTTGAAGCTTGTAGGATTAGAACTGTTGCTGAACCAGACACCTACAGAAGCCTTGGTTTGGTAGGAACTATGAAAGTTGTAGCGGCTGAAGATTATTCATCTGCCTTGGGATTAAAAAGTTTATATGCTGGTTTACCAAGTTTAATGATACGGCAGGTAATTTTTGGGTCTGTGAAGTTTTTGGCATTTGAAAGAGTGTGTGAAGCATTCTTTCTTGTTTGGCCATTTTTGAGAGACTCTACAGCTACTGCTTTGGGAGTTACTATAGTAGCTGGTGCACTATCAGGGGCACTGTCTTCGGTAGTGAGTCAACCAGCTGATTCAGTTCTAACATATATCGCAAAAAACAAGAGCAATAATACTGTTCAAGATCAGTCTTCGAAATCAACGTTTGATATGGTCGCATCAATGATTGATGAAGAAGGAGTATCTAGTTTGTTTAGAGGTTTAGGCTCTAGATGTGTTTGGGCTGCAGCTATTATTTCTGGGCAATTCTTTTTGTATGATGTATTCCGAACAGCTCTAGGAATTAACAATGATGATTTGTCACAAATCTTTAGTTTTGTTATCAATACAGAAGGAATGTGAAGAAATATTCCAAGTAAAATAGAAATGAATTTTACATATTTATATCTTATCATTGCCATTATCATTCCCATTTTGGATAGATGTAGTGTAGTAGAAGTTTCTACACTATTTTCCCTGTAGTAGACTCATCGTCTCCATACCATTTTGTGTAATAGTTTGACTTTGGTTTTGATTTTTGCGATGGCAAATCAGACTCGTAACTTAATCTGCTATCATCATCGTCATTTGTATGTGGCTGACTCTCTGCAATACTAAGATCTTCCTCTTCTTCGAGGAGGTCGAGACCTGATCTCGCACGAAATTGCTGCCTCCGTGAATCAGACCTAGCAAGCTCTTGTCTCGATGCAAGGGATCTTGAAGAACCCATGGACATAGCAGATAATCGATGATCATCTGAGCCATACATTTGCACTTCACCGAAGATCTCAGAAATATCATCGTCTACAGTACGAGTACTTCGTGATGTGTGTGATAAATGCCTACTAACTGGAGCTGTTCTGGGTCTAATGGAAACATCGTCTTGAAGTCTCCATGAATCAGCCAAAGCAGTTGCTGTCTTGTATTGATCGGAAGGAGCGTACACAGCTTGTACTCCCGCTGTCGAACTTTTACGGACATATACTGTGTGTTTGGCACCTTTCGTGTCATCGAAGCTCTCGTCGATATACTTTAAAATATTTTCAGATCTACTTTCCTTAATTTTCTCCGTTTTTTTTCTTTTGTGCATTCTCAAGCCGAGTAACATCGTAACTGTTATAATAAATAGAGCACCAATTGACACACTGGTTATGTCACTTCCATTCAATTCATTGATGTGTAAGGGATTCTTTTGTTTGTGACTAGTAGATCTTACAGCCCTATATATTTGGACAACACCTTTGTAGTAATTTCCCATTTGCGATCCAATTATCATATGGTCGCCATGCTCATTGAGGCCAATAGCATCTCCAAAGTTCTTATTATCATCGCCGATATCATATCCAGATATATTGATCTCAACTTCTTCCCAGAGATTTTCTGATTCATCAAAGTGATAAATTTTTACCTCGCCACCATTTGGGCTTATATCATTGTTATCTGGAGCTCCAATTGCAATTATCGATCCAGTGCCCGAAATGCTCACTGCGCTACCTAACTGATCATGCTCTTCTTCACCCTGTATGACTTGCCCAAGTAAAGACCATCCATTGTCATTACTTTGGTCTTCTTGGAAAACATATACTGCTCCTGTACCTTCATGACTAGTAAAGGCCCCAGCAATAATTCTTTGACCATCATAGGAACAATCAATAGCGTGTCCCAAGCGTCCATAACTTTGGTCACCATGTATAGTTTTCCCATTCTTTTTCCATGATTGATTAATCAAGTCAAAAACCTCAAAGCCTCCAGCATGTTCATAAGGCTTCCCTCCAATGACAGGTGTCATTAGACGTGCGCCTGCCACCAAACGATCTCCTGCAAAATTCAAAGATATTGACCCGCCAAGAAACGTTTTTTCAGTTCCATCAAGGGAAAAGTCTAGATTCCAGGTATTCTTGGAACTGTCAAATGTCATGACTCTAATATTACCAAAGCCATCAAGTGCATATGGTGACCCATAAGCAATTGTTGAACCATCGCCAGAAATGGAAACACTGTGTCCAGCATGAGCACTTTTGATATGCCCAACAATTTCATCGCCCATTTTCTTCCATACAGCATCAAATTTGTAAACTGTAACGCAGCCCTTATTTTCGTGTCCATCAGGTGCACCTACAACAAGGGTATTGCCATCATGAGAAAGGTCGAGGGATGAAGCAAAGCCTCCGTTGAATTCACCCCGGATGGTAGGGCCAAGCTGAGTGAAAGACCCTAGATTATCATCGTGTTCGTAGATCAACACTGCTCCATTGTAACCATACTTGCCGTCACTGCCTACTGCTACACGGCTTCCATCCCCTGACATTGCCACAGCTGAACCGAAATAATCGTATTGATCTGTACCTTCCATTGTGGCCTCATACAATTCGAACTCATAAGCATGTGTCGCATTCCAGACCAATTCTTTGGAGTCCAATAGATTCCTCCTGGTACTATGTCCAGGAGTGAAAAGGGATCTCTTCAACATTATATTCTGCTAGTATTTCAAGATGGTTTGGAAATACCAGATGACTTCGTGGTTGGTAGGAAAGGCGAAAAAATAAAGTGCAATTAGTGTCTCAGAGTGTTTGATGAATCCCTATCAAAGGTGGTGTGGCTGCTGCTTCTTTTAACACTACAGATTGCACACTGCGACGGCGAGAACTGCAAATTCAAAGACGATGACCCTTCCATGTGTGCAAATTTCATCCTGTCAAGATTTAAATTTAGTCTCACTTGATTGTCTAACGAGGAGAAAGTCCGAAAGAAGATGATCTGCATGTACTCAAGCAGTATGCATATTTTCAATAAGTCCGTCAGGCACCCGTACGCGCACCTGTTCAGTAGTGCGGTAGCAATCTCCGGGTGCTTCATATTTTTACTCCCATCTCAAAAAAGCGCGCCAAAAAGCGTTTTTTAGTTGTTATGATTTTGATTCCAGTACCACTTCGTGCGTTTGAATGGCTTCCATTCTTCCACTCCTTCACATAAAGTCTCGGAAGAAAGAAGAAAGATTCAATATTCCTTTTAGAACAAGAAGAGCTTGAACCAAACACATTCCTATCATTTTTGGATCATGGCCGACACTAAAGTACCAAAAGATTATTATGAGAAGGGTTCTACCCAGGTTACAGAGGTTTCTGCTGTGACATTAAAGAAGCTAGCTCAGGTATGTGATGCGAGAAACGAGTTACATATAGGGAAAGGATGATTGGGCCTCTGATTCTTCATGCATCCCTTGGAAAGAAAATATTTGTAAAAGAATAAGGTTTCTTCGTGTCCATGGCATATTTCAGAAGGATCTACCATATTCATATACACAATCACCTATGAAATATTCACGACTCACAAATCTTTCTTTGTTTAGAGACGCAATTTAACAGGTTCATCCGAAAGACTTGTTCTTGTTTTGGTTGGATTGCCAGGAAGAGGCAAAAGTTTCATTGCACGCAAGCTTCAATCGTTCCTCACGTGGCGTGGAAATGAATGTAAGGTGTTTAATGTAGGAAAATATAGAAGACAAGTACAAAAGGAAGCTGAACTTGCAGAGGCAGAAGAAGCAAACGATTTAAGACAGAAAGTTGGTGCTTGTGATGCTGATTTCTTTGATAGCAAAAATCCGAAGGCGCAGCAGATGAGACAGAGAAGTGCTGAACTTGCAATGAAAGATATGTTGGCTTGGTTAGACTATGAAAAACCTATAGAGGAAACGATGAAAGGGTTGACCACTGTAGAGCAGATTGCTGCCAAAGCTAGTATTGTTTCAAGTCGTATTGCAATTTTCGACGCTACAAACTCGACTGTCGAGCGCAGGAAATGGGTTCTTGAAGAGGCTACATCCCCCGAAAAAAGAGCTGGAAAGAAAACTGGTTGTGTCTTTGTTGAGAGTATTTGCGATGATGAGGAGTTGCTAGAAGAAAATTTTGCATTCAAAGTTAAAAATTCGCCTGATTTTGCAAACATGACGCAAGAAGAAGCTATTGCTGATTTGAGAAAGCGTGTCAGAAAATATGAAGAAGCGTATGAGACTATAGATGACGATACACAATCCTACATAAAGATTTTCAATCTTTCTTCAAAGCTGCTCGTTAACCACATCTATGGCAGGTAAGAGTTGGAAAGTATGAAGCTGCGTATGAGACAATCGAAGATGATACACAATGTTACATCAAGATTTTTAATTAATCCTCAAAATTGCTAACCACCAATATTTACGGAAGGATGGCTAAGGTAATTGTACCTTGTTTAATGAGTTGGAATATTGGAGCAAGACCGATTTATCTAATTCGTGCGGGAGAAACTATAGGTTCGGCACATGAAGAAGATCCAACAAAGCCAAGAAAGATCACAAGAGGTGACAAATTGGGACCAAGGGGTAAACATTTCAGAGAAGCATTGGAGAAATTCATGACCGAAGAAGGAGAGGGATTTTCAAAGAAGTCTGAAGATGCTCTGCGTATGGCTTTTGCTCCGCGACATGGAAGAGAGACAGGAACTTCAATTAGTGGACTTGCAGACTATGAAATATCCGATGCTGAAAATGCAGATCTGAAAGTTCCTTTCAACATTCACATAATGTCTTCAACAATGCCTCGTGCAGTCGAAACAGCATCGTGGCAATCTCTTCCATTTAATATTGATGAATTGCCAAACTTGAATCCACTCGATAAGGGCGATTACTCTGGGATGGAATTAGAAGAGGTAAAAGATGTGGATCCAGAATGGTATTCAATGCTTGAAAAGGATCCTTTTGCTACAAGATTTCCAGGAGGCGAATGTTACGCTGATTTGATTCATCGTCTTGAAACCTGTATCATTGATATGGAACAGCAAGTAAACATGACATGTGTAGTAAGTCATGTGAGTACTCTACAGGTTCTTATGGCTTATTTCCGTCGGACGCCAATCAAGGAATGTACATCTATCGAAGTGCCGATGCACACTGTTATAAAATACACGCCAGTGACTGGAGGAGGATGGACTGAGAGTATGCACAAAGTTTGCAACCCTGAAGAACTTGACACCACAAATCACAACGTTGTACTTGTTCAAACTCAGCAAGTTAATACGCCAATATGGGGAGACCACCTCAAAAGCGCGAATAATTCCCCAGGGAGTTCTCCACATGGCAGTGTAAGAAATGTGATAGGTGCTTGCTTAAGCGGTACTTTTGATAGTACTAATTAAAGAGAATTAACGTAACATATTCACGTAGATTACATTACATTTTTCAACATGGAAGTAATTAAAAGCTTATGGTGTTAATCCTTCAAAGCGTCTTCTAAGATGTCTTCGAGCAATGCATTAATCAACACCTGCCTGTTTGCTATGTTTCCCTGGAGTTGATGGAACAACACTAACTCTTCATCTTCTAGTCGCGCGTGTTTGTTCCAATCTTTTCGTTGCAAGGTCGATGAATCAGGAAGGTCCTCAATCCTCAGGAATGCCTCATAATCTAATTCATGAGTACTTGAAATCGAGCCATTTTGCACGCAACCTTTCTCACATTCTTGTTCAATAAGTGTGATAGCATTGTTGATGATATTCATATCTGACACAGGGTTTTCTTGCTGAAGACAAGCAGTATGAAGCAAGTGATGATTGTCTGAATACGATGCTCCTCCTGATAACGATGCAATGGTCAATGACGTATATCTGCTAGGTCCCAAACTACTAGACACGGTATTTGCATACGATAATGTATGATCAGAGCTGCCATGATTCGGGAAATCTTGTAGGAACTGCGAATCATGGATATTTTTGAGTTCAATATCACCCTTGCCTTTCGCAGTTGCTAACGGTATCTCTGGAAGTTGAAGGTCGGTTGTTTCGTCCATATTACTAGTACTGGTTCTGGTAGTATCTTCTTTTTGCTGATTTCTCTTGCGGTTCTTTTGCTCTTTCTTATACAAATCTACTTCCATTCCACTACAAGTCATCTGTGCAGCAAGACCGTAGTCACCTTTACGAAAGCTTTTGTGAAAGTAAGAAGCAGAATTTGGATCATACTTCTCCTTCTCAACTTTAGATCTGCGAGTCTTGACAAATCCCCATCTATAAAGTTTGCGTTGGAAGCTATCGTATTTTGCTACTTTGAAAAGAGCAGGCAGAACTTTTTCCGTAAACTCATTAATGTCTGTAATAACAAGATGATGCTCGTCGGTATCTTTGAAGATTTTCCAGCTGATGATATGACTATAATTGCTGCATTCTTCCGCTGCGTACATGAGCTGAATGTCATTGGAATCAAGTGGAGTTGAGATAGAGTAAGGGTGTGATCTGATTGTAAGAAGGAAATTCGAATGTCTTTGTTCTTCGAAGTTTCTCACCTTTGTAGGAAATCGAATGGCACGTTCTTTGGACAGTCGCTCATGTTTGTGTTTCCCAGTTATGTAGGTTACCATCTCTTCATAGGGATCATTGTCCCCACCCTCTTGATTTATTCTTTTGATAGCTCCTGACTTGGACATGATTTTGTTTGATAATATTTTGCTTGTACTTTTTGAGTACTCATCAGTCATTTGAAATGATCAATAGAAGTAAATGCTTGGCTGTTGATGATGATGACATTTAAGCAAGGGAGTATGCAGACTAAAACGCTTCCAAGTATTTATGCATACCACCCCTGGATGGCTTCCACAGCACTTTCACTTTGAAGTATAGAAGTAGAAAAAGAAAAAGAAAAAGAACTTAAACTAACCACAAGGTAAGCGCGCGTCACCTACCAGAAAAATATCATTCAACGACAAAACTCAGTATTCCTGCTTCAACTTCAACAATCTAAAGTTGACCAATCACCTGCATGCCCTTCCTTTCTTTACTGATGAAGAATGATGAAGTTGTTCCAATGATGTTGCAAAACGATAAGCTGAAATTTGGCCAAATGGTGAACACGTCGTGGGCAAAGTAATTTCTTATATAATGATACTACCTTGCCTTATTCTATTGAAGATAGCTGTTAGAAGTAGTAGCCTCAAACTACCGTAGGTCCTTCATCATGTACGCAGTACGTACATACGTAGTCGTAGACAAGTTTACCCCTAAAATTTCTGGGGGGTATATCTACACGCGGAAAAAACGTTGACCAGTTGAAAAACTTTGACCACTTTTCCCTTTTCACCTCTGGGAAAGCAAGCACACTACTAACGGACATAGCCAAAATACTACGAACAATGAAAAAAAAATATTGCAGAAATAAAAAAGCCATAGCACAACCATCTTCAACACGCACAAATACACATGTTTTGTATTGGAACATTAGCGATTTTTTCATTTTTTGCCCATTTTTGAAAACTCAACCCTCTGGTATGGTTTGTACGGTGGATGTCACGTAGAGGTTGTCGATGCAATTGAAAAAAATATTGTAAAAATAGCAAAACCATTGCACAACCATCTTCTATGTGTATAAATATACATCTTTTGTATTGGAACTATATTGATTTTTTTATTTCTTCATCATTTGTTAATACTCAACTCTCTGGTATGCTTTGTACGGTAGATGGACACCAGATTCACGTAGAAATGTCGGCATCTATCATGTCGGTAACTCATCGAAAACACAAAATCTCAATGTTGTTCCAGTACAAAAGATATACATTTAAACACATAGAAGATGATTATGCTATGGCTTTAGTATTTTTACAATATTGTTTTTCAATTGTACATATATTTTACCCATGTCCGTTAGTAGTGTCATCACTTTTTGTCTAGAGCAGAGCTTTGACCGCGGTCAACGTTTTTTCCGCGTGTAGATATGTATCCTGAAAAATTTAATTGAGAAAGATGAGGAATAAAAGTGATGAATGAATGAATGTGATGAATAATGAGATCATGAAAAGTAATGGAGAATCCAAGGTAAACATTGAACACGCAATTGTTATAATCGAATCATTTAATCATAAAACAAAAGTGCAATGTGGATAGCAGAGGCAGGCGTCTATACAGCAAGATGTGCATTCCTAGCGGTGGCGGCATTATCAGGATATCATTACTACAAAAAGAAAGATTCTTCTTACATTGAAGGACCAGCGCAGCAAGCTCAAGATTACATTCCAATTGTATTCGTCGCATTCGCTGCTATATGTCTACTATATAATTACTTCTTTCGCCAATCTTTAACCGCCTTCCATGTACTCTCAAAACAAAAGAGTGACTACAAAGCAAGAACTTCAAATTCGGAATCTACAAAGTTATTGAATTCACTATCACAACAAAATCAAAGGCAACAAACTCAGAGTAAGCCTTCTTTGACTGAAGCAAAATACAACAAAGTCTTGCATTCGAGAGAAGAACGCGAAAAGTTATGTGCTGATCGTTCGGCGGGCAATTTACTCGAGCAATTGATACCCTTTCTGGTTGCGCTGTTTTCATATGCGACGTTTGTAAATCTTCACGAAGCAGTAATTTTTGGTTGGATGTGGGTTTTCTTTCGAAGTTACTATGGACTTGTCTTTATGAAGCCATTTCCTACTCTCTTTCTAAGTACATTACCGGCTTACTTTTGTATATGGTACATGATTGGGAAATGTGTCTATGTAAACACAGTTGATTTGTTCTAAAATAAATGCAAACAATTTTGACATGAAAAAGAAAATTTATATAAAATGTACCTACATATGATTTGATGATAATTACACCGTCTAGAATCTGATGTCTAGACATAATCAATTTGATAATTGGACTGGGCTTTTCTCAAACTAAATCCAAATTGCAAAGCTGAGACGGCGTAAATGAAAAAGATCGCAGCAAGGCTTACTGATTGTTTCAGTTGAGTTTGAACAATTTTGCTGACATCGGATGAAGTCCACTGAGGACATACGGTAGCTTCTGGATTAAAGGTACATGTACCATCATTGATTGTTTCGTCGTCACAATAGCAATTGGAACATGATCCTACTGCATCTAATAAGCAAGCAATATTTCCACGGACATTATCTGATAATGATACTTTGACAATACTAAGACTATACCCTAAACTCGCAATAAAGTTTGCACAAACTGCTCCTATTGTGAACATCATAACAATTATAAAGAGATAAATAGCAACCACCTTTTGCTTCTTATCTCTCAAGTTTAGTACAGTCTTTGCAGAACTACGGATACAGTGAGGAATGACATAAGTTTTGAATCAGATATGTTAGTGGCTACTCATCAATGTACTTACATAAACCATCCAAGTAAGGCTGATACTGTGAACGTGGCCCCACTGAGCATATACAAGACTCCAATCCAGTATAACTCCGTCCCTTTCTGGTTTCCTAGAACTGATGAAGGAGAAAAAAGTAGAATAGAGCCCATTGCAATGCAAAATATTATCGGAAATGTCAACCATAGAGGAATATTCGCCTCCTTTGATCTTTGTACAATTGGGAATGAAATAATTTGATGAAGTAGGCCCAATGATAATAACAATAAAAGAAGCAATACTCCTCCCAAAATGGCATTGAGATAAAAGAAAAAGTAAGTGGCGGTCAGCATTTTGTCTTCGGCCGCTTTTCGAATATCCTCGCAACGGTCTGACTGATACAATGCCTGACACCACTCAGTAATACTTTCGTAATCTGAACCACCAGCGTATGGAGCGGCACAGAGTGTATTTGCGGTCCCTGGTTCGCACAATTTGGATCGAAACCTATGACAATTGGAAAAAGATAATGTTGGATCATTTTGATAACTCAATGTGTGACAAAAACGACCTATGCATACTCACCATGCAAAGGATGCATTTTCCCACCAATGTTTAATCCATACTTCAGTGACATTGTGGTAGTCAATAAGCGCAATAACGAGGAAAATTTGCAAGGGGAGAATCCAAAAAAGCACCCACATGAATCGAATAGCACCGAGAAGATTGACTTGTCGGATAGCAGGTATTGCCAAAATAATAGTGACTAGCAAAACCAATCCAACAATGGACAAGATCAACAAGTTTACTCCAATACTCCATAGGTTCGGTGATAGAGCCTGCTTGTAGATAGACTCTTCCGGTTGTTTATTCCTATCAACAATAGTCTCTGAAAGTGACACGACCAAAACAAAACAGCCTGCAGCCAATTGCCATGTTGCAAATAAAGCACATAAAATAATTAGACGGATCAAAGTGATTCGGTCTGTTCCACCAGTCTCCGACCTTCTCGCAGAACACCAAAAGCAAGGAGCATGTCTCACAATTGCGACAGAAACTCGATTCCAACTTAATTTGGAACAGCGACTAAGAAATGATTTACAAAAGAATCCTTGGCAAATCCACCAACTCATCATTCTATCTATAAAAGTTTTCGGAGGAACAGGTCCATTTTGAACATTTCTATTGGATTCCATATTGTCCAAATCAATCACACCTTCACTCTTGACCAAGTCGTCAAATAAATCGTTTTCCAATGTTCCAATGGTAGACATTCCATAAGATTCCTGTCGTAAATGTCCCGACGGTTTGCTCACAACGTCACCATTGGTAGGAGTAGGCTCGCCCAAGACATGACTTTGTAATAATGTATTCAAACCATTGAGATCAGGATCATTCACATCCATAGACATGACTCTGAACGAGTGCAAAGTAGACAATTTTCCTTCTTGAGATAGATATTGCTCCCTCTTGGATCTCAACGAAGTATTAGTGGTGGGACCATTGTTACCCATTTGTTTCCACTTTTCATTGACATCATCATCAGATTTTGTCAACATGTCTGCATTCCACTCCAGACCCTGTTGATTGTATTCTATAACATCATTCTCGTCCAAAACGAGTGACGAAGGCGGTTTCCGTACAAAACTACCAGGTGTCTGATCTATAGGCACTTGAAATCTTACAGAAGAAGCTCTACTCGTGCGACTGTTTGGCGTTTCAAATGTATCAACACTATTTTGTCCTGCAATGTTCATATTCGGCGTCTTCCATCCTTCCTCCAATGCATTGGTCTGAGTATCATCCGTAAATGTGGTAGATAACAACACTGGAGAATCTTGTCCAATATCGATATTGTTGGGGTATAAACTTTGCGTTTGTTCTTCCTGACTGACAGTATGCAAATTATCATCAATATCTAACTCAGCATCTTGCATTTCCTTTTCTGACTTGGTATCCTTTTCATCCGCAGTCTTTTTCTCCATTGGATCTAAATATACAACACAATTTTGATTCGGTGGATAGTCCACCTGTTGACAAGTCTGATTTGGAATAGCATTACTTCCACTTGCTTTCGGTGTAATTTTATCTGAAAATAACAAATCTGTATCCATTGCTTCAGTACGTGTATCAATAGCAGGTATCGGTGGCAATTTCGTAATGCTTGTGCTATTCGTAGTACTGGACGAAAGGGGGGTTTTAAAATCTTCATGACTGTGATTTGACCCAGTTCCTGATTTTGGAGTCAAGTGTATTTCATCTTCGGGTATAGAATTTACGTCTAAATTTTGTACAGAATAAAATCTATTTCGATGTCTGAATTTATTTCTCGGTCCATTATCCCATGATGCGATAGAATTCTTGGAATTAGTCGAAGAATTGGATGGGGAACGTTTATGTATTCTATTCGGTTTTGTCTGGTTAGACAATGGTGTCGTTGCTGCTGATGCACTAGAATGTATGCTATCATTGTTGCTATTGTTAATCGAGTTGGCATTGAAAATGTTGGACCTGCGATTGGACGGACTGAATGGATTCAATTTATCTTTGCTCCATGTTGAGTCCCAAGTTGAGGCTCGCATTCTTGTCTTTTTCTTTTTACCGCTTTCATCTTGAATAATGATGCTTTCACTGGGATGAAACATGATGTATTGTTGTTGATTTTGTGAGGTGATGATATGGTCCTTTCAAGAATAGAATGAAAAGGAAGAGATAGATTGGAAATACATGCAGTACTTTGATGTGTTTGTTACGATCTTGCTCTGTAGCTATCTTGCTTTGTATCAAAGTGACGTTTGCTATTCTAAAGGGCTCCAATGATCACGCCTTCTTCTTCTTCCGACCGATGTTATCAAGGGTATAAGAGAGCAAATGAAAAGGGGATCTGTCTGTTGATTTGTTCCTATTGAAATACTTTTAGAAAGTTGTGATCTTGATGAAATTCAAATGAATCATGAATTCTCTCCTGAAAAACCTGTTTATTTAGAAATATAACCGGTTTTTACCCGTTGCATCTCTATTCATTTTTTAATTCTTCTCCCAGATGGTCCATCATACGTTGCAAAAAGCATATGTATGGTGCTTACTCTTTCATTCTTTATGACAATAAAAGCTTTTCTTTATAATATTATATCAGATTTATTTGTAATTTCAACAACGAAAAAAACTAGTAGACTTCATGACGGTAGGTAGTACGTGTAATATTCGTTTTTTGTCATAAAATTGATGACATGAATGTAAATTATAAAATTTAGTAATTATAAATAATGTAAGGTATCTATTTTGATCAAAACTTTGCATGAAAAGAAACAATTCCCCAATGATACATATAAACTTGATTCTCGGTTCTTGAGAAACGAGACGGCAATGTGCGATCTGATTGATATTTTTGTGAAAGACTTGGCCCCGTACAAGTCTTTGTTCATCTACCATCAGAAGTGATGCTGGCTATTACTCGATAGATGAGATACCATCTTCAAGACAACAAGTGCCACCAGTAGGCACATCTAGAGAATTATCTCTGTATTCCCATTCAACAAGTACCAATTCATTAGAATTACTTGGACTTGCACATACAACATTTCTCAATCCACCTTCCGGCTGATTATACAACATCTTGCATCCTTCCTTTTTTTTGATTTTCCATTCAGTTGGATCTGAAACATATGCAGTAAACACCAGATTTCCCCCTTCAATGGTCAAGTAGTCATCGGCTTCTTTCAGATACTTCCCGTATTGTTGCCATAAAAAACAATAAGCATCAGGAGCACTGCAATCTGTCAACACTACAGTATTGCTTACACCATTCTGAATGCGTAGAATTGTGCCATCCACATCAAATTCTAAAGCTACTGACTTTACACTTTTGGGACTCTTTGGAGCCTTTGATACAGTTGGAGACTTTTGGCTCGCCTTTGAAGCCTTTCCTGACTTCGAAGGTGCAGAAGATTCACTTGGAGATTCAGAAGGTATGTCCGAAGGTTCAAAACTTGGTTCGACTGATTCGGATGGACCGACAGATGGAGTATCGGATGGGATGGTAGAAGGCATCAAAGAAGGGAATTCGCTTGGAATCCATTGTCTTTCTTTTGTAGACATCATTGACTTTAGTAATGAATTCATTCCATTGATAAATAAATAGGAACAATTTCTATGTTTCAACTAAAATAAAGGAGAAGAGAAGGTATCGTCTCAGTTTACATCTATCTATTACTTTCTCGCGAACAACACAACTTTCGTCGAGATGAATCTTATCACTTTGAGGCTAAGGTAGAACTATTGGTCATGTTTTGTATGAATCTCTCATTCCATTGATGCATGAGTACATCTACGTAAGATAAATAACTTGTAGACAGCAATTAGAAGCAGGGATTCCAACTCCGTCCCACGGTTCAAGTTTTAATACACCAGCAACGTCACATAGTAAATTTTTGGTTCCACTGGACGATTTTGTGGATTTTGTGTACTCGTATAGAATCTGGCAGTCGTCGTTATCACCGTATACTGCAGTATCCCATTTGATTCGTTTGAGATTTGGGTCTGCTCCAGTTAAAGCTGGGTCGCCAGAACCGTCAATAGTCAAGTACTGATCACCATCATGCAGATACTTGCCATTGTAAAGCCACTTAGTCGTTGAAGAACAATTATTCTGATTGGATTCTAGACTGAGATCGAGACAAAGATAATTTGTTGTGTCAAATCTCAGTTCTACTTGCTTTGCACTTTTGTAACTCTTTGACCCCTTTACCGAAACAGTTGGAGTTTTGGTTCCCTTACTAGACTTTTTAGATTTTGATGACTTTCCAGACTTTGTTGGCTTGTACGAAGGCTCAAGTGAAGCTGAAGGTTCAGAAGAAGGAGAAATTGATACACTTGGAATTACAGAAGGCATGTCAGACGGAATAACGCTTGGTGCTACGCTTGTAGATGGAAACTCAGATGGAGCATCAGATGGGATATCCGAAGGAACTGAAGAAGGGGAATCGCTTGGAAGAGAGCTAGGCGATACGCTTGTAGATGGAAACTCAGATGGAGCATCAGATGGGATATCGCTCGGTGCTGCAGATAGACTCGGACTCATTGAAACACTTGGAGTTTCTGAAGGTAATTGAGAAGGTGCTTCAGACTTGCATGATTTTGAAGATTTCGAGGATTTTGAACATTTTGATGCCTTCACACTTGGTGGCTTTGATACCTTTACACTTGGTGCCTTGGTTGCCTTGTCACTTTTTCCTTTTGAATAAGTATGAGTAGTTGTTGTTGTATGAGAGGTGTGAGAAACTTTTTTTTTCTTCACTTTCTTACTCTCCACGCCATTAGCCGTCAAGGCGAGAAGCACAAGCACTGATGAAAATCTCATAGCCGCAACAATCTATTCAGATGAAAAAGAATGAAAGTTTAGGTGTGCTAGTGAGATAGAAATCACAAATAGAAACAAGATATCTTGTTATTTTTTATTAGGTGAACGCTACAAAGCACCCATCACTTTATCACAAGATTCTTGGAAAACATGTAAAGAGTTCCCCTGCGCACCTCGAATGTCATAAAAGTATGAAATGGGTAGATATAGTCTCATTCGGGCTCGTTGATCTCGTGATTGGCTCCTTACTTCATGTAGAGGAGCGCCAAACCTGAAAAATATAGATGAAAAAAATAGATCAAAATGATTATTCAAAATTGTCTATGGTAGCTAGAAATATCTCACTAAAAGGCTATGGTACTTAGTCCCATCTTCATCTCATTCTTCTGTTCGCTTGTCCCCATCATTGCTGTCCGTAAACCGAGATGACTATCAAGTATGATAATTAAAGAAGAAAGAAGGAGGGGCCAATTGAAAGTAGACTAATTGATCTAACCTACACTTTATATATTATATATACATACATACAATAAAGGGTCTATTTGTGAGAGAATAATTTCTTATGCTCTCCCCAGTCAGCAAATTGACATTCACGATTGCAGTATCTGACAGATCTACAACCTGTACATTCAAGAAGTTTTGTACGGTAGTCCCCACACCAGTTGCACATGGGAATGTTGTCTGGATTATATGCTGTCAAATTATCAATTGAAATCTGGAGCTTCTTTGTGTGCATACCGGATTCAAGTGCAATTTTGTGTGCCCTTTTCCCAGTAATTCTATCATCCTCTTTGAATTTTGAGCAAATACCATCATGCCACTCTCTCTCACTTGTCCATCTCTTTTTTGTTCCAATAACATTCTTCTTGATGAAGTCACGATGATGATCCATTACAACAGCATATTTTTGCTTTCGCTTCATTCCGTATCTAAGTGCAATTTTGTATGCTGTGCTACCCGCGATTCTATCATTCTCTTCGAATTTTGAGCAAATATCATCATTCCATTCTTTCTCTCCCCAATATTCCTTTTTTTTATTCAATTCCTTCACCTTGTTGTGAATATATCCATCATAATCCACTTCAGCATATTTTCGCTTCATTCCACATCCAAGTGCAATTTGGTATGCTGTGACACCAGCGATTCTATTATCCTCTTCGAATTTGGAGCAAATACCCTCATTCCATTCTTCCTCGCCCCACTGTTCTTTGTTTTTATTCAATTCTTCCACCTTATTGCTGATATATTCACGATGATCATCCGTTACGAGAACACGGAGTCTCTTCATCCCAGATTTAAGTGCCATTTGATACGCATTTCCAGCAGTTAAAGCATAATCCATGCCATAATTCTCGATAATCTTTGCTTGCCATTCGTTGCATGATATACGTTCCCCTGCGTTTGCTTTCACAATACCTTCAATCCATTGTCTCTCTTCCATCTTCACCTCGCGAAAGGTTTTTTGACCAAAAGCTTTAGTTGCGATTCTATACGCATTTCCAGCAGTTAAAGCATAATCCATGCCATAGTTCTCTATGATCTTTGCTTGCCAATCTTTGCGTGATATATATTTTGATTTGTTTGCTTCCACAACATCTTCAATCCATTTTCTCTCTTCCATCTTTACCTCACGAAGCGTTTCTTGACCAAAAACTGAAGTTGCGATTCTATATGCATTTGCTTCAGATAATCCACAATCATCCCCATACTTTTCTCGGATCTCTACTTGCCATTCTTGTGTTGAAATATATTTCCATTCATTCTCTACCACGACATCTTCAATCCAATGTTTTTCTTCTTCTGTTGTTGGCCGGCCTCCTCTGGCAATGATCATATTCTGAATCTTGTGATAACAGCATCTTTCCGTTTCATTCTGTATGGTAACAATTCTTTCAAGTTCAGGACAAAGTTCCTCCAAATATGCGTCTCTATCAAACGCATCATCTGTACCTTGCAAACAAGCGGGAAGATTTGAGTTTGAGTTGCGTCCCGGTGTTCGAAAAAGATGATAGTTCTTGCTCAGATTGACCTCTTTCACCGTTTCATCAAAGCCAAGAAAACCCGACTGTCGGATCTTTTCCTTTAGCTTCTTGTACCAATTAGTGATAGTTATTCGCATACTGAATAGAAAACTAAACTCTATATCTTGATAGATAATGAAGAGCGGATGGTATGCTAGCGTAATCAAGCTCTCGATAGGTTTCGGCAGAGTGGTGATGGTGGTGGAAGAAGCGCAATCAACAATGAGGTTCTGTGTAGACGGGACTGACTCAGTTTTGACGGATTGACACTAATGCTTTTTTCTCCTTTTTACGTACGTAGCGAAAGAACAATGCCGATCATTCTCTTTTCCTTTTTTTCTCATTCCTCTCTTTGTGTTTTCTCTGAAAATGACAAGAGTTATTTCGAGCATCACTACTCACCAAACTACAACACGATAGATTAGAGGAATGTATGAGTGTACTCTATTGAAAACTTAATATTATTCATTGCTTTCATGATGTACTTTACTTGTAGTTTGTAATTTACTTTTTAGTAGTTTCAGTTCCAAAGATATTTCATTTTTTGAAGAGAACATTCATATGAATCTTTACCGTATCTCCCTACGGATAGACATCTAATATATTATCCCTAACCCTAACCCTTCATACGCGCGAATGATGAAGAAATATCGTTCAGATTCAAGGTTGAAAAAAATACTTCATCATAGTTACCAACCATCTACGAATTATTCATGTCGCTCAACCTGATGCTATTTTCATACGTATGCATTAATTTACTTTTAAATTTTAATCTAAGTATCAGACGTTGGATGGCTTTGCTCGATTTATTTTTAATCTCATCTTGGACTGATGGTGAATAGAACATTGAAAACTAAGCGTTGAAGGATGAATACTTCCGTCATTCTAATTTAACTGGTATATCTTACCAAAATAGCCTGAAATTATAAGACTTTTTTGACTTGTCTATTTTTTCTATGCTTATTCGTGTTAGTTTTTCCGCGAGCTTTTTGTTTTCTCCTCCTCTTCTGTTCAGTGCTTGTGCGAGCTTCCTTCCGATCCTCCTTCAGAAGTTGTATTACAGAACAAACATAGCACCATAGCACTGTGTAGTATACTCCTCATTCTTGTACAGCAATAGACAAACTCTATTGATAGAACAGGGGTAAAATAGTTTGTCTCTGTTGAACCACAAGCTTGCACAGAATATACTATTGTCTATACCTTTACAAAGTAGTTGGAGCAAAAACAAAGTTCGAATTATTGAATTAGCTAAGCAAGAATTTACCTTCACTCCCAAGAGAAGCTATTAGTCTAGCTATAGAAAAAGAATTAGCAAAAGGAAGCAGTAGCAACAATTAGTACTTTGCACTTTGACCTTAGTTCCTATTTCAATTTATATAAATCTGAATACCTGCAAATAAACTCTAGAAAATGAGCAAGACAGCTAAAGAAACAAGTACGGCTCCTCCTAGTAATGAAACTAGTGTACACGAAGAAATAGAAGTACCACTTAGTGTAATTCAGCCGAATGAGGATCTGCAAAAATCTAACCACAAAATCCCTGAAGATCAATCTGTGATTGACTTATCCGCGGAACTGCCACAGATATCGAAATCGTCATCGAAACTGAGGAGACCTGGCCATGGAATTATTACATTTTTATTTCTTCTTTTAACAGGAGCCGGTATTGCTTTATTCGCAGTCAAGGAAACTAGGAAAAGTTCCATCGTCATCTACTTACCCATCTATGCTACTTGCTTGCTAGGATATATTCTCTTCCTCTGTTGTGTAAATAACGAGGGAGAAGAAGATGATTACAATCCGGAACCAGTAGCACTGAAGCAATACCTCGAAACACAAGAGTCGCAAAAGAAGGCAAGCAAAAGGTCGAAACGTTCTAAAATTTCTCAGGATCCAGAGAGTCAGAAGCAGATGACTGATGATAAATTCGTAGATCATCAAGTCATGACAATGTCTATATCGGAATCATTTGAGGTAGACGATGTAGATCGAGCGAGATATCATGAACATGCGCACCATGTGTTTACACCGCCTCATGTTGCTATGGGAGGCTTTTTCAAAGATAACTTTCCAGGAATTAGTAAGTCATTTGAAGGAATTGAAGCTCAGTTTCATGGAGCAGCAAGTAAATTCCGTCATAAAGTCCTTCCTCCACATCAATGTGTAGCTTGTCAGACTGGAGTTTACATTGTGGATGATAGAGACGCGCTTAGTACGGTATGCCATCACAAGGATTGTTCGCATCAACATGAAAAGAGGCCGAAATTTCAAAATCCAGATATTGACTGTGAGAACTATATGGATGTACATGGATTTGAAAAAGATGTAATATTTGGGGATTCGTCGGTAGAAGAAGACACAGATTTAAGTTTTGACACCTCTCTGCGTACACGTGAAGAACTGAACGATACTGACATTAGTGGTCTTGATGATACTCTCACCACCAATACGAAAACTACTGCAACGACGAGTACTTCATCGATATTGAATTTGACTGGCAAGTACAAACTTGTACATAATCACAACTTTGAGGCGTTCCTTAAAACACAAAATATTCCAATGCTCTTGCGAAAAGCAGCAGATAAAGCGCGCCCGATACATATCTATACACACGATATCGAAAAGGGTACATTTAGAGTACAGATAGATGGTATCGTGAAGGGAGACACTACTTTTACGCTTGATGGTCCTCCATCTGATTCCAATATTCGTCACATCAAATTCAAAGATCATGTCACATACGTAGAAAATGGGCAGGCGGTTCAAGTGAAGAAGGTAGCGCAAAATGCAGCAAAAGACCAGGCACAAATATTGATTGTGAAGAGAACCTTGGCCAACAATGGTCACAATATGGTTCTCTCGTCCAAGGCAATATTTGAGGATGGGAGAGAAAGTCTGGAAAGTGTTCAAACGTTCCATCGTATTCAGTAACGCTATAAATGCCATTTTTGTTTTTACAGTATGTAGATAGATCATGTTTTACTGATTTTCAAAAGTTTCACCACTTGGGGATGCCTTCATGATGAAAAGCTTCGAAGTGCCAAAACCCAAAAGGCATCGAATCGGTAGTCCATGTGTTAAACTTTGGTAGTCCAAGATTTCCTTTTCACCCTTTTCAACTCATAAACCGTAAAATTAATCAATCTGTGCTCCTTTTTCATTTTCGTGCGTTTCTGCGGATCAGATGAATTCGAAATGGTTGTCATGTCCAGGCTTCTCTGCTCTGCGTCCTGGAATTGACTTCATTATGACATTATGACACCAAGGAAAGTTACTAAAATAATCCATTTATGTCTTATTTTCTACGGTACGTACTATTTGTATGTGCATAATAGTAAAATGAAGGAGAAAATTTGTCTTTGGGCTTCTCAATTCTTTACTTGAGAAGCCTGTTTTATTGTTGGAGATGTTTTTTGTTTTGTGTGATGGAAGAGGAAGTGAGCTTTGCATGTGAGCTTGTTACTTGCTACTCTCGAGTAAAACATCATAAATCATCCCGCTTATAAAATATCATGTCTTCAGTTTCAGTTGCGTCCGACTCAAGATTGTTGAGGATAAACTACGTCGTTACGATGGGGTCCTCGTCTATTTCTACAATCTGTTCAGCAAGTCTTGCCTTCTTCATCTGGAAGAAGGGTAAGGAAGAACGATTTGCGACTTCCTTCCGAAGATACATGTTCGCTATCTGCATCTGTGACATCATGCAGTCCTCGGCTTTCTTTTTCGGACCCCTCGCAGTTCCAAAAGATGTATCCTCAGATTTCTTCTTGGCGAAAGGTAATCTTTACACGTGTGTAGCAGATGGTGTTCTGTTGCTAATGGGAGGATACGGAATCCCATTCTACATGATTGCCTTAACCACATCCTTCTTGCTCAAAATTAAACACAATGTGAAGGACAAAGACTTTATCAAAAAGTATGATCTTAAAATCCACATCGCCGTGGCAGTTTATACTGTCACTCTATGTACTGCTATTGTAGCGACAAAGAATTTATACCCAACCAAATCAGGATCGTACTGTTTTCCAACACTCCCTTACCCTTATGGCTGCGACGAGGACCCTTTGCAATTTGGTGAATGCAAGAGAAACAAGCATGGGAATCTCATCTCATTGTTCACAATCATCATTGCTGCAGTTTTTACATTCATCTGTATCACTGTCCAGATGGTCAAATTAGTTCGACATGTTGTGAGTATAGGAGATGTAACAAGAAACAGATTTCGTCAGAGTATAAGTCTTCCAATGTCAAGTCGCGCAAGTGCGAGTCCACAATCTAGTCGTGTGAGTAGTATGAGTCCACCAAATTCTCGCTTTTCAGCAGCAAGTAGTACACAAGAACGAGATGAGAGTAATCTTTCAGAACAGGAGAAGAATGCGTCTTTTGTTAGAAGAGTGCTCAACTACTTTCAAAATGACCTCGAAGATGACACTAGTCCGTTGAATAACTTTCGGACTACACAGCAGAAAAAGGTAAGAGAAGTTCTAATGTTATTTGCATGTTTCATATTTTCGACATATTGTTCTTCACTAACAGCTGGTTTCGTCGAATGCATCAAAAGGCAAAACAGCGCGAACGCGAAATTACAATCCAAGCTTTGCTTTATGGAGGCTGCTTCCTTTTCATTTATATGTGGCCCATCATTGGGACAGTTAGGTTTGCATTTGGTAAAAAAGCAACAACGCCGAAAGAATACTTCGACACATTCCACTACCTTTCACTTCTATTCTATCCTTTGGGTGGGTTGTTAAATGTCATGGTATATACCAGACAGAAGTGCAATGTTGTTAGAAGTAGGAGAAATTGTTCTAGACTTTCTGCTTTCTGTACAGTCATCGCGCATGGAGGTGATGTACCTCTCGATTGTCAGCCAAGGACGGGGCGTCGTTCAAGAGGACAACCTCGTCAGGAAGATAGATCTTCCTCGGGAACAAATCGTCTGGCCTTTATCGGGGACTTTTTTGACAAAGTAGGATCATGGTTTAGTAATCTCAGAAGCAAGCGATCAAAACCTAATGACCAAAAAAAGCCGAATGATAGTCAAGACACAGGGGAAATAATGGAAAAAAATCCAGAAAAGGCTGAGAGCAAAACTGAAGGGAATCTTCGCGACATTGATCTCATAGAAGATGACACACCGAAACCTGCTATGGATATGGCTTTAGAATCGGGTATCAGTATCGAAGATGATGATCGCTTGGAGTCTTGTCTTTCTATCGAAGAAGACAGTTTTGTAGAAAGCCCATCATCAGTTATAGATCGTCAGCAAAGCAAGTGGGTCTATCAATTGCATTAACATCAATTCCAGAAAGTTTCATTGATGAAGAAGGGAGTATGATACCTTATGATCCATAGCCAAGATACATAATTTGATGTGCATGAGAATTAGCGCTATTAACACAAATTATGATAGTTCCAAGTTTTGTGTATCATATATGTTGTATGTTGTATATATGTTCTAATGATACTGATGGATGTTTAGTATTCTGCATTGAATGCACTCACGAAACCATGCACTTGGCTGCGCACTTGTGCAACGAGAGAGTCTCTACATTTGATAGCAATCGCATTGTATTCTTCGCTAGGAGTCTTTTTCCATGCTAAAACTTCAATCTCCAGCTCTTCGTTAATACCTACGCTACTAATGTCTGGTAATTTCAAAGTTCCGCTAGCAATCTTCTCATCGCCTTCGTCAAAGATTGAATATTGTAGACTCGCATTGTAATCGAATACATATCTTTTCTTTCCGGAAACAAATGCTACAGAGGCATCCCCTGATAAATCTTTGACATTTTGCACTTTGGCAGAACAATGATCAATTTCAGTAGCAGCTTCATTCAAATAGTTAGTCAAGGTAGAATGGCACCAATCGGAGGTGTCCTTTTCTTCCCATGTACCCGCATTATTCCATGCCGATCCTTTACTGACATTGCTTGATTGAGTTTTCAATTTTTGTGGGGCTGTGGTGGCTGGAATAGCATCCAATCGTTGTGGAGCGATGGATCCCAGCAACTTCTTTTCTTCTTCTGTCTGTTCTCTGGTGAAGTAACTTGTAGTTCTTCCATCACTAGTCTTTTTGTACCCTCTCAACATTTGCAACTCTTGTTCAGTCAATTCATCGTCACTATCTGATTCAGCTTCCTTCTTTTGAGTTTCCTTCTTTTTTCGCTCTTCCCGCTCCTTTCGCTTACGCTCCTTTTCTTTTTCTTCCTGCTCCTTTTTCAACTTCTTTCTAGCCTTTTCCTCAGCCTCTTGTTTTTCCTTGAAATCCTTTTCATAATCCTCAAATGAAATCGCTTCTTCACCCCTCGACATGCGCTGAACACATTCATCTTCCCAATCTGCCTTTCTCTTTTCTCTAGCTTTTTTCTCCTCTTCCTCCTTTTCTTTTAATTTCAGTAAACGTTTCTTTTCCTCTTCTTCTTTATCTTCGTACAAGAAGCTCCCACCCTTTTGAAATGCTTTGGCAAGACTAGCCTTTTGCTTCTGATTATAATCTTCCAAATCTTTTTTGAGAGCAATCAACTCTTTACGAACTGCTTTATTACCAGGATCAAGTTTAAGCGCCTGCTTAAGATCCGCTTTGCAAGTATCATAGTCATTAATTTTTCTCGCTGCAACAGCCCGTCTATAGAGCGCTTTGACATTATCTCTCTTGATAGAAAGAGCTTTACTCGCAATTTCTTTAGATTGTTGATATTTCTCTTGTTTGAAACATACCATACTTAGATTGGTTTGTAAATTGACCAAGAGTTCTTTGACTTGTTCATCGCCTAGGTTGTCACTGTTGAGAGGTTTGAGCAAGGAAGTCCCTTTGCGATATGATCTAGAAGCCTTTGTCAAGTCACCCGATTTGAAGGAGTTGTTTCCTTCATCTTTATGAATGAGTGCTTGAGTGATGATCTCTGTTGGATCCTTCTCGATTTCCTCAGTAGAAGTTGTACTCTTGTCATCTTGTGGAGTGTCACCGTCATCGGCAGGGTTTTCATCGGAGGAGTTTTGTTCTTCAGAAGATGCTGCAGCTTCTTTTGATTCAGTTTCCTCAGGACTCTCGATCGTCTCAGCCTCTGGTGTCGCTTCAGCTGCAGCTACTGGTTCATCTACTTCCATGGTTATTGACTAATGCAAAAGAATAATAAATTGAATGTAATTCAAAAGTATGAGGTATAGAGCAAAAATGAAAGAAAGGAACTTTGGAAATCGATCGAAAACCTCTTTTTTGTTGTCCCCTTTCCTTTTCATTCTTTTTCGTTTTAGACACGAATGATACATTCATTCATTATTTTTAGCCATGTTGAAGTTTCATAGAACAATCTCTTGCGAAAAAGTGAAGAAGATTTTCAGCCGCTTATTATCGCGATGTAACGTCATAATGATCTCATATTGTTCTGGAACTGTGCATCACAACCACTAATCATAAATTGAATCCGAACCCTGTGAAAAGATTGTTGAACTAGAACACTAGCGTATCTTTTGCTTCGCCTATTACCCATCAAATTTTTGCCAATCTCATTCAAGCCTGAACTTATATAAATATTCACAAACATGAAACTATTCTCAGTGACTTTCCTTGCGCTTTTATCGGCATCGAATGCCTTCACTTTGCCATTTAGTAATGGAGCAGCAACCAGTATCCACAGAGGAGGGATGCAAAGCAGCAATAGGTAAGACGAATATTGAAAATCTAGGTACAAGTTCCACGTAGCACATTGTAACTCACACGTTGAACACATTACAGTGCTCTCGCTTCCACCATTGAAAAGGCAGATACTGACGTAGATCTTGAGTCCTTCTTAAATGAAGGAGATTTAGAAGGAAACTTTCCAATGAGAGCAAAATTTGAAAAGACTCTTAGGGAAGCACAAATCTCCATTACAAAAGCTATTGAAGAAATTGATGGAGAAGCTACTTTCCAAGAAGATTCTTGGCAACGCCCCACTGGAGGTGGAGGAAAATCACGTGTTCTTTCCGAAGGAAAAGTATTTGAAAAGGCTGGAGTTAATCTTAGTGTAGTGTATGGGACAATGTCACGTGAAGCACTCAGAGCTGCTACCGAAAAGGGTGATGAAATTGTAAAGGATATGGCACCTGATGAGAAGGTACCGTTCTTTGCATGTGGATTGAGTAGCGTTATGCATCCTAGAAATCCTTTCTGTCCAACCATGCACTTCAACTATCGTTACTTTGAGACTGATGGAGGAGCATGGTGGTTTGGAGGAGGTACTGATATCACACCATCCTACGTTAATGAAGATGATATGAAGCATTTCCATGGAACTTACAAGGAGATTTGTGATAAGCATGATCCAAACTACTACAAAGAGTTTAAGGCTTGGGCAGATAGATACTTTGTAATCCAACATCGTAATGAAACAAGAGGTTTTGGAGGAATTTTCTTTGATGATCAGAACGAGAAAGATCCAGAAGATATCTTTGCATTTAGCGAAGAGTGTTTGAACTCTGTTGTGAAGGCATATGGTCCAATCATTGAAAAGCACAAGGATGATGAATTTACTCAAAAGCAGAAGGAGTGGCAACTCATGAGAAGAGGGCGTTATGTCGAATTTAACTTGGTTTATGACCGTGGAACCATCTTTGGCCTGAAGACAGGTGGTAGAATTGAGAGTATCCTTATGAGTCTCCCAGAGACTGCTAGATGGGAGTATGATCATGTACCAGAACCAGGTTCTCCAGAGGCTGAGTTCATTGATGTATGCAAAAATCCTAGAGACTGGGTTTAGATTTGAATAAATTAAAATTGTATAGTTTCCTTGCCTTTTTTTAAAAGCTTTAGACTTGGACCATCGACATCTTCACGTTCCACCTTCATTTCATGAAAAAAATGAAACATAAAACTGTGGAATCTAATTCTTGAGAAAACACAAATCTACAAGTATATTGCCGCTTGTCAAAACGACTATTTTTTTTTACTTTATAACAAGAAACCAAAACAACATACTTTCCTCACCCTTAATAACGAATATTCTCTAAGCATCGGAGCTCTTGTCTGCATCAACCTCTGGATCAGCCTCAGGAAGTCCAGTGTGGTCACGAAGACGTGCAAGTTCAGCCTTGATATAATCCATGTCATCAGGAAGAGCTTCAGATGCGTGAGCACGGCGCTGTCTCTTCTCGAAAGAGGTGGTCATAGATTCTTTGAGTCCTCCCTTGAACCACTTGTATGCGAACCAAAGAACAATCAAAATCAAAAGTGCAGACAAAACAGCACCAAGTACAGTGTATCCCTTTGACCCTTGTTCGAACAAGGAAGAAAGTCCGAAAAGAAGAAGAGGAATTGCTGCAAATACAGTGAAGAGATAGAGGAATGGAAATCCCTTCCAAATTCTTGTTGCCTTTCCTAGGGAACGTGCCAAGTTCAATGGAATACGACGCATGTAAGGAACTGGATACCAGATGAGAATACCAGTGATGTTGAAGAACAAGTGACAAAGCGCTACCTGTAAAGAATCAACACCATCACTAACCAAGGATGCCAATAGACCAGTGAAGGTAGTTCCAATATTTGCTCCAAGAGTCAATGGGAACATTTGCTCTAGACGAAGAGCACCCATTCCAACAAATGGAGTAAGAGCAGAAGTAGTGATGGAAGAAGACTGAACTAGGACAGTGATAGCAGTACCAATAAGCATTGCAAGGTATCCATTTACATTGGTTGCCTTGTAAATGATACGAGTAGAAACTCCCATTAGCATCTTCTGAAGAATGGTAACAAGTCCAATCAAACATACGATAAGGATGACAAGACCGAGGAAGAAAACAACAGCTCCAGAAATTTCGTCATCGCGACGAGTAGCTCCATCTTGGAAAAAAGCAGGACATCCAGCTGCCTTGTCACAGGTGATAAGACCAACACGTGGACAACTTCCCTGTCCAGCTGCAACAGGTGTTACTCCATCCTCTTCGAAACATCCTCCCTTTGGTGGAACACAGGTCTTGTAGCCTACTTCACCTCCGACACAGTACACTGGATAAAAGATTCCTCCTTCAGAGCAGTCTCCCTTTCCAGTTGCAAGGGTCTTGGTAACGTCCTTGTTTGCCTTGATGATAAGAGAACCAAGCGGAGATACGATCTTCTTGATAGGACCTTCCCACTTTTCTCCTTGTCCGTCACGATCCTCAGGAACCATTGCCTTGGTGAGGGAGTACAAGTAAGTAGTAATTACCTCAACTGGAAACAAGATTCCCACAGAGAGAAAGTTGAACATATCGTGAACAGTTGCTCCAGCGAATGCACGCTCAAGCTCATCACCATTACCCAAGTGTCCCATTGCTACAATAGTATTGGTTACAGAGGTTCCGATATTAGCTCCCATAACCATGTAAATACCAGACTTTACAGTTACACTTCCTGCCCCTACCAAAGAAACGATGATGGAGGTGGTAGAAGAAGAAGACTGAATCAAAACGGTACAGAGGATTCCAACCATAAGTCCAGCGACTGGGTTGGTATCATCTCCGAAAAGAGATCCAGCGGTACATCCTCCAAGAACCTTTGCAGCAGTTCCAAGCAACTCGAGTCCCAACAGGAAGAAGTAGAGGAAGAAGCACACCATCACAAGTCCGATAAAGATGAATCCCCACTCTTGTGGAGTGTGCACACAACAGGTACGGCAAACCTCTCCCCAAGTAGCATCTCCAATGTCCTCAGTGTGCTCCTCAGAGAAATCAACATCACCAAAGTGAGTAGATCCAGTTGCACGATCCTTACGAGAAGGTACAGCTTCCTCGTCGAATTGTTCCTTCTTATCAGTCATGATTTTTTTTATGAACTCAAAGTTTTGGAAGAGTGAAAAAAATGAAGGTGGACGAGATCAAATGTGAGGCTTGCTGCCTTTATGGTCGAATCTTTTTACATTCCTTATGCAGACTAGCTGTTCAAAGCACGCTCAATTTTATATTGAACAGATGCTAGAATAGGTGAACAAGACTGCATGGTAGAATCTTGAGTTGACCAGTCAGACCAGATGGTTCGTAATCCTTGAATCTCAGTGAATCTCAAACATGTGAATGGTGGTGAATGGTGGTGTTGAATAATAATGAATGAAAGAAGACTTCATGGTGAAGACTAAGTAGTACATGTGATAGGTTCGTTCATAATAGAAAAATGAGCCTATATTCAATTCCCTTCAATACAAGGATACCACTCTTCTCGGTGAAACGGAGAAACGTACGCCTTCTCTGTTATAAAAAAGCGCGGGAAGCCACTTCCTATCCTCTAGCAAGAGAATCTTTAGCCTTCCCCCGTATTTTTTTTCCTAAGTTGATTCCACGAGGAAGGCATCGGGGGGGACCTGACACACTTTTTGCTTCTCATCGCACCTCACCAAGAAAAAGGAGAAGGCTTGTAAGCCAGATACAGAAGGAAGCGTTTAGAATAGAACTGTAATCAATGAATTGAATAGCAGTCTAAGCAATCATAGACCTATTGGTCTAGAGAAGAGTAGTATTACTTACTTGAGTAATAGTAAATGTGCCAATTGCGGAGAGGAGCATACTACTGTGTCGTGCATACGGACAGACCGTTAACACTCTAGTAAGAGAACAATGATTCTGACAACTCTTTGGGTTCTCACCTTCAACTGTTGTCAAGTTCATCCTCAACTATCTTTGAACTTTACATTCGTACGTAGTTCTGTGGTATCTCTACCGAATAAGACCCGGAGATACTACCAACGTGTTGAACCATCGTCACTCCTCGATGGCTGGCCTTCTCTCCGTACGCTTTTGCACAATCGTTCATCGACTTGATGGTAGAGGTAGATGCACTTCTCACCACAAGATTTGACGGGTAGATTATTTACAAAGCGCAAACTATCTCATAGATTAGACACATTATACATCACATCTTTAAACCATTAACTTCAAATATAAACACAAGGAAAAGAAGTGATAATGACACACTTTACATTTAAAGTATCTCCTTGCGATGAGTCCACTCACAGAACCCATGGTTTTGACGTGGACTTCCTAACCTCCCTAGATTCTTTGAAAAATCCTCAAACATTCTTCACCCTTCTCCAGTGCCAATCTGATCGACTAGCAGAATACTACGAAAAACAAGAGAAGCACATCTTCAAGCATGGAGTAAGGAAGGTAGAGAAAGCTCTTGAATGTCTTCTAGCTGAGGAGCAATCCAAGCGGGATGAAAATAAAGCTCGGATACTTGTCCTGATAGAAGCTGACGTTCGGCAATCTACCCTGAACCTTCAACGTTTTTTGGCAGAAAGTATAGACAAATACGTAAGAGTTCTTAGAGCTTACGATAAGCATCACGGAACTAATGTAGAGAAGGAGGAATTGAAGCAGCTAGAGGCCGAGCACCCATTTATAGATGGGCATCGCTTACGAATTATCAAAAAGATTCTACACAAATTGAGTAAGTTTTCACCGTGTGAAGGATTTTCTTAAACAAACCAGAAACGCTAACAAATATCTTTTCAACTATATAGAAATTAAAGAGAGTCTGGGTATTGAAGAAAGCGGTTCGATCGTTGTGTGTATAGAACAGAACCGATCACGTAGACGCGCGACGTCTCGTACAGAAAGTACCTCTATATCTAGCTTATCGGAGTCGAGAGCAGAGATCATCAGAAAGGCAATGTCTGATAGATACCGAACAACTACTCAATGTTCTGTCGTCTTAGAGGACAACCAGGTTGCTCAAGGAACAAAAGGACAAGAGAACAAGAAAAGTAAAGAGAAATCATTCAAGAGGATTTTGGGTGCATCGAGGTTCCTTCTTCGAAAACCAACGTCAAGTAAGAATGCATCAAGTGCAGTTGCAACTGTGTCTTAGATATCATCTCAAAAATCATTTCATACTTGGTGACATTTACGTAGTGTATAGTTTTATATTAGATTCAAAATAATTATTTTATAATGTTATATCTGAGTGTAGCGAATGCGAAGTAGTATTCTCACACTTAAATCACTAAAACGAGAAGCTTCCTTTGATTGCAAAGTAAAGAGTATGAAAAGAAATGCGATTTTTATCACTTCCCTTCAACGCGATTTTTTATCACTTCAAGTTCATTATTTGTTCAAACTACCATTCACAATTCACATTCACTTGCATTACAAGTGCTGGAACTGTCGGTTCTCGGGACTCGGGAGATGGTTCCAGTTTGTTGGAGAATCTTCTCTTCTGGTACGTACACATAATACTACCAATTCAATCCTTCGCAGTTGAGGGATTTTGGCTTCCCGTTCGCTTCAATCATTGTAGAAAAGGAGAAAGAAGAGGAGAGGAGAGCAAAGGTACGTATCAAAACGGCCCTATTTTTTATCCATTCTATTTCAAAATTTTTGTTTTTTGGCAAGATTTCAATCTATCGACATAACATACAACATGGGTAGACTTTCACTTTCATTCAGGGTAAGGCCTTCCATACTACTATTTGGAGACTCTATTACAGAATATGGATTTGGAATTGAAGAGGTTCGCTTTGGCTGGGCAAGTCTTTTGTCCTCTCTCTATTCTCGAAGAGCTGATGTATTGAATCGAGGTTTTTCAGGATACAATACAAAAGTAAGTACATATGCAAATATAGAAAAATATTGTTGTCATGAAGTAGGAATTAAAGTCTAACTTTCCCATCTCGTACTTTTCAAAGCATGCAATCGATGTGCTTCCTTCTGTACTCGGTCATGTCAACAAAGATGATACAGTAAGGCCTCCATTTTTGTTCTGTACTGTTTTCTTTGGTGCAAATGATTGCAGTTTACCAACAGCTAGGCAATATCTAGATATTGAATCTTATGATTCCAACGTAAGAAAAATCGTCTCAGAAATACAAAGGTAAGAATGATTTTCATAGATTTCTCTATTTTCGTCTGACCAACCTTCATTTTTCAGCCATGGACGCACAAATACAAACGAAAAGCTTCCAATTGTTTTGATTACTCCTCCGCCGGTTGCAGCAAAAGCATGGGACCATTACTGTACAGTCATAGCTCCAAGACCGCTGTCACCGCGTAGTAACGAAAATGCAAAAAAATATGGTGAGCGAGTCATCAACATTGCCAAAGAAATGGATTGTGCAGTTGTCAATGCTTTTGACTTGTTGGGTGGCGATGAAGGAGAGGAAAAATTTGGAAAGTACATGACTGATGGTTTACATTTGAATGAAGAAGGAAACACAATCTTGTATCAAGGTTTAGTGGATGTCATTGGTAAAAAGTATCCACATTTGTTACCAAAGCAAGATGGAATGAAAGAAGGTGTTCCTTTGGAAGAAAAGCTTTGGAGTGAGCTATGTTGAAGTCAAAAGGTAATGAAACGAGGAATGACTTCACGAAACGATCAATGATTGAACTACTAGAACTATGCTTCGCATTCATTTCATAGCTGATCACTTGAACTTCTCACATCATCAAAAGAAAGTAATTGATATATTTCAAATCTACATCCGGATATTTCGGATGTTGACTCGGTAACATTACTTTTCCATGTCAAAATAATGTATTTATTGGTAATTAGTTTTTACTTTTCGAATATAAATGTACGCTATAATCTGAATTGTACGTATAACGACCTATGCTTCAACTTTTCAGCCAAGAATGTGATTTATTGGTAGTATTGTGATTGATTCTATAGACTCTTTTGTAAATGACATTTGATAAACTCTGGGAGAGGTTGCATTCATTTCAATTATCCTAAATCTACAACATGTTTGAGACAAAATTTGCCTCATGAGGATTTCTCCTTGATACACAATGAGGTTGGGCACTCATGAGCTCAAATAAAGTCTCTGGATCTGCCTCGTCCATAGATGGCAGCAAGGATTCCTCATATTTATGATTACAATACCTTTCCCAACACCATGATCACAATTGTGCTTGATGCTATATCCTTTAAGCTGTCGCATCCGATTATGATCTGCAAAGTAGACTCGATCCATACATTTCCTCGTTTTCCACATTGTACACATTTACAGTACCTATCTAATAATGTTGCCTTGATGTTTTGATGAAGGAAAAACTCGATTACCATGGAAGAAAAATGAAGGTAGAAAATCCTGGTATTGCAAGAGAAGATATTATGCAATACATTGAAGGTATTCGTGAAGGCCTAGATCATTCTGAAGCTATGCAACCTTTACCTCCATATCCTATGGATCTAGAGTCTCGAATTCAAAGAGCACAGGCTCTTCCTTCGCAGCTATATGAGGTTAAAAGACTATTCCCAGAAGAAGGCTGTATTCCTGCCCATATACTACGAGAGGCAGATAGACTACTAAATACGAAGCGTTATGATGAAAAGCTTGATCGTTTACATGACAAATTGTACGGTAAACAAGAAGCAAAATAATGGAGAACAAAGTTATTTTGACCCAGAACATTACAACGATATTCATGATCAGAGTTGTCTTCGGCGATCTTTGTTTGCAAAATACCTTCAATCGATGTCATGTTACTATGTAGTATGAATTTCAACAATTGTAATAGAACGATAACCTAAACCTAAACATTATCAATCGTAGAATGTAATTGAGTGTGTCATTGCAAGCCAAGCATCATACGTAAGTTCATGAGAAAGTGTTATCTTCTGGCTGATTGGATGAACGAGAGTACGGCGAAATAGATTAGAACTAAGTAACAATCTTTAGTAAAAGTGATATTGAATGGAGAGTACTCCTTTCTTCTCACCAGAATTGCTGCAGCTGTTCCCTTCTTTTCCAAAAGAGACGTTTTTGTAGTCATCCAATCATGTCTGTTGTAGATGGTTGTGAAAGTCTCGTCCAAGCACCTCTTCTCTAGACGAATCGTCGCATTGCCATAGTGCTGTTGAAAAGAATACAATTTCCTTTTTTTCACTTTGGCAGATAAAAAGGTGGAGGTCGTAAAGAGTCAAAGCTACCAATACATCCAAATTTTAATGTTGGTTCATATTCCTCTCGTGGCATTGGATCAAAGATTCTAGATCCAGATGCACAACCAAGCACACAAAGACTTCAATGGGTCACACTCAACAAAATCCCATCACCAACTGTTGAGATTTGTATTGCATATATTTCGAGCAATGTCCTCGCAATTAATGCAGTACAGCTCTCTTCAGAGGAATCGACCTCAAACAGCTTCGCCTCTGGCGATTCGGGGAAGAAACTCTGGATTGTCGATTCGAAATGGACAAGGCTTGGAGCAGATGAAACGCTTTCGTGCTGACTTTCCAAACTTGCCAGGATTTTCAAAATTTTCATCTCTTCGACCTCAGAGTCCCAAAGTAAGTTTAGAGAACTTTTTAGAAAAGTTTCCGACTTAAAGAGAAGATCTAACAATGTTCTTTCCCTAGAATCAATCGCTTAATTTTAAAAATGGCTACATGATTGTGAACTCCCCCATTCCTCGACATGATTTGACACTGGACCATTCGACTCTTTTGCAACCTAAGCGACCAATGACTGCCCCACTATCCTCATCAAGTTTTTCTAGAGGAAGAGAAGTCACTACTCCGAATGATGTGAGTGGACGATACAGTCTATTGAGGCAAAGAAAGGATCGCGAAAACAATCAAATCTCCTTGCCTTTTTGTCCAGGATCGCCTTTGCCTTCTTTCCTCGAACACGATCGTCGAGTTTTACTTTTCAATGCTTACTATGAGGAAGATGTTTTACAAAGTGCAATCGAAGACAAGAGGTTAATGAAATGTGAGATTTACTTTTATGTTGAAGATGGAACCATTGAAATTATACAGACGAAACAAGAAAACAGTGGTATACCTCAAGGAGTGTTTCTACGTAGGAAACGCGTTGAAAAGCCCATCGGAAGCGTGAATGATATTCAAGACTCCAATCAGCAGTATTATGGTATTAATGATTTGAAAATTGGTAACGATGTGGAGATATATAGCAGAGTCTTTCGAATTGTAGATTGCAATCAAAGCACCAAAGAATATGTGAAAAAATATCATGGTTGGCAAGAAGTTGATGTTATGCCTCTTCCATTTCCTCGTGATTCTTTTGCAGAAGAGTACAAAGAGAAGATGAGAAGGGAGTCAGGAGTCGCTGGAGTGGATAGAAAGAGAAAGATGCACGATTTGAAAGAAGTTATGGAATCAATGCTTGGAAAACAACTCTCGACAACAGATCGAGGGGCTTTCTTGGACCGGGGTCAGCAAACTCTATGTTTCCATGCTATATGGGATGATCGGCAGCGTCTGTATGGAGATATTCAATACTATCGCCTCTTCTACTTCTTGGCAGATGATACAATTGAAATTTTACCAATCCATAAGAAGAATGACGGAAGGTATCCATCTCCAAAGCTTTTAAAAAGAATGAAGTTACCCAAGAACGGTGATCGTTCGCGTTCGGAACATTATTCTTGGAAAGATTTGTGCATTGGAAAGGTTATCGATGTGTTTGGGCGGTCCATGCTTCTTGCAAAGTGTGATTCCTTTACTAGAGCACACTATGAGGCAAATGGTCTTGCACTAAAAGACAACTTACCCCTGGAGCCTCAGGAGGAAAAGATTGACTTTGTTCGTCAAATTCCACCATATAATGGATTCGGATCAGAGGAGGATTCCTTACGTAGTTGTACAGGTGGAATCAACCCACCTCCCGTCAAACGAGATTTAACAAAGCTACGAGAGAAGCAAGGAATCATTTTGCGCTTTAATGCTCGTCTGTTGAGTGATAAGGTATGTATTATTTGAGTAGACCTACAGTTGAAGGGTAGTTAGGCATTTCAAGCAATTTTCTTCTTACCTCTTTCTCATTTCCATAGACCGATCGTCGTTTCGTGATACAATACTTTATGGAGGATGATACAATTGCAATTCAAGAACCACCAATCAGAAACAGTGGAGTGATGGGAGGAAAATTTTTGAGCCGTCAAGAAGTGAAGAAACATGATGGGACAAAATATCTTGCTGGAGATATGTACACTGGCAATATTGTTGACATCATGTGCCATCATTTTGAGTTACTGAATGCAGATGAATACTCTTATCGCATCATGGAAAATGATAGTAAGATGTTTCCGTACAACAACTACTTTCTTGTAAGAGAAAAATTGGAGGCAAAGAAGGATGAAATTATCAAATACTTTGCAGCCGACTATCGAGGTCCAAGTAAGATTGACCTGAGGGCTCTGACGGAAGTATTTCAAACAGTCGGTCTAGAGTTGAAAACACAAGAAGTAATGACATTGTGGCGAAAGATTGATAAGAAGAAAAAGAACAAGGTATCCTTCACAAAGCTAGTGAACCTGTTACAGAACGACGGTGGAGATTTGCTTTGAGAAAGGGAATGTTTTTGGTCGAACTTTTAGTTTCTTTTGCCTGGACTTTGACCGAAGTGCTACTACTAACTATGAGTATAACTTAAATTCGAACTAAATCCTCTTTTCTTCTCATTTACCTCTCTACTCTATGATGAAGACATTTAGGATAAAGCAAACACCATGTAGGGGTCTAAAATGTACTACTCATATCACAGTAAAGTAAAAATAATTGCCTTGGAATATCTTGTTTCTAAAGAGAACAAACATACGCTGACAATAGATTATGAATATCGGTCTTTCTTAAAGCCGTCTCTTGGTTTTCTCCTTGGAGTGTGGATTGAAATGGATATCTTCTACACGAATCACATCTTCTCATATGCAAATGCTTCTCCTCGGTGTGAACACGATTGAGGTAAGCCATCGTGGAGAAGAAATATAGTAACTGTGGGTGAAGAACCTCAGCGTGGAAAGATAAACGTGACGATTCTACCGATTGCAGTGACTTGCAAAGTAGAAATGTTTCAATATTTTGCATTGGCAGCAATTGAACAGACGAACGCAATTGGAAAGACGGACACAAAAAACAAACAAAATGAATACCGAAGATCAAATTGCAAGTTTAGACTTACTTCCATTTGATGCTTTGGTAGAGATCGCTTCATTTATTGGACAAGGACAATATCGATATAGGAAGGAGACTTGGATAAAAAGCGCGGCTTCTTCCATATCCTGTGCTCAGATGTTCATACGAGAATGTCAGCCCTTTGTTATTAGGCCATGTGGAGAGAGAGACAGCATTACTGGTATTGATCATTCTTTAATTCAACTACGAATCCAAAGTTCATTAGCAGGAACTTTGGACGTATTCAAGTGGACGATGTATAAATGGAACATTTACTTGTGCATCGAAGAAAGGTTTCGCAATATTGCATTTCTTCAAGAGTCTATATTGAAAGAATCTATCGTAAAAAAAGAATTGCCTTCGATTTATGTTGAAGCTGCTGCAAAATCTAATCAAATTAATATGCTCAAATATCTAAAGAGCAAGGGCTGTTCTTTCACGGAGAAATGCTCCTATAATGCAGCAAGTGCAGGTCATTTAGACTGCTTATGATATCTTCATGACCATGGTTGCGAATGGAATACTCAAAGCTGTAGTTCCGCAGCTGAAGGAGGACATCTGGAGTGCTTGATTTATCTGCATGAGCAAGGTTGTGGTTGGGATGTTTATAGCTGCGAGTGTGCAGCTAGAGGAGGACATCTGAAGTGCTTGGTTTATCTGCATGAGCATGGTTGCGAATGGAATACATAGCTGCGAGTGTGCAGCTAGAGGAGGACATCTGAAGTGCTTGGTTTATCTGCATGAGCATGGTTGCGAATGGAATACATAGCTGCGAGTGTGCAGCTAGAGGAGGACATCTGAAGTGCTTGGTTTATCTGCATGAGCAAGGTTGTGATTGGGATGCTGATAGCTGTAGATACGCAGCTGAAGGAGGACATCTGAAGTGCTTGGTTTATCTGCATGAGCATGGTTGCGAATGGAATACTTATAGCTGCAAGTGTGCAGCTAGATGAGGACATCTGGAGTGTTTACGATATCTTCATGAGCATGGTTGTGAATGGAATAAAATATGCTCTGACAATGCTGCAGATAAGCATGAATTTAGCTGCTTGCGCTACTTGATTGGAGAAAGTTGTGATCTTGCCTTCACCACGTGGTTGCAGACATGCCTCTTGCTCCACAAGATTCATTTGCAGAGCAATTGGCAACAACTAATTGTATTCTGGAGCATAGTAATCTCGATGGTGCCGTTTTATGCAAAGAACTTAACGATGCCTTTCGTCGTTACATGAATTTCAAATAAAAGTACCTGGAATGTGGATAAGTATCGTACCAATTTTCTTGATATTTCTGAAAACCGATAAGAGTTGTTACTGTGATAAACTGGACTAGTTCTTACTCGAATTCTTCAACATTCTAGCTGAATAAAGTACAAAGATTCATATTTATGATGTGTTTGCCTATCTCTAGTTATTCTGTTACGTCAAAATAAAATCACAAAGATAGATAACATTGAGTTTAGATTAAAAAGTAATTGTGCAAAGGAAGTAATTAGTCATGATTGAAAGTCAAGATAATTTCAAAAGGTAAGCATTTTGTAAGGAAGTCAAAGGATAAACAACGAGTAAAAGTAAAGCAAGTATAAAATAAAACCGTCAAATGCAAGTCATTTCACCTCTGATAAGTCAATATAATTATTTCTGTGTCATCCATGCTGGAAGATTGGAAACACCTCTTCTTGCACTTGAATCCTTGACATCTGCAGCGGTCGGAGCTGCTGGAGCCGGAGCAGGTGTAGGAGCTGAAGCAGCTGCGAGATTTGGATTGACTCCATATGGATTTGGAGTCCCTTCCGGAGGAGACCAAGCTCCATATGTCTTTCTTGCAGCCTCTTCACCATAATGATATGCATAACGGAAGAAATCTTCATAGTACTGGTCTGCTCCTCCCGTTGCTGCAGCATCAGTCGAAGTTGCAGCTTGGGAAGTAGCCGCCGTCCCAGCAGTAGCTCCAGCAGTCGCTGCACCTGCACTTTGTCCTTGTGCAGCATAGTAAGCGGCCCATTGGGCACTGTAATCTGCTTGACCTCCCGCCTGCTGAGCTCCACCATATGCTTGTTGTCCATATGCCTGTTGTCCATAAGCTTGCTGTCCATAAGTATTAAATACTTCCCCTGTCATTACAAATTGAGAAGACTGTTCTGCACTAATACGAGCAATAATTTCCTGTACCTTTGCACATCCTTCAGGAGGTCCAGTGACGGTAGCCAAACGATATATTTGTCCAGGAGTCGGCTGTGATGGGATCTGTATTCTAGTTTGAGTACGCTGTTGCATTTCACGAATGACACATCCAGATTTACCAATGCACATTCCAACATCTGCATCTGGAATCTATTGTTTGGTGAGTGACAAGAGAGAGAGATTTGTGATTTCAATGTAAGAGAGAGCAAGTAATAACGAGCAAGAGCGAGCATTGAAAATGATAATATAAAATTCAAAAGGGTGAGGTGAAGCAAATAATGAAAGCAAATTCATACACTACCTTGATCTGTAAGAAAAAGGAAAGGCAAAGTATTCCAAAAATGCACGATTGCAAAGCAATGTAAACATTGAAAGAGTATGTAGCCTATGATTCAACAAGGTACTTACCTGTACTGTGACACTGGTACTACCTGCTCCGCCAACAGCAGCTCCATAGCTAACTCCTCCTCCTCCATGGTTCAATTTCGTGGCCAATGTCTCTTCAATAAGAGTCTTTGCAAACTCTGCTCCTTCCTTATTTGGATGAGTGATGTTGACTGTACGAATAGCTGGGTTGTCATGATCTGGACCTTGTGGAATTTGCACATTCGCACCTGAACGTTCCTGAATGGATCGAATCGTCATACCACCCTTTCCAATGATAAGTCCAACATCGCCATTCGGAACAGCGACAGTCACATGAGATTGTCCTTCCGAAAGCGCCCTCTGCAACTGAGCAGCCTGTCCAGCTGCATTTGACCCACCAGCTTGTCCACCACCACGTGACTCATTCAACCTCGCACGTTCCTGTACCATTTCTTCAATGATTCCTCTGCACATACTCACCGATTCTGGAGTCGCTCCAGTAAGTGTGATAATTCTTTGCGTAGTTCCAGGCTCCATTTCCGACTCTTTCTGAATCTGAACTCTACATCCACTCTTTCTCTGCATCGATGTAATACTCTCACCTCCTTTACCAATAATGTAACCTACGAACCCATTTGGAATCCCAATTTTCTCTTCAATCACTTCTGCTCCTTCTCCAGGTCCATAATGACCTCCAGCACCATTCAATCCCAAAATCTCTGCAACAGGCTTTGGCTGATATCCACTAGAAGAGTTCAATCCCTTGAGTTGACGATCCTTTTCTTCTTGTGCTTTGATAGGATCATTCAAAAGTGGTTCAATCAAATCAGCCGCCCTCTGTACATTTTCAGCATCACCTTCAAGTAAAACATGAAGAGGTTCATCATCTCCTCTAGGGTTGGCATTTGACGAAGAAGATCCTTTCCCTCTAATGGATATACGAACATTTCCTCCCGCTTCATTGATGAGTTCACGCTGTTTCGATCCACCTGGTCCAATAAGGAGTCCTATGAAATTATATCCTGGGTATTTTTCAACTGGAATCATTAGTTTTTGTGTGGTTTGTCCTGTATTTACTCGTTTGGCGGACATGGCTTGTGCGAGTGCATCATCGAGTGAACTTACTGTTTTGGAAAAAATGTGAGATTGATTGTAAGCTACAACAATTTGAAAATTAAAAGTAAGCCAAGTAGAACGTACCTCCACCTCCTCCTGAGTTACTGGATGGGTCATCGCCCCATCGTTTACGTTTACTGCCACTATTTGTAGATTGACCTAGGGCAGCCAAGGCAGCATCAGCTACGGCATTCGCATCGGTGGGTGGTTCAGGTTGAGTCGAGACAGTGGCTCCTCCAAGACCTTGTAAACGTGCTGCGATTGCTTTTGCTCTTGCTACTGCGTCCAAGTGGTCGTCTGCCATGATTGATGATTAGGTGTATGAGTAGTCTGTGAGAACTCTTGAGTATGGATGATGGTTATTGTATGGAAGAAACGGTGGTGATGACAGAGTTGAGAGTGAAGCGTTGATTTTTTCCGCCAACGCCAACTTCTTCCCAACCAACGCCAACAAAGATATTTTTTAGGAAAATAGATAAAAAAGGAAAGCAAAGGGACAGGACGTAGTGAAGAAATGCTTTTTAGAGAAAGTAGTAAGTATGCTATTGTACTCTTCAATTCATTCGACAATCATTTATTCAATTATATACAAAACATTTTGATAATATAAGTTAGTTATATGCGTATGCTTGAGGCAAAAAGAATATTGTTGTTACAGTACTATAGGATCCTGAATCTGGACTTGGGAAGTAGGACTAGCTCAACTTGCTTGTAAATCAATAATCAAAAATAAAAGGGCATCTATGACTCAAAGGATCTATGAATGGCACAACAATATATCTGTAACTAGCTTGAATTTTCAATTATAATAAATGCTGTTAAACTATGAATGAAATTGAAAATGTCATTGTTCAAAAACTGCTGTCATTTCTAGGGAATTAGCATTTAACACGATCGAACTGCGGATGCACTCCTCTTTTGACTTTTTTTGTCGTTCTCGTCCTACAACGTACAACACACACATCTTGTTGGTAACCTTCTTCATTGCTAAGAACCAATTACTGCTTACTTTCTTTACAAGAACAACCAAAAGCTTTACCTTATGAAGAATATATAACCACTAACCACTTCTATTTGAAACTGAATAAAGATGAGTAGTTCCTATGATCCTCCCAACATGTCATCGCCGCCTCCTCCTCCTCCTCCACCACCACCTAGAGGAGATGCAGATTCTTCAAAGAATCAGTCTACTCAAGACTGTTTTGGAAATGATGAAAAGGCAATGGCACAACATACAATTCATCATCAATACAATCGCATGTCACACACAAATAACCCACTTCCACAATATACAAGTCAAGAACATGAAAATTATGTCCTCAAGGAAAAAAGAATACGAGCCAAACGAATGGAAGAAGAGGCTACTTCTCATTTACTCTACCATACGGGTAAATCTCAATACGCACTGAATAAATCTTATTCACTCTCGATAGAAAATACAAGGACAGAGTCGTCAGATACATTGTTTGATGCTAGAGATTGGACACCACAGGATTCATCTTATGGTGGTGCATTTCCCTTTTGCGGTTGGATTCCGAAACGGATACGACAGGCGATTGAAGGGATTTTATTGGTGTTGGCGGGTTTTACCGCTATTTATTTTATAGTTGCGATTGCAATGATGTTGACGGGTGGTGGTAAAAGTCGAAATAGTAGAGATTATGTTGTTGTGGATGATGATGATCATTACATTGCTGACAAGTATGATGATTACTATCATAACGTATACAATGTTTATACGGATGATGTAGATGATTTATTTCAAAATAATAATGATGATGGAAATAATGGAGGTAATAACAATAATGATGATGGTCGATTACGGAATTTCTTGAGGTAGAAAGTAACTTACTACCAGCTCCTCTGGTTGATAGACATTGATGCAAAGAGAAAAAGATGAGAGATTTTTAAATGCAATAATCAGTGAATGATTTCTACCACTTTCTAATTAGGCCAATACAATAATATGTTATGAAATACTTATGAAGAGATATCATTTCAATTTTATACCTTGCAGGTCTTCCAAATAAAAATAAATTGATTGCGTAATTTCAATTTTCAAATGACAACAGTACGTACTTTGATAAAATCAAAATTGCAACACAACTGAAAAAGTAGATTGCACTAGCTAGCGAATCCTTGTCATCACACTTGTTCTACAGTAATCTATATTCTATTTTATTTTCTTTCTCGAGGACGGCTTCTCGGCTTCTCTCTTCCGTTGCTACATTCCTCCTACGAAATGAGTCTCATAAATTTTGAATTTCTTAGTGCGACCGACTAATGACCCCCGAACCTGCGTCCTGTTGTGTGAAGTGTGAAATTGTATGAAAGAATGCCTCTAAAAATAAAACTCTTTCTCTCAAAGTCTTATGCAATTTCATAGAACAATGTTCAAATATTGAATCTTGGCAGTCTATCTGTCTATCATTGACTTGAACAAAAATTTTTAACTCTCACTTTTTTCTGTTACAGTACTACACAGTATTTGAATGGTAAAATAGACATTTCAAATAATCTTGTGAAGAATTTAGATGCCTTTACGGGATCCAACCATTTTCCGTTTGCTCAAATATAGAGTCAACCAGCTATATAGCCAAATGACATGCTATTTGATTTTGAATTTACAACGTGCATTGGCTCCTCCTCTGAAAAAGGGAGCAGCATTCTCAATCACTCGTCACAGCAACACAGTTACAAAAACAAATAACAACAACTGCACCACAGAGAACAAGAGTACAACACATTGTCCATCCATTATCCTTTGCAATCAATGTCTCATTAGAAGCAAGAATCTTGGGAGTGAAAAAGGTGAGTTATTTCCATTTGTTTGCAGTGATTCATTCGGAGCAGCCAATAAGGACATCTCGAGTGATGTTGTTGTCCTTCCAAGGCCACTGGAACTTGTGCCTTTTACAATTCAATGGAAACAATGGTCGATACTCTAAAAAGAATCAAAGTCAAGCAGTAAAGAATAGATTGGATATTGAATGAAGCAACAGAGCGAATGGGAGCAATGAAACAATGAAAAGTTTCTCTCTCCCAATTCTCATTTCCTTGAAATCAACAATTTTGGAAAGGAATTCACTCACACTGATTTCTCTCATCACAGGAGTTTTGTTTTTCAAATACACACAACGAGGGGCTCATAATTCAAATTCGCCATTTCATCAATTACATCACAGCTACGCACTTTACATATTTCAATTCAAATACTAGTACATAATGTCATCTACACAAGCAGGCGGTATGCGTCTTAGACCTCGACTCTCTTTGGATAACAATGCAAATACGACACAGCCTTCGAATACTACAAGACGGAAGAATGCACTGGTGAGTTGATAGAACTGAATGAGCAGAGATTTGGGAAAGAGAGGTTACTTGACTTGCTCTTGTGATTGAGAAGCCTCCTACATCCGTGTTACGGGGGAAACTGTCTTTGAGGACCAGTCGAGTTGAATGCTCAGTCACTGGTCTTTTTTCTTTTTCATTCATTCTTTGATCTTTTACTCAATTCTTCTCTTCTTGTTTCCTTTCAACAGCGTGACTTGTCCAATAACAAAGGGGCCAACAATGCAAACTCCAAAAAGGGAAATGACATTGCGAAAAGACAAAGGACTCGTAGTTCCATGGGAAGGGCAGGACAAGCACAAATTCAAATTGCAGAGGATGAAACGCAACAACAGAGACCAAGAACTCGTAATTCGCTTTCTAGACAAGCACAGATTGTCTTGGAGGATGATTCGTCCTCCAATGCTAAACCAGCTCCAAGAAGACAATCGGCAAGAGTCAAGGCGAAAATTGCACAAGAAAAGAAGGAAGCTTCTAAAGCGAAAAAGGAAGCAGCAAAGAAACTTGCACAGGAGAAAAAGGCGGCAAAGAGAAGAAGATCGGCTGCATTCGAAGCGAGAAGCATGCCTCCTGCAAAGAAAATGAGGACTGCTGCGAATGCTTCCAAAGTGACCATGAGACAAATCAATAGAGAGGCAAAGTCTCGTTTAGTCAATTCTATAGAAAACGAAAGTGACTACCTTGTACACCCAGAATATCGATTGCAGAGGGCTTCTTTCGATGGGAAAAATCTTACATTAGGGATTCCAAAGCATGATCAGTTTCTGCGCAATGATGTATTGAGAAATACTCCATATGCTACTGACATGCTTCAACAACTTTATGCGGCAGAGGTGAGAATGGAAATTTATCAGAAAATTGTTGTTTCTTGCTTTCTTTACTAACTTTTCATTCTTTTCTTTAGACAAAAACTAGACCAAAGCAATACGTCGACAAACAAAACGACATCAATTCAAAGATGCGGGCAATTCTTATTGATTGGCTTGTAGAAGTACATATGAAGTTCCGTCTTGTACCTGAGACACTATACCTTTGCGTCAACATTATTGATAGATACTGTTCAATCCAAGAAGTGAGAAGATCACAACTACAACTCGTTGGTGTCACAGCGCTCTTCCTAGCTTGCAAATATGAGGAAATTTATCCGCCAGAGGTCCGTGACTGTGTTTACATCACTGACAGAGCGTACACAAACGAGGAAGTATTAGACATGGAACAGGATATTGTTGCAAAGCTTCAATTTTGCTTTACTGTTCCAACTGCTTATCCATTTCTTCAGAGATTTTTCACACTGGTTCGTGCATCCGACGTGGTAAAGCATGCTGCTAGTTACTACAATGAAAGGACTTTACAAGAACATGAAATGCTTCAGTATAGACCATCTGAAATCTGTGCTGCTTCCGTGGTACTAGCTCTTAACCATCCTGAAATTGCAGAAGAAGATGGAAGAGACCTCAACACAAAGAAAGCATTCATTCCTCCAATCTTGCTCGAATACACTGGATTTGACAAAAAGCGCATTTACCAGATCGCCAAGATTATTGCAGGAAAGGTAGCAGAGGAACCCATCACTGCATCAAATCGTGAACTAATTGCCGTCAAGAAAAAGTACGACAATAGGAAATATAGCTACATCTCAACCGAATATGACCTTCCTTCTATGCCAAGGAGTCTGTAACAATTGCATCTGCCAGAAAAGCATTTTAAAAAACACGTCCAACCAGTTTTAACTTGAGAATGATACAGCCAGCAGTAGACGGTTTGGAGCCGTATTACTGATTGACACTCATCATTATATAAAACATAATTTAAATTGAATTGGACTTTTATAAATGTTTCGAAACTTACTACTTCTTCATACCAACACAATGCTTACAGGATTTTCACTATGAACACTGGATGACGTCATTTGAGAACGCTAATTACGTAAGACGTATGTATCGATCTCGTATCAAACGGGTGTCGGATCGCCAACTTGAACCAAAGATACGTGACACAAACACAATTCTGAAAGCATAAATTAAAATTAGAAGTGCAATAGTTCATCAATCACGATCATTGTAAAATCTAACTAAAGTGCTACACATACTTCAAACAATGGTCAAATTCATCACAGCGATTTCTACACTATTGATTGTGTCCGCTTCTGCCTTCACTCCTCAAACAGTGCAACATGCTAGGGTAAATAATGTTGCTCTATCCATGACAAATGAGAAACCAATTTCAAAGCGTAAGCGTGCACTCAAGGTAAAAAAAGTTTTGCAAAAAGCAACATTCTTCTTCTATGATATGCATGAAATGAGACTCATGAATGTTTTTCATAGCATCTTGGGAAGGTTGCAGGAGCTGTGGCTTCTGCTGCACTCATGACTGGTGGTGCTAACCCAGCATTTGCTGCAGCACAGAAAGCAAAAGACGCAGCTGAAGTAGTGGAAGGTACAAACAGTATCGTATCTCTTCTAAAAACTTTAGATACAAAATCTATTGTGGCTGCTACAGCAGGAGCATATGCAGCAGTTTTTGTGGGAGGTGAAATATTTGGTGGAGATGCAGAGAAAGAAGTAGTAAAACAAGACTTTCTTGAAGCTGATCCATATTGGGATCAGTCCAACGTTCCTGTCAATGTGTACAAAAACAAGGCTCCTTTCACTGGTAAGGTTGTTTCTACCAAGCGTATCGTAGGACCAAAGGCAACTGGTGAGACTTGCCACATTGTGATTGATCATGAGGGAGATTTCCCATATTGGGAGGGACAATCATGGGGAGTGATTCCACCAGGTGTACGTGAGAAGGATGGAAAGCCACATTCAGTACGTTTGTATTCAATTGCATCATCACGTTATGGAGATGATATGAGTGGTAAGACTGGATCATTGTGTGTACGTCGTGCGACTTACTGGTGTCCGGAGATGAAGGCCGAGGATCCAGCGAAGAAGGGAGTATGTTCTAACTTTTTGTGTGATACGAAGGCTGGAGATGAGGTACAGATGACTGGACCGGCAGGGAAGGTGATGTTGATGCCAGAGGAAGATCCAAAGACTGATTTGATCATGGTAGCTACAGGAACAGGAATTGCACCATATCGTGGTTTCATTCGTCGTTTGTTTACTGAGAAGACTCCAGCAGGAGAGGCATATGAGGGAACAGCATGGTTGTTCCTAGGAGTAGCGAACAGTGATGCATTGTTGTATGATGATGAGTGGCAAGAGGTGAAGAAGAACTATCCAGATAACTTCCGTTTGGACTATGCATTGTCACGTGAGCAGGAGAACAAGAAGGGAGGAAAGATGTATATTCAGGACAAGGTTGAGGAGTATGCGGATGAGATTTTTACCAAGCTTGACAATGGAGCACATATTTACTTTTGCGGATTGAAGGGTATGATGCCAGGAATTCAGGATATGTTGAAGGGAGTAGCGGAGTCGAAGGGTCTTGACTATGATGAGTGGTTGAAGGGGTTGAAGAAGAGCAAGCAATGGCATGTAGAGGTGTACTAAGTTCGGTTGCTTTCTTTCTTTTCTTATTTTGTGCAAACGATAGTCAGTTTTTTGAGTTATCGATGAATAGTTTTGTCATAATATTGTGAGGACTAAAATATAAATCGTTCTCAATATTCACTTTGTAGGAAAGTTTTCATAACTTTTTCATTTAGTATTGCTTTGTTTTCTTCTTTTTGGACTTGTTGAATACGTATTTTTTGGTTGCATTAAATTTTCTTATGAGATATAAACTTTTTTTTCTATCACTTTTTAAATTTTTTTTTAGTTCTATCTAAAATAAAAGTTAATATTATTTATGATGTTCTACAAAAGTATGCTTTACTACATGTTGTTGAGATGTTTTTTTACAATCTATTTCCAATCAATCATCTTCATTTATCATTATAATATCATGGAATTTTCTTCAGATTTTGATCGTTTCTCTAAATTCAATCTTATAATTTTTGTTCTAAATCTATACTGTATTCCAAAACTACAATATAATGTAGTGACTTCTCGTAGTCGACGCAGTCTCATATCATTTTCAAAATTTTTGAAATTTCCCATGTCCGTGACGTCATTATAATAGCCTTACTATCCGTCTATTTTGTAAACGCGTATGTATTGACTCGGTAATTGACGTGTGTTTCAAAATCCAACTTGAACCAAAGATACTTGCACAAGATTTTGCGACCAACACATACCATCTGTGGCACGTAAGATGTGTGTGATTGAGAACTGCAAAACAAAATGCGACGACGACATCAGTAGCATTCCACATTCAAGACCTCATCATATTCATTAAGGTCTGTTCTTTGAAGAGTCTCAAAAGCAATACACCTAACGATGGTCAAGTTTATTACTGCAATTTCTACACTATTGGTGGTATCCACTTCGGCTTTTAGTCCAGCAACTGTACCACAGGCTGCGAGAGGGAATGTTGCTCTTTCCATGAAAAGTGAAGAGCCAGTCTCGAAGCGTCAGCGTGCACTTAAGGTAAGTATTCAACAGAAAAGTTCCTGCTTAACTTATTCCTTATTAAAGCTAGAGAAGATGAACTAATATGCAAAATCTTTCAAAGCATCTTGGCAAGGTTGCAGGAGCTGTGGCTTCTGCTGCACTCATGACTGGAGGAGTTCCACCAGCTTTGGCAAGGGGTAAAAAGGCTGTTGAAGTTGTAGAGACTAGTACTTGTATGTTGGAGACTGCAAAGCAATTCGGTGCAGGAATCGGAGCAGGTGTTGGCGCTGCTGCTTTGGTTGGAGCTATTTTCGGAGGTGATAGTGCAGCTGCACCAGCTAAGCAGGATTTCCTTGAAGCTGATCCATATTGGGATCAGTCCAACGTTCCTGTCAATGTGTACAAAAACAAGGCTCCTTTCACTGGTAAGGTTGTTTCTACCAAGCGTATTGTAGGACCAAAAGCAACTGGAGAGACTTGCCACATTGTGATTGATCATGAGGGAGATTTCCCATATTGGGAGGGACAATCATGGGGAGTGATTCCACCAGGTGTACGTGAGAAGGATGGAAAGCCACATTCAGTACGTTTGTATTCAATTGCATCATCACGTTATGGAGATGATATGAGTGGTAAGACTGGATCATTGTGTGTACGTCGTGCGACTTACTGGTGTCCGGAGATGAAGGCAGAGGATCCAGCGAAGAAGGGAGTATGTTCTAACTTTTTGTGTGATACGAAGGCTGGAGATGAGGTACAGATGACTGGACCAGCAGGGAAGGTGATGTTGATGCCAGAGGAAGATCCAAAGACTGATTTGATTATGGTAGCTACAGGAACAGGAATTGCACCATATCGTGGTTTCATTCGTCGTTTGTTTACTGAGAAGACTCCAGCAGGAGAGGCATATGAGGGAACTGCATGGTTGTTCCTAGGAGTAGCGAACAGTGATGCATTGTTGTATGATGATGAGTGGCAAGAGGTGAAGAAGAACTATCCAGATAACTTCCGTTTGGACTATGCATTGTCACGTGAGCAGGAGAACAAGAAGGGAGGAAAGATGTATATTCAAGATAAGGTTGAGGAGTATGCGGATGAGATCTTTACCAAGCTTGACAATGGAGCACATATTTACTTTTGCGGATTGAAGGGAATGATGCCAGGAATTCAGGATATGTTGAAGGGAGTAGCGGAGTCAAAGGGTCTTGACTATGATGAGTGGTTGAAGGGGTTGAAGAAGAGCAAGCAATGGCATGTGGAGGTGTACTAAGTTCTGCAGCTTCTGTAGTTTGATAATGAGAATGGAGCACATATTTACTTTTGCGGTTTGAAGGGAATGATGCCAGGAATTCAGGATATGTTGAAGGGAGTAGCGGAGTCGAAGGGTCTTGACTATGATGAGTGGTTGAAGGGATTGAAGAAGAGCAAGCAATGGCATGTAGAGGTGTACTAAGTTCTGCAGCTCCATAGTTTTTGCCGCATATAAACTTTTCTTCCTCTTATTTTGTATTCTTTCTGTTTCTTTTGAAATACAAATTATAAGATTATTTTAGTTTAATTCAGTGGGTCACTTCTTTTTCGTTTGATTCTGCTTTAATTTACAAACGACTTATCATTGGTTTTGTTTGTGAATGCCTTTTCTTTTGAATTATTTATGGTAAATATCTTCATGGATTATTGACTATCTTATTCTATATGTTTATAGATATGGAAATCGTTGCAAAGGTTATTGTCGCTGATACTTTTGTTTTTTCTTACATTCTGATTTTTCTGTGTTCCATTTACAGAAATACTTGGCTCTCTTACAATGAGATTTATTTGGTAGTTTGGAGCAGTTAAGGTTTGTATGCCCTAATCCTCCATGAAAGTGCTCATCATAGTCTCGAATGTTGAAGTTATATAGATCAGTGTCATAGTCATACTTCCAGTATACTTCTGGCTCACCATTTTTGAATTTGAGAGGTAGAATAATGGTTCGACCATACTTTTTATGGTATTCACTTGGATCTTCACTAGGATGTCTTGATCCTAGAAAGAACCATTTCCCTTTACCTGCCTTAAATATTTGTCTCTGCTGCGAACCACCAGATTTTATCATATAATTATTTTCTGGAAAAAATTTCATTTCTTTGTCTTCAACTGCACTCAGACCTTTAATAGTTGAAGATTTTCTGTAATATGTTCTGGAATCTCTCCAACCTGCTGTCATCGAAGCACTAAGATAGTAAAATCCATTGCTATAAACCAATGAAAATCCTTCTCTATTTTTCCATTTCCAGGATGCAACAGGGTTCCTCCACAATGTGGTCCATTTGTCATTAAATCTATAGATGAAAAGAGTTCGTGATTCTCCATCAATGCCAAATGTATTTTCATCGGTCTTTTCAGCTCTTTCAGCTCTTGTTGTGACCATGTAAAAAGCATTATCACCAGATTTTTTATCTTCAAAGAAAGTTGCATCACCCCATTTGTAAAGCTTCTTTTGTTCTTCGATTACCTTCGGAGAGGGAAGTCTCTGAATATCTCCATCAAGACTATCACTTGTATATATTTGCCCTCCTTTGCAATGAATCATGAAAGTTTGATATTTTGTGTTTTTATTAAGCTGACAACTAGCACCTCCCATAGAGTTTGGATTATCATATAGTTTCCTCACAAAAGTCCAAGAGTTGGACCCAAGTGTGTTTGATTTGTAAAGGTATAAGTCACCATGATCATCCTATGTTTCGACTCTTGAATCAGTATTTTGCAGATTGTAATGGGTAGAATAAAGTCTATAACTTACATTTTTGCGGGTATAAGGCCTTGTTCCTACCCAATAAAATACTCCATCAATCTTTGATATTTCTCCACCTCTTGTTGTATCGAGTTGCATACCTCTATCATCTAACCATTTCACATCATTACGTATGCTGGTGGAGTTTGGATTGAAAGATCGATCTTTCTTCTCTCGAACTTCTGTTTGTACACGTTCTTCCTTCCTGGAAGAAGTTTCGTTGATGGAAATAATTTCATATTGTTCTTGATTACTCTCATAGCCAATACCAACCACATTGCTTGTCTTTTCCTCATCGAAAAGTATGGATACAGATGGCAATGATATTGACGCGATGACAACAATCAACAAGTAAATGCGAGAGATATTGCTACTAGACATCATTATTGCATCATATAAGTTAGTTTGGGTTCCAGTTGCAATCTGACAAGGTAATATATCTATGCAAATTGACTTGAAAAATGAAAAAGTGAGATGAAAAAGAAGTTGCTGATGATGATGGCACATACTTTTCGTCATGTCAAAGCCCACGATTCAATAAATTTAGCTACTGGAAGGAAGAAAGTTTTCTTTTTCCTTTGGAAGTTTAATAATGGATGATTACTTTTATGCTAGAGAGATCAAACCTATTCTATAGAGTTGAATTATTGATTACTTGTTAGCCCAATTACAATCTTTAATTTGTAAGAATATCAAACAATGCGTGAATGTTATAAAAATATACAGAAAATACTTCGCGCTTATTAAAAAAAGACTTTTTCTCATTATAGTAAAAAAGAGATCCCCATCGCTTATCCAAAATTATTGATTTAAAAATGTTTCCTTTCTATCACTGCAACAGTTTGGTTGACAAAAAGAAATAAAATTTCCTTTCTGTGAAATTAGAGAGTTTTCTATTTTAGCTAATTGAGGTTGGAACCGGCGCGATCCTTTTACAGAGAATGCAAACGTCACAACTACGTCATAGCATTCTCAAAATACCTCTCGCACACAACAGCCAGCACACACTACACAATCTTTTTATTACCTACTAGTAGGAGGAACGCACTATTTATTAGCTGTGAAATAGAGCTAGTAGACTTTCTAGTTTCAATAAGAAAATGGTCAAGTTCATTACTGCAATCTCTGCACTTTTGGTAGTGTCTACCTCTGCCTTCACTCCTGCTAATGTTCCTCAGACTAGCAGGTAAGTGCAGTGGAATCTTCTGGCATGTCTTTCATCGGATTGAATCTTTCTCACATACCTTACCACATATCTTACATTGCATCTCCATTAGACCAGATGTCTCCCTTTCAATGACAGCAGAAAAACCATCAAAGCGCGCACGTGTTTTAAAGGTAAGATCGAGATATTTGTCTTCTATCATCAGAAACTATTGGGAAGTAGTGATGTCTGACTCACATTTCTATTCATAGCATGCTGGAAAGATTGCTGGAGCAGTTGCATCCGCAGCTCTCATGAGTGGGGGAGTTCCACCAGCCTTTGCATCGACAAAAAAGGCTGTTGAAGTTGTAGAGACTAGTACTTGTATGTTGGAGACTGCAAAACAATTCGGAGCAGGAATTGGAGCAGGTGTTGGCGCTGCTGCTTTGGTTGGAGCTATTTTCGGAGGAGAAAGTACACCTGAACCTGTAGCAGCCCCAGCTCCAAAGGTATATAAACAAAATCCAAATTGGCCAAAGGCAGTAAGTGATCAATCTGTAGAATCAGTAGCTGCACCAGCTAAGCAGGACTTCCTTGAAGCTGATCCATATTGGGATCAGTCCAACGTTCCTGTCAATGTGTACAAAAACAAGGCTCCTTTCACTGGTAAGGTTGTTTCTACCAAGCGTATCGTAGGACCAAAGGCAACTGGTGAGACTTGCCACATTGTGATTGATCATGAGGGAGATTTCCCATATTGGGAGGGACAATCATGGGGAGTGATTCCACCAGGTGTACGTGAGAAGGATGGAAAGCCACATTCAGTCCGTTTGTATTCAATTGCATCATCACGTTATGGAGATGATATGAGTGGTAAGACTGGATCATTGTGTGTACGTCGTGCGACTTACTGGTGTCCGGAGATGAAGGCCGATGATCCAGCGAAGAAGGGAGTATGTTCTAACTTTTTGTGTGATACGAAGGCTGGAGATGAGGTGCAGATGACTGGACCAGCAGGGAAGGTGATGTTGATGCCAGAGGAAGATCCAAAGACTGATTTGATTATGGTAGCTACAGGAACAGGAATTGCACCATATCGTGGTTTCATTCGTCGTTTGTTTACTGAGAAGACTCCAGCAGGAGAGGCATATGAGGGAACTGCATGGTTGTTCCTAGGTGTAGCGAACAGTGATGCATTGTTGTATGATGATGAGTGGCAAGAGGTGAAGAAGAACTATCCAGATAACTTCCGTTTGGACTATGCATTGTCACGTGAGCAGGAGAACAAGAAGGGAGGAAAGATGTATATTCAAGATAAGGTTGAGGAGTATGCGGATGAGATTTTTACCAAGCTTGACAATGGAGCACATATTTACTTTTGCGGATTGAAGGGTATGATGCCAGGAATTCAGGATATGTTGAAGGGAGTAGCGGAGTCAAAGGGTCTTGACTATGATGAGTGGTTGAAGGGGTTGAAGAAGAGCAAGCAATGGCATGTAGAGGTATACTAAGTTCTGCAGCTTCTGTAGTTTGATAATGAGTATGAGTAGATGAGCGTTTGCTTTTTCAATCACTGCTGATATGAGATCATGTTGAAGTCTATCATCTCCTTTTCTAGTTGTTTTTGTTCTTTTTGTATTTTCTGTTGATTGTTTTTTCAACATCTTTTCATGAAGATATTTCCTCGGCTTCGCAACTACCATAGACGTATTATCTTTGTCTCTAATTTTTGTTTTAATGAAGAAAGACAAAAAAACTATAGTTTTTGCTTTGAAAGTTTTTACTTTTAGTCATTGCAAAATGAGTTGCATGTATTTATCATGCATATTTGAAAATCTATAAGAGTTTGTTAGTAGAACATGTGCAGCTATTGTTTATTTCGTTTCATCTTTCTATTTTTTTTGTGGTTGAAAACGAATTTACTCAAGAGCAGATGCTCCGGAAACAATCTCTAGAATTTCTTGGGTTACTGCAGCCTGACGAGCTCTGTTGTATTGCATGGAAAGATCCTTTTCGAGAGACTTTGCGTTATCACTAGCAGCTTGCATAGCCTGCATACGTGCTGCAAGCTCGGAAGCAACGGACTCCTGAAGAGTACGAAGGATTTGTCCATTGAGGTAAAGTGGAAGAATAGAGTTAACAATCTGGGTTGGGTCTTGCTCGAAGATCATGTCATTTGGGAACTCTTGTGGCTCAGCAGCCTCAAGCTCGGTACGCTCTACATCGAAGTCTCCTCCGGAAGAAGTGAGTTGGAATACCTCATCTCCCTTAGAAGAGATCTCGGAAGCAGAGAATGGAACAAGAGTACGTACAGCTGGAGCGGAAGCAATGAGGGAAACAAACTTGGTGTAAAGAAGCTCAACTGCATCAGTCTCTCCTGCAAGGTAAGTGTTAAGAAGCTCCTCAGAGATAGCAAGTGCCTGCTTGGAGTCTGGGTTTTGGGTACACTCGAAAGTCTTACGGATTGGGAAGCTACGGTTCTCGAAGTATGAAATTCCCTTCTTTCCTACAAGTACCATATCAACTTCAACACCAGCAGCCTTAAGCTCCTTGTAACGAGCCTCAGCCTTCTTGATCATGAAAGAGTTGTATCCTCCACAAAGTCCACGGTCTCCGGTAATACAGCAGATGGTTACCTTGTTAACCTCACGCTGGGTAAGAAGAGGAATATCAGCGGTATCTCCTCCCATACGCTCTACAAGTCCTCCGAAAACAGATTGAAGAGTCTCAGAGAATGGACGAGTAGCAATTACAGCGTCCTGAGCACGGCGTACCTTAGCAGCAGCTACAAGCTTCATAGCACTGGTGATCTTCTTGGTGTTGTTTACAGAAGAGATACGGTCACGGATAGCTATAAAAAGAGGAAGATTCAAGTGAGAAAGATGTTGAACACATAATAGAATGCAATTGCATATCATCCAGATGCTATGACGAGATTCAACTGTCCGTTGCATGAATCCATTTTTTACTGAGTCTTTTTCTGCCATGTAAAATTTCTCCATAACCTTGAAAACTTCATGAATTCTGGAAGCTAATAGACCTTCCTTTGCCGAAGGTCTGAGAATTTCTCGATACTTTCCGTCCCTTTTGTAATTCAACGCATACAGACCCATCAGTGGTCATGAAGCAGTGCGAACCAACTCCATGCCTTCACTTCTTGTCTTGATCTTGATTCTTCTTGATATGGATTCATGCATGGACTCGATGCATCTCGTGAAATCTTCAAAGGCCAGGAACATCAACGTACCATTAGCCTTTCCGTCCATAACAATGGTAGCCTTTCTGGTTCTGTGAGCAGGTCCCTCGGAAGCAACTCTCTGTCCAACATTGTAGCTATGGGTGGTGAAAGCAGCACCATTGGTGGTGAATGCTGCAGCAGATGCAAGGAGACTAGTCAAACAAATCAACTTCATTTTGGGCTATTATGTAAAAACTTATAACGATGCAGAGGGATAGGTTTCCATTCAATTCCATGGAGATACATCGTCTTCGCTCTTTTCGCGAGGCGGGTAACCAAACTTCCAAGTGCGTGTTGTTTGGCCACAAACCCTCAAAATCCTCATGTCTCTCGTCTGTACGTCGTCAGGAGATACGTGTTCGTAGTTCAACCCAACCCGATGAGGAGTTTGAAGTTGCAAAAGTTTATGAAGTACCATATATACAAAGACCCGGATACACGATGTCAATTCAACGAATTTTCTCAACTTTTTTTCATTTTTCTTCGCTGCTTGTCTCTACATGTGAATCGAGCTTTCCATTAATGATATGTATTGAAAAATTGATAATTCTACCAATAGATCATGTATATTGAAAAATAACTAGAATGAAATCATAGATTAGAATGATTCTTCACTGCACAGACAGTAGAGACATCGAAGTATCAAATGAACAACATGGAAAATAATTCTCTCCTACTCTGGAAAAAAAGAATTACTTCATTTGTGTTCTATTTCCTCACATCTATGAATGCAGTTGATGTAGATCGGAACTTTTATAGTTGTCATAATCAGAGAATAAAGATCTGACATTATTCTAGATTATGAACCTAATATTGATGATATCATAGGTATTGTGTTCAAACATTTTTTTGTAAAGTGACATACGTGAATATTGAGAAAGTATTTCTATATCGCCTCAATTTGTAAGTCAGTATCCAAAATTTGCAAATATGAACCTGATCACTAATATGAGTTCATACAGCTTTTCATTTCTTTACTTGATCTCCAATCCCTTCTCTTGTAAACTCTTTAGTCTTGGCTCTGGTGGAACCTTTCCAACACATGCCTTTACACGGGTTCCTCCAACAGAAATTGTACATGCTCCACAGTCTCCCCTATCAAATAAAGAGAGTTAGATACAAGCGACGAGATTGAATATTTTGTGTCGATGGATAGATAAAGGAAAGAACACTCTTTCCATTCATCCACTTTCTTCTATAAATTCTCTCGTTAACGAGAAAGACTTACTTTTTACAGCTGTACTTTGGCTTTACTCCCAAATTAGCACAAGCATTCTTCAATGGAGTTCCTGCCTTGAAATCCTTCTTCTTTCCATTGTAGGTAAGAAGAGTCATCTTCAATTCACTAGAGGAACGAACTGCATTTGGCATAGATACAGTGAATGCATTTGTAGCTGCAACAGCTAGGAGAAGGAAAAGGCAAGCAATATTAGCAATCTTGTACATTGTAAAATAAATATATGAAGGAATGTATTTCGATTTCTTTGTGTTTCGATCAATCAATCAATGAATTACATCTTTCTCACTTCTTTTTTTTTCAATTCACGTCGTGTTGATCAACACTGACGCAGATACATACACTCACTGTTTTGACACTCGAAAACCGACACTTTTAACGGTCGAAGATTTGGAGTTCTCATTTAATCCCTCTAAGCTTGGGTCTTAGCTCTGCCGGCATTTTAGTGAATTTCGAAGAGAGTTTGGAGCCACCCATCATCATCGTGACAAACTTCAAAACTTTTTTCCTCCGAATTGTTCTTTGGATGCGAAGAACTCTATCTACTCATCAAAAAATGCCGATGGCATATCTTTGAAGAATTCATAAACATCACATATTTTATTCAATTGCAAAAATGAAGGTTATTCTATCAGCAGTTCTTGCTTTGAGCATCTCTTGCTCTGCTTTTGTACAATCTCCAGTGTTTACACATGCAACTGGTTTGCAAAAAGATATCTTTTCAGTAAATGCTTATACAGATGGAGACTCTGGAATCAATGGTGTTGTTGATTTGTCCCTAAAGTCAAATGTATCTAAACAGAATTTACCTCCTTCCGAATTGCCAAATGGAGGAAGAATATCTATGGTTGGTTCAGGGCCAGGAGATCCAGACCTTTTGACTATGGCTGCTCATAAGATACTTGCTGATCCTGATGCACTTGTTGTATCCGATCGCTTGGTGTCAAAGGAAATTCTTGATCTTATTCAAGGAGAAATTAAAATTGCTAGAAAGGCACCTGGTTGCGCAGATTCTGCGCAAGAAGAGGTGAGTTCATTCATCCATATGATCTATATTTCACCATATAGTATTCAGCCTTCAGCAATTTCTAACCTTTATATTTCCTCCATTTACAGATCTACAGATGGTGCAAAGAAGGAATAGATGCTGGAAAACATGTTATAAGATTGAAGATTGGCGACCCATTTGTATTCGGAAGAGGAGGAGAGGAAGTTTTGAAATTCAGAGGATATGGAGTTGAACCAAAAGTAATCCCAGGAGTATCATCTGCTTTTTCAGCACCTTTGTTAGGTTCCATACCGGTGACTCATCGTGGAGTAAGCAATCAGGTAGTCATGTGCACTGGCTATGGAAGAGATGGAACTTCGCCAGATTTGATTCAATATCATAAAGAGCAAACAATCGTATTTTTGATGGCAGTTGGTAGACTTCGTCAACTTTGTGAGAGATTAATAGCAATGGCTGGTTATCCAAGCAAGACTCCGGTAGGAATTATTCAAAATGCAGGTTGCCCAAATCAAAGAACTGTAGTCGGAAATATGGAGACAATTGCTGACTTGGCAGAAAAATATCAAGTCGCAGCTCCAAGTGTGATTGTAGTAGGGGAAGTAGTGAATGTTTTGCTCGAAGAAGATACAGCAACTGGCGAGCAGGTTGTAGGATTGATCCAAAACATGACTGCCGTTGACGCTTAGAAGAAATGATGGATTCAAATACCGTTATAGGAACACACACGTCGCTTGTTGAAAATACCAAAACGTGGACAACTATTACAAACTAGATCAGTTGATTTTTGAATTATTGTGACGTTCAATTTGTGGTAGTAAATTTGTATAATAAAAACTATTAGTCAAAATGGGGTAAACATTGGTTAAGATATTCCACTGCAACTTTATCTTAGATCAAAATAGCTGCAATTCTATTAGAATTCGTTAGATCAGTTGTTAGTAAATGAGGTCAACACTTCAAACATAATTCGACTTTTCACCAAAGATTTAATAATTTTACAATTAATTATGCGAGTAATCTAGAAATCAATTCTGCTTTCTTTCCAGAAACTGGCAGACCTGCTTCCTTCAATTTCTCCTTGAGAACAGGAACAGTCAAGTTTGAGAGTTCTTCCTCTGAGAAAGATTCATTCTCTTCTTCCTCAGCGGCTACGATATCTTCTTCTACTTCTTCCTCCTCTTCTTCATCGAAATCGTCAGAAGCATCGTTTTCATCATCTTCATTGTCTTCTGCAAAGAAACTGTCTAGTGCATCATCCAATGCATCTTCCAAATCTTCATCTTCTTCATTATCATTCTCTTCTGCAATACTATACTCAGCAACACCCTCCGATCTCCACTCTTTTGTTCTGTCATCAATCTCAACTCCGAATTTTTCTCTTAATTCCTCTCTAATTGCATCAGCTTCATCGTAATAGCGATCTCTCTTGAATTCATGGCGTCTTACAAGCTGTTCATCAATATATGCAACGTCCTCATCACTCAAATGCTCACTACCGATCTTTGTATATTCATCAGAGTCCACATGCCACTCACTGGATCTATCATCAATTCTAATGGAATAAGTTTTCATAAGATGATCTCTGATACTATCTGCAGTATCGAAATCATGATTTCTCTTAGCTTGATAGCGCTCTGTAAGAGCATTTTGAATCGTCTCTAAATCTTCATCGCTCAAGTCTCCTCCTCCACGTCGAGTATAAACTCCTCTTGGCTTTTGAGCTTTCCCTCCAAGTTCTTCCATAACTCCTCCAATACTCCACAACTTCATTTTATCGTTGATAGTCACATCATATTTCGCTTGAAGGAACTCACGAATATCATCTGCAGAATTAAAGTCTCTAGCTTGTTTTGCTTCAGATCTTTCGTCAACTTGTTCCTGGATGTATTGCTCATCTTCCTCAGAAAGACTGAGAGAACTTGTTGACTTTACGTAACCTCTCTGTGCAAATTTATCAGCTATTTGGCGCTGCATGTTATGTTCTTCACCGAAGTCACCACCAACAGACCACTGCTTTACACGATCGTCAATCAATACATTGAACTTGGTACGAAGTCCTTCTCTGACAGCATCTGCCTTGTCATACTGTCTAGACATTTTGAACTTGAGTCTTTCTTCAACCAAACCATCAATCAAACTATCAGCAACACCATCCAAGTCAGCAGAGTATGGAGACTTTGTGTATCCTCTCTCACGATCATTTCTGCTTCCAGCGGTTCTTCCTGGTCCTCTTCCTCCCTCGAAAGATCCATATGGAACTCCATCTGCTCTCCACTCCTTCATACCATCATGTACAAAAACTCCAGAATCAATAAGTTCCATTTGGATGCTATCCGCGACCTGGAAGTTTCTGCTCATTTTCGCTTGCAATCTATCTGCAAGCATACTATGAACTTCCTGTTCAGAAAGCTGAGAAGTATTTTCACCCGCATCAGCAGACAATTCATAATCATGACCATTAGGTCCAAAATCTCTCTGCCTTCTTCCACCACCTCTTCCTCCACGGCCTCCTCTGCCACCATCTCTATCACGGCCTCTCCCCCCACCACCAAATCTCATTCCAGATCCACTGGATGAGCAACCAGTTCTCCAAGTATTTTCTCTATCATCAATACCAACTGAATAATTATTCACAAGGTCTTCACGAATCGCATCAGCAGCCTCAAAATCTCTATTTCTTCTTGCTTCAGTTCTCTGATTGATCAAATCCATGACAGCATTTTCATCAACATTGGAATTATCACGGCTGGTGTCACGAGTATATCCTCCTCTTCTTCCACCTCCTCTTTGACCTCCTCTTCCACCAGAATTTCCACGTCCACGACCTCCAAAGCTTCTACCTCCACCGTAGCTGTTGTAATCATTATCATTATCATTATTGTAGGAACCATAAGCTGATTCATCGTAATCTGCATACCAGTCATCATCGTTACTCATCAAAGTTACGACGGAAGATGGCTGAATGACGGCTCTTTGCACTTGAAACTTTTGAGGAGCAAACGCTTCTACAAGCGGGCAAGTGAATGCCAAGAATATAGCACTCTTTGTAAATTTCATTGTATCTAATTTATAAAATGAAAATACAGATGTTGTGTTTATGATGAATACTGAATACCAAATAAGAAGGGTGATGTTTTTTTCTTTGATGAGCCAATGTCTGACGTTTTTACAATCCATTGGTGCTCCATCAACTAGCTACTTAGTGAAATTCTGGCGCTGGACAGACCTTCGTGTCTTTCGGCCGGCTCTTGGATCTTTTTCGGAAAGCATCACTATGCTCATTATTCTTTGTTAGTTCTCTGATTCAACAAAAGAGACACAATTACACAATCTAATGAATCACCAGAGACTACATCTCAAGCTCTGTCTACTGCTAACCTTCTTCTACAAAGCAATTGCCTTTTCTGTGACTAATATGAACGGAGTGACCAAGAAACAACTTTTAAAAGATATTCTCCATAGCCCAGCTCCGAAATTTGAACGTAATGGATCAATTGAAGCAACGAGAATTATAGAGTGCAAGAATTCACTTGGAGAGTGTATCTTATACGATGATAAAGCGAATAAAGTGTTGTGGACCAATATTTATGGAAAAGAGTTTCATAGTCTTGATCTTTCTACTGGAGAACATGTAGTTGTTGCCGATTTACCAAAATATGTTTGTGCTTTTGGTTTGCGAAAAGAGGGACAAGATGGATACATTTTTGCGTGGGAAGATGGGTTTCAACTCTACGATCCTTATACACGTACAGAGTTGAGTAAATATAGTAATGGTGACCCTGTCAATCCTAATCAATTGCCTACGAGGTTGAATGATGGGAAGTGCTGTCCATCTGGAAAGAGATTTATTTGTGGAGGATATTATGGTGACATCGAAGGAATGTATATGAAAGTTTACAAGGTTGAAGCAGAAACAGATGGATCTGGAAATATCTCATTGAAGCATGAGCCTGTAGTAGAAAAGATTCAAGTTACCAATAGCATGTGTTGGAGTCCCGATAGAAAGACAATGTACTTGGCAGATTCTCCAACTGCAACTATATTCCAACATGACTATGATATGGAAAAAGGAGAATTGAGTAATAGACGAGCACTTCGTAAATACAATGTCGGGGTTCCAGATGGGTCATGTTGCGATACTGAGGGGAACGTTTGGAACGCCGTATGGATGGACGGAGAACGTCAATCGTATGTACAATGTACAAATCCAGACGGAGAAGTCATCTATACTATTACACTTCCAGACAACTCCAGTCAACTTACTTGCTGCTGTTTTGGAGGTCCTGATCTTGATGTTTTGTTCATCTCATCTGCAAATATCAATATTGACATGGAAAAAGAACCTTTTGCAGGATCAGTTTATGCGGTGAAGCTGGGTGTAAAGGGTCAAATAGAACCGAGGTTTGGATAGAAAGTTGTTTTCGAATGAGAATATCGTTGCAAATAAAAAGTTGTTCTCAGTATTGATGACGCAACATAAGTGAAAATATTTTATTGGTGAAAGGATCAAATTGTATATAAATTGAAAAGAATACCCTCGGTTTCTATTACCAATACAAAACACATGAATACTCAATCTAGTCTACAATAGATTTTTCAGTATGTATCTTCTCCATGCAATATTAGTACCTAAGCTGATTATGATTTTTCTTTACTACGAATAGTTTAGATACAGCCAGTACTAAGTTTCAAAAGACATTTGGAACAATGAGGTTCCCCGCATTCCTGGCAATCATCAAAATATCCACATGATTGGCACGAGCTAATCTCACACTCGGAGCACAAACTGACCCGACATGAGGATTTACCGCAATTATCACAGGAAATGATAGGCTTACAAACGCAATGAGTATCTCTACAATGTTCGCAAAAATTAAAGACACCGCAGGACTTGCAAGAACCACTGAAACAATTCCAGCAATAATCTACTTGAGCACATCTTCCGCACGACACTAAGTTGCATCCATCACATCTAGATGCACTATTGTGAAACGCGCAGTGCCATTGTTTGCAGATATCACAAAATACCCCGCAATATTGACATGTAGCCTCATTGTAGTCAAAACATTTGGCAACTTTCAAGCAATTTCCACATGACTCTCTGCCACATTCATGGCACCTCATGGCAGAAGTACATTCTACACAATACACTTCATCACAATGATCACAGTAGACAGATTCGACACAACATTTTCTCTCATTACAGCTTTCACAATGATCTGGCATCTCACAACAATCCATTGAGTCACATCGATCACAGACATATTCCTCGCAACAATCGGAACATAATTCATTAGAGCATTCTCGGCATCTTCGTACATCTTTACATTGAACACAAAATCGTTTTTCACAATGATCGCACCATCTCATTTGGGAACATTTCTCTTGACACGCAGATGTCTGACAAACTTTGCATGTATGTAGAGAGCAATCATCTTCGTTACATGTTACGTCGGAGCATTCATAGCAAACATATTGTTGAAGACCATACGTATCCTTCCCTTCGCCAAAGTATTTCAACTCAATCTCCATAGCATAAATTCCAGATTCATCAGAGTCAATACAGTAAGCACATCCATAGCAATACATATGTCTATAACAAAGCTTTTCATCGAATGCTAACAAGAAACGATGAAGCAACTTGTTCTCCTTTCCCTTTGCTCGCCAATCTACGGGAAACTGTACCACCAGTAACTTGTTCCCGAAAGTATTGATGATGCTATGAAGGATAGGCAGAGTCATCTTCTCTTGTAGCTGACATTCCCCAATAGCAATTTTGCTCATATGCTTCAAAGGAGCGAGACCCCATCCATGTACGTTGATACAATTGCCTAGTCGAAAGGTGTTGACAAAAGAAGATACATGCTTCAAGATACGATAGATATCGACATCTGTCATTCTAGCGAGCACATCATCATCAAGTAGATTCATATCTAAAGTAAGGCCGCCTTTGCTAGCTTCATCTTCGAGGAGTTGCTTGCTGAGGTATGAAATATGCTGGTTGTTGCTAGCGTCATTGAGAGGCGCCATGGACGATACAAACATGACTCGTTCGAGAGGCGAGAGGAACTCTGACATAGCAAAGCGCACGATATCATCTAAATTATTCAGAGTGTGTCTAGAAGGCTGATGCGTTGATGTCATGTTATAGTTGAGATATGTAGTGAGGAACAGAGGAGAGACTATAGTTTTATGATGTTGGAAGAAAAGTGAAAAAAGATGGCTTTTTTCTTTTCTTGATGGAAGTTGATGATTGATGATGGATGATGGTCGGCCAATTTCATGTCCTCCAGCTTTTTTGAAGTTGAAATAAGCTATCTTAGCTTGTGACATGGTTTTAGTTTTGAAGACACACCGCGATCATCTCTATTTTTGATATTCGAATAGAGCACTTCTTTTGGATACAGGGATGTACAGTAGCACCTTCGTTTGTTCTAGTTTCACTGACGAAGAAATAATTTTGTTTCAGTCTGATATATCAAATGTTTACATAATAGTTTACAACAAATATGAAACGAATTCGATCCCTATTTACGTGACATCACTTTTTTTCAACCCCAAAAGGCGCACAAATCCATAATTTTTAGCCTAAACCATAATATCTTTCCCCTATTGTGCACTTTTGTCAATTTCTATTTGATTGATTGCAATATTCAATATGCGAGTCAGTCCTATGCACGGATCATGTTCCCCGTCCCCATGAAAAACTGACATTCAAATAGAAACACTTGTATGTACCTTTCATACGATATTCAGACATCATAACCGTTAGCGTCAGTACCTTCCGCTTCTTCTGAACCAACAGCATCACTACTATCACCACCTTGGACTTCAAGTGATAGAGACTCCATCAGTGCAGATAGTGCATGATTCACCATCAAACCCATCGCACCATCAGAACAATTTGATGTAAGACACTCGTAACAATGAAAATCGTCACAACGAGGGCTCATACAGGGCAGTACCTTTGAACATGATCTACAGGAGGCCTTGTCGCAGCCAGAACAAAGAGCGACCCTGCACGAAAAATCATGACATTCATCACACCCCCATGTTGGAATACATTCCATACAGTGCCCTGAATCACACTCATCGCACCATCTAACCTCAAAACATTCACCACAACTCCTTCCACCACATTCAGAACAAAAAGTTCCTTCAATTATTGTTGTGAGTGACGACAATTTTTGGAAATAAACTAAAATATCTTAGGAGATTCTTACCTTCACAGCAGTCTAAGTTTCCACAGAAAGAGCAGATTTCATCTCTGCAACATTCTCTACACAATTGGATATCACAATTGGTGCATTCTAGTACATCTTCACAACTGGTGCAATAATCTTCACCACATCCCTCACACCATCTCATTTTGGAACATTTCTCTTGACATGCGACTGTCTGACAAACTTTGCATTTATCGAGGTAACAACCATCAAAGTCGCATGTTATTTCTGAGCATTCATAGCAAACATATTGCTGAAGACCATACGTATCCTTCCCTTCGCCAAAGTATTTCAACCCATCTTTCGCAGGATACATGTCACATTCATCTTCATCAGAGTGAATACAGTAATCGCATTCGTGGCAATGCAAATGTCTACTATTAAGCGTTTCATCAAATGCTAGCAAGAAGCGATGAAGCAACTTGTTCTCCTTTCCCTTTGCTCTCCAATCCACAGGAAACTGCACCACCTGTAACTTGTTTCCGAAAGTATTGATGATGCTATGAAGAATAGGCAATGTCATCTTTTCTTGTAGCTGACATTTCCCGATAGCAATCTTGCTCATGTCCATATTTCGTAGTTTGGTAGAATGCTTCAAAGGAGCAAGGCCCCATCCTTGTACCTTGGTGCAGTTACCTAATCTAAAAGTATGAACATATAAATGGACACATCTCAGGATACGATAGATATCGACATCTGTCATTCTAGCGAGCAAAGCATCTCCTAACGCTGTCAAGTCTAGGGAGACAAGCTTTGTTTTACTATCCATGATGATTTGCTTGCTGAGGTATGAAATATGCTGGTTGTTGCTAGCGTCGTGAGCGTCATTGAGAGGCGCCATGGACGATGCAAACATGATTCGTTCGAGAGGCGAGAGGAACTCTTTCGAGATTGCGAAGCGGATGATGTCTTCGGGCTGATCGAGAGTGAGTCTAGAAGGTTGGTGCGTAGAAGTCATGATGTAGTATAATAGATGCCTAGAGTTGGAAGCAGAAGATAGACTGATGTACGAGGTAGCTAGTTTTATGATGAAAGATCTCTTTTCGTTTTGTTTGATGGATAATGATGGATCTATGGTCGGCCAATTTCATGTCCTCCGAAGCTTTTTTGGAGTCGAAATAAGCTATCTTAGCTTGTGACATGATTTTGGTTTTCAAAGACACCGATCGATCTCTCTACAAGTAGATATTCGAATAGAGTAGACTACTCTACTGCTTTCAGATAGAGAAGGATGTAGGTAGCATATTCTTTTTTCCTAGTAGTTTTACTGATAAAAAGAAATAATCTTCTTTGAGTCTGATATATCAAACGTTTACATAGTAATTTACAGCAAATATTGAATATGAAACGAATTCGATCCCTATTTACGTGATTTCACTTTTTTTCAACCCCAAAATGCGAACAGATCCCTAATATTTAGCCAAAATCATATCTCCTCCCTATTGCGAATTTTAGTGACAATGAAAACTTTTTTTTGATTCATTGTAATATTCAATTTGTGAGTCACTCTTTTACAAGGTCATATTTCCCAACATCAAGAACAACTTCATTACAACAGAAACATTTGTACATATCTAGTGATGAGATAAACAATGTTCAGACATGACTGTTGTTAGCTTCAGTATCTTCCTCTCTGTCTGAACCACTAGCAGCACTATTATCATCACCTCAGACTTCAATAGATAGAGATTCCATCAGTGCTGATAATTCAGAAATACGACAGTCGAAACAATGAAAATTGTCACAACTAGGGCTGCAATTACAAGGCAGGACCTTTGCACATGACCTACAGGAAGCCTTATCGCAGTCTGAACAAAGAGCTACCCTACACGAAATTTCTTCGCATTCATCACACATAAAAGTTTGAATGCATCCCTCACAGTGACCTACCTCGCACTGATCACACCAAACGCTACATGATGTGCAGGTTTTCTTGCCACAGTCAGAACAAACATCGACCATACACGATGGCTCATGACATTCATCACACCGCCATGTTGGATTACATTCCATACAGTGAGCTGAATCACATCTCTCGCAATATCTAACCTCATCACAATCATCACAACTTTTTACACCACATTCAGAACATTTGAAAGTTCCTTCGATTATTATTGTGAGCGACGACGTTTTTGGAAGAATCTAAAATATTTTTAAACTAATACAGTAGAACTTACCTTCACAGCAGTCTAATTTTCCGCAATAAGAGCAGATTTCATCGATGCAACAGTTTCTACACGATGGCTCATGACATGCATCACACCGCAACGTTGGAATACATTCCATACAGTGCCCTGAATCACATCTCACGCAATATCTAACCTCAAAACATTCATCACAACTCCTTACACCACATTCAGAACATTTGAAAGTTCCTTCGATTATTATTGTGAGCGACGACGTTTTTGGAAGAATCTAAAATATTTTTAAATTAATACAGTAGAACTTACCTTCACAGCAGTCTAATTTTCCACAATAAGAGCAGATTTCATCGATGCAACAGTCTCTACACGATGGGGTATCACAATTGATGCAATCTAGTACATTTCTACAACTGGTGCAATACTCTTCACTGCATGGCTCGCAGTATCTCATGTTGGAACATTTCTCTGAGCATGCAACTGTTCGACAAACTTTGCACCTATCTAGCCAGCAATCACCATTTCCATCGTCGCATGCTACGTCTGAGCACTCATAGCAAACATTTTGTTGAAGACCATACGTATCCTTCCCTTCGCAAAAGTATTTCAACTCATCTTTCGCGGCATACATGTCACTTTCATCAGAGTGAATACAGTAATCACATTCATAGCAATGCAAATGCCTATCACATAGCTTTTCATCAAATGCTAGCAAAAAAATACGAAGCAGCTTATTTTCCTTTCCCTTTGCTCGCCAATCTACGGGAAACTGCACAACGCGGAAACTGTTTCCGAAAGTATTGATGATACTGAGAAGGATAGGCAGAGTCATCTCCTCTTGTAGCTGGCATTTCCCACTAGCAATCTTGCTCATGTCCATATTTCTTAGCTTGCTAGAATGCTTCAAAGGAGCTAGACCCCATCCCTGTACCTTGATGCAGTTACCTAATCTAAAAGTATGAACATATAAATGGACACATCTCAGGATACGATAGAGATCGACATCTGTCATTCTAGCAAGTACACAATCTCCTAACTCAGTCAAGTCCAGGGAGACAAGCTTTGTTTTACTATCCATGATGAGTTGCTTGCTGAGGTATGAAATATGCTGGTTATTGCTAGTGTTGCTAGCGTCATTGAGAGGCGCCATGGACGATGCAAACATGACTCGTTCGAGAGGCGAGAGGAACTCTTTCGAGATCGCGAAGCGGATGATGTCTTCTGGCTGATCGAGAGTGAGTCTCGAAGGTTGGTGCGTAGAAGTCATGATGCAATAGATGTCAATAAGACTGGTACGAGGTAGCTAGTTTTATGATGGTGGAACAAAAAGTCAAAGTGGAAAAAGATCGCTTTTCTTCATTGATGATTGCTTTACTATTTTAGTCTCTGGCTTGGTCGTGCTTTTCCTTTTTCTGACTTTTCTGCTCTATCCCGCAATCAAAGAAAGGAATTGCAGGAAATCATTCAATTCTATCTACCAAAAATTCTTTCTTATTTCATTCATATATGCTCATAAATTCACGGTGACCAGAACAAAAAGAAGTTCCAAGCCCTTATCAATATACCCCAATTCCAAGGCTATCCTCAAATCCATAATGTACACTACACACATGAATTTTGACGGCGAAAACTTATACTCGCTCTTTGGCGTTTCCAAAGATGCCTCTGGTAATGAAATACGAAAAGCATATTTGAACCTTATTCGAAAGATTCATCCAGATAAACAAAATGGAGCAAATCAGGAAGCAGCTCACGAGAAAGCGGCTCAATTGAATAATGTATACGAAGTTTTGAAAGATGTGAAAAAGAGAGCAGCATACGATGCTTTCATTCTTCGACAACAGACATATGGCAAGAATACTGCCAATTCCTCAAGTGCTCAAAATGGACCGAGAACTCGCTCGTCTACTAAAGCTGCAAGAGAACAAGAAGAAGCAAATAGAAACGCTCGCAAGCATCATGCTAATCAAGACTCTTACTCCAGGAAGCAATCTTCTACGCGTCCATCAGGTGATGAAAATCAGAGGAAGCATAATTCTTCTGAAAGACCTCACAGCAATTCCACCAAGAGCAACTTCTATACTAGTGGAAATACAAACAGTGCGCATCAAGGTAGATACTCTTCTAGCTCTAAGCATTCTACGTATGGGTCTTCTGCCAATTCTAAATACGGTAACAATGTACCTCCTCCTCGTCAAAGCTCCTATTCCAGTCAATCCCAATCAAATACAAGAAGCGACAGCGGTCAATACAGTCAGTCAAGGAATAGTGGTAGCTCAAGTAGAACTAGTGGATCTTCATCAAGAAGTAAAATTTACGGAGTCTGCAAGAACGGATTGCCGTGCAAGCGCTGTATGAAACAAGGAGGATTTTGTTATCAACATGCAAATCAGCAACATTCAAATGGAAGACAGTCTGAGAATTCCAATCCAAATTGTAACTACAGCAGCAACTCAACAAGTGGTAGAGGCTACAAGAAGCAAAACATTGGAATTTGCAAGTCAACAGGTCAGCCTTGTAAGCGCTGTCTAAAGCAAGGTGCCTTTTGCTTCCAACATTTGTCTCAGGCTCAAGGTAGATCAGGTTCCAACAAGAGCAATCATAGTCATGCATATAGTGACAAGGTCTACGGAGTAACGCTGAATGGAGCTCCATGCAAAAGATGCCTGAAACAAGGAGGATTTTGCTATCAACATAAAAATCAACAGAAGGCTTGGTGAGACATATTCCAAAAGAAATTATTTCTTTCAATCTGTACAAACTACATAAGAAATACTTAAGTGCATGTTTATATATCCTCTTACTTTTACATTTAGCAAGTGCAAATCTCTTTGTTTACAACTTGTATACCCAATGTTATTTCCCTTTAAACTTCGTACCCGCTTTGATTATCATCCCCATCTTCCTCGTCCTCATCATCATGGAAGTCAAGTGCATTGTCTGAATGATAAGCACCAAAGAAGAAGGTAAGCCTACTGATACTTTTATCTATAGTTCCACCCGTTGTGACGAAAGGAAAAGGAGGTTGCTTGGACTTTTGCTTCTTTTTCTTGTCAATGTGCATTGTCTGAGGATTCGTTTCCCATTTTTCATCTAGGCCTTGATTTGTATCAACTACTTCAGATTCTTCCGAAGAATCTTTGAGGCGTTTCCATCGATTCAAAATCCCAATGAATTGTACACACGCATCAAAAGTATCCATTACCAACGCAGACGAAAAAATTAAAGCAGAAAGTACTTTCCAAGGCCATTCTTCGAACAATCCGACATATATTAAGGAAGAAACTCGCTGGATTCGTTGGAAAATAAATATCACAATCAAAATATCAAGAACTTTCTTCTTCGCAAGCCTACTAGAGTAAATTATTCTATGCATGGAAGCGATATTTCCAAGTAGATCAGCAGTGAGCCATATCACCGCTGCTTTGAGCATCGTGGTTGTGAAATCACTATGAAGACTAAACCATACGCCCACTATAATCATCGAAGCGGAATGATGTCGTGAATAAAATACTCTCCACTTTTCAGGAAGAGAAGACCAAAATGTTATAAACATGAAAGGATCAACTGAGTACTTGAACATGATAAACTTTTCCCACATACTATGTAGATCCACTGTGCCAAGAACAACTGCCACAATGAGACCTATATCTGTTACAAGACCGATGAAGTAAAATAAAAAGAGTAGAATGTTTCGTTTGTTGTCTCGAAGATATGTACTTGAGGTAAATTCAAGTACAAGATACAATAATAGAGTAAATAGAATAGCAACTCCCAAAACTATCAACAAACCAGTTCCTCTTTGCACATCCCAAAAGCTTCCAGCTAAATATTTCTTTACTTCTTGTTCTTGATAATATGATAGAATTGCTGCATAGCAAAAGCATAATGATACAAGCAACCAAATCGCGTTTATGATTCTTTCTTTAGACCACGATCTTGCCATATTGGACCCTTCATCGCCGTGGAAGTTTGCAATCATATTTCGTATTATTTATATGTTAGAATATGTGTTCATGACTCTTGTATTTGAAGGGAGTGTAGTGTTGATGAGATCTACTTGTCAAATTCCTCAATCGAGAAGCCCGATGTCAAGAAATATGAGGCCGTATAAACCGTTATACAACGCGTATTTCTCATTGGTTCTCTGAAAACAGAATGAATGGAAATCAAGCTCTACTTTATAGTTCTCTGTAAAGAAATTCAAGGATTTACTCTTCATCATCATCTTCATATTCGTCATCATCGTCTTCGTCATCATAGGTTCCTGGCAAAACACCTCCAGTTTGCATAGCCTCCCAATATTCCTTGGAATCATTTTCATTATTAAAGTAAAAGTATGCAACCAAACCACCTGCAAATATCAACGTAATGGGAAAAATATATTTCTGCATACCAGGTTTAGGTGGTGGTGGAGGAGCTCCATAACGTATAGGAGGAACAACTGTAAAGTCTACCGGTTTCAGTCCGAACAGAGCTTCATTTGACTGCTGGTTTTGCTTTTGAAGAGTTTCGTTGAGTCCTTTCTTGCTAATGGTACTAGTTCTCTTGAGTCGTTTCGTTATTTGGACAGGTTGTGTGTTTTTTTGGAGTACGGCATTTGATTTGCCTATCGTCTGAAGCGATCGAAGTGTGCGATTCATGTTTTTACTTGAGTAGTGAGTAGTATGTGTATGTTCTTGCAATTAACCCGAGCTTCTTGCTTTCAACACAGTCTTTCGTCCTATTCTCTGAAAACTATATGTATTAGAGGATAATCCCTTTCGCACTTGATCAAAAGAAGTCGGTAATGTAGTTGTGTACAAATTAATTCCAACAACTATGAACTATGATGTGAAATTAGGTGGTCACAAAGAAGAGAGAAGTGAGGACGACGGAGAGTGCATAAAAGTTCAAAGTAGGAGCCTACTGAAATGAAGCATTCGTGTATGTTGTCCCAACCTGATAGAGACAATTTACAGAATGAATGGATATCCAATGATATGCGAAGCAAACTTCAAACATGAGGTATCGACGTCTTTGTTGCTTCTCCATTTCAAAGGGAATAAACCCAATACCCATTCATTAGAAATACAATGAAGTTCTTTACTTCAACTCTTGCTCTCGTAGCAGTCACTAGTCTCACGGGTAGCGCGAATGCGTTCAGCTCTCCAAGAGTTGCTCCATCAATTGTGAGGTACGTGTTCTCAAATGTATTTGTTTTTGTCTCATTTTTTATGAAGTAGAAAGTAGAAAGACTTTTCTATTTACATTCTTTGACTATTTGAAGGAAATTTTCTAACTCATATTCACGTTTCTATATTACTAAATATATAGATCTGCCAGCTCACCACTCACTGGACAATATGCAAAGTCTACGAGTACCGAACTCAACATGAAAATGTTTTCATTCAACCACAATAAGAAAGCAGTAAAGCCAACTCTTTCCAAGAAAAAGCAAGCACTAAAATTCTTATGCAAAACTGCAGCAACTCTTTCGTTCATCGCACTTGCAACATCTGCGGCTGCACCACCAGCACTTGCAGCGAAGAAAGCTGCAGCAGCTGCTGAAACTGTAGAACATCTTCATGTTGGACAAAAGGTTGCAAACTATTTCCGTGGATTTGGTCTTCCAGATTTGGCAATTTTGGCTGTTATTTCTGCTATGCCAGTTATTGAATTGCGTGGAGCTGTACCAGTTGGACTATGGATGGGACTTCCAATCACTCAAGTTTTACCAGCATGTGTTATCGGAAATATGATTCCTATTATTCCTCTCTTGTTTTTGCTAAAGAATGATTCATTGAAAAAAATGATGAAGCCAATTTTGGATCGTGCAGAGAAGAAGTCTTCTGCATTGGGAGTTGGTTCTCTTGAAAAGCAATGGGCTTCCCTTGCTGCATTTGTTGGAATTCCCCTTCCTGGAACTGGGGCATGGACTGGAGCTATGGGAGCATTCCTTCTTGGTATGCCTACTGCTGTTGCTATTTCTTCCATCTTCACCGGAGTAGTTTCTGCGGGACTTATCATGTCAGCAATTACTCTTGCTGGAAAGAAGGGAGGACTCACAGCACTTGCTATCTTGGCAGCAATCACTGGAAAGGAGTTTTTGAGTGGAGAGAAGGAAACAGAAGAGTCGAAGCAGGACTTCCTTGAAGCTGATCCATATTGGGATCAGTCCAACGTTCCTGTCAATGTGTACAAAAACAAGGCTCCTTTCACTGGTAAGGTTGTTTCTACCAAACGTATCGTAGGACCAAAGGCAACTGGTGAGACTTGCCACATTGTGATTGATCATGAGGGAGATTTCCCATACTGGGAGGGACAATCATGGGGAGTGATTCCACCAGGTGTACGTGAGAAGGATGGAAAGCCACATTCAGTACGTTTGTATTCAATTGCATCATCACGTTATGGAGATGATATGAGTGGTAAGACTGGATCATTGTGTGTACGTCGTGCGACTTACTGGTGTCCGGAGATGAAGGCAGAGGATCCAGCGAAGAAGGGGGTATGTTCTAACTTTTTGTGTGATACTAAGGCTGGAGATGAGGTGCAGATGACTGGACCAGCAGGGAAGGTGATGTTGATGCCAGAGGAAGATCCAAAGACTGATTTGATCATGGTAGCTACAGGAACAGGAATTGCACCATATCGTGGTTTCATTCGTCGTTTGTTTACTGAGAAGACTCCAGCAGGAGAGGCATATGAGGGAACAGCATGGTTGTTCCTTGGAGTAGCGAACAGTGATGCATTGTTGTATGATGATGAGTGGCAAGAGGTGAAGAAGAACTATCCAGATAACTTCCGTTTGGACTATGCATTGTCACGTGAGCAGGAGAACAAGAAGGGAGGAAAGATGTATATTCAAGACAAGGTGGAGGAGTATGCGGATGAGATTTTTACCAAGCTTGACAATGGAGCGCATATTTACTTTTGCGGATTGAAGGGAATGATGCCTGGTATTCAGGATATGTTGAAGGGAGTAGCGGAGTCAAAGGGTCTTGACTATGATGAGTGGTTGAAGGGATTGAAGAAGAGCAAGCAATGGCATGTAGAGGTTTATTAAGCTACATTTTATTTGGGGTCATTTTTCTTTAATTTGTAACGATTGATTTTATGAGTTGTATACTGTAGACTGGGACATTGTCTTGGAAAGACAAAAAATCCTTAATCCTTAACTTGGTTCCAGCATTTAATAGCATCATTCATTAACCTTTCGTAATCGCGTAAGATGTATCTATATTATATATAGCCTATTCCATATCTGAATATCTCAACTTCTATTAGCTGCTTTTGATCGTCTGCTTTATATTCTTATACGTAGTCCTTCACAATCCAAAAGAGAAATTGATTTTTTAGTCCCATTTTGGTAAGAGAGAAAGCAGCGTGCCATACCAGCTTCGTTACCCTTCGATTTAGTTATTCTTCCAGCCCCTCCCTTCAAATATGGAAGAATTGTGTCCAGGGAAAGAATAGAGCTTGGTTCATGGGTCTATATTTGGGACAGTTCTATTGTTGTATCAGTGTAGACATGCTGACACAGGCAGCATACTTTTTTAAACAATGACCAGTGACGGTAGATTGACACAACTAATGGGAAGGAATTTCACCAAAAAATGGGTAGATGCTATTCATTATAACCTTGCAAAATATGCCTAGTTGGACCCTAAACATGTTAAAAAAAATCAAGTGAAAATATTCAATATCATTGGTATCATTTGGTAAATTTATTTTCATGAACCCATATAACGGCAAGCAAGGACGACAGCCGAATTAGCTCAGTCGGTAGAGCGCACGACTCTTAATCGTGTGGTCGTGGGTTCGATCCCCACATTCGGTGACCTTTCACATCATCTTTTTATTGTCTCTTTCATTTTTGTTACAAAGAGAGAAGATCCGGGCATGGTATCAGTACAACATTTGCAGTACTTTTTTTGCAAAGTTTTCAATGGGTTTGATTCTCGCATGATTCCTTCTTTTGTCATTGGCACAAGGACCGAGATCACATGGATATCTGATTTCAAAAGACTGATTTCAGCTTTATGTATCTCGGGTACATGCACCAAAAGTGAAAAAGTTGCCCATTAGAGTTAATTGAACTATGCTTATAATTATGTACGACTACAGTTATAAATATGTCACCTACTTAGTAATGGAAATTTAAACATAATCTTTATTTCTAACTACCTCCTGAGGCCTGTTTTGCCACTTTTCTGATATTTTTGGTCACTTTTTGCCCAGATGAAAGTTATGAAGGAATCCCTCATGTAACACAGTATCACTTGCACACTGTTGAACATTCGTCCATTCCTTGCATTATTGTATTTTCTTATATCTCGATAAGTCGAGTCGAGTCAAGATATAAATCAATGGAAATTATCTATAAATTATATTTATCATGTACGTCATTTCTGGTTGGCGTATTTTTCGTGATACTCTTCTACCTTGTTCATGAATGGCGACTTTCTGTCCAAATCATAGATCGGAACACTTCTCATCCTCGAATCCTTTCAAGTTCAGAAGTGACACCTGTCCCAAGGTAGACTGGCCACGAAGGGCCCAGGCGAAGCCCTATTCACGGAGCGAGCGATGCCATCCAATTCTCTTTACCCCAAATGTGGAGACAGTAACCTCAAGACAATGAATGTTCAAGAGACGAAGATTCCACAGACAACGTTGATACTCCGCTAGATAATATGCCTAATCTAGCTTCATAATTTCTTGATAATGTAAAATGGCAAAAGCTTTTCGCTCAACATATCAAAGGGATGAAAAATATCGAATCTATGAAGTTGGATTCTGATGCTTTATTAGATATCCTCAGAAGAAGACTTGACACATAAGATGGAGAATTTACGTGAACATTCTTGCTTTCAATGGGTATCATATAGTTTACCGCGGGTATGTTCAGCAATGGTCTATGCGAGCCATATCAAAGAAAATCTTCGTAGCAAACGTGTCCAGTGTATATCTCTATCACAACCTTTCGCAGGTCGGTGTTACCTTTCCTCCCCCCTTTCGCAGGTCGGTGTTACCTTTCCTCCCCCCTTTCGCAGGTCGGTGTTACCTTTCCTCCCCCCTTTCGCAGGTCGGTGTTACCTTTCCTCCCCCCTTTCGCACTACTTCCTTTTTTCCCCTGCAACACAACATACATTTTATGCAACGATGCAGCCAATTTCAAGTCATCTTCATTCTTCAAATACTAATAACTGTGCAAAGCAAAGCGGCAGAAATCACTGCTTCCAACTTCTAAACTAGAGACTACATAGCATTTTGTAACAAACTTCATTGGAAAATTGTGTGACCTCGCATACTTCAAAGCTTTCAGTACCAATATATTCTGAACTGACGCAGGTTCGCTCATCCCAAATCCCAATGGATACAAAAGGCATTGATTGAGCTTCCGGGCAAAACTACTGCAGAGGAGAGAATGTAAGTTCCTGTGAAACTTAGCCAGCTATACGAAGGTGACAGCCTCAAGGATCTCATGAAGAAAGAATGTGGAGGATCAGATTTTGGACAAGCTTTGCAGTATCTTGTATTTGACCTGTCAGTGCAGAGTGCAAAATGATTAAGAAGGCTTGTGCAGGAATTGGAACCAACGAGACCTTGCTCTACAGTGTACTTTGCGGACGCAGCAACAAAGATATGGAAATTCTAAAGAAGACGTACTATAAGAATTACACTAAAGATCTCGTATCTGTTGCGTCAGCTGAAGTTGGAGGTACTCTTGAGAAAGTTTTGGTTTCATCCTTGCAGGCAGCTGAAGAAGAGTATGATCCTGGATTTCATACCGAAGAGAAGGCAATTGAAGATGCTAAGACTATTTATGAAGCCGGTCAAGGTAGATTTGGAAAGGACACCTCCAAGCTAGCCAAGATAATTGTTTTATCTCCTCCAAAGCATCTCAAGAACGTTAGCTTCCAGTACGCAGACAAGTATGGTTATACCCTATTCAAGGCTGTAGAGAAAGAGTTTGGGGGTGACAGTGAGAAAGCTGCACTGTTCACTCTTGGCATCAAATTGAAACCCTTTCAAACAATTGCAAAGCTCATCAAAGAAGCGTGTGCAGGTTTTGGTACAAACGAGTTGCTATTGACTTGCACAAGGCCTTAGATATCCCATTCCCCAAAAAAGCGCGACAGTCGCGTTTTCACGCTTCAAAGCGCGATAGTCGCGTTTCATCATCCTCGCGCAAAAAACACTAGCTTTGACACCCACCCATTTTTTTCACATACATCACTCATGCAAATACACATCTACTTGTACTATACATAAAGAACAACAATAATACCTAGATCATTTTTTAACTTTCATTACTTTCTGTCTCCTCTGTCTCCTCTACATAAAAGAAATGTTCTTTCATGTAGCATGTTTGAACACCGTACCAATATTCTTGAGGGTTCTTTAATGTTGGAATACGGTAAGTCCCTTCTGGAAATTCTTGATTCTTGATAGTTATTCTACCATTGCAAAACCCTCTACGACAGTACAAACACATCACATGGGTATCTTTACCACATAACCAGCACTTTATTGGACGAGTTTTAAGTCTTCCCTTTTCAATATATTGCATTTGGACTGGGAAGCCACCTGATCCTCTACAAGCACGGATTCTTGACCAATACTCACTACAGTCGGGTGTCCTATTTCTTTTGGTTCTTGTATTTCTTGTTGGAGTTTCATTTGTTCTTGGAGCTGGGTATCTCACAATTTCTACATTTAAACGGCGTGATCTTCGAAGACTGTCAGTAGCAAGAAGAGATGGGCCTTGGCTAGACGCATCCTGATTTCTTATAGTTTGAATTTTGTGCAAAAAGTAATCATGAATCATCCTGATTTCTTATAGTTTGAATTTTGTGCAAAAAGTAATCATGAATATGATTCAACGACTGGTGGAATGTACTTCTTTTGGATGCGCTTTTGCGGAGATTTTGGATATTTTCATGACTAGATTCATTGAATCCAACGACTTGGATTCCGCGGTGTGCAACAACAAAGGCGATAAGTATGAGTCTTGAGGAAGCACGACTGTTTGTATTACAATGCGGATGTTGAAATCTATGATCTTCAATAAGTGCTGTTGTAGTATCAGAACCAGATTTATGAGCATTCCAAGTGGCGTGAATTGCGGGTATCAATCTTTTCAATGGTGGTAAAGGCAGTGTCTCATTCTGAGAAACGTGTCTCCAGAGATAGAATACGGATTCAAATTCCTCTCTGCCACCAATTGATTTGATGGTAGCAGCCAGATCCTTGACTTTGTTTAATTCTCTCTCTCTGTTTTCATCATAAGCCCAAGCTAATGTATCATCATACATCTCTTCAAGAACGTTATTATACGATCGGATTGACGTAGCAGATAAAGTAATAATATTTCCTTGTAAGATATATCCTTCTCTATCTCCAACAAGGAAAACCATCTTATCGAGTTCATAAATACTTGCATGATGAAGAATTTGGCATCTCTCTGCCATTTTTCGAATTGCTTTGTGCATAACGTCTTTTGTAAAACATGAGTAAGTTTTACATTCTGTATATGTCCAATCATACTTCCATTCATCGTTGTGTCTACGCCACTCGCCATACACTTTTTTTTGATAGTCGGTTTCTTTGTTAATTTCATCCGTAGCAACCCTAGACTTTATCTCAACACCCCACACTTCTTGACTATTTTCATCATCATCAAGTTCTACAACTAGTAGACCATCAATACTATCTTTTATGTAAGGTTTGTCTTCTCTTGCCACGAGACCTGTACCGAAAGCTGCGAGTACTCTTTTGACATTTGTCACACTTGAGAGAGCCCCTCGACCTACAGCATCTACAAATTTCTCACAAATTACGGGTTCATTCCGAATAGGTCTATCGCTTTCCGGAAAAGGAGTCTCAGCAAGAACCTTCATAAACGAAAGAAATTGGTCATTCTCTTTTGAAATATCAATGACCGTTCCTTGGACTTGATCATGTAAAGGAACGTAGTATCTCTGCCATGTAGGACCACGTAGAATTTGTGCAACCAAAGAAGCTTCTGTTTTTTTTTCTCCACTGTAAAGAAGTGGGAAATAAGAATTGAACGCCGATGATGCGATCGAAGAAGAAAAACTCATTTTTCGCAATAGAAACCAATCTGATGTTCCTTGTTCACGTGTTAGAAACTTTACTCTGCCTCTCATGAGATCTAGAATTGCATCCTTACATGATTCTGGATTCTCAACAGCCTCTTTATTGGTATAGATCTCCTTTAGACAATCGGACTGAGAAGGGTATGTGCAGTCATTGTTGAATGGAATGCCTTCCCACGAATGACCGCTGTGTAATGTGGAAATAGCAAGGGAAATGCTGTTTGTTCCGTTTTTGAATGCAGATAAGGTAAGAGTCTTGTTATGAATCTTCTGATACTTGACAAACTGGCTTGCACAACCCTGAGTATTCAAGAGTTTCCTTGTATCGTTACTTTGTAGATATTGATCATAGGTAAATCCCCATCCCTGTTGTCGTTGTACAGTTGCAGCAAGATCTCCTCCTTTTTTCATTCTTTTTGCAACGCGGGCTTTGTCTGTATATCCTCTATCCGTATAAGTGATTAGATTAACCTCGTTTGACGCAGAAGAGTTAACCTGTGACATCGCTCTTTCGTATGCTTGAAGCGGGGAATCTTTCTCCATTTCGTACTGGATGTTCACTGGGAACATGAATCCGGTTGTACATAAGGAGTGTGCATTTAAACCGTCACGATTGTCTTTTGTGTGCCGAACAATCTTAAGTTTAAATTTATCTACCCCATTCGCGCCTGAAACGGTAAGCCAGATTTTGTCGTCATCGAAAACTAAAGAAATCTTTCCTTCTCTACCCTCGATCATCAATTCTCTGCATAATGCATTGAGTACCTGTTGTAATCTTTCCCAGCCAGGCACAGACCGAAATGAATCAGATACAACAGATCTTTTCATTCCATGTTCAGCTAACTTTCTCCAATACTCTTCGTACTCTTCTCTCGCAAGTGGAACATTTGTCGATGCACCTTTTCCGGTTAGTTTCTCCAATATATCATAAAATTTATTAGTATCCTTTGTCATAATACACTGGAAAGTAAATGTTGCTAAAAACTTGTAGGTTTCCTCTGGATCATGAGTGGTACCAAGGATGATTGCAAGTTCTCTGAAGAAAGGAGACTCTACACCAAATATTACATCGATAGCATCATATATGTGTAGAACTGATTTCCCTGTTTTTTCTTTTAGCCGCTTCTTATAATGAAGAACTTCCTCACGTGCAGAAGAGAATGCTTTTTTTCGGCCTTCGTTGATGTTAAAATTTACATCAGACGGATGAACATCATGCCATTTCTTCTTGGATGTGTCATCTAGATTTGGTTCTTCTTCTTCCGTATCTTCCTCCTCTTCAGCATCAGATGCGCCAAGATGTTCACCGATAAGTTCTTCATGTTCATTTGGATCCATGTTTGATGAATAATTGCGAATAAAAGTTGGACGAATGTGTGAGCATGTATTGAAGTGATAGATGAAGTCGATGATGTGATGATTGGTTCCTTCTTCCTTTTCGTTGACGACGCAAATAGATTTCGAACGAAAGATCTGTACTCACCAGCTCATCATCAAGAGAGAGGGGGGATGGTCTGTCTGTCGTTCGAGGGATACCAGTACAAAGTAGTTTTGTGTTCAAATGAATCTACATTGGAAAATAGTAATGTGTATGGTTTATATGATGTAAAAAGGATGTTTAGCGATAGTTAGCGATTTTTGCGCGAAGAGGTGAAAGCGCGACAGTCGCGTTTTTTCGCCAAAAAAGGGGGGAAAAGGTGGAGTGGGATATCAAAAGTATCTGAAGTTCGTGAATGACGCACATCTAGAATTATTTGAAAAGAGTATTCACGATCGTGTCAGAGACGAGTGTAAAGGCAACTACGAAGACCTTTTGCTTGCAATTATCAACACTGCATGCCCAGAGGAGTAAAGGAGAGATGAGTCTCCCTTGTTGCCCGCAACACAATGTTGCTATTTAAAATAAGATTCGCATTATGGTTCTTTCCAAAATCAATGTGCATTGAATGCTTTCATACTTTCAACTAATGTAATTCGTTTAGAATTATGTGTACAGTTTCTAATCTTTCAAGGATGCTCTAACATGAGCTGATCTTGAAAAGTGAGAATGAGTACTTCTTCTCATAGATGCAGATTTACCCGACAAATCTTTCGTAGATCCATACCCAACGCTTGGAAGTCGTAAAGGTGACATAGCCTCAGCATTCTCCTCATCAAAAGTGAGCTCGTCCATGACAGCATGTTCTGATATAAACTCAGTTCCATCTTCTGGATCATCCTCGACCCTTGGTCCAAATCTTAAAATTAACATCATTACAGCTACAGTAATTGGTTGCAAATGTACATTATAAATTACAAAGCATTTGGTGCTAGTAGGAGATCCAAAAGGTTTATGTTTTGTAAGCATACCATACCTCTAATCGAATTATTTTCTGTAAACACCAATGACGTCGATTTTGTCTATAATCTATGTATACCTAGACTACATATTCTTAGGTTACAAGTCTGCACCAACATCCATACTTACTGTATTGGTTCTCGTACTACGGTAAGTAAGGTAGTGTAATTCTCTCAAGGTATTCAAGACAATCAATTAGTTACAATCACAAATCAACTACTGTCATACCTTACGTATTGACTACATTTTTCATAGAAAAGAATATAATGAGTGGAGGAAGTTTGCCAAGACGTATTGTAAAGGTCAGTTCCAAAAACTCGCAGGCTAGATAGGTAAAGATAGGAACATGAATGAGGCTTTCCCTACCTAAAAACTTTTATTCATAATCGTAGTATTCTTCTCCTCAGTCAATCAATTTACATAGCACACATATCACAACATCATCCACAATCATTTGAAGAAATTTCTAATCTAATTCTATTCCTTCCCTCATAATTTTATAGGAAACTCAACGTCTCATCGCTGACCCAGTTGCTGGAATCAGTGCTACGCCCTACGCGGACAACCTTAGATACTTTGCGGTTGCAATTGAAGGTCCTTCCGACTCATGCTACGAAGAAGGCGTGTTTCAACTCGAACTATTTCTTCCAGCAGATTACCCAATGGCTCCACCAAAAGTAAGGTTCCTTACTAAAATATATCATCCAAATGTAGACAAACTTGGTCGTATCTGTCTCGATATTCTCAAAGAAAAATGGAGTCCGGCGTTACAAATTAGAACAGTTTTGCTAAGTATTCAGGCGCTCATGAGTGCGCCTAATCCTGATGATCCATTGGATAACACTGTTGCGGATGTTTGGAAGAATGATGAAGCAAAGGCATTAGAGACTGCAAGGGAATTTACAAAGAATTTTGCAGCGAAGAAGGAGTAAAGTATCAATTGACATCTTTCAAGTATTGAGTTCGAGAAATGGAATAATTTACAAAATCTTGCAGTATTTATGAAAGAAGAAAATATCAAAGGAGAATTCGGATGTAAATGCCAATCACGATTAGAAAAACAAGTATAAACTACAGCGTTGTTACAATTTTGAGGAAAAAGTTACATAGATGCTAGCAATTTATATTTTTATGAATTTTACATTGTAAAGCCATGCTTTACTTCATGTGCACTGCCCATAGACAACGGTGACATTAGGTCAAGCCCATTTGCCTCTTCTTCACCGTCCATATTTCCATTCATCAATGATCGGCGAGGAACTCTTCTTTTGAACTTTGGAATAACTAGTACTGGCGCCTTTCTCAAAATTGTATCAGAAGAGACACTAGCTTCTGCCGACTCTATGGGAAGAGTTTCTTCATTTTCCATCTGCTCTTCCTCCATGATTGGCTGAAGCTGCCTTTCTGTGGTTGGAGACATGAGAGGAACTTCGTCCATGTCCTCTCCACTGGAATTTTTCCCATGTGTAATTTTGACAGGTTTTCCTGCTTTCGACGGATGCATGTATACTGCAACACTGCATGCAACCACCAAGAAAGTAGAGGTGTACATCATCATATTGTGGGTATTTTGAACCATGTGCAAGAAGAATGGCACGTCCTCCATTGTTGGTGGAATAGGTGTACCAAATACATTTGCATAGAAAGATCGAAGACCGAACGATGCATATTTTACCAACACCTTCAAAGCCCCATTCAAAAATGCGACAATTGCAAGACTTGCAGAAAACACAAGACTTCCTGTTTGAGCTTGTTTGATGTAATACTTGCGAGTTGTAGAACTCTCATTAGTATCGGTATACCTAGGTATTGGTAAATCATAATTGTCCAGAGTTGAAACAATTAGAGTTTCAACCATGTATCTATGCACGAATATAGACGCAACCATAATCACAAGAGCAAGTAAACAGCTTTGTCCAGCATGCTTGTCGATCGCAAGAAACTCTTCATATGGTACTACATAGAATGCATGTAGCTTTAAGATAAAGAGGATTGGCAAAACCAATAGAGGTGAATAATCGTGAACTGCGTGACCCATTGGCCCAAGGGACGTGAATCTCTTCAAAGGTTTCCTGAGAGATGCCTTCATCTCCTCGAATGCGGTTGGTTCCTTCTCAATACGCTTTTGCAAAGCCTTCAATTGCTCTAAACGCTGTTGTTGCTTTTCTGAAAACTTGTGAGCATATTTTGTATGAAGTCTCGAAGTTGCAGGAGCACTAGCTACGCTCGCAAGATCCCCAACAGAAGAACCTCTCTGCCGTTTTTTCAATTTCTGTAGTTTTGACTGAAGGGTTTTCTTCATTCTACTAGAGAATCTACTAGGATCGGAACCAACCGAAGCATCCTTTTCTGTTGTTTGCATCAATGTTGGAGCCGACACTGTGTCCCAGGATTCCCTTGGACAATATTTAGGATCCAATGCAACAACTTGTGGCATGTCCCATCCTTTATGCTTACAATAGTTGACAAACTTTGGTAACAACCAGTGTTTGTAAAAACTATCATTTCGAACACGTTCAGCATGTTGATTGGTCTCTGGTTTATCGACGATCTTTCGAGCCGCTCCTTGAAGCTTTACAACCATCATACCACACATTCTTTTCATGATAAATTCGATGATGGATTGCGGGATAAACTTGAGCTTCAAATCAATATTTGAGACAATGCGAGTAGTTGCCGTAGTTGGTGATTCTACTTGCAATACAGCTTCAAAAAACTTGACTTTCATTCGTGCCTTATTGAATCCCTTGGGTCTAGGTGGCAATTCTATGGAATCTAAAATTTCTTCTTTTCCCAGTAAATTATTGATATAGTCTTCATCCCCTTCATTCATTTCTACGTGTGCATTTGTGATTGTGTGATCATACGATTCCAAACTAGAAGCTCCATAAGATAAATTATCCCCATCAAAATCAGGTATATTCTGTTGATCATCATTATTAGTCTCGTCCTCTTCATCATCATCTATTCCCTGCGCCACTACAATGACTTCACCCGATTCCATCATACAATCACATCCTATAGCTCTATAAAGTGCATCACGCATCATGAGTGGTCCACCGACTTCAAACCTACAGAAAACAAGTTTAGTATCCTGATACAATATACCACATATCTACATCTCCACTATTGCCTAATGCTGTACTTACCAACCAATTTGATCCAATTTTCCGAGTTGACTAATTTTCGCACTCTGCGTCACGAATGGACTCCACAAATGATAGAGGTCCACTTCCCGCATAACCGCCACCTGTTCAAAAAGGGGCAAACCTTCAATCCGTCCTTCAACTTTCAAACTCAAAGATCCATCATGTTCTCTCCTATAACTACTAGTAATCCCATTGTGTTCATGACAAACAATCCATTCATTGGTAGCATTGGCATTCCTCTTTGCCAAATTTAAAATCAAAGCATGTTGTTTCAATTGCTGCAATTCTTTTTCATTATTACGAAATAAATCCTTGACTTTTGCACATTCCGCTATTTTTTCTTGTGAATCCATTGGCTTGCTCACAGTTTCCAATGTAGATTTGTACAATGTATAAGCTGCCAAATGTCTTTCTTGTTGAATGAGTTCAAAGATTCTATGTACATCGTTTATGAGATTGGCAGATGGCTGTCCATCATCGGAATAATCTACATTGGATGCATCATGACTGGATGCCATTGTCTTTTCCTTTTGATTCACTGCGGATTCTGATGAATTGAAAAAAGACGAAAGACCAGCTGTTGGCATTCGTCTCGTGAATGTTTGAGTATCATAGGTGGAAGCAGTAGTCGTGTTCTTCTGGATGCTTCCTTCCTGGTTCTTTCTGTTCCTTCTTTTGATTTTTACCTTCATGGATGTGCAATCTATTGGATACTAAATGTTTCTTCTATAGGATGTTTATGTTGCGTGTAGTAGAGAGCAGCTTGATTCACGTACTGCACTTTCTTGTGGTATGTTATGTTTCTCACAAAATAGTTTCATTTGCGCATTGACAAACTGTCGATGATGAAGATGATGAGTGGGTGCGAAGCTAGCTTTCTTGGAGTCTGATCGGAGATTATGGGATTACACGTCATGGACACCAAAAAAGCTCTTTTGACTTCAATGTTATTCATATAAGACTTTTTATTATCTACGGAAACAGTACTTAGTAGAATTCAAATTTAGACGTACGACAATGCTTTTGGACCACAAACATAAAAATGAACTGCATTGTGTTTGGTGTTCATGCTTATTCAACAACAGATTTAGAACTAAAGCAGCAATAAGAATCCCTCCACCAACTAACTAGTATGTCATCAGGTGAACTACCTCTATTGCAATATCATAGAGCTAACGCTCTTGGATCAGGGGCATATGGATCTGTACTTACTGTCTACAATGATGAAGGTGAACAATTTGCATTGAAATTATTCAATGAAGAAGATTCTGATGATGAAGAGGAGGAAGAGGATTACGAAGAAGAAGAAGAATCCGAAGAAGAGCAAGAAGATGAAGCATCGTGTGAGGAAGAAGATTACTACGAAGAAGAGACTCAACCAATGGATCTAGGAGCCTTACGAGAAATATCCATTTTGAGAATATTGCGACATGAAAATGCTCATCCAAACATTATAGAAATATCAGATGTAAAGCAACCATCTGATGTCGACCAAGAAGAAGATGGAGATGTATCCATGAAATATCATGGAATATGTATGCCTCTCTACTCTCGAACCATGACTGATATTATAAAAATTAGTTCATCCTTGAGTAAAAAAACAAAGGTCGAAATTGCTCATGGATTATTGTGTGCTATTGCACATTTGCATCATAATGGAATTATACATCGGGACATAAAAAGTGATAATATTATGATGGACATGGATGAACATGGAAATTATAAAAGTGTTTTGATTGATTTCAGTCTAGCAAAAGTCATTGTTCCATCTAGATTCTATAAAATGTCGACCAAATCGGAATTGCTCGAGACAAAGGAGATGCAAGATTGCACAAACTTGCAAGGAGAAGATACACACTCACCATCAGTAGGGACTCCTACCTATCGTGCTCCTGAATGTATTGACGAAGAGAAGAAATATGGTTTGCCCTCCGATATCTACAGCATTGGAGTTGTTTTACTGGAATTATTGAGAGGAAGTTGCATCGAAGCATTCAAAGATAAGGCTGCTGTGAAGTTAGTCAATGATGCACTATCTGAATTGCCAGATCAACCATTTGCAAATTTAGTACGTCGGTTGCTTGAGAAGGATCCGCTAAAGAGAATGACGGCAAAAATGGCATTGGAACACCCGCTCTTTGAGAAGTTTCAATTGAATGGAAAGAATCAAGACAAAACTTTTCGATCAATTCACATGGGTGAAGCTTTGCCTTTGGAAGTATCAGATATGAGTGGGTTGGACAAAAAGATGGTAAAGAAAAGGATTGAACTGATACAAAAAATTGCAAGCGCCTTGGATGCTGAGAACCCAATGACAACACAGGCTGCACTTTGTTATAGTCTTCAACTTTCAGAACTTGACGATTGTCTCGATAATTTAAGTGAGAGCCAAGGATTAGTTGACTGCGTTGTTTTGGCTGGGAGATTCTTTGAAAAAGAGCTATGGGATTTAAGTAACATCGAAGAACTTGATAGAGGTGTTTTCAAGAAATGCGACTGGTCCCAAGAGAGTTATATCGATACAGAGAGCACTTTGTGGATGATGATGGACTTTTGCTTGTATCCAAGAGAGCTGTTGTTGCAGTAATTAAATACAATGAAAACTAAAAGAAGCCACCATTGAATAACTAATCTTTCTTCTCTTCAAATTTGGGTTATCTACGTAGACAAGTCTAAGAAAAATTATGGTGCGAATTCTTTTGGAATTAAGTGGTTACGATGAAAAGGAGCTATGGGATCAAAGTACCATCGAGAAACTTGATAGATGGGCCTTAAAGAAATGGTCCCATGATAGAGAAAGCACGGTATGGATGATGATGGATTTCTGCTTAGATCCAAGAGAACTGTTTTTACAATATTATACGTAAATTGAATAACAACCTATTTCAAGAAACATATAAATTTAAGAACAGAATAATGGTACGAATTCTTTTAGAATTAAGCGGTTACGATTTTTTGACAACAGGAAAACCAAAATTGGGATTGGTATGTGCAGAGAGTTTAAGATATGAACATCAAAATCTTGTATATACAAGAGTCAGATTTAAGCCTCAGTGAACTTATCTCCCTCCTCCTTCTTCTCAACGTATTCCTCAGACTCTCCTCCCATGCCAAACATCCCCTTGATAACAATTCCGAGTTCAGTAGAAGATTCAAGAAGTGGCAAGAAGGTAATGACAATTGCAGCTCCGAATCCCCATGCAATAGAAATAAGTACCCAGAATGCGAAGTAATCCTTGGTAAACTTTCCAGCTGGGATGGAGAGAAGTGGCCAAATGATAACAAGAACGATGGTAAGAATCCATCCACGGGTGGTGATCCACTTGTAAGACTCAGCAAGCATCTCAGGATCCTTGTCCTCAGCGGTAAGTCCAGACTCATCCTCCTCAACAAGCTTGATGTTTGCATCGAGCTCCTCGAAGTCGAAGTCCTGTGGGAAAATCATGGAATAAACAAAGTGGATAAGTCCAGAAGAAAGGATTGCAACCAAGTTTCCAGTAAGCATAGTCTCATTCTTTCCAAGGTTGTCAATGGAGATAGATCCAGACTGAACGGTACATGCGATCATCCAGGATGCTACAGCAAGAATAAGTCCAGACCATGCAGCGATAACAGCTCCAGTTCCGGAAGCCTTCTTCCAGGTCATCATGTTCCAAAGTGGAATAACAGCAGATCCAATACAGATTCCCATGAAGAGGTATACCCATCCAAGGTTAAGCTTCATCCAGTCAAGAAGGATAGCAAGTCCTCCCATGATAAGTCCGAATACAACAATTACAACACGAGAAACGAAGAGAATCTTCTGTCCATCTGCCTCAGGGTTGATGTACTCACGGTAGATATCGTATGCTACAAGGGAAGATACAGCGATAGATTCAGCAGATCCAGTGGATACGATAGCCATGAAAAGCATAGTAAGGATAAGTGCAGATCCTACATCTCCGAGAAGGTGAGTTGCTACAGCAGGTGGTACAAGTCCAGATCCAGCCTCTCCAGCAGTGATTGGAAGCATAAGAGCGGTAGAAGCAAGTCCAAGAGAAGTAGCAAGGGAGAAAGGAATTGCGAACCAACAGATTCCTCCGAGAAGGTATCCACGGGAAGCAGAAGTTGGCTTTGCAGCAATAGCAGATTGCCAGTAAGATTGATCTACGAAAACAGTTCCGAAGTTTCCAACAATGTTGATAATTCCGAACATAAGTCCATCAGCAGAAAGCATAGTAAGGTAGGATCCAGAGTTGTTTCCTGGTACAGCTCCACATGCGTAGGTTGAGCTGTCATAGAAAGTACCTTCTACAGTTCCGTCACTAGAGTAAATTGCCTTACATTCGTCTTCAGAATAGGATACAGTCTGGTCAAGCATATCATAGATCTGATCAGAAGAATATTTCTTGATGTATACCATGGTGATCATGGTAATAAGTACAGCGAAGATAATTGCAGTGTGAAGGTAGGAAGCAATGAAAGTAGCCTTAAGTCCTCCAGCAGCAGTGTAAAGAATAACTCCCCAAGGGATAAGGAAAGAAGCAAGCTTTCTGTTCATTCCAGTAAGAGCCTCTACGGTAGCAGCTCCTCCAAGCAAAAGCATAGATGTTACAATAATGTTTGCACAGAAAGCAAAGAAAAGGAAAGTCTTGTGTGCAGTGCGTCCCCAACGAGCATTGACAATCTCACACACAGTGTGCGCAGAAGGTGCTACCTTCTTGAGAGAGATAGCCAAAACTCCGAAAAGAAGAACCTGAATGGTAGCTCCAGATGCATACCAGAAAGGTCCAGAAACTCCATACTGCCAAGCAACGTTGGAAGATTGAAGAAGAGTAGCAGCCCAAGTCCACTGAGATACAATAACAGATGCAGTAAGACCAGTCTTTACAGAACGTCCAGCAGTGCTATAGACAAGAGTGTGAGTAAAGATGGCTATGTGACAAGCATAAGATATTGAAGCAATAGATAACTTACTTGAACTTCTCAGAAGTGATGGTAGCTCCTCCTGCGAATTTCTTTTCAAGGAAAACAAGGATGGTGGTGAAGATAGAGAAAGCTGCTCCGAAACCAAGAACTACTGCATATCCAACAGATTCTGGGAGGGGAGAGGCTCCCTGGAAGAAAGATTCCTGAGTAAAGTACTCGGTAGGTTGCTGAGACTCGAATGGAGTTGCCATGATAAAACCAAGAAAGATTTTTTATGAGAGTTTGCTTTGTGCGAAAAATGGAGTCAAGTGAGCAGAACATCCCAAACTTCTAGTGAAACGGTGGAAGAAGGGAAACTTCCGCGGAACTTTGAAATCCCTTAAAAAATGCAAATACCGTCATATTGAAAATTCCACGTGAGAGGAAAGGATGGAGAAAAGATAGAGAATTTCCGGAAATTGTTTCTAGACCCGTTTTTCACGCTCTTTCTGCTGAATCTGGCAGAAAAAGCAACAGAAACGATACAAAAAAGATATGAGCGATCTAAATCTCCTTAAAATGGACAAAAGCTATCTTTGACGGCCGTCAATCTATCCGTGGTGTTCGTTGCGGCAATACTAGACATCCAGCATAAATGTCTGAGAAATTCTGATTTTGGACAGATTGACATGCGATTCCCACAAAAATAAATTAGAGCCCGAAAATGCATTGCAACGCCTACTAGTGTTGAAATATCAAAAACTAGGTTTTCATTTTCAAGTCAGGCAGTGCAGTGTAATCTTGTGCACTGCCTGATTCAAAAATGAAGTCCAACGGACATCGAGAAAAAAAGTAGTAGAAGTTGCAAAATGGCCTAAATTTCGTGCACGGGGAATTTTCAATATGACGGTACGTCATTCCATTTCCCATCATGTCTAAGGGAGACGACGTGGCAAAGTTCCGGGAAGTTTATTTGTCTTCTTCTGCATTCGGCTTTGAAGCAGCACAAGAGAATGTGTACATCGAGCCTTTTACATGAGTGTAAAGTAGGTACGTCAGTAGAGATTTTAACACGTCTGATGTCGATGTCATTCCCTAGACAGGCCAATATGTATTTCATGCAATCTTATGATGATGGCAAGATTTTTAGCAAAGATACACTACGATTTCGATTACAAGAATAGCTTATTATACCTTCTGGTGGAATTTTTACTAAGTTACAACTACGTCTCTGTTTCAAACGTATATCAAATGTAATGATCCAGTATTTACGTCGTACTTGTCAAGGCTGAGTTGTCAGATATATCAATCATAGCTGAAACGTCGTTGGGGTTCATCGACTTCAGTTGAGAAACTAGTTTGTCCGCTTTTCACGGAGAAACGTTTGCAAATGTCTTCAAAACGACATAAGACGCGGAACATAGGAATATCAGAACTTTGATAAGTTCCTTTCAAAAATTTGCATTAAGTTATGGATCTTTTGTACTTTATTCGTTGTCTAGTACTAAGTACTTGAACTTACCTATTTACTCACTGTCTTCAGCGTCCTCGTCTATTTATTTACGTATTTGCATTGAGGATTAGACTACGTACCGGGAGCAAACTACTCGAGCTAATCAAAAGTTAGAAGTCATGTTTCTCACGCAAAATTTGCAGAGTTTTTCTATTCTTTCCACTGTTCAAAATGCATGGATAGTTCCCTTTTTTTATTTTGCCTATATGTAATACAACTTCTTTCTTTTCTGCGGCATTTCCCCCATTCCAAATCTTCGTCAGAAACACTTCATCTTGTTCCAAGTTGGAAGTGCGCACTAGTTCCAAAAGATCTCCCAAAGGAACATGGATATGAATATCATTGTTTTCTTTCTTTTCTTCTCCTTTTTATATCCTTTCTTTTTGGCCAACTGAAACGCTATCAACTTTTCAACGGCAGTTTTCAGCCAGCCTGCTTTACTTGCTCACTTCTCACTATTTGATGCACCAAAAGATTCAATCTTATTCATTCACTTCTTGTAAAAGCACATTAGAAACCATAATACCAATAGCTCCCAGATACTATTTACATCATATAGTATCCTGCAAATAGCTTTCATAACATTCACCCTTTGCTTTGTACATATCCTCGAAAAAAAAAATGGTGTCTATTTTTCTGACAATTCCTAGAAATAAACCAGAAGGGATTGCATTGTCTCTCAATAATTCCAACAAAACACAAACGGCAAGTATCACAAATCAGCAACTTCTACTTGCTCTTAATAGAGGCAGGTATCAAATAGAAGAGAATGTATTTATTACAGTTCATCCTTCATTTCGTAATGCACCAAAACAAGAAAAGCTTCCCATTTCGCAACTATTGACATTGGTCGTACCAGCTGCTACACTCTTTGCAGCTATAGTCGCATTTCGATTGTCAGAAGCTACAGGATGGGATGCTATATTTCCATCTCAGCAAACATCACCAATTGTTCTAAAGTTTACAGTCTGGGTCACATTAATTGCAGTTGTAGCTTATGAACAGAGTTTTTATCATTATTCATCTGGCGGAAAGAATTTAGCTATGGAAGGGGGGCAAAGTGGTATGTGTAATAATTATATCGGGGTAGAAGTTATCGTGGATGATGGATATCTTGCTGCACAAGAAGTAGCAAATGATGAGTTGCTTATAACTGAAACACAAACCTATGAAGAAGAAATCAATGTTGAGAAATGTATGGAAGACCCTAGTCAATCCATGCGACCACAGATAGTTGAAACGAAAAAAGAGAAGGTTATCACAACGTCAAGTAAATCTTATACAGATCCTCCTGATGCAAAAGGAGCAAAATCACCACCAAGGCCACCTGCTACTCCAACGAATGCTTCTAGTACCGCATCTGCACCTAGTAGATCGATTCAGCCACCATCTTCAGCAACGCCATCAAGTGCGGTTGCGACCTCAGCTCCGCCATCTCCAACTAAGAATGCACCTGGATCGATTCCATTCCGATTTATTCGAGCTACCAAGGGAGATGTTGCAGCTGCAAAAGAGCGTTGGGCAGACACTCTCGCTTGGCGTGCCGAAAATGGAATGGATACATGTCTATCTACACCTCATCCACATGTCAAGGTGATTAAGGAAAACTACCCTCATTACTTTCATCTTCGTGGAAAGAATAATGAATGCTGCTACTATGAACAACCACCTAAAATGAATCTCGTCGAATTGCGCAAAACTGGAATTGAAATTGATTCATTATTGAAGCATTATGCAATCTGCTGTGAATTTATGTGGACACACATTGAACCCTCAGAGGAGGGGAAGAGTATCTACGTGATTGATCTTGACGGTATTGGATTTAGAGATTTTGCAGGTGATGTTGTGGACTTTGTCAAGAGGGCAAGTTCCTTTACAGGAGCTCATTATCCTGAACGCAGTGGAACGATTTTCGTCATCAATGTTCCGTCTTGGTTTAGTGTCATTTGGAATGTCGTCAAGCCAATGGTTGATGATGTAACCAAGAAGAAGATCAAGATTTTGAGATATGGAAAGGAAGCAATCTTTCAGGCTTTGAGTGAAAAGATCGATGTGGAGAATATTCCTCCAGAGTATGGTGGAAAGAGTATGCCACTCGGTCAAAGTCCTGAAGAGATTCAATTTGCGAAGCATTTTGAAGCTTTGAATAAAAAGTAGTCTCTAAGATTATAATTAGTTAAACGAAGCCTTTTCCTTTTATTGATGCTTTTCGAGCTAGACATCTAAGGCCTGAACAATACCTAACCTATTCTGTATATTTACGTTGAGTATACTCGTAACAATATAAATCATATATATATATACCTACGTAGTATGTATTAGCATATTTCCAATGCTACTAAACCAATGTCAGGAATAACGGTAAATTACCCTTTCCCCTACTTCTCTCAAATCTAAAAAGCCTAACGGACAGACGTACAACCACGAGACGAAGGGTGCTGTCAGAAAGATCTGACACCACAAATTTAATCTACTGAGTAGTTTTGAATCTAATTTTAAATACTCATAAGCATCTTCTGTATATATTGCATATAGTAAATAGCTTATCTGAAACAAAAAGCATCAACATGAGATCAGTATCTATCCTTGTCCTTTTAACAGCTACACAATTGAGTGAAGCATTTGCACCGACTTCTTCAAAGTCTGTTGACACAAAGTTGTATAATTTCCTTGATGGAAGCCAAAAAAAGAATGATATCATGACGCGCGAAGATGATGCAATGTGGATTGATGAGGATGATGATGAGGGAGTGAACTGGAATCCATTCGCTGCGAAAAAGGCCCCACCTATGCCAAAGGCTACTCCTCCTCCACCACCCCCAGCTGCAAAGAAAGCACCAGCTGCTTCTCCTTTCAGTTTCTTTGCAAAGAAGTCAACTCCAGAACCAGAGCCTGTTCCAGAGCCTGTAGAGCCCCCAAAGAAGGCAGGAGGATTCAAATTTCCATGGGACAAGTAAGCAATTCACTAAAGGAATTCTTTTATGGAAGTATTGCTGTATATCAAGTTGATTCTACCTGCATTGTCTAAGTCAACGACTTTCTAATCATCAATAAAGAATATGTGCTTTCGACACTCTACAAAACGACGAGATTTAATTTATCTCAAAACATGTTGCTAAGGTTTAAGAATTACAAAGTTAATAAAATAAAAACATTTCGCATGTAGAAAAAAAAAAGAAGAATCGGAAGCCACTGAAGCTATGACTAGTAACATGATTAATTCTTCAAGTAGAGTCAACTATTTTTGCATATCAATATAATATGAATATGGAGAAACCTATAGAAGCGTACTACAAAAACGTGAAAACATTTTTTACTTTTTGTTTTTATTTTTCTTGCTTACCGTGCCAAGAACCAACATCTGAGACTAGCCAAATAATTGAGCCACCCTCTCCCACGGACGCTAAGCAGTTACATCTCCTAACAAAGCTAAATCCCCCCAATAAATGGCTAAAATACCTCTATTTGACAATAATTAGGCCATTTATCCGTCACATAGTACAATGTCGTTTCATTGTTTATTTCTTTGGTTTTCATTAGCTCACCATTTAGTTCCCTTTCCTCATGTTGTTTCGTATTGTTTCCATCACTAAAGCATATAATAACGCATAAGAATTCTTAAAAAAATATCTATTTACGATTTCAAAAATTTTCAACTTTGTTGTAATAGAAAATGGTGGCGAACAAGTTCATTCAACAGCAGAACGCAATAAATAGTTTTGATTTAGTTTACTTACAAAGATATAAAAAAAAGTTGAATGAATATTATGTATTTTATTTGCTGCAACAATATTGTTTGCATATGCTGCAGTTGTCTCTGACATTTTCTCCAAGAGTGCCAGAAGAGAAGGAACATTGACGCCTTTGCTTGTGATGTCAAGAAACTTGATCTTGCTGGTAACTATTTTGAATTCAATTATATTCTTTCGGCTTTTACATATTCATCAACTATTCTATCTCATTTGTAAAAGCTTTCAAAGTAGCGTTTTGTTTCTGAGCAGACTCATTGGGCGGTCGCTAGAGGAGGATACTCCTTCCTAAATCATGGAACATGGAATATATAGTAATCATATTTTCTCTTCTCCTACCCAATACTAAATCTGTAACCATATAAGCAATAAATATTCCCGACATGATCAATTGGAACGTGTATTTGGCAAATCTATTAAAGTTTCAATACACACAGCTTGAAAGACCGAGTTCTGTCACCTTGTTTCTTACTTCGTGCAGAAGCTATCATAGTGAGCCATAACATTTCTTATAGTCAATATCCAGCGACCCCGACTTAGACGTATACTTATAGGGTACGGATAAAGACTTGTGTAAGTCGGGGTCGCTGGATTTCACATTCCCAACGAGTTATGCAATCGCATCTATCAAATTTTGGAAGTTAATTAACCTTTTCTCGTTGAGTTGAACGAGTTAAGTCCCATCTTGTATTTTTCACATCGTGCAAAAATTGGTGGCTATGAAGCAATAGGCCATTTATTCTGGTATGTCTTGTACGTGTCTACGGGGATGTAGCTTCCCCCCAAATCTTAGCCGTGTTTAAAAAAAATGCATCTCATTTTTTGTTCGACCTTTCCTGCGTATTCCAATATATCTATGATCTATGATGGAGAATGAATATGATCACGAGACTTCGTCATTAATAGATAGAGAAAAAAGTTCACGAGAAAAGTCATTTCAATTTTACCATGAACTTCAGCTACTCGTGAATATTGCGATTCCAACTGTGATTGTACAATTCTCAACATTCATATTGTACCCACAATGCGCATCCGCCATTGGAAGACATTTAGATACTGACTCGTTAGGAGCTTACTCCCTCGGTAGTTTAAGCGGAAATATGACATGTGTTTCAATACTGATTGGAACTTTGAGCGCTTCTGAAACTTTACAGCCAAGAAGTTTTGGACTTGGAAAGTATCGCGAGGTTGGATTACTGGCAGTTCGAGGATTCATTGTGAGTCTAATGTCTTTAGCAATCCCAGTAACAATTATGCTTACACAGGCCGAGAATGTCTTTGATGCACTTGGTCAAGATGAAGAAGTAGGAATGTTGGCTGCAAAATGGATCCATGTTTATGCATGGAGTGTGCCTCCTTTAATTCTATTTCGTGTGACACAGCGGTGGCTTGCAAGTCAAAATATTGTATTTCCCTGCATGTTTGGAGCTGCTATTGGAAGCTTTTTGGTGCATCCAATAATTCTCAAATATGCTATTTCTAGATATGGGTTCTACGGAAGTGGATTTGCTATCGCAATAACTCAATCTGTTCAATATCTCCTTTGTTTAGCATATATCTACTTTTCTGGCGAATACATACCTCAGACTTGGCCAGGATTAAATTTATCAACAATGAGGGATGCATTGAATATGAAAGGACTTCAAACATATCTAAAGTTATCTTTGGGAGGGATTTTTGCTTTATCTGAATGGTGGTTTTGGGAAGCGATTTGTTTCTTGTCTGGAAAATTTGGAGTTATTGATTTGTGCATTCATACAGTCAGTTATCAGCTGATTCCAATCACGTTCATGATACCATTGGGTGTATCAATAGGATTGACAGTACGCATGGGAGTTCTTCTTCCAGTCGACGTTCAAGGGGCGATGAAACTTGCTGCATATACAATGACAATTGTGTTGTTAATAGGCGTTTTGATTTCTTGTATGATGTACAGATATCAAGACAGTATTGTATCATTGTTTACTGACGATGAAGAAGTTATAGCCGGTTGCAAAATTATATGGTTCCGATTATGTATTTACAATGTGCTTCTGTATATCTTTTGTATGAGCAGGGGGATTCTATCAGCTCTAGGACTGCAATGGACAACAGCCGTAACAATGATTATTTGCTTATGGTTTATCGCAATCCCTACAATAATTTATTTTTGTATCAACAAAGGGGGTGGTTTCTTCATGATGTGGAGAATTTTACCTTGGACATATGTATTTTTAGACATTGCTTTGACCTTCTGCTATGTATTTGCAGATTGGGGAGAGATTGGAGCTAGAATTAAATCTGAGTCAAGTAATGAAAACTAGAACGAAATCTTTATTAAAATTTAAATGGAAGTTACTTCGCACGCGATTTTGATCGCGATGTCTAGATCTTTGATCAAATCATCAGGATTCTCCAATCCTACTGACATTCGTAGGAGACCATCAGGGCTCACTCGTCCATCCTCAGGTTCAATGCTAGCACGATGTTCAATCAACGTTTCTGTGCCTCCTAGACTTGTAGCCCTGATGATGAGTTTCACTGCCCCTGCGACAGCCATTGCTGTTGCTTCATCTTTCATTTCAAAACTAAGCATACCTCCAAAACCTGATTTCATTTGTCTACACGCAATATCATGTTGTGGATGCGATTTCAAGCCAGGATAGTGTACTTTTTCTACAGCTTCAACATTAGTCAAAAAGTTTGCAATTTTCAAAGCAGACTTGTTTTGTCGTTCCACACGTAAGTGCAGTGTACGAAGTCCTCGTAGTGTTAACCAGCAGTCGAAAGGAGAAGCCGTCGATCCAAGTGTTTTTTGAATAGTTGCGATTGATTCACCTAGCACTCTCCCTTTTTCTGTAAAAGGTGATGTAGTAGTAATACCGTTAAGAACATCTGAATGACCGCCAAGATACTTTGTTCCACTATGTAGTACAACATCTGCGCCAAGTAGCAGAGGTTGTGTTACGGTTGGAGGTGCCCAAGTGGAATCAACCACAGTGGTAACAGACTTTGAAGTCTTCATGGATTCCAAGCTTTTACAAACTTTTTCAATCTCTGTAACTTTACAACCAGGATTTGAAGGAGATTCCATCCAGACAAGTATTTCATCAACATTAAACCGATTCACTTCGCTTAAAATATTGTCCACATCTGTCATATCTATTGAAGAATATGTAACTCCTCTCTGTAAGAACATTGCCTTTAACTGGCTTGGAAAACCATGATAAATATCATCTGGAATAATTATATGCAAAGGCTGTGGTAAAGCTAATAAAATTGCAGCTACGGCAGCCATACCCGAGGAAAATGCGCATGATTTACAATTTTCCAAGATATCTACATCATTGCTTGATAACTCCAACATTTTCATAGTGTCTTCCAATAATGTTCGTGTAGGGTTTCCCATTCGAGAATAAATCAAACCCCGTCCACCATCTTCTTCATTAAAATAATCACCGGATGGCGGCCTAGTGTATGTAGTTTCCAATTGGATTGCTGGTGCAAGTGGTTCATTCATAGATTTACTGTGAACATCATTATTTAGAGATAAACCTGCATGCGACAACCTCGTATCCAACATAGTTTCGCTTTTTGCAGCTTCAGCATTTTTCGCCTCTAATTCGATACGTTTTTGATGTGCCAGTTTGCCTGGGGAAATAGTTTTGGAACTAAGAAAGCGAGCAGTATTTGCTCTACGTAGAAGTCGTCTTGAATTGGTAACGAGATTATTCATCTAAATATCTAAAGGAGTTCTATCTACAGTGTGTAATGAATGAATTTGACTTCTGAATGAGATATTTGAATAACTCTACAATCGTCACGAAGTAAGGTCGGAAAAGAGAGAACAAGTAAGTGTTTAGAGAGATAAAACGAGTAACGAGAACATGATTACAAGTACGCATATGTGTAAAGTACAATCGTCATTGGAATTCAATCCTGGATAAATCAGTAGAATTTAATTTTTGACACTTTGGATATTCTTCTCGAATGACGATGATGTTGCGTTCGACTTCTTCAAAACAGAGCAAAAATCTACGTAGTGAATTCCAAATTGATGATACCTATGTTCTTCTCCATAACAAAACTGTTAGTGATCACTGAAAGCATTTGAAGTAATGGACACCTCAGAGGAATCTACATTTCCTCTACTTGATCTTCAAACAGAACTGGTTGTAGATATATTGGACTTTGTATTTGATGTTCCATGCGAAAACAATTCTCGAGAATATAAATCCTCATCTACTCATGTTCTCCCATTCGTTTGTAAGGAATTCTATAGATTTTGCAAGAGAGATTTTTTCTGGAGAGCATCTATGATGCGATTGATGAAGAAAGATAAGAAACAGATTGCATGGCCTAGAGTTGTAGAAGATTTTGCCACTGACAATGGCAATAGCAACGTAAACATTACAGGTCCTGAAGCTTTACTAAAAGCTGCATGTGAAAGAATGTCACCAATTGTTCAACAACAACAAGAACGATATGGTGGAGATGAAAGCATTTATAAAAACTTATTCAGATATCTTTTGAATGAAGGTTTTCGATTCTTTTTCCCAATTTTTTATATGCCTGACCCTCAATTAATAAGAGGTCGCCGTATAGGTCTACATTTTTTCGAGCCTCGTTATCGGCGTTTGATACGAGAAGTAATGAATCGATTCCCTGCAAATTATAGACAAGGCGAAAATTTGGATAATGTTCCTCGTCGACCACGTTTCATCTATGCTCACAGATCTCCACTAGCGAAAAATCAGGTTGCTCTAGTGGTAGAGGTGGCGAAGTGCATCATATATGAAGATGGAACTGCGGATGTAGAGTTGGATCCTGTAGAGCATGTTCACATCATTGGGCTTTATGAACAGGGAAACGATCACCTGTATATTGCTCAAGCTGTTAACATGCCATTAGAGGAAGAAGATGAAATTGAAGACAACGTAATGATGGACATAGCAATGGCACAAAGGAGAGCTATTGGTAACTACTCAATTCCAATTGAAGCATACTTACATGAGATTCAGAGATTACTAGGGAGATCAGCAAGATGAATAGATATTCTTATTAAAAGTAAGAAATGGAGTAGATATTTTTTGTTAAAAAAGAAAGAGATTGATCGTCATAGGGAAGACTTCTACAAAGTCATTAACACCACTTTCACTTCCATCCTAAAACTTATTGTCATCCCCGATCGTCACATACAAATTCTTAGTTCAATTTTCCAATCCTGTATGATTGTCTTTTGTGCAACTCTTTATGTCTACGATTGTTCTTTGGTGAAGGAACTGCACATACTGCGAACTTTTTCACAGTGCCTCTATCTGCACGCGCTTTGATCGCACATAACTGAGCTTCAACTGTGTAACAAAAGTCATGAATAGGAATATCAACCTGCAAGAGTAAAGATTGAGTATAAATGCTTTTTGAAAACACGACGATTGGGTTTCCTGTACAACACTTACCGCATCAGTCCCAAACGGGTCAACAAGCTTTGTACCCAATACAATGAATAGAAGGACAACTGACGACACTGCAAACTCCAATGGCACTACCAACCAGGACAAAGTTACAGACCAAATGGCTGCAGCGAATGTAAAGTATACACAGAAAATCAACAAATGAATACCATCATACGCCACTGGCATTTGCGAACTCTGAAGAGAAATACAATCGCCAATGAGATTGATGAGATTCTTGATAGTGTTATCGAAACAACGATAAAGCTGACCATGCATTTTAACAGGCTCGAGATAAAAGGATCCACTTTGCAACATTGATGCTTGATGGATCTCACGCATCATCTCAGTGCAGTAATGAGGCTGCCAACTTGGATAATTATGAATGTCCTCCAACTCTTCCATAGAGAGATGGCCACGAAGAACCAGGGCTTCTCCATCGCCACCAACATCTTTAATAGATTCTCCTCTCAATTGAGCTTTACAGGCATATGCATATACAATCAAATAGCGATTCATATGATCTGCAAAGTCACGGTTGCTGAACCATCTGTACGATTGCATCGATAAATCCAAGCAGTTCGTAATGATGTCGAGCCATTTACCTCTTCCAACCCACCATCTATCATAACATACCTTGAAGCGAAACACAAGCGAGAAAGAGAAAAGGGATCCAATAACTGACAGAGGTTTGTTTGCTTTGTCCAAATGATCAATCCACGCCTCTGCTAATCCACCTGGATTTTTTTCTGCCATCTTGTGGAGTTCTGACGCTCCATAGGCACAGAGGCACGACCAAAGAATAACACACAAAGAAATTTTCGTCATCCAAGCTTTCTCGTCGTCAATAGCGCTGATGATAAGCTATCCAAAGAGTGAGACGAAATAAGTAAAACGAAAAGCACTTATTTATGCATCAATTTCATACTTACACCAACAGAGAACTTTCCAGCATTGTTTTCTACTGGTTCTGAGGCGTCCTTTTGATCATCATTAGACATTGTGAAGTTTGCTTCAATATCTCTAACACCGTCATTCAATGTGCTCAAACTGGAAAGTTTTGCTTGTATCATCTTCTCCTTCTGATGTCTTTCTTCTCTTTGCTTGCGGTAATCCTCTACAAAAGAATCATCCGAATCTGTTTTAACAACTTCTTGTGGTTGCTCTTGTACCATGATTGATAAATACGTGTAGGCCCAATGTACCTAAAACCATTTGACTGTGAGTGAAAGGTGAGTGATAGAAAATAATTTCTCCGATGTCGCTCAACTGTTTTTCTTCTTTAATCTTCACAGTACGAGACTAAGGCATCAATTTTTGCTCAGTAGCTTTTCTATATCTAATAGTAAAAGCTAATGCTTTCATAGACTTATGCTGATTGCTGTGATGTACCTGTTATTCGATGCTCGATGCTTTTCAAGGGCTCCACATTGGCTAATTCTTTCAAAGATGGCAGGGGTACCCGGATTTCTGCTGATCGCATCTTCATACAATGGCTTTTTCTTCAACCTTGCTTCAACCAAGGACTTTGACGACATTTTCCACTTCAAACACTGAAAATGGAAAAGTGAAAAGTACGTAATCAATTTCCATCTCGTATTTTACGATATTATAGTTTTTTACTTTTATTTCATTGTACCTATTTGCGTTTTGTTTACAGACACTTCGACTCAGCTAACTCGGTTTGCATTTTCATTTGAACGTGTCTTTGCAAAAGCCGTAAAGGTACAGAAGACGAAAGAATTTCTCCGAAAAAGTAAGTTGACATGGTTAGCGGTGACGGTTTTGCTATTTCCTTCAACACTTTAAAATTTGTTGCAATTCATCTCTTAGTTTCTTTGCCGATGGGCGTTTGGATGGATCTTTCTCCCATGAGCTTTGAATCAGTGCCTTCTTCTTTCTTGACCATGTCCAATTCAATTTAGGTCTAACACCCTTCTCATAAACATTATAAGCCAGAGCTACCTGCGTTTCAAAGTTTTCGAAACAGAACTCACTACTAAGAATCTCCCAAAATACCAAGGCGAAACTATATATATCTGCCTTGAAGCCATATTCAGTACCATAGTAAACTTCAGGCGACATGTACTTTGGCGTGCCTAAAGAATGTTGGATACTATTTCAACCGTAAAATGTTTGTATATTGCGATCAAGATAAGACTTACCTACGCATTGAGTACATCGATATGATTCATCAACTACTAATTTTGCCAATCCAAAGTCAAACATCTTGACGTGATCATCTTCTGTGAGTCCAATATTTTCGGGTTTTAAATCACGATAGATTACACTAACGGAAGAATCAATGTGTGAATACAAAGACTTTTATAAAAGATGTAAGAATGAAGTGGAAGAAACTTGCCTTTTGCTGTGAAGATAAACAAGTACATCTGATATTTCATACGCAATTTTCATCTTCTTCATTTGTAGCTGCTTTCTTTGTTCCTTTTGCATGTTCGACTCCAAGAGTTTGTTTACTCCAATCTTTACTTCATCTGATTTCCATATGGGAATCTGCTCCTTCAAATCAATTGAAACCCTCTCGATAACAAGAGATGCATCTCTTGGGCCAACTTCATTAGTTTCGTAATTACGAAGGGCAATAATATTTTGATGACTGAAGCATTTCAGCAGGTTGGCTTCATGCTTAAGGTCAGATAGAGCTCTTTCATGACGCGATAGAGAGAGGTCTTCGCGGATTTTCTTCACTACAAAGTCTAAAGAAGCTTTTCGTTTCGGTTTGTCATGCACTAAACTTCTACTGGAGGATGAAGTTGAAGATGAAAAAGTAGTAGTGGTACCTTCCTCACTCCTCTGCCGGACAATATACTCTTCATCATTTATACTGATCTGAGAATGTTCCTCTGGTTCTGCACTATCTATAAGTTCATAGACAGTATTGTAGCCTCCTTCTCCAAGAGGAAGACCTATTGTTGTGGTTGCTGAATATCACATTTAGTATTGAATAATAAACCGAAGAGAGATACAATTCGAGAAAGATAGTGAATGGTGATTCATGTAATCCGACGTTTGTTTCTTACCATATTGATCTTCGTTGAAATGATTACTTCCTGTCATCTTTATTCATATCACTATGAAGAAGTGAAACAAGCAATAATTGAAATAATTGTGCTGTGCACAACACAGACTATCCAACCAAAACTGTATGAGACTTTAGCACTTAGAGGCACACTGATATAATGTCTCTGATACAACATATGCTTGCGAACGAGGTCTTCCTAAAACTAAAGGAAAATTGTTTCTTTGGGTACGAAAATAGGAGAATCTATCCGCGTTGAAGTTTGGTGACACCCCTTCAACAACAGATACTCCGAGTCGTTGGACTTCTCATTCGTTTCTCTCCCTCTCTCTCCCATTTCTATCTCTTTCTCATCATTTGAATCAGGATATCTTTTGGAACAATCAATTCAGAACACAAAAGCGCATACCGTTTCAGAGATACCCGGTTTTTTTTTTCTGCTGATCGCATCTTCATACAATGGCTTTTTCTTCAACCTTGCTTCAACCAAGGACTTTGACGACATTTTCCACTTCAAACACTGAAAATGGAAAAGTGAAAAGTACGTAATCAATTTCCATCTCGTATTTTACGATATTATAGTTTTTTACTTTTATTTCATTGTACCTATTTGCGTTTTGTTTACAGACACTTCGACTCAGCTAACTCGGTTTGCATTTTCATTTGAACGTGTCTTTGCAAAAGCCGTAAAGGTACAGAAGACGAAAGAATTTCTCCGAAAAAGTAAGTTGACATGGTTAGCGGTGACGGTTTTGCTATTTCCTTCAACACTTTAAAATTTGTTGCAATTCATCTCTTAGTTTCTTTGCCGATGGGCGTTTGGATGGATCTTTCTCCCATGAGCTTTGAATCAGTGCCTTCTTCTTTCTTGACCATGTCCAATTCAATTTAGGTCTAACACCCTTCTCATAAACATTATAAGCCAGAGCTACCTGCGTTTCAAAGTTTTCGAAACAGAACTCACTACTAAGAATCTCCCAAAATACCAAGGCGAAACTATATATATCTGCCTTGAAGCCATATTCAGTACCATAGTAAACTTCAGGCGACATGTACTTTGGCGTGCCTAAAGAATGTTAGATACTATTTCAACCGTTAAAAATTATTTGTATATTGCGATCAAGATAAGACTTACCTACACATTGAGTACATCGATATGATTTATCAACTACTAATTTTGCCAATCCAAAGTCAAACATCTTGACGTGATCATCTTCTGTGAGTCCAATATTTTCGGGTTTTAAATCACGATAGATTACACTAACGGAAGAATCAATGTGTGAATACAAAGACTTTTATAAAAGATGTAAGAATGAAGTGGAAGAAACTTGCCTTTTGCTGTGAAGATAAACAAGTACATCTGATATTTCATACGCAATTTTCATCTTCTTCATTTGTAGCTGCTTTCTCTTTTCTTTTTGTGACGTCGAATCCAAGAGTTTGTTTACTCCAATCTTTACTTCATCTGATTTCCATATGGGAATCTGCTCCTTCAAGTCAATTGAAACCCTCTCGATAACAAGAGATGCATCTCTTGGGCCAACTTCATTAGTTTCATAATTGCGAAGGGCAATAATATTTTGATGACTGAAGCATTTCAGCAGGTTGGCTTCATGCTTAAGGTCAGATAGAGCTCTTTCATGACGCGATAGAGAGAGGTCTTCGCGGATTTTCTTCACTACAAAGTCTAAAGAAGCTTTTCGTTTCGGTTTGTCATGCACTAAACTTCTACTGGAGGATGAAGTTGAAGATGAAAAAGTAGTAGTGGTACCTTCCTCACTCTGCTGGACGAAACGCTCTTCATCAATGATACTGATCTGAGAATGCTCCTCTGGTTCTACACAATCTAAAAGTTCATAGACCGTATTGTAGCCTCCTTCTCCAAGAGGAAGACCTGTCAATGCGGGTGCTAAATATCGCAATGAGATTGTAATTTGTGAAAGATGGCGAATTGTGATATGACGGTTGCTTCTTACCATATTGTTCTTCATTGAAATGATTACTTTCACTCATCTTTATTTACATCAGTATGAAAAAGTGGAACAAGCAATAATTGAATTAATTGTGCACAGACCCCCACCAAAAACTGAATGAGAAGCTTCAGCACTTAGAGGCATCACTGATAATGTCTCTGATACATATGCTTGTGAACGAGGTCTTACTAAAACTAAAGTAAAATTGTTTCATGCTTTGGGGAATCATAAAAAAATAGGAGAATGCGATCGATTACAGACTGTCGCGCGTTGAAGTTTGGTGACACGATGACATTACTCGACCTAATCGGACTTCTCATTAGTTTCTCTCCCTCTCTCTCCCATTTCTATCTCTTTCTCATCTTTTGAATCAGGATATCTGGATATCTTTGGAACATCAATTCAGAACACATCAAATTCAAACACAAGAAGGCATAGTGCATAGTTGGTGGTGATGAGAACCTCCATCACTTTCCTTTCACCTTACTTTGAACTCAACCATATGAGCTTATTCAGACGCAATATATACCTATATCACCGAAATAGAAGTCATAACAAAATGACTTTATCGAGGAGAGCATTCTTTCTCTTGTTCCTACTTTGCAACAATAGCTGTACAGCATTGATATCTCCCAAAAGGGAGTCATTGACTTTTCATGACAACTTCTTGACTAAAAAGAACCAGAAGCCATTCCTTATTTCAACACATTTGAGCATTTCGGCCGGATTGTTTCCCGAGGACGAACCGCAAAGGCCAAAACCGAAGCCTGTCATGGAACCACCTCCAGTTGTTGAGACAGGTAAGTATATCATAATATGTATTAGGAATATACTTGCTTGTCATATCTCGCTGTATCATTTTTCTGAATTGAATACTCTTTTGCAGTATTGGAAAAAACTTCAGCCCCACCCGAAAATTTGTCTCCAAAAGTAGTTGTACTTGGGGCTACTGGAAGAATTGGTAGAAGAATTATACGAAATCTCATGGCTTTGGAATCAGATATTACAGTGGTAGCATTTGTGCGAGACTATGAAAAAGCATGTGAAGTACTTTATGATGAATTAATAATAGAAAGAGAAGATAACAAAGGACCGAAACTTCAATTGGTTGTTTGTGATTTAGTCCCTCCGAGTTATGTCGCAGGATATGATCCGTCAAAAGAAGTAACAAAAGATGACGATGATGAAGAGTTTGCAGTTTCTGCATCAAGGTTTTACAAAGATGATTTAGATGAATATGATTATCGAGCAAAGGCGAAATATGATGCTGTAGATTTGAATCCTTTGTTGCCTTTGCACGATGCTCTTTTGAATGCGACAGCTATCATTTCAACTGTAGGAACTGTTAGATCTACTTTGCCATTTCAAGATTATTTATTGAAACCGTGGAGGGTATTTATTTCACCAAAGAAGTGGTGTACGGATAAGTCTCACCCTTACTATGTCAATTATATGGTTCATAAAAAGGTTTTGGAATATTGTGAAGAAGCGCAAAGATTACGAAATAAACAATGGAGAAATTGGCAAAATGCTGACAATCGTAGAAAGTCAAAAACAACTAGGAAGAACGATGACTCCAATAATGAAGAGAAGAAGAATGATAGGATACGGATAATACGAATTACTGATGCATGTCTTGCAAATCCTGCTTGGGATCTAGTGAATGTGGTGACCAATGTTGTTAGAAGCTTAGTATTTCGTTATCAAGCTAAATGCGAAAAGCTACTTGCAAGTAGTAACATTGTAGACACAATCATTCTCCGACCTGGAGATTTGGTAGATGATATTCGAAATGAAACCATTACGACAATGTCTGTAGGCATTGGTGGTAAACTACCTCCTCCTATCAATGTTGGACGAGATGACGTTGCGGCTTTGGCTACATTTTCAGCTTTTTCAGACTTGAACCCACCTGCGAAAAAGAAGAGAGAAGCACAGACTACGGAAGGAGAGACTATATCTATAAATCAGAGAAAAAGTCGAAGGAATCGATCAAAAAATATAGAAGACAACAAACCTCGACATTGGAACATAGCTGTAGGTTGGAGCGGTGACAAAAATAGTGGCTTCAAAAATGCAGAGGCGTGTATGCAATATATAGTCAAAGAGTATAGTAAGCAGAGAAAATCTGCACGTCGGAAAAAGAAGGTGCGAGATGCTTATTTCATGTCTAGAGTTATCAAACAGCCAATTCAACGTCTGTTCCAAAAGACAAAAAGCAAGACTATCAAGCCATACAAACTTTTCGCCTTTCTTCCTCTGTTCTTATTTGTTTACCCAACACTTTTATCATTGATGGTTGATATTGGAAAAAAGATACCAGTTGTGAAGAATGCAGGAATGACATTGATTGTTGCATCTGAACCATACCGTCGTCAAGCGTTCGAGTTTTCGAAAGATAAGCTTTTGAAACTCACGATTCGAAGAAGCATCGCACAAAAGACTGGTTTATTGATAGACTAGTTGCTTAATTTTATAGATAGGATAATTTTGTACATTTCAAAGATTTCAACTTTGTATTAGAATTTAGCTTATATAATTTCAGTTGTTCAGCTTCACATCCTCGATACCTGCAACATCCGAAGTGACATCACCTCCAGCATAGGTCCAAGACGCAGGTTCACCACTACATAAGAATCGCGATCTCTCAGATACAACAATTTGTTCACCTTCTACAGCAGCAATGTTTTGGTTTGCTCTCAGATTGACCTTGAATTCGATAAATCCTTCCTTATCATCGTCCTCAGATATTTCTTGAGGACCTGCTTCTAAACTAATGAAATCATAGCTATCAAACATACCATCTCTATTGAGATCCTTCACCCAGTCAACTTTGTTCTTACGCCAATCTGAACATTCAGGATGAGTAGTATCAATAATATACAAAGGTAATCTCCAAGCAAACGCAGAGTATCTTGAACGCAGAACATCGATAGGTGATGCTGGAAGCTTTTCCTTTTTATGAAATGGTGCACAGCAATCGTTGTATGTTTTACCACTCCCACATGGACAGTCAACTTCTTCGGCATTATCTGGCATACGAGTTGGAAATTTTGCAGCAATCTCTTCTACGGATGGTCCCTTGGAAACACCAAATCCACGTCCGACTACAGGCTTAGATTTTCCCTTTTTGCCTCCCTTCTTCCCAGCTGCAAATGCAGATACTTGGGCAAATATGCAAAAAGAGACTAATATAAACAAAAGTGTTGGTTTCATTTTGACAGTAGAAGCTGAAACTATAGATAATTGCAACGTAGAGAAGCAAAAATACACAGTTGGTTGATGGTTTTTTGATTTCTGTGTTAGTTCTGTGTTCTTGTGATGATTGAGATGATTTTTAGAGAAAGATTGTGTGGTGATGGTGGACTTCGCTTGATGACGTCACATCAGGAATACCCCACCTACGACATTGGAGAAGATTCATAATTGTTATAAAAAATATACATGCTACACCTTCCTTGATGTACACTCTCGCTCTAGAAAAATAGATAAGCTAACTTTATTTCCCAAGAAACCTAATAAAAAGCTTTAGTTCTTATTGAGACCTCCAAACTTATAGTCAGCCTCAACAAACTTTTTGTAAACTTCGATTGTATCTCTTTCACTCATGGATGACTCCTTCACAGAATCCCTATCTAAACAAGCATCGAGCCATTTTGAGAGTCTACCAAATTTTGCTTGTGGTAGTTCATAATTTTTCCAATATTTCAAAGTAATCACCAAACGTTGCAGAAAAGGTAAAAGATGCAAATCAGCAATTGTAAAATCAGCACCCATCAAGAATGGCCCACGCGTCTCTGCCAACGTATCTTCATACATTTTCAATGCATCTTCCATAGCTTCTTTCAATTCTTGATCCTTTTCAGAATCTTTATTCATTAAATATGTAAATTGTGTCTTGCTGAATACATTATCACAGTGATCATTCAAGAGACGGATCTTTGCTCTTGTAATTGGATCCGATGGCATCAAAGTTTGCTCTGTGTTCATTGAATTGGCCAAATCGCATAGAAACTCATTACAGATTGCTGATTCATAAATAACTGTAGTATCTTTCTTCAAAGCAGGTACCTTGCCACGAGGATTGATTCTGAGATACCAGTCCGGTTTGGGCATTCCTGATACCTCTGTGATATCAAAAGGCAAACCAAGTTCTTGTAGTGCTATATGAGTTCTCTGTACATAAGGACATGTATTGCCTGGCAGAACAAAGAATTGAATGGAAGAGTTTGGATTTATGATTGTCTGATCATAGCCACCCATTCCCAGTTCTGTGCATTTTGGCTTTTCATTTTTCCCAGCTGATACAAAAGCGCTTACACAAGCAAGCTGTATGTAGAAAAGAAGAGACACAATCAACTTCATCGCAGAGATTAGCAGTGGAATAAAAATATATCAATGTGATGATTTCTCACTGACTCGTATTTTCAGAATTGAAATCCTGTTACATACAAAACGAATGGATATCCTGATATCCTGATCCATGCAAAAATGAGGGGGGGGGGGTGATGGGTGATGGGTGATGGGGGGAGGAAGTGTGTGTGTCGCAGGCCGCCGGCAGCTGGCAGAAAAAGGAAAAAGAACACTTTCTCACAACAACTATGCACATCATATGTATTCCATTACCTTTACCTACTAGTTTCTGTGTAATATAAGATTATACAATGGCGGTGGCAAAACCAGTGAAATTGCTTCTCTATGTACTATTACTAGCGCAAAAGAAAGTTTTGACGCAAGGATTTGTAACCAGAAGAACAAGCAACTTATTGGTCAGACCAAGAATTCGCTTGCATGATGAGCAACAAATAATGGCCTCAAATGTCAATGAAGTTTCCATACAAAATATAGCTGGAGAAGAAAAATTTGCTCCAAGTAGCGAAGTAGAAGTTTCCATAGATTCAAGCAGTTTCGTCTCGAGCGAATTTAAAAAGAATGCTGGATTGGAGCTTTGGAAGAAGAGGCTCATTACACACGAAGACTCTTTCAGCTTGCACAAACTCGCATCTATCGGTTACACTATTTCATCTGCTGTCATGTTGATAAATGCAGCGATTGGTCTAAGTACATCCCCAGAAGTTTTTTCTAATATCCCGAAAGAGATGGAGTTGTTTATGAATATATTTACAGTATCCAACATCGTCATGTGTTTTGCATCAGTGAGGATGGCATTTATCCACCGACAAGGCGATTTAACTGCTAGAAATGCATTTTTGGGAACAGCTGTATCGTCCTTGTTTTCGGGATTCTACATGGTTTGGATCAGCCCTTTTTCAGAAGGTGACATTTTCAATTCGTTATGGATTAGTCGAATGTTCTTTGCAGTATTGGTTGGATTGAATGCGTTTTTTATTGCAGACACAATTTTGAAAACAGATGAAATTGTTGAAGGAAGACGCGACCGCAAAGCTGCAGATTATACAGGACGTAAGATTATTGATACACTAGGTTATGTATTTCCAGTAGCGTGGGGAATGCCATTGATTGCAGCTACTGGCTTGGTCAGTTGTGTCATTCATGATCGTTCCTGGTTCATTGAACAGTGTTTATTCATTGATAGTCAACTGCAGTACCCAGGCTTTCAATCGCATGTTTTCTATCAGCAACTTTCTACTAGTCTGGCTGCAAGTTATGCGTCTCTTTTTGTGACACTTAGAGATAAAAAGTTGATTTCGAAAACAGTAGAGTTGGGTGGTATCACGATCTTTGCTTTGCCTGCCTTGATTTGGTCCATATACACAACCGTCAATTTTTTTCGATTTCTCTCGATGCCACATTGAAAACAAAACAATTTTCAATGACAAACTAAGCATTTTCAATTAAATTAGTAAGTTTTATGGCCTAAAGTCAATGACGTCATCTCCTGTCAAGATTTCATCTTCAACCAACATTGTTGTTGGATTGTTGGAGATGAAATTTCAATTGGGCCTTCCTATTCAAACAGCTAGTATAAATAGTATAAACATTGCATCTCAACATTATGAATTTATCTCTTAGTATCTATTTCATTGGAAGCTTGCTATTGGCAGATGTAGCTGTAGGGTTTGCTCCATCTTCGAGAACAATCTCAACTGTGACCACTTCCCCCATTGTTGACACGAATCCTTGGTCTAGAACAAGAATACATACTTCCAGCTACGCTCCAACCTCTGCATCAATAGTTAATGGTAAATCGTCTACAGCTTTGCAAAGCGCAAAAATTTTGCCTGTGGCATATGCATCGGCATCGGCAGCCCTGTTCAATAAAGCTTTGACAAGTAGTACATGCTCTCAGAAGCTAGTTCTAGTCACTACTGCATTATTGAGTTTGATGAATTTTGCACCGTGTGACAATGTGAAATTAGCATCAGCCAAAAGAGCTTTGAAAGCTAATCCGGACGATGCCAATGCGAAAAAATGGAAATCACTTGTTCGAACTAAAATTATTTCGCAAGTATTGACACTCGTTTACATGATCAAGGCATCTACAGTCTTGGGAACAATGAGGGCAGCTACCGGTGTACTTGGATCGAATTTCGTTTTCTATCTCATGGGTGCGGCTAAAAGTTGGCATACAAGATGAGGGAGTTGCGGAAGAAAAAGAAGGTACAGAAAAGACCATGGTTGCAATTGGTTTGACAACTGCAGCTGCGTTTGTAGCGAGTTTGAATCCAGTTGGGAGTATTTTGCACAAAAGAGCTGCAACATTTTACTCCGCTATCACCTTTATTGCAGCTTTGGAAGGTATTCCTACAATCAAAAAGCTTTTGAATAAGGATGAAAGTGTTGAGAGTATTGATGAATCAGCTGTTCTTGCAAATGGCAAGATTAATAACATGATTAATCTTGATTCGCCAAAAGTTGTCGACAGTCAAAAATTGCAAAGTGGAGAAAAAGCAGTGTTTTGTAGATGCTGGAAATCGGAAACATTTCCACTTTGTGATGGAAGTCATGTAAAGCACAATGAACAATTTGGAGACAATGTTGGACCATTAATCGTCAATAGAAAGAAGGACGAATGAATGGAGCTATAAAAGTAAATATAGACTAAACGTTCGGAAATAAGCTATTGCAGATTTGTTAATTTTTACAGCTAAAAATGAAACAGTCAATGACCAAAATCCCGATATTAGTAGAAATTAAATTCCACTATTCCCCTTCATGCGTTTCTTTCGCATCAAAATCATGCAATTCTACTATTAAATCAAGCTGTAATGTGATTCGTCAACCGTAGAGTAAACCAAACCTTCCTCAGCTAGATTTTCAAAAGCAGCTTTGACATCGGCATAGGAGTATTTGCTTTTATTCATTTCTACAAAAACATCAACACTTCCTCCTTCTTCGGCAGTCACTAGGAAAAGAGAGAGTGAGAATCTTTTCAATTTTTTTGGTTAGTCATATGAACTCGATGCCAATAGCACTCACCATTTGTAAGATATGTCATTACTTCACTTTGAAGCCCACCTCCTGTGGCAGCGCCAGTATTTGTAATTGGCTCAGAAGAGTGCATATTATTGTTTCCGAAATTCATATTTCCCATGGCAGCAGATGGACTTCCAACAATCTGTCCACTCTTTTTATATTTTTCACCTTCATATACAACCTCCAGCAAATGATGAGTCAATTCGTTTCCAGAAGAAAGCTTTCTAACAGCTACTGCAACAATTTGAGCTTTTGAATCGTATTCTTCCAATTTACCAATGATTCTTACATATTGATGATCTTGTGCTGCTTCCTCTCTCATTTTTGTGATCTCAAGATTACCCTCATCAATCCATTCTTTGACTTCGATCGACCCTGTTCCATCTTCAACTGTGTATCCATAGGATGTCGATGTCTTATTCACGGCAGTCACTGCTGCTACAAGTTTGATATGATATGGCTCACGTCCATCCAAGAGAATCTTATTATTTGGTACTGCTTCTAGAAGCATTTTGATTGTTACAGGTATAAGAGTTTGTTCGTCAGTTGCTTTTCTTGCTCCGCCGCCTTGGCTCCCACCTGGTGATTGAAAATCCCCACCGCTGCCACTATTGTATTCCATTCCTAAAAATGATGATTTATGAGAGTTCATTGGTTTGTTTATGCATGAGTATGTATCATTTTTTCTAGCTAGACTCGCACTCACCAAATCTGTTCGCCATTTTTCTCTGAGTAAATTTGTTCTGTGAAATATTTATATGTGTTGCAATGTAGGTATACCAATATATATGTTGATTATTGAATCATTGACAAGATACCACACCTATCTCACGTCTCCATCATTGGAGCCACAATCCAAACTGGAGCTGACCGTAGAAAGTAGTACGCACTAAGTACATACGAGATTGAGTATCAACTACGACTGAAATGGTCATTTTTTGGCGCGAAAAGAGTGCACAGTTCTCATCGCCATTATGGATCTTTTTTAGTGATTGAGATGAAAGATGGATGATGGAATCAAGCGATGGAATGAAACTAAAGTCCAAAGTAGATAAATACCATTACACCTAGCAGAAGGTTTGCCCGATCATATACACGATAACATTGGTAGCGTTGAAAATTTCGAAAAGGAACGGAACTATAACTCGCACCTCATAACTTGAAGTTACACAAAGTAGATTGTAGCTTTGGACGACCAAAAAGAAAGATATGGACAGTGCCGAAGTAAAGCCAAATCCCAAACAAGCTTCACTGCAAGCAAATAAAGAAATTTGTGCATATTGCTTCCAAGTAATTATCAAGCATCTTCTACCAAAGTCCAGTGAACCAGATGCAAATCTTTTAGCTTCCATTCCATCTCAAGCACAATGTCCAGTTTTCATCACATGGGATATATTACATCAATCAGAATATAAATTGCGTGGCTGCATAGGAAACCTATCTCCTCTTCCATTGAGACCTGCAATTGGAGACTATGCAGCAACATCTGCCTTTCGGGATAGTAGATTTGATCCCATCAATATATCAGAAGTGAGTTCATTGCGAGTTGGCGTTTCTCTTTTAGTCCAATACGAAGAATGTCAGAATTGCTATGATTGGATTGTTGGAACACATGGTATCATTATTAAATTCAATTATATGGGCGTAGATTACCATGGTGAGTGCATATTATATGAATATTTTCCTATTATCAATGCATGAAACTAGTGAAACGATTTCGATCATTTACTAATGTCATTATCAATCATTTATTTCATAATGTTAGCTACATTCTTACCCGAAGTCGCACCGCAGCAAGGATGGAATCAGCAAGAAACAATTTCACATCTTACATACAAAGCAGGTTTTCGAGGAGTATTGACAAATGAGATATTATCTTCAATTCACTGTACAAGGTATCAAAGCTCGAAAGAAAGACTGACATATAAAGAATTTGTGGATATGCAAAATTTTGATCCATTGGAAAATCTAAGCAGCATGGAAAGAGAAAGTAAATCATGGAAAAACTTTTTTCTCAAGCGATAAGAACAGTAATGATTTTAAAATATAAGAGATTTCACTACTTTTGATTCCCAGAAGCCGCCCGAGCTTTCGCGACTTTCACGTATTGAGCATGAATAATATCCAAAAACTTGTCTTCTTGTAAAAGCGACATAAGAGATAGTTGCAGTGATTTCTTATCCAATACCATATTCTGTACATTTGGTTCTTGAGTTTGTGCCTGTGGTTGCCGTTGTGGTTGACTGTTTGGTTCTGATGTCGATTGTGCTGTTTGATTCGATCCACCAATCTTTAATGCAGCCATTAAACTCGCTGCGGCTTCAGTTTTATCCACTGGTTGTGTTTTTGGAGCTGCTGGCTCTTCTACCGCCATGGACAAACTTTTCACTGCTTTATCTAAAATTTGTACAATCTTATTTCTCTCTTTATCATCATGAAACCAGATCCCTCTCACCTTTTGTGGTGTTTTATCATTTGTATTAAATCGGAATATTAAGTATGGTTCTCTCACTTGCATCTGAAATGTTTTTGCGAGTGGTACAACTAGATTGTCCTTGGAGTTACGATTCATGACAATCATTTGAAACCGTGGAGTGGATGATCTTTTGACCACAAATAGCGAACCTAATTTTGTATTCAAAGGTGAAGATTGAGCATACTTTGAGTAAATATTGACAGAAATATATAATATCCAAAAGTAGCATACCTTCTACATTACAATTCTCCCATGCATTTGACTGGGTATTGAATTCATAAAGTACTACATGTGTTGCAGAACCAATAATGTCAGCAATGTCTTTGTCGTTCTTTTGCAATACACGCAAATTCGCTGCCCGCTTGGCTTCTTCACTAATGACAATAGGTGCCATAATGTAAGATTCTGGTGGGTAGGATGTGTTAAAAAGAGGATGGATTGATAGCAAAATTGTACAGCAAGCCACTGTAATAAGCTATTCTACATAAAATGCAAATGAATTGGAATTGAAATTCTCGTTGTTTTTTGCGTTCATCTGTTCAAAGAAAGAAAAGGTAAGGAAAGGAGAGAAAAGGGATAGACTTAATTTTTGAGTGATGGCAAGACGAAAAAGGAAATAAATGGAAGGTGTCATAGATTACGCATAAATTACGCATTTAGTTAAAGTACCTACTTACACAGTATGGAGGAGGAGATGTTACATTCTCATTCTGTAAGAGAGGAAGGAACTACAAGTACGAGTATTCACATAAATATTACCATCACAGGACCGAATCCCTTATTTCCTTTGCATTCATGTTGAAAATCTCTCCCATGCTTGTTGCTTTAATGCTCAACTTGCTATTCCCTGTGATTGCATTTGCGAACACTTCACCACATCTCAAAAATGTTGTTGTGGTCGGAGGTAAGTGCCAATGTTTGCTTTGCGTACTCTATTTTGCTTAGATTATCCAAGCATCTAAATTGAATATCTTTAGGAACACATGGTAATGAATATACAGGTGTATGGTGCATAAAGGCACTAGATAGGGCTATGGATAAGGTACACAAACAATATCCTTCTCTTAATATCTCAACTCTGTTGGGAAACCCAGAAGCATATATGCAAAATAAACGCTTTGTACATGAAGATTTAAATAGACAATTCTCATATGATGCCTTGACTCGTGATTTGGAAGATGATGACTTGCCCCAAGAGACCATCAGGGCAAGAGAAATTAATGCGATTTTAGGTCCGAAATTTCCTGATGATCCCGATGACCCTGATCACAGTCATTCAGCACATGTAGTGATTGATTTACACTCAACCACTAGTAATATGGGTACTACCATTATCGTTCCAATAGGCGATGTTGTCATGACAAAAGCTGCAGCATATGTTATCAAAAGATGTGAAGAGCAAGGTGAATTGGTTCGATGTTTAGTTCATACTCATCCAAGTAAAGATGTGAGACCAAATTTGTCTTCTTCTGGTAAGCATGGTTTCACAATTGAGGTTGGACCTGTTCCACAGGGTGTTTTGCGTCATGATGCAGTTGAAAAGACTGATATGGCACTACATGCTTTATTGGAATTTCTTGGAATGTACAACACAGACGAAAAAGCTTTGAATAAGAAGTTGGATAGTATGTACAAATCAACTGGATTCAAAGTGCCATGTTTTCGTTCAGCATCGGCAAAACGTAAAGGTGAAATGAGTGGTAAAATCTCCTGGCCATCCGTGCGTGAGAATCCGAACTTTCCTGCATATATGGTGCACAAGCATCTGCAAGATAGTGATTTTGAACCTGTAGAGACTGGAGATGCACTTTTTGTGGATCTGGATGGAAATGTCATTCCTTATGATGGTTCGCATGGATCTCCAATTTACCTAATGTTTGTGAATGAAGGTGGATATTATTATGCTAGCTCTGGAACAGGTGTGTCTATCGCTATTGCAACTGAATATGATCTTCATACGGGTGAGTTACTGGAGGATAATGATGAGTTGTAGGATGGAAAAGCAAATTGCTTCTATTTCAAAAGCGACGTTCTTGACTCGACTTGAGGATGGCTAAGAAGAGATGCAACTCTTCTTTCTCTTTATAAAAAATTACAAATGAAATCATACGGAACGCCGCAGCTACAAATTACAAATGTGCTAAAAAAATATTTCTAACTTTAACATAAACTAACTAAATAACGACAAGGGAAGGTCTGTATTTATATACATTCTCGCTTATTGTTTGCCACAAAAATTGTGCGCTCCTTGATATTTGAGTTTTTAAAGCTCATACGCATCATAGCTCTTCTTTCTCCTCGAGGAAGACTTCCTGGACTTCAAAATACTTTGTGGCTTTTGGGGGGACTGTGATGGCTTTCTTGAACTTCTTGAAGGGGATTTACTTGGCTTCGATAAGCTTTCTGGCTTCTTTGGTGAGCTAGATGATCTTTTTGAGGAGGAAGACTGTCTCTTGGGCTCAACATACAATGAACCTACCATGTTACCAATCTCCTTGAACTTTTGAATTGTTCCAAGTGAGACATCGTCAATAAACGCTGTATCATCTTGTGATAAATCCGAATTGGTGGAACCAATTGGAGAGATTGTATCATCAGGCTCAACAGAAGCAAAACCACTAGTAGACTTCAAGTAAGATGATGATCTATCCATGAATTCTTTATCTTCAAAGGAATCTCCTGACAAGTTTGTGCTCGCCCTAGACAAAGTATCTTGACTCATGGTGTAGTTATCTTCCAATAGGGAATCATCGTCTGTACTTTTGGTCTTGCTCTGTAGACGCATGATTTCTATTTCTTCGTGGTCATTATCCTTTCCTGAAACAATTGAAACTCTTTGGCTTTCGGCGTCAATAGAGACAAGATCACAAACAGGACGAAGATTCTCTGGAATCTTTTTCCGTTGCCCACGTGCAGTACTTGGTCTAGGAGGTCTTGAGTCGCCATGAGATGAAGATGATTTGGAAAGAGAAGTCTTGTTCATATATTGAGCTGTCGCTCCTTCAGACTCGTTGATTCTCTCATTGGCTACAACGCTGATGCGGAGATTTGCACGCTGAAGACTGTATCTACGACTTGGATCATTGATGAAGGAAATAGAACTAGAATTCAGGGTGGATCTGCTCTTTTGGGAAATACGCTTGTTTCCGACAATGCGAGTTGTCTTCACAGTCTTTTCGTTGGAGATTGCAATCAACTTTGAATGACCAGACTCGTCTCCACTGAGGGGTAAAGAAATCATTCCCAGTTTCATTACTTCTGATCCACGCATCAAGCTGAAGGTCATTTCCATTTCGCGACCATAGAATCCTGAAGCAGCACGTGTATTCTTTCTCATAGGCAAAGCAATCTCGATCTTTGCGGACTCTGCTTCGCCAGGGCTCGAGAGTGGATTCGAGAAGCCAGCATGAAAGCGGTCTCTGTTCCCAAATGAAGAATTAGACTTTACTAAAGGCATAGAAGGAACATTAGATTGAATGAAAGATTTGCTTCCAACCACTCTTTGGTTGTAGGAGACTACGCCAAATACAGGTACACCCATCTGTCCAATGTTTACAAACTTTCCTCCTGTGTTAGTGGCGATGATTCCGTCAAGGGCTTCAATTGAAATGGTAAAGTCAACTATACTTGTAGGACCATCATGTTTCTTCGAGAAGCTAAAGGAGCTAGAAGTACTAAGCATTGAACTACTTGGTTTCAGAAGAGAAGACCCTGATCTATTGAGCTTTTTTGGAAGCCAATCTTTTTCGTCGACATTGAAGTCTTTTGAGCCTTTCTTCTTCAATCCACTTCTCTTTTTTAACAACTGCATAATATTCCCTTATTATGATTTACTACTATGTGCTTTCACTATCACTTTGATTTCAGCAGGATAGGAATATTATGTGCAGAATGAAGGATGCAAAGAGAAGGTGTTCGGCTGTGTGGGGCATAACAGAAAAATTTTCAGCGATAAAATGTGACAAATTTTCAAGTCGTGAAAATAGTCATTCCCAGGAAAAAATAGATTCGCCCGACCTGATAACCTGATCAGCAGGCCCGACCTGATAGGGATATTAGACGCCATTTTTGATTGGCTGTCAAGAAAAGCCTCTGCAATTTTCATTGAAAATTGACCACAAAAATCTTTCAGCATTTGTTTCCGTTGCGAGTGACACCCTCCAATTAGCCCATTCGGTACAACGCGGAGATTTTTTTTTAGAAACGGGGAATCCGCGCGACGGGGCAAAGGGGAAGAAAAAAGGCATGATTTTCATTGATTTTCGGTGAAAATCCCTAGGAAAATCGAATATTTAGGCTGATTTTCGCTGATTTTGGCCCCTCAAATTTTTTTCTGAAAAACGGGGATCCCCCGTTGCGCGTTGTACCGAATGGGCTACCTCCAATGGACCACACAGTCATCCTTGAATCTTTCTTTCTCACAAATTAATCAAGTAAAAATTCTACCATGACTCTATCTATTGAATGCGCAAAGGCTGTAGGAACCACATTCGGAACCTATGTTACTGCTGATTTCCTTTCCAACTTCATCCAGCATCCAACACAGAAGGTGAGATACTCAGAAATCTTTAGACGAAAAAATCATGATGTGAGAAAGCTAATCTAACGGTCGCTCATTTCTCAGATGGACTATGGTGCACTTAACTCTGTTGTAGGACGCAAGGTTGGAGAGAAGTTCTGGGGAACTAGAACTGAGCATATCCTTGGAGTTGCTGCTGCTCTTGCTGTAGCTGATCACGCAAGTGCTGCAATCTTCAAGAATTTCCTTGGAAAGGCTATCTCTTTTGCTGACACACCAGCAGCTTTTGTTGCTCACACTTTCTTCTTCATCTTTGTGGGAGTTATTATTTACGCTGCTGTTGATGCTATGTTCAACCCAGCTAATGCTGGACAGAGAATGGCTACTTTCAAGGAGGAGGTTTACAACACATATGTTGGAACCAACTCTGCTTGGTTTGAACCATTTGTGTTCCCATTCCTTGCAAAGGCTCTTGGAGGAGATATTGTTAAGGATAACTGGTTCTGGGGATCTCTTGTACCAGCTACTCTTGCTTATTCCACTGTGAAAGGAACTGGATGGAACGATTGGGGAAATTCTGGATTGAACGATCTTGAGAAGGAGATGAACGGACTTCCTTTGTAAATGATATTTGTGCTAATCCATGTGAAGAAAACAAGAGGGGGGCTTTCCTAATATTTTTATTTCATTAAGCTAAGCTATTTATGTTTTCAAAAGGGTAATTGTAGATAAAGGGAATAACCATCATGGATGAAAACGTGAAATATATGTTTTTGAATATATGTCAAAGTGAATTGAACAATTCCTACAACTTCAGTTATTTCATTAAAATTTTTATGAATTGTCAAATTAGAACATGGGAATGCCTTACTCTATCCTTTCATTTGTAGATGCCTAAACCCTCATAGTGCGTCTATTGGATGAAGATCTTCTTGTGTCATAAGATGAGGTCTTCTTTGTATTCGATTTCTTGGTTGTCATCACCGTGTCCGCTCCCCCAGGGACGTTCTTATCTCCAGCAAACTTGTCATAAAGCCAAGTCATAGGAGATTCATCATTTTCATCACCCTTTGCATGGTGGCGTTGGGATCTGTTTTTCTTCGAAGATGAATTCTTTTTATTTCCTATGTCGCCGCGATGCTTGAAATGGTTTTGATTCTCATAGGTTGGAGGATGATCGTATTCTTCGTAGTGACTGCCACGAGAATATGTTCTTGGAATATGTCTTTCGTGAGAATCGTGATAATGCATTGCATGGCGATCACGATTTCTACTGCTACTTCTGTCATAATATGCACTGTTATCATGAACAACTGGCTTTTGTGGGTATGCGTGAGAGTCGTATCCTCTAGACTTCTGTGGGGTGGAAGATCTATGAGTTGGTGGTCTCATCTGAGCTCTGCTACCTACTTGAACAAGCTCAGGCACATGTTGCTGATACATATCTTTCTGAGTGTATCGAGGAATTTCGTTTCCAAATGCCCTTCCATTGCTGGAACTTCTCGGTCTTGGATTCGAGGAATGTCTATGTTGATTCATATGTCTCTCAGCTCTTCTGTACTCTTCGTCACGTATATTCACCCTTGCAAAGTCTCGCTCAAGCTCATCAGTAGGACTTGGACTATTGGAGTGATACTTGTGAGGTGAGCGAGAATAGGTTCTGTAAGAAGGACTTTTACGAACAATGTAAGAATCTGGAGCAGCATTGTGATCTTCCTTGGACCCTGAGTTAGATTCTCCAATATCAGAATATTCAGAAGAATACTCAGAACTAAGATACTCAGTGCTCCCCGAAGGCTTCTGAGATGTAAATTCAGAAGGTGCATAGTCGGAAGAGTATTTCGTAACATCTTCTACATTGTATGAAGTTCCATAAGCACCACTCTCGTCGAAACTCTCAGACACTTTGTTCTTAGGATTGATTTGAACATGAAGTCTAATCATGGCACTATCAGTGATGTAGAATTTTCTACGTTTATCACTTGGAAAGTTTTGTGGTTTCAAGATTTTCACAGAATTCTTGTTGGAGAAGGAAAGTTTGGAGCCACTCTTTTTCAAAGGCACAGGACTCGCTACATCACTACCCTTGTTCTTGACTACATTCTTTTCGTTACTGATTGGCAAATCAATAACCATTTCTTCCGTTTCATTACCAGTAATGATCAAGATTGCTTTACCAACAGTGATCATTTCGCTGCCACGCATAAGTCCAATCATCAATTCAATCTCTTCAGCAACATATCCAGAAGAAAGGTTCGGTCCATAAGACTGCATGCTGAAATCTTTCTTCATCAAACGAGACATTTTGAAGGTGGACAAAGCATCTCCCTGTGGATCAAAGTCAGCAGGCCATCTTACCAAGAAGTCGTGCTTTTTATCGCCGAATGAAGCACTTGGAATGGATAAAGGTAGACTAGGAACATGTGTAGCAATCTGTCTCGATCTGGAAACATTTTTGGTACATGAGATGACAGCATTGATTGGCATAGTTCCCAAAGGAGTTTCTCCCTTTACCTTTGAGTTCTCCATAACTAGACCCTCCATGATGTCTACACTCACAGAGATATCCATCATTTGGAAATCCATGTTTTCGCTGGTGGTTGCAAAGCTTGCTGTTCTATCAAATGTTTGAGGAGGAGCAGGACTCTGGCTAGATCTTGGCCCCTTGGACTTGGAGAGAGATCGAGGAGGCTTGCCCCCATACGGACTCGACATTTGATTGCGAGTCATGATCGTTGCAAGTGTTGCTATGAGTATTGAAGGTTTGTTTCAATTGAAATGAAAATTTGATGTATTGAGTTTGAACCCTCCTCCAAATAAGCTTTGTATTCATTTTCGGCGATAGGAAGGAACAAGTCATTGACTCGTGACTGCCTACCAAATTAGTTTGGGCCTAAATAGCCTTGATTTAGATACATCTTCAATTTCAAACCAGCGCACCTTTCTCATTCTCAGTTCTCAGCTTGTAATGCTACGTAATGAACTTCAACAAAGCCTCCATTCAATAGATAAATTCAGAATTTCCAACAGATCAACACTACCATAAATAATCATGAAAATAGTTCCAGCAGCATGTTTGCTCCTCGGAGCTTGTGGAAATGTCTCTGCATTTATGCAACCTACAAACAACAGAAACATGAGATACAAGACACAAATGACAATGAGTGCTTCATTTCAAACAACTGCAGTAGAAGGTAGAAAGCTAAGTCCATTATTCTACAATCCAGAAATTTCACAATCCCAACAGAAAAAGAATTTATTTCGTGGTAAAAATTCTCGAAAGGCTCTGTTCACAGCAGCACTTTCCACTACCCTAATTACACAGGGAAATGTTCAACCGGCATATGCTGCCAAGACTGCAACTGTTGTGGAAGCTGAAACTGATACTACTTCCTCTAATAAAGCAATACCAATTGCAATTACAGCAGGAGGTATCGCAATTGCTAAAAAATTATTAAGTGATAAAGACGATGACGAAGACAAGGAAGCTCTCTTGAAAATGATGAATGCCAAGGTTTTGGATGACGCAAAGAAAGATGTAGATGGTAAAAGCGATGAATTAAAAAAGATTGCACATGAGAGAGAAGAAAGAAGACTTGCTCGTGAAAGAATGAGAGAGAAGGAGGCGAAAAAGATTGCAGATGATCTAAAGTTGGAACAGGCTAGTACCGAAATCAAGGTTGAAAGTGTAGCACCACCTGTCATAGATTTAGAAAAGGAAGAACGTATTGCAGAGGAGGCTAGAAAAAAGGTGGAGGAGAAGAAACGTATCGAAGCTGAACAGAAACAAAAAGAAGCTGCAGCAAAGGCTGAGGCAGAAAAAGAGGCTGCTGAATTAAAGGCGAAGGAAGAGGAGGAAGCTGCAGCAAAGGCAAAGGCTGAGCAAGATGCGGCGGCAGAAAAGAAGGCCAAAGAAGAGGAGGAAGCTGCTGCAAAGGCAAAGGCTGAACAGGAGGCTGCTGAATTGAAGGCAAAAGAGGAAGAGGAAGCCGCAGCAAAGGCAAAGGCTGAGCAAGAAGCAGCGAAAATAGAAGAAGTAGTAGAAGAGCAAGAACAAGCTGTAGAGGAGCCACCAGCACCAAAAGATTACAATGCAATCAGTGATCCAGGTCAAAGAGCATTCGAGATTCTAGTAGATTTGGGACTAGTAGAACTCACACCAGATCCTAAGTCTCCATCTTATGATAGAAGCAAGGACAACGACTTTGTTTAGGTTCAAGAAAGCCATAAACACTTGTTTAATGATTGATTTATTTAAATATCTACTAGCTCTAATCTTCTTTTAAAATTTCCTTGAATAGTTCGAGAAGCTCAGCACCATCTTCCCCAAGTTCATCAGCTCCTCCCTCTTCGTCCGCTGTCTTGATAAGTTCATTGATATCCGATCCATACATTGTCTTAAATTGTTCTCTTACAAGTGAGAGCTCTTCCTTGGAGACTGATCCAGAATCAATAAGTTCTTTCATCATCTTGACGCTTGCTTTCAATTGTTCCGGACTGATGTCTTCTCCATCTCCGAAACCAGGCATGTCACCGCCCATACCACCCATGGCAGCCATCATTTCTTCCATGCCTTCCATTCCTTCCATTCCTCCCATGTTCTATAAAAAGTTGAGAAATAAGAGAATAGTTTATAAAGATAAAATTTGAGTAGGATACAAAAATAACTTACCTTGAGCATTTCTTCCATTCCACCTTCACCTCCATCCTTCATCATATTCATAAGATTCTTCATCATTGACTTTTGAACAAGACCTTCTGCCCTCTTGTCATTGATATTGAATACTTGCTGCAATGTATCGATACGATCTTGTGTTACAGATCCATCCATTGTGGTCATTCCAGCAGTTGCGTAAATTGCATACATTTGTTCAAGTTTTGACTTCGTAAGGTCTCCTCCATAGGTAACTGGATTGATAACAACTCCATCAGCCACAGAATCAAATAGAGACGCTGCGTGATCCATGAAGTCCATAACAATGTTCAATGCATCAACAGTAGCTTGATCTTTCTGGTCCTTTCCTCCTAGTGATGACGATGCTAGATCGATGATATCAATAATCATACAGTTTACAACTTGTGCAAATTGTTCAGCGGAAACTTCATCAGTCAATTCATTCTCTTCACGTGATTCGACCAACAATTGGTTCGCCTTCTCCAAATCAAATGTTTCCATTGGCATTCCTCCTTCCAATGTAGTTACACCTGGGAAACGACCTGGTGCTCCAAAAGTGAGGAGTTTTGCAAGTAGAGCTGCAAATTCAGGAGCTTGTGCTCCTTCTGCAACAAGATTATCAAGGTCGGTTTCACGATCGCTCTTCTTGCTAGAAAAGAATCCTCTACGCTTCTTCTTTTTCTTCACTGGCTGAGGTGGTGGAGTTGACTTCTCCTTTACTACCTCCTTTTCTCCTCCATCCATCATAAGTGGCTCGTCGTCGGTGCCATCATCTTCTGCTTCCTCGATACTTGGTGCGCTGTCTTCCATTCCCATAAGAAGGTTGAATTGTCTTTGGCGTTCTTCCTCTTCTGCTTCTTTGGCTGCTTTGGATTTCTGCATGAAAGCAAAACTTGCACCTCCTACTCCTACAACTCCTACAATAGGTACAGCAGGGCTGTCCATCAATTTACTGACATCAAAACCGGAAGATGGTTTTTCCTCCTTAACAACAGCTACTTCAGTAGACTCCTCTTCAGCTACAATCTCTTCTGTTTCTTCTGTGACTTCTTCTGTAGCTTCTTCTGCTGCTGCTGCCTTCTCTGCGAGTTTTGCAGCCTTCTCTGCTTCCTTCGCTGCCTTTGCCGCCTCCTTTGCTGCTAACTTTTCAGCCTTCGCAGCTTCCTTCGCTGCAGCTTTTTCAGCCTTGATCTTTTCTTTCTCTGCCTTTTCTTGAGCTTTTTTCGCTGCCTTTTCAGCAGCAGATGTATCAGTATTGGATGCGCCAATAGTTGCAGTTGCAGCTGCCATATCAAATGGTACATCAGCCTTAACTCCAGATAGACTTCCTTGAGTCTGAAGCAACTCCTGATATCTAGCAACTATGGCATCAAATTGTCTATTTTTCATGGTCATGAATTCTTTGGTCTTATCTTGATTTGCCTCCAAGTACTTGACAGGATCATTCCCCTGAAGCTTTTGGTCTTCAACAATACACTTGACTAAAAATCTCTCCTTTTCACGTCTTGCTACTAACTTTTTGTCTCTACGAAGGTCCATCATTTCCTTCTGTTGAGTGGTAGCTGGTACCTTGTTCAAGTCAATTCCATGATCAAAAAGGTATACTTGTCTCTCACCCTCAATATCTACAAAGGGGCAAAGTCCCATATCTGTGAGTCCATAAATAAGTTTCTTCCTATTGAGACTTCTTTCTTCTGCTTTTTGTACCTTTGCAGCCTCATAAGCTTTTTCATATGCTTGACGAGCAGCTTTTCCTTCTGCTTCTTCAATCTCTTCGCATTTAGTCTGATAAGCCATTTGTTCTTTCATCTTTTCTTGATTTCTAGCATCATTGATTTTTTTCAATGCGATAGCTTTTGAATCTGGTGGTTTGAAGTTTTTGATTGGTGTCACTGGTGCAGATGCCATTGCCGTTTGTGGCATGAGTACTGAAGATGCTGCTGTCAATGCAGCTAGTGAAAGAGGCTTGAATAGCTTTAAGGGATTACGACGAGGTGCAGCATCATTAGATTCATCGGATTTAAGCGCATTGAGTGCAGTGTTTGTGTATCTTGCATGTGGAGCAGAGGTACTTGGTGCGAAAGCCAATGTTGTCTGTGTTTGAGCACTGAGCAAAAGTGCTGCAGCTAACGCAAATCTACTTTTTTGCATCATGTTGTTCCTGTTAATATTTAAGTGTCAATGTATGTTATTGCACTAATAGGTACGTGTATTAATGATTGATGGTGAGCTATTATTCCTTCGTGTGTTTTCAGTTTTCAAACAAAGATACCGCCAAAAGATGAGGTTGAAACGCAGTGAAACGTATCTTCATTTTAGCCGTATCAAGTCGGGAGGAGAGGAAAGACATTAGCATGTACGTAGTACGTATTTAAATCTGGTATGACGGTATTCAATTTGTCCAGCGAGAAGGCTTCCCTTTATTCTCGAAGGATCTTTCCCTGAGAAAAGATATGTAGCTAACATTAAACTGGAAAGTTTTTGATGCTATGGGGGGGGGTCGTATGCTAATATCTTGTGGTCTGTTCATACATTATGTGACTGTTGTGTTTTGAAACGCGAAACATATCGAGAAAAGATGAGGTTTGAAATGGATGCTTAGCCGTATCAAGTCGGGAGTAGAGAACAGTCTAACTTACACGTCTTAGCATGACATGTTTTAACCAGAATATTGATATTTTGACTTAGATTATTGCTCTGAGAAGGCTTCTCCTTCTTTTCATTCTCCATGGATCTTTTCTTGATTTAGTAAGATATGTGGTTGCAATGGTGTTTATTTCTTTTTCTGTAAAAGTGTTGAGATTATTTTTACTTTAGAGTAGTAGACAAAGGAAATTGATCAAGTGTATTTAAAAGGGAGAAAAGAAGGTCTGCATATTGTAGTGCTTCATTCGTCCTTGACCCATTCCCACATAATATCTTCACTTCAGTTTTCAGTTGTACCTTAGGCTTCTCAATCTATTTGCAGCACATTCTTTTCCGCGTTTCGAGCTATCTTTTCCTCATAAAATCACCTTTAGCCTTCTTCCAAAACGAACGACGACCTCCCTCTCTGTTTGTAGCCATCCTTCAGAGAACTATAAATACAATACTTAACAATGGGGATATGTACATCCAAGCAAATGCATCCGGAAACCCTCTCTGGTCTTCCTAAGGAACTGCTGAATGGTGAAGTGAAGAGACCTACTGCACAGCATAGAACATCGATCACCTACATCAAACCTAGGGATATCTGTACTGACGAAGTAGCCCTTGCTAGACTTCATGTTTGCGAGGAAACTGAGGAGCTAGAACTAGGAGGATTAAAAATAAGATATGCCTACATGAGTCAAAGGGGATACTACCCAGACGGTAAGATTTTAAGCATGCAATATTTTTAGTGTTCTCAAGTGCGTACTTTCATTCTCACACCATGATTAAAAGATGAAAACAAACCAAATCAGGATACATATACCATTGCAGAAGACTTTGCAAATGAAAGAGCTGATGCTTTCTTTGCTGTTTTTGATGGACATGGAAGAGATGGTGGTAAGTTCCGACGATCTTTACTCTTGGTATCTCTAGAAAAGACAAAAGAAGCCTTTTTGCTAACATTCTTGTGATGCTGTTCATAGACAAATGTGCACAATTTGCGAAGAAATATATCTCTAGGACTCTTGAGAAAGAAGTAAAGAATGTAAAAAGAAAGCAAAAGGCGGAGAATGCAACGATGGGTGTAGAATCCGCTATTGAGGTTGAATTAAATAAATCGCAAGTTCAAAAAGCAATGCTCGATAGTCATTTGGTCGTAAACAAGAATATGCATCGCAACAAAGAAATTGAAGATACTCTAAGTGGGACTACTGCTATTTCTGCTTTTTTTCAAGGAAATCGAAATAGAGTTACTATTTCAAATGTTGGAGATAGTAGAGCGATTTTGGGTAAACGTGTTGATAAGCCACAAGGTCGTGAGAAAACTGTTCCTTTCGAAAGCGGAGCGCAATATCGTGCTGTTCCTTTATCTCAGGATCAAACACCGTATAGAAAGGGTGAAAGACAGCGAATTCTTTCCAAAGGTGCTAGAATCTTGTCACTTGACCAAATTGAAGGTTTGCAGCCTGTTAGGTTTAATGAAGAAGGAACAGATTTGGACCTAGGTGAAGAAATTGATGAAGGGGGTGATCCACCAAGGTAAGACTCATTCTTCAATCGTTTTCAAAAACTGAATATTGAGCAAGTACCAAAAATAACTTTTTGTTCCATCAGAGTTTGGCATCCAACGATGGACTTCCCTGGTACTGCATTTTCTAGAAGTATTGGAGATTCTCTTGCTGAAGAGCTTGGTGTGATTGCTGATCCAGAAATGGTGACTAGAGAGCTTGAGCGAGGAGATGAAATGATCATTTTGGCAAGTGATGGGGTATTTGAGTTCTTGACCAATCAAAGTGTTATTGATATCTGCGCATCTTTCAAGGATCCATTAGAAGGTAAGATTCATTCTTTATCTACTTCACATATATTGTTGAACAGGTTCTCAAAACGAACTATTTGCCATTTAGCTTGTCAAGCGGTAGTAGATGAAGCGTACGAGTTGTGGCTTAACTTCGAATTACGCACAGATGATATCACCATCATTTGTATTTATATAGATGAAATTAACACTGAGATTGCTAAGTCATTCAGATCAAGAGCAAGTATTAAAAATTTGACGACTGATATCCCCGATAATTTGACAATTGATGCACGTCAAAGTGGGGACGTCAAGAAGCTGGATAGGAGATTGACAGAGATGAAGAGCATATTACATGAGTCTCTTCTGGATATATCAGATGAAGGAAGTGTTGATCTTTCAGATCTTTATCATGAAAAAACCGAAGCTGAAAGAAAGGTATTGATGACTGCTTCTAGAGGGTGTGTAATGCTACAAAGTATGACTCCTTCTCAACTACGAGAAGTTCATGATGTTATGCAACCAGTAAATGTCAAAAAAGGTGATCGAGTAATCAAACAAGGAGATGAGGGTGATAAATTTTACATTATTGAAGAGGGAGATTTTGAAGTACGAGTCGGAGGAAGAGATTCTTATCGTAATGTAATTACGGAATCAGAAAGATCCATTGCTGGAAAACTTGTTCATACATATCATGCAAGCAAAGAAAAAAAAGTACATCCATCTTTTGGAGAATTGGCGCTCTTATATAGTACTCCACGTGCAGCTTCGATCACTGCCACAACGGATGCAAAGCTTTGGTCATTAGATAGAAAAGTTTTGAAAGCAATCATGCTTGATGGCGCTGGTAAGAAGCAGCTTGTTCATATGATGAAGAATATACCTGAGCTCAAATCCTTTCAGAATGAGGAGATTGAAGAATTTGCTTCTGCTATGGAAGAAGCGACATTCAACCAAAATGAAATCATCACTTCCAAGGATACTGAAGGCGATGCTTTGTATGTGATTTCAGAAGGAGAGTGTGGTAAGTTTACAAGATTGGTTTTGTTCCTGAAGAGTGTCTAAAATATCGTAACTCAATTCATTGTCCAATTACAGAAATAGAATTAGAATCAGGCGAAAGTGCTACTTTGGATAGACTGAACTTTTTTGGTAACGAAGTTGCAAGCAACGAAGAGTCAAAGTATCTCGCCACGGTCAAAGCTAAGAGCGCGACTGTGACATGTTGGAAATTGGATGATAAGATAATATCGACTTGTATGAGGAAAATGAAAGCAGTGATGGAAGGAAAGACTTCTCTTGAGGAGGAGGAGTAAAATTCATGAAAAATTGAATGAAACTTGCTCGTGCATTCGTTTACAGCTACAGAGAAGAAGAAATACAGCTGTGCTTGTCTATGTTTTGTATCCACATATTATTACCGATACTCCAGTTAACTATATAGAATCACTTTTTAAAATCCATACAGTCAATTATCTGGCGTACCAATAGAAGAAGCCTTCAAGATGGTTTCTTTCTACTTTCTAAAGATATTCATGCAAACATGATCATCTTCAGGGCACTCGCAATATGGATCGATACGATTAAATCCTAGTCCTTCATAGAGTTTCACAGCTCCAGTCAATCTCTCCAAGGAATCGAGCTTAATTTCTTCATATCCAAGGTCCCAGCCATGAGAAATAATCTTTTCAGCCATAATTTTACCTATTCCATTCCTACGATGAGTTTTCCGAATATACATTCTTTTTACTTCTCCGCACATTTCATCTAATGGTCGTATTGCAATACAACCGCTCACATATTTTGAGTGTTCGAGATTATGCAAATCAATTTCTTCATTTGCAGGCTTGGTAATCGCTACAAAAAGTCCACCTTTCTTTTCGAAATCGTATTTACCAGGTAAATCAGTCCATTCACTTTGGAACCCCTGGAAGCCCAAGTCGCATCCTAATTCATATAATTCATCAAAGTAAGCTTTGAATAGCTCCGTAACACCCTGTCGAAGAACTGGTGGTTCATCGGAAGTACATTTCACAGCAACGATTTCGGTTGTATGAGCAGTCATTTGAGTTTGTAATCTGCAGGATGTTGCTGGAATGAAGGAAGAAACGAGCTGTATAGATAGGAAAAGGCAGAGGAAGAAGCTAAGAAGTGACGACTGGTTGTACATTATCTGCATCAAAGTAAAGTGAAATATGAATATTACTACTCGTAATTCAATAGAAATCCACTCTTTTCTTTTCCTGTCTCCTGCCTCATTTTTGGTTGACGTACGTACAAATGATACTACAAAAGACGTTTACAATAGAAATATTTTCCGTGTAGGGTTAGTCACATTTTTGAACTAGATGGGTTTGACTACATTGACATGTCAGGGCTTAAATGATCGCAATTTCTTTGTGGGATTCAAAACAACTCAAAACACGATGGGCTACCCTTCGTTTTTATGTGTGGTTCTTCAAACATACACAATCGCATCATGAACATATCACAAATCAATTGTTACCATGGAGTATGAGTACCATATCATATTCAGCATGTGCTCATTTCTGCCTCCGGATTTGAAACTGATACATTCTATAACCATATGAGTAAAAAGGAGCAGCACGAACGTATCCTCCAACCCTTTCTATAGCCGACATGAAATAAAGAGTGATTGGAAAACAAGATGATCCATTTCAATCTATCTAAACATCATCCATGAAGGTTTGTACAAATACAGCAGCTCGAAATGAAAGCAAGTATGCAGACTATAGGCTCATTCTTCGGGAACTGTTCGAGGTCCTAGCGATCTCAAAATGATATCCTCCTATGCCACCCGCTATTGACTCAGTCAGTATGGTGAGTGTTTGAGAACAAGATTTCAGGCAGGGAATCCAAGAGCAGTGTATATAGTCAAAGTATCCGAATTATCAGAGATGTTGCTCAAATCCATCGCGAATGTGAATCTCTATTAGAATGAGATGGGAATTATTGTTGGCTGGTTGATCATGGTAAGTATTGCTCGTTTAATTATCATAGTTCGCTTAATCAGAAATTACAAAACAGGAAACTCATAGCAGATTTAATTCCATTCAGACATATCAAGAATAAGAACAAAGTACTCTGAACAATCTCAATCAGAATCTAGCTTTGCATCTCCAGAAAGGAACAAGATGGCAGATGACTGTGGTAGATGATAGTGGTTAATTCATTCCCTTTTCACTGCTGCTCAAGAGTTCTCTGGCTCGTTTCATCCAGATATTATTTTTATCTGTTTGATTATTTAATTTTTACCTATGAAGAGAGGTACCATTCAGGTTGAAACAGCTGATGAAACACGAAAAGAAAAATGAACAAAAATTGAAGATGACATCCAACTAAATTAGTCTTAAGAGCCTGTGTCTATGATTCAAACCATTGACATGCGTCTTCAGGTGTCTACAGCGATAGGTTTTAGGTTGGAGGGAAGATCCGAAAGAAAAACAACAATGAACGATGCAATCTACTTTTGATTGAGGTGCTGCTTGCTCAATAGAATCATTTGACTCCCCTCTAATAAAGCATTGCTCCTATTACGAATCAACTATCATTTAGAAACAATGTTTGTGCACGGATTTGCTTGGCCGGCATTACTTCTCTTCTTGTTACAGTCGATAGAGACTTGGAAGCTCTTCATCGTCTTTGATCATCTCTTTGCAGCACTTCATCCGATTCTGCAAATGCCAATACTTTGGGCGGCTCTCTTGCTTGGAATTGGTGCTCTAACACTTACAGAAAGATTGAGTAGATTGACACAAGAAATGATCAATGAAGAGTTTGGGTTTGATATTGAGATTGAGTTTGATGAGAAGAAGTATGAACTTCAAGAGTTTCGCAAGGATGTAAATAAGATACGGAAACAACATGATCCATGCATGTATGCAACTGACATGAGGTGGAAAGCTATCTACATTATTATACAATCATGCAGCATTCTCCCTGTCAAGAAACTATTTGATGTATTCGAAATCCAAAGAGCCTTCCATGAACTTTCACAATACCAACCATCATTGATTCTAAAAGAGATGAGAGAGTATCGAGATCAGAACATTCTTTCACCAATGATGAACACTGAGGTTCTTCTTTCTATTCTGAAACGTTTCACTATTGGTTTCGGAAACGAAGAAGAAGAAGTTATTTACCAAAGTAATCGAATGCAGATTTTCGTCAAAACCCTTACTGGAAAGAACATCACTCTTGATGCTGAGCCGTCTAACACCATTGACAATGTAAAGACCAAGATTCAGGATAAGGTGGGAATTCCTCCAGACCGACAGTTTCTCATCTTTGCTGGAAAGCGGCTTGAAGATGAACATATCTTGTCAGACTGCAACATTCAGAAAGAATCTACCCTTTACCTTAAAGTCAATCTTCGTGGTGGTGGCAAGAAAAAGCGCAAACGCAAACAAGTAGATGAGAATGCAATTGATGAGAACAATGAGAATTACTCCGGTGGGACAATGTAAGTATCCTGTACCTACGTGCTCTGCAATCAAAGTTATAATATGCGCAAGTACTTACAATTCCATATTTATCAGTCCTGCTTCAAGTTCAAGTAGCAAGAAAAGTAAGCGGAAAGAGAAGCAATCTACTACTAGCCGGACCAAGAAAAAGCCAAAGGGAGGGGATGATTCTGAGAAGAAAGCTGCTAAAAAAGAGGCAGCTAAGGCGAGAAGGGCTGAACTCGCAAAGGATGAGGATTATCAAAAAGCATCCACAATACTCCAAGAATTGAAGCAAGCTTTTGATATTTCAATACTGGACCCAGTAACAGGATCGGAGCGTGTCAGGAAAGAAATCATGAATATCGCAAGTCTCACGGGTTCCTATAAGCAGTATGTGGCCGATTACGGAGAAGACTCTACTTACAAAGAATTGTCAATTATGGACAATATCGTACATTCCTTTGTTACTCAAGTTGACTTTGAGAAAGCTCTCATCATCATTTTGCTTCATTTTCCAACACTAAATATCATCAAGACCTCGCTAGAGCAAAGCAATAAAGGTGGAAACTGTTTTGAATCCGCTTCCATCAATTTACTTTTAAAAACAATTATGCTAATTTTGAAAGCGAATGGATTACTCAGTGAAGAATTTACCCTCGAAGACTTCAACATGCTTCTTTTCGACATCAATCCAGTGAAGTTGCAAGCTCAGGCCTTCAAAGACATTTCGGCTACAGATGAATTTGAGAAGGTCTTTGTGAAGCTTCCAGAGGACTGCAGAAAATTCGAAAGTGCAGAGAAATACGCTAAATTTCGCCGTGACACAGAGAAGCTCATTCTTGAAACCTTTGAAGAATTGGTTAAGCTTTGCAAAAAGGAAGTCTTCATAGTGAAGCATGGCGCATGGACAAAGGATTTTGCGAAGGATCTAGGGAAGGATCTAGAGGATGCAACAAAGTTGATTGTCGAGTCTTGCTGTCATCCCCACAAATTACTTGCTCTATTTGCAAAAGAAGAGGACATTCGTCAGATCTTTCGTACCTACATTGCTCTTTTTCGGTTGGCTGATAAGAAAGAATATACCAGTATTTGGCCAACAGAGGATGAACTTAATCTTGCGACTCGTTTCTGGGCTGCCGGTGCAATTCTTCCGCAATGTATGGACAAAGATTCTCCGGAGTATGTACAGTGGAAAGAGAATCTTCCACAGTGTATGAAGGATAGTGAGCAGTTCTTGAAATGGCTCGAGTCGGCTCCACAGGGTGTGCCAAAGAATTCTCCTGAGTATATTGAGTGGATTTTGGAGCATCCACTCAAAGGATCTCCTGATTTCTGCGAGTGGTACTTGAAGCTCATCAAGTCTCTACCGCAGTGCAAGCCAAAGGATTCAGACGAGTACAAAAAGTGGTACAAAAAGCTAACACAGCGTATGAAGGATAGTGAGCAGTTCTTGAAGTGGCTAGAGACAGCTCCGAAGGGTGTGCCAAAGAATTCTCCTGAGTATATCAAGTGGATCATGGAGCATCCACTCAAAGACTCTGAAAAGTTCTGCGAGTGGTACTTGAAGCTCATCATGTCTCTTCCGCAGTGCTCGCCAAAGGACTCGAAAAAGTTCCAGGAGTGGATCGATTCCTGGAAACCCTCCATGCCAAAGGATTCGGAAGAGTTCAAGGAGTATTACAGAAAGACTTTTGGACGTGAATACACTGATTCTCCACTTTTCACAATGAGACAAAAGTTAGCAGATCACAAGAAAGAGTTACAAGAGCAACAGAGTCAAGTTCCAAAGGAAACTTCAAACACAATTTCAGCATCAAATGTACCAGCAATGCAAGAGATAAGTCAACGATATGGCGAGCCACTTGATACTTTACTATATGGAGATAGAAATCTTTCCTATGAACGTGACGCCAAAGGACAAGTTCATAATTTCAGAAAACTGGGACGGAAATTCAATGGATTCAATGGAGTTACCTTTAACAAACGAAACAATAAGTATACTGCAAAAATCGTACTAGACAATGTTACGATTTATCTTGGTGAATTTGCTCTTGCAAGTGATGCAGCAAAGACATATGATGACTTTGCAATATTGATGAATCGAAGGAGATCTGAAGAAAACAGGCAGACGAGATACATTGTAAATTTTCGATACAGCCGTGAATATATATCTGCAAGGATTGAGGAGATTCAAACCAAATAGAAATATGTAATACTATTAGTCAATTATGTTCACATAATTAGATTAGAATGAACTATGATATAGGTTATATCCTTTAAAAATTAACAATGACGATGCCCTTGCGAGCTTGTGCAAAATTTGATATGAGACCAAAGATTTCATTCATTATTCAAAACTCGAATGAAGCGAGAACATGTCTATCATTGCATGGAATATGCATGTACGGAGTTCGTTCAATAGCCAGCCTAACAGAGTTAACTCTCAAAGTTCCAAATGTCTCCTTGATCAAATTTTGAATCTCTGAAAATCGTTTTTGAACAACCTCTCCATCTGTTTCTGGAACTTGACCAAATCTCAAAAATGTAGAATGAATAATTCCTGGAATAATAAATTTGCGATGATTCAAACTCTGCGGATCCTGTTGAAATAATTCATCATATTCCTGTTGCAAGATATCTCTCATGGTTTGTATCATTCCATCCTTATTCTTCCACAAGAATATTCCAGCTTTGGAACCAAGTTGTGCTCTATCAATTTCAATTTCTACAGTTTGATTTGTAGGCCAATCTTGTCTGTGAAATGCATTGTTTACAACCTTTTGACAAGCCATTGCATATGTTTCTCGATCTGGAATGGAATTTGTCTCTGGAAATGGAGTAAAGGTTGCAAGAGTAATATGTAGAGCATTCGCAGGGTAGAGATATACAGAAGGAATTCCATTTTCTTGTATTTTATAATCTTCTTCGTCAAAGCATGATTTGATGGATGGTAGAATATCTATAGGGTTTCATCATTTGTTCCGGTGTCGGCCAATTGGCAATGAGAACTACACCGAATTGATTCCCTTCTTCTTTTGATGTAAGAAGTGGAAGCCATTCATCTTTCTCAAAAATGATTGAAGCTGTGTCTCTAGTTTTGTTAGTCATAGTATTTGGATAGAATAGGTACCTTAGCTGATAACAGTATCGATCGAAGGTATTTTGGTAATATATGTGATCTCGAATGAGATGAATGATGAGATATGAGATAAATTCCAATGACGTTCAATATTTGTCATTGATTCTTAAATTATCCCCCTGTCCTAGTATTTGTGGCTGTGTGGGGATTGGAGGCAGAGCAAAAAAAAAAACTTTCCACTTTCCACACCACCGTTCATATATCTATTTGTTCAGTTCATCAGTACATATCATCATTTGAATTACTCGCCTTATCACCTCTATATATACCATCAGTATGTCGGATCCAAATGTGTGGCTGGAATATGAAGATGATGAGGGTAGAAAGTACTACTACAATGAAGCAAGCGAAGAGACAGCATGGGAAGTACCTGAAGGAGCCATCATCAAGAATCCAGATGAAGTAGAAGAAGAAGAAGAAGCAGCAGAAGAAGAAGATCAAGGCCAATCAGATACTTATGATGGCCAATACGATGATGCAGAACCTAATGATGCAACTCCTGAACCGGATCAAGATGGTAATGTCAGTATGGAAGAGCAACCAGATGAAAGCAATAATGAACCTGTACAAGATGACACAAACAATGAAGAGACAATGGAGCAACCAGTAGATGCTACTGAAGAACCTAAAGATCCTGAAGCACCAACGGAGGGAGAAATTGAATGGATAAGATACCAAGATGATGAGGGCAGAGACTATTTTTACAATTCAGTTACTGGAGTCACACAATGGGAAGAACCTGATAAATTTATGGAACCACCGGAAGAAGAAGAGACTGAACAAGCATATGAACAAGATACAACGGATGAACCGCCAATGGATGAACAAGATGTAACACCTGCACCAGAAGATGATGATAACCAACCTACATCACCGTCACATGAATATACAGATGAACCAATGAAAGAGCCTGTCTCACCACAAAGATCTCCATCGCCTGAAGCATCTCCTCAAGAACCAGAAGAACCACCAAAAGATCCTGAACAAGTTGCACTTGAAAACGCAGATGCATTCATTTCCAAACCTGATTCCGTCATGGAAACTGATGTAACATCGCATTTTTTCAAATTATTTCAATCCAATGGTCCAGCAGCAGCAACCAAACTTGTGGCAAGTTTTACAAATCAACCAGCTATTTGTGGTATATTATCGAAATGGCTTATAGACATGAAACAAGCCAATGAATCATATGGGAATTCTCTCATTGATAAATTTGACATTCAAAAATTGCACACGGCTCATACTCACGAAGTTAAAAATTTGATGGAAAATATTATTGCCAAAACTGCCAAACAGAACTTTACAGATGAAGCTCAACAGACTATTTTTAATTTATCCAAAAGGGAACGTATGTTTTTTGAAGAAATGATGGAGCATGAACGCTGGAGACGATTGTTAATTGATTTATCGGCTGAACATCCTGATTCTGCCCTCTTGACTTTGTTATTGCAAAACATTAGTAAACGAGGGTATCATCGTGAGATTGCCAAACGGATTAATCAGAGTGATTATTTTGAAGTTTTTCATGGAATGCTGTCAAGTGAATTGACTTTATTAGCTAAATTGGCAATCAATGGAGGGAAAGATACCACTGCAGAATTGGAGTTGGTTGATTGCGCAGATACCATTGTCAATGATTTGAAGCGACAGAGTACAACCACTGCCTATACCTATATTTATGCCATTGAACTATTGGATGAGCTTATTGCAAGATCAAAAGTGAAAGCAAAGTCCATGAGTGGTCCAAAAGCACTTGGACTTCAGAGGGCGACACGGAAATGGGAAAGAATAAAGGAGGAAATGACTCAACATATTGTGAAACCAAAGGACAATGATGATAGTAATCCACTCACGAAAAAGAGAAAAGTTGATGTTGCTGTCATGTCTAGTGAATCTAATCAAAAGCAACGACGTGCGTTTCGCAATGATACTAGTGGTCATGACCAGACTGCCAAGATAAGGCATATTTCGCATAGCTTTGAGACTGGTCTGCTTCAAGCCTTGGTATACTATGCAAGGAATTCTATAGTTGACAGCAAAATATTAGACCAACTACTCTACAATCCAAATTTGGACAACTCAAGGGAAGGGAAAACGAAGCAAGGTAAACTTTTGCTACAGCATCCACTGGTTCTGGAGTATCTGTTGAAGTCTCTCTTTTTGAGAAAGAATAGGTCAAAATCAGAAGACGTAAAACGAAAATGTTCCAAGTTGCTAGCAATGGCAGCCTTAGCGGCAGAACGGGAATTGAATAGTGATGAGAGTCTACAGGAATTGACAGAGGACGATGAGAAAAAGAAGATTGATCATTTCACTAATGTGAGTACCTTATGTTTTAGTGGTTACCATGCGTCACACATACAACTCAATATTTTTGTAGATTATCATGAATGGAAGTAAATTGTGTGAAAAGCTTGATACTATTGTAACAATAGTTGCCAGTGATGAAGTAAGCGGGGATACTTCAAACCTTTCGGTGGGTGCGCAGCTCAGTAGCTCCTGTATGCAATCAAGTATAGTTGCACAAGGATTTCTTCTGTGGGCGAAGGAAAGAGTCAGTAATTCTGACTTTCCCAATACTGCTGCCTATCCAGGTACAGCGCCGGGTATCCTTTCCCTTACAAGAATAATTGTCAATCATCATCCATTGTTACGCAAACCAGCTATTGATATTGCGTTCAATTTTCTCCATCATTCAAGCTCTGAGCTGGGTTTCCAAAAGATGAATGCAATCAAAGAGCAGGCATTAAGATTGCTTCTCATCATCTGCACCAAGGGGTTGGCAATCGATGTATTTGTTGTATTTAAAGCGACTCTTACAAGTGGCTCTAATATTGACTCTGGTTTGGTGAGGTACTTTGTTGCTGGCTGTTTGGATATTATGAAACCACCGTTATCCCTTGGTGTTGTCCGTTCATTCGGGGGTATGCTCTTATTACCTCAATGCATAGAAGCACTCAAGACTAATTACTTTGATACTAGAAAGAAGCAGAAGTTAAGTGCTTTCTTACAATATCTTGAAGATGCTGTAGCAAGTGATAGTAGCCAATTTATGAAGTCAACAAATCATGATAGGTCAATATCCGCATCTCTGAAGGTTGCGTATGCTTTTTCCTAGATATGTAGGAAGAAGTATGATTGATCTTCAATCTTACGTAAAGGTTATTAAGATTCATAAAAGTACGCACGGTATCATCCTACAGGTATTTACTAATTAATTTAATATTATTTCATTTCTGATTCAAATACTAATTCTGTTTGACACTTGTTGTAACGCTGAAAAGTTTCTAGCTAGCTATTTGTACTCGAAAGTATATATACAAGTTCCTTTGGCCGAAATTTAGCTCGACCTCAGTTTAGGAGGGACGTACAAATGAGAAAAGTCTTGAGATGGAGACTGTGACGCAGATTCATCGACCATATCATCGTGACTTCTCTTTCGGGTAACAGGAGGAGGTCGAGGTACAGGTTCCGGAAGTCCAAAACTGAAAGTAGACTGCATCAGCTCCAGACTTAGTTGCTTTGCAAGGATAATTCTTTGGGACTTGGATAGATCCTTTCCTCGAAATTGTTCAATTTCCCAGTGTTGTACGCTATACCATTTACTTGATGTAGAAGCCTTGGACCGAAGGATGAATGCAAAAGACATACCAGTTTTCCATGCTTGTGAAAACTTCAAGCCGCAATTTTTGTAAAGAGCAATGATTGCTACTTCAGAGCTGGACCAATCAGGATGAATTGGCTTGCTTGCAAGCCATCCATCGTCCGCATTTAAGACCCATGCATCTTTTGTATCTCTCAGTATTTGCCATGAGTTCATCCCATTGAAAGAGTCTTTGTATTTCTGCCGAAACTCTTCAGCCTTGGCAATATCTTCTTTGCTAATATGTTCAAGCCCATCATGTGTGGTGAATACAACGTTATTCCTTATCTCTGCACATATTGGATAAGCACACATATCACCCTTCTTTTCAATCTGCTTGACTCCAGTATCAAGTAGTTTGAATTTGAAGGAAGTTGTCACATTTTTCATGGAGAAGGATCCTTTGCTTGTTTCGATATTGATTTCGTTTGCAGTTTTGACAGCTGAAACAAATGGCAAATGATCACAATATTCTTTTCCTTCATATTCAATGGTCCACTGATTACTAGCAGCATCCCACTCTACCTTGTTCCCAAGAGAATGTTTGAATATGGCACTGACAAGATCATGGAGACCATTTATGGATGGAATCAGAATAACGGAGAATCCATTTAGAGACTCTGTATCGCATAGGATGTCATGTATTTCAAACTCCCAAAGTTCGATATTTTTTTGTTTTGTTGCAGGGGCAGGACGTGACGCAGCCTTTGCTTTCTTCTTTGAAGTTTTTGATGTTGTTTTCCTCTTTTCATTTTTGTCAAGAACGTAACGAGGAGATAATGATACTCTTGGAACTGCATTTTGTGTGGTGATTGGGGTTACGGAAAGAGGATATGGAGCCACTATCTCTGCTGCGAGTTGCTGCGATTCAAAACTAGCTGCAGTCCTAATGCCATGACTCGGTCCATATATTCGAAGAGGTGATATTGGTGTCTCTTCAGAGACTCGAAAGTTCAATTTCAATGCTGGTGATGAGAAAGATAGAGGTTGGTAACTAGGACGTGAGTCCTCAGTCGCAACGGTATTCTCCTTGTTGCAAACATAAAGATCACTCGGTGGACTTGAAGATGCACTTCTTCGTCCATCTCCAGCAAGATTTCTTTGCATGTGGTATGACATGCTGATTCTTTCTGCTTTCAGTGTAAGGAATTAGATCTCACTCGAATTGTTTTTTGGCAGATACCTGAATAATATTTTCAAGGCAGGCTCCCAGATTGTCTTATAAATCCAAAACGACTGTTCCTTTTGCACTACTAAAGTTCATTTCAAATGAAGAGGAACGATCCAAAATGTCCCGCATTTGAGTCGTGGCAAGATTGAAATTTTGGACGTATAATTGTCCTTCTCTTTCCCTTCTTTTCTGTTTTTGACGAAACGTCAATCTACCTGTTTTTCTTTCCTCACACTTTTATTTCATTTCAGAGCTTATTACTTATTTGCAACATACGCAGTTTACATACAGACATCCTTTTATTCAGTATGATAAGGCTTCAGTGTAAATATATTTATGCTATCACTAAGCAATCATCAAATTAATATATCTGCAGTTATATTTCAATGGAACAGACTCTAACTTGATTAAACTTTTAATAAAAAACTTGTATTCATTAAACTTCCACTAAACCAAAACTCCATTATGCAATATCTGTACATCTACGTAATTTTAAAGGTGATGCCAAACAAAGTGGCTTAGAAACAGAGTGTTTGATGGGTCTAGTTGCGTCGAGCAAAATGGAAATAAGTTCCTCTTGTCAAGTGCGAACGCAAACAATGATGTCCGAGAGAATTAGCCAACTCAAAATTAGAGTGACCCAACGGACGAACATTCCAGAAGCACGGAGAATTGTTTCGATCTTCTCAATTGTGAAGAAATACATGTTCATTTGCATCAGTTGAAGTCTGTTTGCATTCATCTATTGATTACATTCACTGCAATTAGTTTCTTATAAATATCTAATTAGACATCAACATGCCAATTCTTCAAGTGGGCAATTTGCCCTCCAATCGTTTGGCACTCACCAACAAGATCTACCTCAATCCCTCGACACTCCACAGTCTTTTCCCAAACCCTGAATCAACACCAACATTCATCGTCACCATAGCAGGTCATCCATTCCTCGCAGATTCAAACCCAGGAGTAGCACCAGATGAAGTTACACTCAATGGTCTCCAAAGACGTTTCTGTCAATTCAGCCTATCGACCAGAGTTGAAGTTGTAGCTTTTTCACCTCCGCCAGAATGTATCCTATCGGCTCTTCAAGTATCTGTAGATTTGCTAAGTAAGAAGCAAACTGGAGCTAAAGCTCGTGAAATTGACACAGATCGCTTAATGGAAGATTTTCGTCATACTTATATGAATCAAATGGTGCAGGTCGGTCAGACACTTGCTATGGACTTTGAAGGGACGAAACTAGAATTGACTATTGCTCAAAATGATTTTCTAGAGGGTCAGCAGCCATATGGACATATTACTGGTCCTACTGAAATTAGCTTTCGTAAAGCACAAGGGACAAAATTGGTACAGTTATCTGGAAGTCGTGTTGCTGGTGGTTCTGGTGGTGGTGGTACTAGTATTTTCTTGGGTGATTTCGATTTTGAGAAATTGGGAATTGGTGGACTTGATGCGGAGTTCAACAAGATTTTCAGAAGAGCTTTTGCTTCAAGAATTTGGCCACAGCATATTATTAAACAGATGGGAATCACACATGTTAGAGGAATGTTGGTAAGTCATGAATAAATATGTGTACTCGTACGTCGTAACTGACACCAGCTAATCTTCTTCTTTTCATAGCTCTATGGACCACCAGGATGTGGTAAGACATTGATTGCTCGACAAATTGGAAAAATTTTGAATTCGAGAGAACCAAAGATTGTAAATGGACCAGAAATTCTAAACAAGTTTGTAGGAGGATCAGAAGAAAAGATTCGTGAATTGTTTGCAGAAGCGGAAAAGGAACAGGCAGAAGAAGGAGACCATTCTATGCTTCATATCATTATTCTAGATGAGATGGATGCAATTTGTAAACAGCGTGGTACAAATCGTGATAGCACAGGGGTTTCAGATTCGGTAGTCAATCAGTTGTTGTCCAAGATTGATGGTGTTGACTCTTTGAATAATATTTTGTTGATTGGTATGACCAATCGTAAAGATATGATTGATGATGCTTTGTTGCGTCCTGGACGTCTTGAGTTGCATGTGGAAATTGGTTTGCCAGATAAGAAGGGACGTACCCAAATTTTGAACATCCACACCAAGAACATGCAAGAAGCTCGTCGTATTACTCCAGAAGCTTTGAATGGTATGGATGAAATTGCCAACAAGACAAAGAATTTTTCAGGAGCTGAAATTGAAGGTTTGATCAAGGCTGCTACTTCGTATGCATTGACACGATGTGTGGATGTGAAGGATTTGAGTAAGCCTCCAGATGAAAAACAACTTATTCTGCAATTGGCTGATTTGGAACGGGCATTGGAAGATGTCGAGCCTAAGTTTGGAGCAAAGAGTACTGAGCTCAAAGCTCTTTACCGTAATGGATTTGTTCCATATGGTGAAAATTTTGATTATCTTATGCATACTATGGAGCGTTTGGTAGAACAAGGTGAGTTTCGGATTGTATATTTGTCGTTCTAAACACATTGTTCTCTTTTCATGTATTTTTTGTCACTCATGCACATTTACAATCTAGTGCGTTCATCGAATAAGACACCAATTTTAAGTGCATTACTTCGTGGACCACCATCCAGTGGAAAAACAGCTGTAGCTGCAAAGATTGCTGTAGATTCAGGATTCCCTTTCGTAAGAATGATCTCGGCAGATGAAATGATTGGATACAGTGAAAGTTCAAAGTGTAGTGTCATTCACCAAGCCTTCCTTGACGCATACAAATCACCACTTTCACTCATTTTTTTTGATGACATTGAGCGTATCATAGACTATGTCCATATCGGGCCACGTTTCTCCAATACAGTACTTCAAACATTGTTGGTACTATTGAAGAAACCTCCTCCAGATGAGGGAAGAAGACTTCTTTGTATTGGAACCACCAGTGTACCACATGTCATGGAAGAGTTGGGTCTTTCAAATGTGTTTAGTGTATCTCAAAGCATCAACCTGCTCGAGGATGCAAATGAAATCACCGAGGTTCTACAACATGCAGGGCAAGTGTCAGCAGAAGATGCACGTAAGATCGCAAAGACAATTAAGAATCCTATCGGTATCAAGCAGCTTCTCATGGTTGCTGAAATGGCGAGACAAGCATCAGGCACAGACACGATTAATCCACATGTCTTTGTAGAATGTTTGCATACTGTTGGTTACTAATGATAATATTTTCAAATATTATTATTACTAAGGAAGAATTAATTTTTAATAATAACTATCATCTCTCATTCTGAATTCTCTCTTTGGTCCAGGCAAATCCTTTGGCCTGGTGGCAGTGATTCGGAGTCTTTCACGGTCTTCCTCCACATTTACTACCCAGCATCGTATTCTATCGCCAACCTTCATGAAATCAGATGGCTCTTTTCCATACTCAAATTCTGGATGATCCATAAAGTGAAGCCATCCCTGAGCAACACATCCTAACTCAACATATGCTCCAAAAGCAGTGACACGCTTGATTTCTCCCCAAAGCTCATCATCTGCAGCCAAGTCTTCAAGTGCAATTCTCTCTTCAAACTCCTCCTCATCTTCATCTTCCTCCTCAAGTACTTCCTTAGGAAGCATACTAAGCTGCATCTTCTTCAACTTTGGAGAAGTATTCACAACCCTTACATCCACTTCATCTCCAGGAGCCAAAACTTGTCTAGGATGATCAACAAATCTATCTCTAGTAATCTGACTCACATGCAAAAGTCCATCGCACTCGGTACCAATATCAACATAAGCTCCAAAGTCAGTCAAGGAAATAACTGTCCCATTGTACATTTCACCAACCTCAATGTCCTTCAAATTAGCTCTCATTGGAGAATTAGTAGGAAATGGACGTTCCACTCTGCTCCTTCTCTTATTTTCCACCATGGCAGTTTTGTATTGCATCATCAATCTTCGCTTTTTATCCGCAGATGGTTCACGCTTCTTTTTGTTACGAATGGCACGATCTTGTCCCTCCTTGATGATTCTAGCTTTGACTGCTGGACTGAGATTCTTCCATCTTTTATTCTTTTGTAGATTTTGTGTCTCCTGATCATCATCGGAAAAGAGCACGACGTCTTCATTTGATGAGAGTGAAGTGGTGATTTGTTTCGAAGGGGATGGGATGAATGCTTGACATACAGTCAAGATTGAGAGCACTGAAATTAAGATGAATAGGCTCCTCATGATTTCTTTTTTGTAATGTTGGCTTCCTTTATTGTAGGGTATTTACAAAGTGCAACTATTGGTACTGCACTTTTAGAAATAGATTCGAATATTTTCAGTCAATTGAATGATGTGTTTTCTAATGCGTTGATAGATGAGGTTCGAACAATTTTACTGGCTGGTGGTGCTGCAGGGTCCAGCAATTTGGGACTGAGTGAGACGATGGACAGACGTTAGCCTAGCCACATCTAAATTTCACAGCTTCTTTTGGCTAGCCAAATCCAAGCTTCAAAAGAAGAAGAAAGTTCCAAGTGGACAAATTGAAAATGCGTGTGAGGGCTTCACAGCTTCATCTTCTGAACACAAGTTTAATTGCTTGTACAACTTTTGAAAAAAGTGAAACAAGAAACATATCTTATTGTCTTCCGAGATATTGCAAAGAATAGTGAACCCTGTACTCAAAAGTCTACAATGATATTCAACAAGAAGGAACTGATAGCTCTTCTGAGCTTAAGTCTATGCATCTGTGAAGCAAGATCCATCTTTACTCGACCTGTATTGCATCCTTCTTTCTCATTACAAACATTGACACATTTACAAGCAAAAACTAGAGATTCATCGATAAGTTCCTGTCTATCCATTCGAGGAGGTTCAGACTATGATTCAGATTTCGATGACGACTCTGACTTTGACTTTGACGACGATGATCTATTTGGTCTCGATGATACAGGTGACCTAGAAGATGATTTCTCAGAACAAAACTCTTTTTCACTTGCTATTCAAGCTTTTCAAAAATCGCCACCAGTCACGAAACTTTTCCTAGCTTCCTCTTTTGCATGTTCACTTGGGGGGTATTTACAATCAAATAATGACTTCCCATCTATTTTCTTGTTGGATTGGAAAGCGACCCTTACCAAGTTTCAATTTTGGAGACCTGTTACTGCTTTCTTGAATTTCGGTCCGCTGAGTTTAGGTTGGCTCATGACTGCTCATTTTGTATGGACTTATATGGCTACTTTGGAGAGATTGAATCATAAACAACCATATGAATTCTGGTATATGATTTTCTTTGGATGTACTTCTATGGTTCTGGGATATACTTTTTTGAATATTTCACCACGTTTCTTGGGACATAACTTGTCAACCTTTTTAGTATATATTTGGTCGAGATATCATGAAGGATTGGAAGTGAACATGTTTGAAATGTTTAATACACGGGCTGAAATGCTTCCTTGGTTCTTCCTTGCACAGACATTTTTATTGGAGGGAGAATTTCCTACTTTGGATTTGCTTGGAATTGTATTTGGACATGTTTACCATTACTTGAGTACTGTAGGAGGTATTGGGCGCTGTCCTCAATTTGTCAGAGATTGGTACGAGAATGGTGATGATGGACTTGTAGAGGCTATTCGTGGGGAATACAAAAAGATTTCATCAGATTTTGAGATGCAATAATACTCGTATATTATTCAAATGTGTATTAAAATACTCTAGAATGCTATCTACATGACTCACATTTTCAATTGGAGAAAAGATTATGTATTTTATTTTACCATTTTCGTGGACAGGAGAAATGCAGTCTTAGTCAAGTACAATGACCTCAACATCCTTAGACATTGGTGTCTTGGTCCTTTTCGCTTTTTTCTTTGGTGGCTGGATAGTTTGATCCACACTATTGGAATTTGAAATTTGGTCAGCACTTGATGGCTTCATGGCAGCAGAAGGTTCAGAAGAAAAGTTATTCAACGATTGCAGTTCATTCTGTACTCTCTTGAGTTTCTGTATGTCCGTATTGTACTTTTGAGATTGAGAGTCAAAATAGGCTCTTGTTTTTGTTACTACAATAGAGGCATTAGCACCAGTTTTGTTTGTGGCTGAAATTGATGCACTATATCCAGTCATCGCTCGCCTATACCTACCATAGCCTGCTAGATCCCTTGAGTTTCTGACACCGCCGCCAACTTTGATCTCTGTTGGTCCTTTCTCAGAGCTTGCAAGGAATCTGTCCAGTGCTACAGATGAGGTATTGGCATTTGGCATACTCCAAGAGAATACAGGCTTTCCGCCTCTTGTTGCACTTCTTAGTTCCTGGAGTTCTTTCTTCAGTTCGACTACTCTCTTCTGCCTTAGGATTGTTTTCAATGCATGAATCCATGTTGACTTGACTTCGTCTAGCTTCGTGTTGCGAATCTGTTCCAGATTTTGATAATTTTATTTAAAGATTCTGAATTTTGTGACGTTGCCCAAGTCTTCACCTTATCTAATAGAAGCTGGTCCCCAAACTCCAGGAGGACTTTGATTGTATCTATTGATGTTAAGATTCTAGTTCTCTCGTAAGATTGTTGCCCAGCCGGCCCAAAAATTTGCATACAATCCTTTACAACTTCTTTATAAAGATCGTCAAGCTGAGCGCCCTTCACAGAGGTCCGGATAGCATTCATTGAAGCAATAAGATGGTTGCGTTCTTTCTTTTCTTTTTTAAGACGAGCAAAGATTGAAATAATTGCTGCTTGGAAACTCTTCCAGTGGAAGTAAGAGTTTTGGCTCAAGGCGATTATTTTGTTCGTAATTGATCTTGTGACATCGGCTGATCTATATGAGTATGAAGATCCCTGTACTTTCTGAGTTGCAGCATCAAAAGAAGTAATTAAGGATGAGATGATATTTGTTATCGAAGCATCCTTCACTAAATCCTCAAGGTGTATAAACAAAGCAACTCTTTCAAGTAGAGAATTGGCTGTTTTGCACTCCATCTTTCCCAGCCTGTTGTAGAAGAGGTGACGAATAGCCTCTGTTTTATCGTTCCAATGTCCATGCTTCTTGACCAATGAAAAGAGTAAATTGACTAGAGCTTGATTATTTGGAATTGAATCCACAACTGTCAAGCGCTGCATAATTGTATCCACTACATTATTTGCCTTGTGTCCATCCATTTCCTGTATCTCATTTAGTTGGAAAAGATGCATTGCATCTTCAGAGGATAGACTCTTGTAATTGGTTCGAAGAAATTTCATTATGCGTGGTAATTTTGTCTTGTCGCCACGTACTGCTGTTATTCCGTCTGTGATGCAGTGATTGCATAAACGCTCAAAAGTTCCTTCCTCGGAAAAGGCAACGAGAACGTACGATTCATACGTCGTTTCTCTGTTTGCTCCTTCGTTCCCTGTATACTCGACTCCATCTGATTCGCCTTCGCCCCACAACTCCTCCATTGATTCCTCGTCAACAAGCACCATCCCATCATCTTGATAACTTGAAAGGTCTAGCTGGGCTGAAATCGTTGACTTATAGCAGATGGCATTAGAACCATCTTCGTGATAGAATTTTTCAAAACAAGGTTCGCCTTCTTCTTTGCCATGACACTCAAAGCCTCCGTAATAATCATCTCCATCACCATATTCAAGATCTGTTTTTGAAATTTTTGCAATTAAAAATTTCCAATCATCGTCTACATTTGCAGCTTGTAACGCATGAAACTTGTTCCTGTCTCCCCCCTTCAGTGCACTTGTTCCTAGGAGATCTAATGATGATGTGGTGTATTGATGCTCTAATGGTAAACAGAACATACTTTGCTCCTTTGGAAGGCATTTCAGTACACGTTGCAGAGAAGTAAATTTGTCAAGGTCGCTTGCCTTTGGTGTGAACTTTTTTGCACCAGTGTAACATAGGGAATATACAAGTGCCAATCTATATCCACACTCTAAAGGCTTGATTTCGTGCTCGCAGTCAGCATAATGTGCAACGAAGGAACATTCATAAGGGGCATCTTCTTGATCTAATTCAAAAGTTTGGGTGTCATCATTATGTGAAACAATAAATTTCGCTCCTGTGAATATTGATGGAAGCTGAATAACTAAAGTAGCAAACATTCCGTTCGCTTTCTCGGTATCGCGATGCTTCTTGAAAAATCCACCTTCTTCGTACATCAGAAGCTTGTACAGCTCTGCACGAACTAACGAAGTTGAAACTCCAAGACCTTCTGCTGCCTTGGCAACCACTTTACGAAGCCCGCTTTTCCATGATGGATTCATGAGTTGAATATGCTGAGCGTCTACTTGCAGTGTATTACGGACAGATGTATCAACTATTGTCTGCATTCCTCGCCCATGTGGTGCTTGCTTTGCAACCTTCTTTATTTCATCTGCGACAGCTGTAGTGACTGGAAGAGAGACAGGACCGACACCTTCAATATGCAAGCCTGGAATAGATGGTAGGATATTTTTTAGTGAACCACTAGTGCAAGTAGAACCTGGTACAATATCATTTGCTCTGATGAGTTCTTCATGCAAGTCTTCCAAGGTTGTTTCGTCTTCTTCTTCCTCCTCCTCCTCATTGTCGTCCTCCTCCACCTCTTGACTATACTCTTTCTCAGTATCTACTTGTATGTCATTTGATAAATCAGCATTTGATAGTTCCTTTATTGGTTGCGGCGTACAGTCCATCATATGCACATCAAACTCTTCATTTGCAACACTTTTCTTTGATAATGATGCTTCCGTAGAATCATTGAGACTGGACTTTTCTTCTGTACACTCCTCTGATTTCAATTCAGTCATTGCTTTACCAGACTTAGAATTGGTGGGATCAATTATTCCTTGTGCTAGATCGTCTCTAGTCTTTTCTATTTCCATCTTCTGCTCGGAGATATCAATACTTTTACTTGGTTCATCTTTACCATTCTGGTCTAAGCCTGGAAATCGCATATGCGAGATATCTTTTATGATTTCATCATTTGATTCTCTCCGCACCTCATTTACACTTGCTTTCAATTCAGTAGCATTCTGGGTCTCCTTCATAACGAACTGATTGTCGACTTCGGTGGCATTAATAGTGGTATGTTTGACATTATCTTCGTTGAATTCCTCATTTTGTTCCTTTTTATGTTCGTTACTGGGAGCATAAGCTGCTGTAGGTGAAGCCATTGACAATACGTCTTTATCTGCTCCTCTTAAAGGTGAACTTGGGCTGTTTCTGTCAGATTTGATAATCATATCCATCTGTTCTAAACTATGGTCTATATTTGCTCTTACAGTAGTATCTTTGGAGTCATCAGGAGATACTCTGGTTGGAGGTAGCTGTGGGCTGCCGCTCATCACGATGCCTTTCTCCTTCTCAGCGGAATCACTCACTAATCTTTGCATGATTTATATCTTGCCCCTCTCTACGAAGCACGGTGTCTAGTCAAAAATCTAAATGTGGTAAGAAAGAGACGAGACTAAGGTAGCAGTATCATACCTCTTTCAAGTTAGAGTAGTTCGTTTTGACTTTTCTTTTTCATAAAACGCGCCAAAGGTCAAAAGCCAAAAGAAAGGCTCATTTTTCAGTCGTGCAAAGAAACTTTCGTTGGACTACTTAGTATCTGAATTTATGACTATTCTTTGGATTTTCCGCCATTTTATACTTGAAATATTTCTATTCTGAATATAATTTAATGATAAGAAATAAACCATTTTGGATATACAATCAATTTGACTTCTAAACCATCGAAATGGAAATTGAAAGAATGAAAACTCAAATTTCAAATGAATACTTCAGTCTTGTATAAATAGACTAATTTAGTTAGTTCGAGATATATCGTATCGCTCAAAAACCTTCCCACACAGCCGAAAAGGTTCATGTATTACTCGTACCCCTTTGACTTGAATACATAATCCCTTTGACCTTTCCAAAAAAATAAGGAGGAAGAGTACTTCCTGTCTATCTATACTTTAAAAAGAAATCAAGCAGGGAATATGACTTCCTGCTTTATTGGCTGCAAAAATCCCAGTGCAAATGACGGTTGCATGTCTGGGGAAGATGACTATTCAGTGCAACATTCAAGGCTGAGTTCGATAAGTGACTTCTCATCAAGAGCATCATATGACTCTAAGCGAATTCAGTATTCAAATACGAATACAACCTTTTACAGTGGGGAAACAGATAAAATTGATAATCGTAGACAAAAGACTGAGATGAAAGTTTCACCGTCCAGAACTCGTTCTCAATCAGCTACGTCTTCTTCTGGGGATGAGTCGGGTTCCAATCCATATGAAATGTTGAGAACTAGAAAAGATGCTCACAGTGATTCTAATAGTTTCGATGTATCAGACGTTGCGATACCATCTGTAAAAACATCAACATCAATGGATACCACCAACACCACGGGAGCTGTCATGAAAGGTAGTGAAGAACATGACAATATGAGTAAAAATGATGAAATAGACACATACAGTACAATTGCAGTTGGCACTGAGAAGCAAAATGATGAATTTGAGAAAGATAGATACAGACCGAATCTAAGTATACAGACGTCATATTCAGGTCAGGAAGAAAGTGCAGATGATGTAATGACTACAGTAGGAGTAAGCAATTCAATGGAAAGTAGAAACAAATGTCAAGAGTATAGTAATGATCTTGCTATTGCTGTAGACACGGAATATGACTATGTCCCACCTTCTCCCAAAGTTAGAATGGATACAATGCTTCCGCTAGAATCTCCTCGAGAATTAGTAGATGAAGAAATAGGCAGTTTCAGAGAAACTAATTGTGCATTTATGCATTTAGGGACAATGAAAACTCTCTTTACAATCGTAATGGGTTTGGTTTCATTTGCACTCACTTACACATGTAAAACTTCAACCAATTTTGTGAGATTAGATATCCCACTTGAGGTTGCTCCGAGTTATGATCATGTAAATTATGTCGGTTTATTCAGTATAGAAATTTGTCGGGCTGATAAAGAAATTATTGTTGACTACAAAAAGAACATTGTTACAATTGAATCTTTTTCATATGATGACGATATTGAGGTTGACGCTCAGCCTCATGATACAAGTGTCACGCAAATGTTGGCATCAACTTACTTCAATCGATCAGAGGGTAATAATGATTCTGATGGTGACCGGAATAAGATATGCAAAGTAATTCCATTAGATTCTGAGGTTGTAGACGATGGTCTCTGGAATGCATGTAGACTTTTTCTAGGATTTTCAGAATGGCTAGGTGGTTTCATGATTATATTGCTGATATGTTCCTGTATTTGGAAAACGATAAATCTTGTGCCAATTTGCGTATGCCTTCTCTTCACATACGTTTTACAAAGCATGTCTTTTTTCTTCTTTGAAAGTAAGCTCTGTAAGGAACACGGCTGTTACCAAGATAAAGGAGGAACTATAGCAATTGGAGCAATAGTATGCTGGTTTTTGACATGGATCGGTTCATTGAACATGGTTATGCATGCGAAAGATTTAAAACGAGAGAAGGAAGTAGAGATAGGTAAACAAAAGAATGGAAAAGCTTTCATTGAGAAACATCGAAGAAGTCAAACTACCGAATACGAGTATTCTTCTGATGATGACTCGTTTCGTGCAGATCATTTAGGAGAGGTGTAACACTTGTTTGACTCTCAAATAAAATACACAGATAAGTACAATGTTCTAGTAATTACAATTGTTTAGATCACTTCCGCGTCTGGTTGACGAAGAGCTGTTAGATCGTCTCCAGATAAGTTGCTAGCTTCAGCAGCTCTACGCCTATCTCTTATCATCACCAGAGTCAATGTGAGTGAAACGCCAATAATTGTTCCTATCCATCCCCCGTGAAATTCTTCACTTTGCACCATTCTTGCAAAACGACTTGTGTCTTCGAATTCCCCTTCATTGTCATCATCATCAGATTCATCATTGATTTCGTCGAGTACACTAGGAATACTTTGTCTTGGGCATACAGGACATTCGTCACAGTGAGTTTCATGACAAACACATTCTTGTGTAGTAGTAAGAGTAGGGTCGCTTCTAGTTAAAGCCTGCCCACCTGACTCAAATGAAGCTGTTAGACCTGGAAACATAAATGACTGCATCATTGCCAGTGCTATTTCTGGTACGTCCATTGGCACCATGTGGCCAGAATTCATTACTTTCAAGAAACTCAGATTATCATATTGCTTCATGAAACCTGCAGGTGCTGTCATTTCAGGAATTGGACTCCATGCGAATCTCTTCTGAAGAACCCAATCCTTTCTATTATTCCAAGGCAAATGATCAAGATAATTTTCATTTCCTACATGGTTACAAATCATGTCATTTACACCTGAAGAAAAGCAACGTTAGTAATACGATTACTTGGGAAAATGTCTATGAAAGTAGTGCAAGCAGCGCTTCATTTTACTCACCATTGAAAAAGAGAAGTCGAGGTTTCATATTATGATGTAATATTCGTACAACTTCATCTCGCACACCAAGTCCATCAAATCCACTTAAAGCATTGTAAGGTGGATCTGTACACTCCTGATACCGTTGTTTTGCAGCAACACTTTCCTCGGCATGAATAGCTTTCAACACTTGCTGATAGTCCACTTTCATATCTCTGGGATAGGCATTACCAGTCCATCCTCCAAGATACCGCTCAACATCCTTGTGACCCTTTGGAAATTCTCTAGCAGCACCCTTGAGCTCCCACAAACGATTATCATAGACGCTCAACTTGGATCTAGAAGTTGCACCAGCACTATCGGAAATAATGGAATCCAACAAACCAAAACAGACTCGGCTAGCATATTGCCCCTTTTCCAAATGTTTTTTACACTCCGTTTCTTTAATATCCAATGCTTCCTTTTGTGCCAAGTCAATGATGGCTCTACCGTAAGAAATATCCGACGCAGAATATTGATAATATGGATCGGTCCATCCATTTCCAATAGCCGCCCCTTGCAAATCAAACAAAACACGAGTCATGGTATCCGTATTCAAATCATCATTTCTCTTGAGAATATAATCCATCATACTTGGAATATAATGCCCCGCATGACTTTCTCCTGAGAAATACAATGGACGTTTCATCACCCATTGTTCCACTGATCCATTCATGACAGGTTGATCTTTGAGAAACAAGTCTTTATGAACCTTCATGAAATTCTCCAGAAATAAATGAAAGTCAATGTTAATTTCCAAATCATTTTTACAATATTTTCCATGTTTGGTGAAGGATAGACCTGTCCCGACTGGTTGATCAACATATAATACGTATGCAGGTGATTTATGCCAACTATATGGGTTAATTTCAATTCTCCAATCATTAGACCCTGAAGCTTGAGGTGAAACTAGACGAAATGGACCATTTTCTAGCCATAGTCCATCCATCGATGAACATCCTCTGTTGTTGTTTTATAATCACATGAAACATGTGTAAGATAAAATAAATGAAACATGTAACCTATGCTACATGTAAATGAAAAGTACTTACGGTCCACCATTGAGCCATATTAACAAAGGAATATCATCATCATTCAAAAACTTATCACCATCTGTAAACATATTGACATTTTTCATACTGTGCGGATTCTTTAGATTCGAAGTATCAGGTAAAAACAGCCAATAGAATAATTTCTTATCATCATCGTGTGAAGCTGGTATATGTCCTGCGTAATGCTCAGTAGGAAAGCTATCTTGTGAAAGATATGGTAAGTCAGTGACGAGGTGATCCAGTGCATCTGGCAATTCATCTGCACGACGTGAAGTAGAGCTACTGGTCGATGATGAGGACGATTGTTGCTGCAGACTTCGGAGTTGCAAATCACTTGTAATGGTTTCGGTCATGAGTACTTCCTGAGGGAGTCTCCTTCTTGCCAAGACTTGTGTCTTTTGCAGAGCTATGGATAGCAGGCATAGTATTGAAAGCTTCATGGTTTATGAAGTTGTTACTAAGATGAGTATACACTTTTGTGTGCTAGAGGGAGGTTAGTCTTGCACTGGTATTCAACAATACTGCAGCTCTATTCACTATTATTCATCACACTATTGGAATTGTCTCCTTGCTTGTCCGCCTTTGTTGTTGCTGCGTAAGCAAAAAATGTCACAGTTTCCTGTTTTGAAAAATAGACGATGTCAAAAAAGGAAAAATTAGCTTTTCATCATGCGTCACCGATGGAAACTTTTCACCACAGCCAACCCTTTTTCTTTGAACAAAATGGAAAGTCTAAAGTCTATGTTATGTTCATCACTTACTTCATGAAATACTTGAACTGACAAACAAAGAAGAAACAAAGAAAACATTTCAAGTGCTCAAAGAACAAACAAAGAAAACTATTAAGATATTTCAAAATGAAAACCATTTATTTGGGAATGAGGCCACTTCTTTGCCTCTTGTTGACCAAATTCATATTCATGGAAGTTTCAACAGTGATTGCTTTCACTTCTTACACTTCGACCATTGCACCACCCAGAAACAATGGAATCTCTGATGCAGTACTCTCTACTACCATTGTACAAACCAGAAGCAAAGTTATCTCTAACACAGCACTCCAAAGCAAGAATTCTGGGGAAGACGAAGAATGGCGAGAATTTCGGGCGAGATTGGTCAAGAATGGTCTCCCATCCAAAGAATCCACAACATCTTCATCTGCTTCAAGCAATACTGATGAACGTGATACAAGCATAACGTATGCACATGAATGCACACCATTGGTTGAAGTAGGAACGATACTTCTCTCTTTGCCAACAAGAGATTTGTGTCAAGCTTTAGAACAGCAATATTGGCATAGAGCATGCGTATTAGTTACTGAAGTAGCAGACGATTTAAAAAGTGGAAACATAGAGTCCGTTCCTGACGATCAGCTAGCGCAAGGGGCGAATAGAGGTAGATGGTCATATCGAGGAATTTTATTGAATCGTTATACAGACTTGTGTTTTGATTCTGAAACTGGAGAACAATCTACTGGTAAAGGATGGAATGTTCATCGTGGTGGTGATTTACTTGGTTTGAACTCTTCAGATGGTCATACGGAATTCACTTGTTTGCATAAGTTGTCATTTGAGGATGATCTAGTCAAGCAAGTCTCCAAGAAACTTGTCGGTGATTTATCCATTATTTCATTGGATGATGCACAAATGTTGTGTCGAGAAAGTAACTATAGTCCAAGTGACTTTTATACATTTGGGGGCTTCTGCTCGTGGAGGCCTGGACAACTCGAAAGGGAAATGGGCGAAGGAAGACATGAATGGCTGGCGTTATCTGTCGACCATAACTCTATATTGAATGAATTGAAGCAACAAATGGACGACTGTACCATTGTCAAAAAGTTTAGTAATAATGGCAAAAGTACATCAAATGGGTTTTTAGAGTCTGGAACTATGATGTGGAGGAATTTCTTGTCCATGATTGAAATTTCAGAAGATAAGGCCACAGAGCGCATTCCAGACGGTCAGCTTGATTTTTATGATCGTATGAATCAAGTTTGGGCTGTTGAAAACCTTCTTTTCGATGGAAATGAGGATGTAGATTCTGAGGATGTTGCAGATAGTACAGAAAAAATTGAACCAGGAACATTGATTAGATCATCACCACTTGTGACCAATGATATGCTTTTGTATGAGCAAGAATTTATTCGATCCACAATTTTGGTAATTGAGGAATCATTAGATGCAACAGTTGGTCTTCTATTGAATCATCCTATGGCTGCTGCTATTGACTGTGTGGAAGGGAAGGATGCCATGCCTTTGCGATATGGAGGACCAATTGATGTTCTCTCTTGGAAGGACGGTACCTATATCGGTGATGACATTGAGGACGACATTGTAGACATTGCAGATAATAAAGATGATGACGAAGACGATGACGACGAAATGTACGAGGGCTTCTTAGAGTATAAGGCTCTTGATGAAGGTGAAATAGATTTCGATTTTGACGGAGAAGATGTTGACGAAGAGTCACCATTTTTGTGGGTACATCGAGATGTTGCACTTGGAAGTAAGGGTGAAAAAAATGGTGGTGGTAAGAGATTGGGCTCGTCGGATGTATGGCTGATTGAGGAAAATGATGCACTAGAAGCTTTGCAGTCAGGAATATTATTGCAAGAAGACACAATGATTTTCAATGGTGTGTGTATTTGGGAAAAGGATGAAAAGTTAGGCGAATGTGGTGGAGGACTTCGAGAGCAGATTGAAGTGTTAAAATCTTTTGATATCATCGAGTCAAATGATGATGACGATGATGCGATCGAATCTGTGTGGGATATTCTGACTGAATCGCAAAGTATTTTGGTAAAAGAAACACTTAATGCCAATATTGAAGGTTCAATTTCAGCATGGGAGAGTTGTGGTAGTGTTACCAGCTCTCGTAGCAGGACCGTAAAGGCTGAGGAGAGAAGCGCTTTATGCGATGCAGCTCTGAGGGCGTGGGTTGGAATAAATTTACTCGGGGATCCCCTTGGAACACTAGTTGAGGTTCGTAATGGAAGAATAGACAATGCTAATGATAGATAAATATAGACTGTATTACTAGATTGGAATGTTTTCTTCGTACTTATATCAATGTTTAACGTTTGCATTCTTCTACTGTTTCCTATTATTACCTGGATCTTCGATTTGGAGCTCTATCTTTTCTAGTCAACAACTACGCGCACCATAGGATTGCGCCAGTCTTCAAGTCCAGTAAGATTTCCATTCTGCTGGATACCACGATGAATATGAACAAACCCTTCACCGTTACCAGCACATACGGGATTGGAAGCTTGCTCATCGTTTCCCATTCCAGCACAGGCTGGTCCTGGAATGCATTCGCAAAGCTCATTATTCTCTTCAGTGCCAGCATCAAGGCCAACAAGATCGAGAACTTGTCCAGAATTAAGATTTGCGCCATTGATGGCAACGAAGCAATCATTAGTGTTCACAGCCATTGATGCAATAGTAACTAAAGGATAATCGTCATTGACTTCCACCTCGATGGTGGTAGAGTATCCAGGACCTAGAGGTCCTACATCAGTAGTATGAATATCTACGGACAAAACTCCTGTTGCATCCTTGTACATCTCATAAAGGTCCTGAGGGTTGCCATTCTCTGCAAGTTCCGCCAAAGCTTGACTAGCAGGTACATCACGGCTTCCACGAACATAGAGCGGGGTCGTGTACGAGTTGTGGACCATAACAAAGAATCCAGATAATGGCTGGCGGTAAGACTGGTTGGTCACTCTTAGCTTCAATGTTTTGCTTCCTCTTCTTCCTTTACGAGAAGAGGAGGATCTGTTTCGTGATGCAAATATAGAGTTTGCAGAGAAGAAGAGGGTGAATAGGATAGTGAATACGGATGTCTTCATATTTGATTAATTGCTTGTTTTGATTGCGTTGTGATTTTATTTGGATTATTTGTATTTTGTGAGAAGAGAAAGATTTTCATTTTGAACAACCAATCGTGTGAAGCATTGGAAGATTTTTACGAGTAAGATCTACTGAAATTCATCATGGAATTGTGGTACTTTTTACTCTGAGAAAGCCACACTATTTTAGCATATAGTAAGAGAAGCACCAGAAGCACCCAGAAGCACCCAGTACCTTCGAAGGACGGATGTTTCTGAGAGTAATCGAAATCTACCAAAATAGGTTTCGAAAAAACTTGGAATACAAAATAATTTAGATTTGTGAGCAAAGATACCGTTTTTAAAATCATAACGGTCGACATGACTTTGAACGGATTTTTTCCCAAACATTTTTCATTTTGAACTTCATCTTCATCTCCTTTTTGTGAGATCTTCATCTCATCTACCCAATTGTGGTTGATACAAACGGCAAAGGAACAGGTTTATCACATTCTTGGAAAGGTGTCCGTATGCTGCCTTCTTTTGTGCGGAAAAGGAAACCAAAGAGTATGAATACAGAAAACCCATATACAATGGAAGAACAAGTCCCTTTATCAACATCTCCTTCGCGAGCTACTGCACTTGATATTGAAGTCAGTGATGCGAAAGAAAACTTATTTACAGCATATAATGACACATATACACCTAATGATGATACCTATGCAGCTCGTTTCTTACCGAAACATATAGTCGATAAACTCTATCCCACCAATGTCCCTCGAGCTGTCCAGTTACTTCGAAAAGAAAATATAGCAGTTCCAGCATGTTATCTCTGTGTAGGACTGTTACAGGGTCTCAGTGGGCCTTTTATCAATGTGTATCCACGATTCTTGGAAGCAACTGAAGCTCAACAGGCGACTATATCTTCTATTCGAAGTTTACCAGCTTCGTTCAAACTTATATTTGGATTTTTCAGTGACAATGTACCATTCTTAGGATATCGTCGGAAAGCTTACATGTTTATCGGTTGGGCAATGAGTAGTGCTGCAATGTTTGTTCTTTTATCCATGAGTACTTTAGAAAGAGTAGAGCAACAAGACAATGACGGTAATACATCTTTTATTCCACCAGAAGATGCACCGAGTATTGGTCTACTCAGTCTTTCGCTTTTAGTCTTTGGAATTGGATTTTGGTTCGCTGATGTCATGGGTGACTCTATCGTAGCAGAGAAAGCAAAACTCGAGCCAGAGCATACACGTGGTCATTTGCAATCTACGTGCTATGCTTGCCGCTTTTTTGGACTCATGATTGCAGCACCAGTTTCTACCTATCTTTACTCAACATTTGGGCCAAAATTAATTGTTACCTTGATGTGCATCACACCTTGTGCAATGTTGATACCAATTTTCAACTTGTATGAAGTTCGATATGCAGAAATCAAGAGTACAAGAGATCAATGCAATGAAATATGGAATACTGTGTGTTCGAGAGCTGTATGGCAACCGATGGGCTTTGTTTACATTTACAATTGTCTACAAGTTGGAAATCAGGCATGGCGTGAATTTCTCATGAGTGTTTTGCTATTCACAGAATTTCAAATGAACATTTTGCTCATTGTAGCATATGTGTTATTGTATGTAGGAGTCATGGCGTACAAATATTATTTCATCAGATTTAGTTGGAGGACAATTTACGTTGGTACAACGATTTTGAATGGATTTTTATCGCTCTTGCAAGTGTTGCTCATTGAAGGAATTACCTTTGGTTTAAGCCCTTTTGTCTTTGCGCTGGGTGATGATATCTTTGCTGATTTCATTGCAGGAGTGCAGTTCTTGGTGAGTGTACATTTAGCTATATTTATGATTGACTTCATATAAATCATTCTTTCTAACTTCTTTATCCATGTCAGCCAACTACAATCATGATGGTCCATTTATGCCCAAGTGGAACAGAAGGGTCATCCTATGCCATGTTTACAACAGTCAACAATTGTGCAGGTGGCGTAGCATATGCCATCTCAACAATGTTACTTGGCATTTGGGACGTCAGTAAAGAAACAATGCTATCAGGAGATTTATCAGGAATGACAAAGTTAACACTACTGACGACAGCTCTACAAACAGCTGGTATATTTTTTGTCAAGCTATTGCCAAATACAAAGGAAGAATTGGCCGGATTACATTCAGGAACATATTCTGGAAGCAAGATTGGAGGTTTCATTTTTCTTTCTGTTGTATTATTGTCCGTGTTATATGCCATCGGAGTGAGTTTACTAACAATCGCATTCCCTGGTCTACTAGGCGAATCTTAAAAATAGTAGAAGACCATTGTTAAAAGTTTATAAAGTAACAGCAAATTCTACGAAAAGAATCAAACCAGTATTGTCATAGTTTTGTAGATTCGATAGACACTGTTTGAATCCCAATTATTGCTCTACCATTATTCTACGTTTATCGGTCTGTGGGGCTATATAAATACACTGACTCATACTCATAGGTATCACTGACAGAATGGCGGCATCTATTCTTCGTGACATTAAGTTGCTATTTTTGAATTCCTACCTACAACAAGATTCAAAAAGTTTTGTACATACATCTCAATGCCTCCAATACAATTACTTTTCTGAAAGAAGCCAATATTTATCAGAATTAATACTTCATATTCGCCAATTCAGAAGCCAAATTAGTTGTGGTTCCACTTCCATATTTTCCACCTGAAAATCCTGGAATCGAGTTACCTACAATATCTTCTGTTCTACCAAAAACCGATGGTGTAGCCATTCTATCTCCACACTTGTTTTCCATCAATGGTGATACGGCTGAACTAGGTCCATTCGGACAAAATACTTTAGAATTCTCACTATTCATTGGTGCAATTTCTCTCAATTGCTTCTTGAGATCACGTGCAGATGAATATTGAACTTCTATAAAAAGACAAACGTCAGCACTTTCCATTGCTTTCTTTTAAAAATTGCAACGTAAATGACTCAAATTTCATATCCTTACCTCCACTTTCTTTTCTTTCTTGCCAGTCCTTTTCTCTAGCAGTGTATGCTGAGTAACTTGCACTTGCAGATTCTCCATTGGAAGCAATAACTGCAGCTCCGAATGCTGCACCAGCTACATTTCTCAAAAAGTTCCTTCGATCGGAATTAGTCGCTTCAAGTTGAGTATTGAATGATCTTTGGTTCGATGCCATGAATGCATCCGCACAAGCAAGCATTGAGATGATGGTAAGAGTTCTGATGGACGACATTTTGAATTTGTGTAGAATAATATATGGTCAAGACTTGGAATTCTCTTGTAGTATTGAAGTAATTACAATGACTTTGAAAGTGGGAAGAACATCTGTTGTAGTTTTGTGATTGGTGAGAGACTACCGAAAACAAAATGCGCGAAAAGAAACGTGGCTCGAACAACAGTTGTTGACGTCATCGAGTTTGAAGGCTAGTTGACTAGCTTATAAAAACAAATCTAAAATTCTAGAAAATGCCAACTGCTGACGTCAGAGAATAGAGGTCATTGGAGACAGCATACTTTCATTCTTTCGCAGTAAAATAATAGTGTAAGCTTATACTTACTCACTTACTCAGAAGAAAAAATCAGTTGCTAATAGAATATTTTTGGCAAGTGAAGATAAGAGGTCATTAAATTATATTGTACACGTGGTAACATGTATTCTTCTTTACTTATTAAAATATGTCTCTCCGAGAACTTGAAAATTGAAAAATGTTTTCTGAGCAGGCTCACATGTTCTTGAGTTTTGACTTCAAGAACTTGTTCATGAGTTCATGAACATGAGAAAAATTTCATGAACACGTGTTCTTGAAATCCCTGTTCATGAAACTTTTCAGTAACATTTCATGAACATGTTCATGAACAGGGCGGCCTAGGTAATACTTTACTGTCAGCCAATCAAATTGCCTAAAAATCATCAAATTAGTTTAGTAAGTAGTACAATACTAATACTCGTACTTCCAATCTTCTTTGGACTAACGTAATTCTCATCTACGAGCTACGCGAGTATCTGTGAAAACATCTTTGGATGTGATTGAAGTGAAAGCTTCTTTGCGTTGTACTCTCTCAATAAATCTCTTCTTCCTTTGTAATACAACCATCTTATCAATATGATCTCCATCCATATATTCATGTTGAGACCCCATCAGTCATCAGCCATACGTAAACATCTATTTTTGTTTTGACCAGATACCCAATTTTTAAATTCTTTTTCAGCATATAGTTGTTTCCATGGCATTATGTATTCACACCAATTGCAATTACCCTTTCAAACTCATTCTTTGCTGCTTCTGTATCATCACTCTTCTTTTCTTCAGACATTTCACTCTCAAATAAGAGCAAATTTCGCAGGAAGTACTATCCTGGCCGCAGTATCACGTGTTCCTGAAATGAGGGTTTTCAGGGACATGTTCACGAACTCGAGAACACACAGATCAATTTCAAGAACATGTTCATGAACATGTTCACGAGAGATTTCAGGAACACTCAAGAACATGTTCATGAACAATTCCAAGAACATGTGAGCCTGTTTCTGAGTCTTGTTCGCGGGTACTTTCAAGCTAAATACAGTGCAAATAGCTACACGCACAAACCTAAAATCTTCACGAATCGGATTCAAAAAGATCCAATTTAAGAAATTGCCATGTCTGGCATTCCCCGTTGATGATCGGCTCGCCTGTTTTACTGTGGAAGAGCGAACCTTTCATGTGATTATTACTCCCTTGGATGTCATAATCTCATTCCTTTGGTTTTTACAAGCTGCTATCACAGATATCATATCATTCATTGTCTTGTTTCTTTCTCCGACCTTAGTTCAATTTCTAGTATTGTTGGATAAGAAGAGTGAATCAACAGTGAATTGGAGTAAGTAAATACTATCCTATCGTGTGTTTAGAAATGATTGCAGTCCATGGCTTTTTATTGTAAGCTGAAAGTAAAGCCAATAAACTCTAGTTTCAATCTTTGCTCACATGTTTTCATCTTTGCACTTAGTATTGCAGAAACAAGGTCTTCTCTCGTATTGTCGGACACATAGAGACTCTCGTATCATCAAACACAAAGACATCGAGATCAACTCTCAACTTTGTTTCAATGAAACTTTCTATCTCCAAGCCCTCTCCTCTTTTTTTCAGCACTTTCGTAGTGCTTTTGGTGGCACTTGTTGTCCCATTTCCTTCTTTCAAGCATTTCGCTGCATTTGCATCCCCATTGGGAAATGAGGAGGAAGGTGGTCGTGGTAAAACACAACCACAGGTAAGCATCGTTTGAGACAATTCTATATGTGTTTTTTTCTTCTACTTGAACACTCTCAACATCCTTATTATATATGCAATTCCATAGAAAGTATCCCTTCTAGATGTAGAAGAGGATGCTACTAGATCTGCTTTCAAGACCGATGAAGATATCGACATTGTGGAGTTACCTCTCTTGAAAAAAGTCAAGCAGTTGCTTCATGGATCCACTGCATCCAGAGGAAATAAATTTCTTCTGGAAGATTCCTCATCTACTGATGCTGTTGTCAAGGTGTCCGTAGATGATGAAGGAAATGGTGTTGATGTACTTGCTACAGATGAAGATCATGACGAAGGAGTCTCGTATGAAATTTTTGGAGCTCTTGACTCTGTTCTTCCATCTCTAGATGAAGTCGATGCAGATGACTTGTCAACTGAAGTACATCAGATGCGCGACTACATTGCTTCTCTGAAATATCTAGAGACCTATCTCTCTAGTAAAGACTTTTCCGATTTGATTGATAAAAGCCCTATTGAAAAAAAAGATGTCCGACTTGTCCTCGACGAACTCGTCTCGGGAAAAGATGTTATCGAGTCTATCCAAGAATTGCTCTCTGAGTATTTGGACGAGGATGACGTTGATCTAGGTATCAATCTTGTTTCTACTTCACCTCGTAAGTTGAAGGACGAAGCAAAGATTATATCTTATTCATTACAGGAAGGAAATAATAGTACTGCTGGAAGACGCCTTTTGCTTGGTAGCGAACAGAGTTTTGGAAACTACTATTCTCGTTCCATCAATTCCCATCGCCAGGGCCAAGGTTATTCTGGATATTTTGATAGGATTGTCAATGAGAATCAGGGTCATCAAGGAACACACATTCCCCTTATGCATGACCAGCACGAAGATAAAACTGACCATAGAAAGCTTCTTTCGATTGCAAACGATGGAAGTGAAGATCAATGCGTTTTGATTGATGACGACACTCACAAAAGAAACCAATGCTCCAGATTGGCTCAATGCGGGCAGAACTATAATCTCTACGATTTATTCATCTTTATGTTTGGTGATGATATTGATTTTGAGACTGGAACAATCGATGACAAGATTGTTGCATTTGATGAACGATCATTTAGAGAAAAGGTACGGAGAAAGAAAAATTGCTAATGGCTTCAGCTCTACTTTCATTTTTATGTAACAATTCTTTTGCATTTTTTTCTGCATCTTAGCTGGACAAGATTCTAGATTTAAGCGATGAACTCCTTCCAGAAGGGACCTTCGCGTACAATGACGAAAAATGCGATGAACTTCTTCAGCAGTTCCATCGTTTTGATGAGGACATAGGAGCAATAGGAAAGTGGCAAGGAGGAAGCGTTACAGCCGTTTGTCGAGGCTGGGGAACTACCAAATTCCTTTCTTTTGAGGCAATTTATCAAATTGCCGACAAGACTTTGTTTAACCTGCGAGAGCTAGTTGATGAGTGTATTGAGGACGAACTCGACGATTTCAACGAAAAGTTGGAAAATTATACTGTGCCAGATAAACCTTGTGATGCCTTTATCCCCGATGGTTCTCTCGTGAATGAAGACACGAGGGCTGAAATCATTGAAGACGTTAAAGAAAAGCTTGAATGTCTCCATGCTTCCTATGATTTGTCTCATACCTATGAGAAATTCAGTATCCAAGGAGTGTTGCAGGACTACTTTGAGGCTTTCAAAACTTGTGCCACTTCTTTACCAGATCCATTTGTAGATACCTTCAATGGAGTAAAAAGAGGACTTGAAGATTGCACTGATAATTTCAAGAATTACGAGTTTACCTTTGTAGACACAATCAAGAAAAGGGTTGACAGTTGCTTGAATTCGTTCAGTACAGATGAATTGACTCCTGACGAACAATTTGCTGTTGATGTAATTCTCCCAACTGCTTGGGATGAATCTATGAATCTTTTGGGTGAAATCTTTATTGCATTGTTTGTGGATCTCCGTGAATCTGGCTTGTCTTTAGATAATATCCAGACGGCCATGACTAATATTACTGTCAACGGTGTTGTAGCTGCAAAAGATGATTGTGATTGGGGTGATATACTATGTGAAGCAAAAGAATTTGCTTCGGGTCTAGTTGATACAGTTCGTTCGACTGCAACTTCAGCGGTTGATAAAGCGAAAGCTGCTGCGGCTGAAGCGACTAACGCGTTGACTAAAGTCGACAATGTCATCAACAATTGCTTCAATGTCGCGGAAATAGGGGATATCATATCGGACGCCTTTGACGATATGAAGACTGCTTTCAACACTTTGGGTAAATGTTTCACGGACGATAAAGGCTTGAAAGGATCCATATCTGCAATCGGTGCATTTCCTGACAGAGCTCTCGAAACATTCCAGGAATGCGCAAGTGGCTTCACTGAGGTGACTAATGAACTTCTTGAGATTCCAAGAAAGACATTTGCCGCTTTTGACAAATGTACTTTGTCTGGTATGTATCCAAAATCACCCATCTTTGCAGCCAAAGCAAACGCCTTTGGTAGCTTCAACTACGAAACTCCAGTGGAGTTGATTGAATATAAAAAGAGGATGAAACCAGGGAAGAAAGATAAAAAGTATGGCAAACTTGCAATTGATACAATTCCTGAGTACCTTTTGTTTGATACTGTTGCAGAAGCTTTCATGTTTGATGTTTATGAAGAATTCATTGGTTGTGCGGTAAGAAATTTTTTTTCTACTACTACTGGTAAACATATGATATCTTAATGCTTATATTTTGCATTCCATTGCAGGCGGACATAGGTTACTACGCAGAACTTGATGAGAATGATAAGATACTATTCAGTTCATCTCTTTCTACAAATCCTTTCTCCAGTTCCATTCCACAGCTTTCTATACCATACAGAATGACGAACGAGGAGTCAAAGATCAAGAATCTTCGAGATGAGCACGGTCGAATCAAAGAAAATAAGCTCGACAAGATCTTTGATTTCGTTGATATTGACTCTTCGAAAAATCAGGTGCTGATCGGTGGCGGTGGAGAGAAACTATATTTCGCTGATAATCTTTCCAAATACCTTGAAAAATCCTTTAGCATTCTCGACTATCTAGGAAGAAAAGGACAGGTTCCCAAATACAAGGATAACAAGCAAGATTTGAGAGATTTGAAAAAATTAGCAGAGGAAGTCAAGGAAAAATTTTATGACGAGAAAGTAACTAGAACAGCATTAGATGATTCTCTCGCTCTCATCTTTGGAAATAGAACAACAGTAGGTCAAGTGTGTTCTTATGCCAGCGGCCTGAAAAAGGAAAACGCCGATGTGTCGAGTGTTCCTGGTTTTTGTTGTATGGACGCACCATACCAAGCAAGTTATTGGGGTGAGCTCTATTCTTGTGTAGAAGAGACAGGTGAAAACAGAGGCAAAGCAAAAGGACCTGAAGATTGTGAAAATCTGGGACCATATACAGCAGGCTTCAATCAAGCAGCGTGAGTACTTCATGATGTATTTTCAGTTTTATGATGCATACATTACGTATTTCTAATCGGATTATTTTATCGTTTAAATTTTAGATGTGACGTTTTCTCTGGTAAGTAACTTCGATTTCATGTCTTCTTTTCACGATTGCCTGTTCTAACAGATCCAAAAGGGACCTGGTGTCCAACGCCTAGATCTTGTGGCGAGCTCAAAGAATGTATTGGAGATATGCTTACTGCTGCAAAAGGTAATGAAAACAAACAGGCTTTTTATGAGTATTTGAATGACGCACCAAAGATTAAAGATACAGATAGTGTGCAAGAGTGCGGAAATGTTAGAGAGTACTTTCAGTACGATAAGAATTATCCAGATGATAGTAGAATATGCCGTGAAGTTCGAGAGCTGCAGTGTTTCAATGACTTTTCTAATCTGGATGGCTTTGCAACTGGTGGTGGAAAAGGGGTCGTCGAAGCAGACAAATTGTCAGTATCCACTAAATTGAGAAAGAAGAAGAAGAGTAAGTGAAAGTCCAAAGTTAATAGTGTTCAATTGTTCCTACTCCACATGTCTGGTTAGTATTACTAACATACTTAATCTCTTCTCCACAGAACCATTCAAGAAAGCAAAAGCTCGCAGTTGGAGAAAAGCGAACTTCAAGGTCTCAAAGTTTGTTAAAAGTTCAAAGTTCAAGAGAGCTTTAATGAAGGGAGGCAAGAGACTATGCCTCATGATACCTGCTCTTCCTGATCCTACCTGGAGATCTATATGCATGATTGCTCTAAATGTGTTGGTCATAGTTCTGGAAGTACTTATCTTCATTTTGAAAAAGACAAATGCGACATCAAAGAAACTTTATCGGGAGAAAGTCAAGAAACAGAATAAAGAATATGATGTTGATGTAGCAGATAGCAATTACGAAAACTTAATGACTACAAATAACAACATAATCACTGTCTTTAAGGCTGTGCAACAGGTAAAGGCAATGCTGGGAGAAGTAGCTGAAACTGTAGAGGATAATTTTAGCGCTGAGAGCAGAAGACAACTTGAAAATATATGCGAAGTGGAATTGCCACCCGCCTGTTGCCTTGAGGTGGATGATGAAGACGAGGATACTTGTGACTGTGCTGATCCTCGGTTCAATTATGATTGCTCTCCTGACTTTTCGTACATTGCATATCAAAAAGATGGTAAGTGGGAAGTATCTTGTCGTGAATTTTGTATGAAAGTAAATGGTGATTATAACTCACACTTTGAATTTGAAAGCTGGTTGTGACCAATTTGATTCAGATGGCGATGAACTGATTGATTACTGTGAGGACAGATACGCTCCTAGTGTATTAGTTGGTAATGCAGAAAGATTCATGTGTGATAAATCGGACTTGACGAAACTTTGTCATTCAGAGTTTGTTTTTACCGATATTAATCACGCTAAAGACTTCTTGAAGTTTAATTTCAAGGTCGTCGATGATTGTGCATCCTCAAATAACCTCGGTATGAATGTAATGAAAAAAGATGGTGAATGCGCGTCAACAAACTTTGAAATCACTCCATGGCAAGAGTATCCAGATTGTCCAAATGTAGATAGTGATGAAAGCACCATTGGTTTTGAGCAGACATTGTTAGGTAGTAGTAAGAGTGTGACATTGCAACTTGACGAAGAGGATCCGATCCTTGACTGTGGCTTCCACGACGCAGATGGCATTAATGTTGTCGATGGTCATACTTTGTTTGCCTACTCAGGAAGTAAACTCTTTGCATACAGTGGAAAGAAAAATATCAATAATCTTCAAGATGCGAAACTTTTTTACAACATCACTGAGAACTGTAAGGACGATGTCGATGTCGATATCAAGGTTACCAGTAACGAGCTACAATATGGTCGAAAAATGTCGACATTGACCGCCAGAAGTCCTGCTGGAATGGAAAAGCAGCCTGTCTTACTATTCCAAGCATCGAGCTGTGCAAATGGAGACCCTCGAGATGATCAATGCGAGTATGACATGACTGCGTCAGATCAAACAGTTCGTTTTTACGAGATCACCATCACAGCCACAGACTTCTCTGGGCGCCAAGATCAGTGCCAGTGTCGTGTGATCATAGTACCAGAATGCAACAATGAAAATGACCAGTGTGAAGAACTTGAGGATAGATGGGGACGAAGCTACCCAATACAATATATGTCCAAGGATGAAGCAAGTTCCATAGTTGTTACTTCCACAATGCGTCATGAAATTGCAAGTACATCACTAATTTGGAAGAATACACTATTACCTCCACAGCCTCAGCTACCTCCAATGATTGTCCCTAGTGAGGTACCTTCGGTTAAGCCATCTGTACTTCCATCCAGTGAGCCTTCGTTGAGTCCATCTAGTGAGCCAAGCGATTTGCCTTCTTTTGAACCATCAGACTTGCCATCGTCGTTACCTTCGATAGCGCCAAGTGGATTTCCGACTTTCATTCCAGTGGTCAAATGTGGATTCCGCGATATAGATCATATCAACGTAGTGAAGAACAATACTCTATTTTTCTACACTGAATTTGACAAACGTGTAGGACTAGAAAAGTCCAACTACTTCTACGAAGTCATTGTAAGTGAAAGTCAAAAGTAAATTCCTTATACAAGATGGACTTTGAATTTAGCATCAAGTACTCACCTACTTCTTCTTCATCTTTCTCCAGGATAAAAGTACCGATTTCAACAATGAAAACTCAATCGTCGTAAAAGTCAGCACAAATGAAGCAGAACTTGGAGATCTTCCAATGGCTACTTTAGATATCAAAAGAAATGTATCGTCCTTCGAAGAAATAGAGTTGAATTATCTCGCAAATGATTGCGAACATTCCGAGACAGATTTATGCCTCAAAGATTCTAGTATTGAGACAAAGATCAGATTTTATGAGATTGATGTCAATGTTACTGATAAGTTTGGAAGAAGCGATTCTGATACATGCTACATTGTGATTGTACCAAAGTGCAAAGGCAACAAATCGACTAAATCCGATCCCGCTGAAGAAGCAATCTGTACTAGCTTCCTCGAAGAGCACCACAAGTATCATCATGACAAACATGCTGACCTAGACCATTCGCACCACAGCAAGAAGTATCCAGAAAAGTTGAAGTATGACAAATACCATCCAAAGGGTCACTATTTGAACCTTGAATATCTATACCAGTTGGTCCAGAGCTCTACTGTTCGCCGTGATATTGGATTCGCACAAAGCATTTGGAGATTTAGCGTTGCTCCAGAACCATACGATGTTGAAGCTGATAGACAAAGAGCTACAGCAGACTACATGGAAAAGATGTCTGCAAAAAAAGATGACGGTAGTGATGGTTAGTGACAGTGGTGACGGAGTTCCGATGCAAAAGGCAAAGAGAAGGAGAAGCAAATCACCAAGTGCCTAGAGTTTTGGTGCAACGGATGAAACTATAAATAAAAGGAGGACTGACGAGAAAATGGGAGGAATGATGAAAGGAGGATAAGCTGACATTGAAATAATACACATGTGAGATGATAATACAAACTTAAGAAAAAGAAACAAATTAGAATAAGCAGTGAGGGTTGCATACTGTTGAGCAAACACTGCCAGAAAATGAAAAGATCAAAATTGAAAAAGAATAGAAAAAAATAAATATAAACTCGTATGCGCCCAAATTGAAATTAGGTAGCGCAGCAGATGAATTTACGTAGTACAATTATTTGAAATTTCATAGAATCGAATTATAAATTTGCAAGTTTTAACAATTCACCTATTTTTCTTTCTCCACCTTTCTTATCAACATCCATAAGGATTAGTTTTCAGGTATGTTATTCCCCTTCCTCAGAATAGGTACCTTTTAAATTCTCCTTACACACCACCTGAATTTCTTTTTATTCACTAATCGAAAAAGAGAAATGTCTAGCAAGAGAGACACAACTGAATCGGTTAGACTAGGATCGGATGGAAAACTTCATCGCAGATTCAAAAAAGTCTATCCAAATGGAGATATCTATGATTGCGAGTTCTCAGATGGAAAGCCGAATGGTAGAGGCATCTACACTTCGAACGAGATGACTTATATTGGTGGTTTCCATAGAGGCTTGTTTCATGGAGATGCAGAAGTCAAATGGACCAATGAGGAGAACCAAATCATCAAAACATTTGAAGGAACTTATGCCAAAGGACTTATCAATGGCCAGGGAGAAATGATTTGGTACCAAGATGAGCAAGTGACAAAGACTTACAATGGGGAGTTCTTGAACAACCAATTCCATGGGAATGGAGAATGTGTAATCAAAGATCAGGAAGTACAAAAGGGGATGTTTGTAAGTGGTAAGCTTCACTGCGAAGACGGCTACATTCGTTGTGATTGTACTGGTGACGAATATAGAGGTCCGCTCAGGTTTGGAAAGAAACATGGGGTAGGGGGTAATTACAAGTACAAATCAGGGGGGATGTATGTTGGTGAATTTCGATTTGATGAAATGCATGGACTTGGTACTCGATACTATGTAGATGGCACATATTTCCGCGGAGGTTTTGCAAACAACTCCATCAATGGGAATGGGTGTATGGTATTTAATAATCCACTCGACGATAAAGAAAAGTACGTCGGTGAATTGGTGAATGGGATATTTCATGGTAATGGTACTCTTATATTTAGAAAGAATTCAAAGTATCAGAATTTTGTCGGAGAATTCAAAGCTGGTTTGTTCCATAAAGGAACACTACTTTTTCGAGACAAGTCTACGTATGATGGATCATTTCAGAAAGGATTATTTGAAGGAATTGGTACTAGGACTTGGGCAAGTGGGTCCTACTTTGAAGGGCTCTGGAAAAATGGAATGATGGTGGAGGGGAAGTATCATGATTCCTTCAATAATAGTACATATGTTGGTTCTTTTCTCAGAGGTAAAAAACATGGAAGAGGTAAGGAACTTTGGAAAGGAAAAGAGGGTAGTTCCTTTTTCGATCCAATCATGGGATGGAAGCACGAAATTGGAACCTTTTGCAAGTATAGTGGGGAATATGAGAATGGTTTCTGCCATGGAAAAGGAATATTTTCAGCACCTGATTCTCGGTATTACGAAGGTCAATGGTGTCGCAACAAACCTCATGGTCAAGGAAAGATGCTAATGATGGTAGGGTCAACGTCTTCGCTTTACAGACCTAAAGTTTATGATGGAGAATGGACCCATGGAGTCAAAGATGGACGGGGGACTTTGACGTTTTCAGACGGAAGCGCAAAGGATGTGACTTTTAAAAACGGTCATAAATATGGTGGTTTGAAAGTGGATTCATGAGGAAACTTCATGAATATTGCAAGAATTATTACTCGTTTTATGTTAAATCCTCTGCCACAAATAAGTGCTTCGATTCTACCACATGTTGACAGTTCCTCATTAAATCTTCAAGCCTTTCTTTAATTTCTTTCTTGATATTTGTATTGGTCATCAAATCTCGAAATTTAGCAAAAAATTTGTCCGGGTGATAAGATATCCTGATCTGACGAATATACTGTCGGAATTCTTCATCTGAGATTTCTCGGTCTATTGCAAAGTAGCCAGATGAGTTACTCCAATAAGGTGGCCAAACAATATCATCCAAATTCTCAATGACATTGTTAATCTTTACGAAGTTGTTCCAGTCATCTTTCCACTTTAATCTCAATGCCTTCATAGTTGTTGTATTAGAGATGACAGGTCCATTCTGATTGTTATTTTTTCCAAGCTTGTCGAAAAACTGCTTCACTTTATCAGCAAGATACAAGTGCTCCCTCGCTCTTGTCACAGCTACATACAATAGGTTAGCTTCGTCAAAGATTGAATATTCCTGGGTCTCATCCAAAGACTTTTCAAGTTGATACCAATTGAAGTCGTCATGGATGTAAACATTATCAAACTCCAAACCTTTGGCTTTATGAATTGTACCAATCACGATACCTTTGTAATCATTCACATCCTCGTCTTTCCCTAATGGAGCAAAAGACGCATCTAATGATTTGTAAAAGCCTTGAAGCGTTTGTCCATATTGGTGGAGAAATGATACAGTCTCGATCGCTTTAGAGAGCTCAGAATCACTTTCATCTCTAGCATATTCCAGGATTTCCTTCATCTCGGTAAATCTTTCTCCCTTGTAGACAAAACTTACTAATGATTCCTTCTTGTCTGCAGTATCATTTTCGTCTAATCCCATACAAAACTCTTCAAGTTTTAACTGCCATGGCTTTGTCTGCTGTTGAGGTGTCTTCCGAGATCCATCCAAATAACACCAACGTTTTGGATGGTTTTGAAATAAATACGTTAACATTCCAACATTGCTTCTACACAAAACTACCCCTCTTGACATAGTACTCATATGAATTTCACCTTCTAATTCGGAACGTCCGAACAATTTTTGTCCCTTGCGAGCTAGTAAAATTGAAGAGGCTAGAGAAGCAATGTTACTTCCAAAACGAAAAGATCCTGATAAATTGAACTTTTGCTGTGACCCTACTGTGGTATCATAGAATGCGGTACCTGCACCTCTAAAACGATATATTTGCTGATAGATGTCTCCTACAAGATATGTAATTCTGCCTTTTACCTTTGAACATACACCCCATATCAAGTCCGCTTGACAGTTTGTCATATCTTGAGCTTCGTCTACCAAAACAAAATCAAATGATATTTTCATTCTTTCTATTTGTGCAGCTTTCATATACGCATCATGAGTGATACCATGCCCCTTACCCCGTCCATCTCTTACAGCCCTACATCGACTATGTATCTGATTAAAAAATGCTTGTGCCCATCTTTGATATTGTCTGCCTTCAATTTTTTCTTTCCATAATGTTCGACTACAGAAGCTAGAACTATCATGAGTGACATGTTCTATACGACAGCATCTTTCAGAAGATGCCATAAAATTATTCAATGTCTTCTTTACATAACCAGCTATTTGATTAACCCTTTTCAACTGTTTATTTTTTGATGCATTAGAAAAGAACAGTGGAAAGTACTTTCTACACGCGGAATCTAAATGCAAAGTATCGATAATATCCTGGAGCAAAAAAGCACCTATTGGTTTGACATTGACATGATTTTTACCAAAGTAATGCCTCAACACAAATGAATGTGTTGTTCTAATCTCCATGCGACTTTTGGGAAATTTGTTCGACAGCTGTGCTTCTACTTGATTTGATTTATTGTAAACTAAATAAAGATTTTTTGCGAATGGTACACTATCATGGATCTGATTGCAAAGTGCAGCTATTAACGTAGTCTTTCCTTTACAAGTGCAAATATTAACAATCAATTTGGAATTCATGTACAGCAATATGATGATCATTATAAATTGGACATTACTTACCACATCCAGCCAACGCATTGATACAAATAATGTCACCATGTTTGGGTTGATGACTTAAAATCCCTTTTTGCTCATCAGTAAGATGCTCTTTGTATTCGTCTTCCGGTTCGCATACTAATGCCCTATTGCTGTGTTCATATGTAGAAGATTTGTATGCAGAAGTATCTGCTTCGAACTCATTTGCGAGAATGCGAGGCTTAAACTTTGAATCTGATGATTCAAGTTGTAAGCAAGGTTTGATATCGCTACGAAAACTTTTCACAATCGCTAACCATCTATTTTCTTCTCCTCCAGGACAAATGGTATGACACCAGCCACATGTCTCGTGTCTGGTACAGTCGCCTACATTGATTTGTTTCATACAATACTGACATTCTTGCGATATCCTTGCCAAATGGCAACCACATTTCTCTTCCGTATTTCTCAATCTAATTTGACAATAATTATATTCATGACTTTGTTCGTCGGAAAAAAGCCTTCTAGGTTGATACGCTTCTTGTGCAATGGATGGAAAGCATCTAGTGTGTCCCCATTTTCCATTTGATCCCTTGGATAGACAGTCACCTTCATAAATCTGCTTTGTACAACTTGGGCATTTACTACTAGAAAATCGTGATTGAAAACATTTACATGTTTCTCCTCTCTGTCTCTTATCACAGTAGTTGTGTTCCACAGGCGTACTAGGCGTCACTTGAGCTACTGGCAAGCGGCTAAAGCTACTTGTAGTTGGGGTGGACGGTGCGATCTTCTGCTTCTTACGATATCCCGACATTGTAATTGATTATCGAATGGCTCCTTTCTATTTACTTTCTTCCTTCAACTTTTTTGCAGCTTCTATATCATAGTATCGATGGATAATTTTTGAGCACTTTAATAAGATACTATTATACGGATAATAGAAGATGGAGATGAGATTGATGATACATTCATTCAACACAGAGAGACACACAGAAAAGAGATGCGTTGAGAAAAGTTAGATAAATGAGGCTAATTGACATTGCGTAGACAGATGGTCTTCAGAAAATAGACACTCTACATTGGTATTAACAAATAGAATGTCCTCAAATAAGAAAGAACTCTCTCGAACACAAAACGCTGGAAATTCGTTACACAACATCCAAACACATGATGGATCACAACTTTAATGAAACTGAAACTAAACAGGCTGTGATTTTTAGACTTGCGTTTCCATAGACATACACCTATGTACAAAGTTATCTCATCTATAAACTCCATAAACTCTTTAGCTCCCGAAAGAATCAGAAATAATGTCGACCGAAGAACAGACAATGGCACTCAAAGGAATCCTAGGTATAGGATCCCCCACAACTGCTGAAACTAGTACATCTAACACCACTCCCTCATCCAAGAAAAAGACGAAAAAGAAAAAGAAAGAGTCTTCTACTGGTAGTGAAAAGAAGACCAACAAGAACTCAAATGCTAACAAGAATAGCAACAAGAATAAAGGTAACTCGACCACTGGTAAAAATAAGGCGAATACCAAGAAAGAACAACAAATGAGGAAAAAGATTGAAAAGAAGGATAGCATGAATTATGCATGGAGTGCTTTTCAGTCAGCACCAGATGCTTCAACTCTACCGCTTCCAGCTTTTGGTAGTGCTGATTTTGAAGATGGTTTCAATCAACCCATTGCTGCTTCGGATGAGAAGGAACAGGAACAGACGGTGGAAGAAACAAAGACTGCAGTCACTAATGCTAATGATATCAAAAAGATTTTGAATATTCCACTTGCAGAAGAGGATTCCCCTGAAAAGGATCAGAAGAATAGTGTTAGTGGGGTTAATCTTGCTGCATTGGCACTAGATGAAAAGTCGGAACCGGTAGAAACTGCACCCGTTATTACTACACCGAAAAAGGCTGAAGAACCAGTGGATCCATTGGCAGCTCTTATGAATCCTTCCTATGGAAATAGTGCAAATAGACATCAAAATCAAATGCAGGGACCATATCAAAATCATCCAGCTATGCAATCTCCATACGGTATGCAGTCTCCTCCCATGACACCAACACAATATGCAGCTCCACCGCAAATGATGTCTCCACAACCATACATTACCGTTCAAGCACAAGTTCCAAATCAACTTCTACCAGGGAGACAAATGACTGTACCTGTTGCACCGGGATATAATGTACCAGTGGTAGTTCCAGAAGGTGTACAGCCAGGCATGGTGATTCCAGTCACGGTTCCAAATGTGTATGCACAGAATCCAATGATGATGGGCGGAGGATATGGTGGTATGCAACAGATGGGACGTCCAATGCAAAATATGCAACAACCTCAAGCGGCAAGTTATCAGTCTCCCATGATGAAGAAGAAAAGTAAGCCTGCTCCTGGATCTTGGGCAGCAAAGGCTGCAGCGAAACCTGTACCTGCAAATGCTGGGACAGAGGGAAAGTAAGGGTGTACATTTATTGTACATAGACATATGATGATAAACATAAAATCCAATGGGTATAAAGATTTTATTTTAGCTTATCCATGCTTCTATCGGACAATCGCATCAACTTCTTCCTTTGCTAATTCTAGTATTTGATGAGGGACTCCGGAACTTGGGATAGAAACTGGTTCATCATATCGTTTATTTTCTCGAAGACGAATTACATCTTCAAATGCTCGTCTTTTGCGACAAGCCTCATCAAAGTCCAACACAGCCTGGAAAAATTCTTGGTTACGCAGCTCTTTTGCTCCATCGTTTTTCTCATCCATGTTCTTCCAAAAGTCTGGAGATACTTCATGGTGAATGAGTCTATGCCATTCATCGCATATCGTATCAGATACGATGGATCTCCCTTCACAAAGAGGCAAACTCACAATTTCATCATAGACATCATCTGATCGAATATCAACTGCCAATTGATATCCTCGATATGCACTCCAGAAGCCTACAGTCCCTTCAAACAAAAGCCCTCCTGCAGATTTCAACAAGGACTGCTTGGCTTCAGCCGCCTCCATTGCTTTCGCTTTTGATTCACCTCCTAAGTATCTCACAGCAACCCTAGGTAGAAATCGTACCGTGAAAAATGCTAATACGCCAATAGCAGTAGCGCCGATCAACGCATCTCTTTCAACTTCCAAAACTTTCTTCAAAACTTTGGTCTCTGCTTCATATTCTTGAGGATTATCATGCTTGGCAGTAAAGATATCGCGATTGCTTTTTATCAAATTTAGAAATAAAGTCTTATATTCTGTCTCTTTCTCTGCTTCTTTTTTTATATTAGCTCGAGATTTGAGCTTATCAAATTGATCATCTGGGGATGGCATGTTTCTACGTGGTTTGTCTATTCTTTATCTTTTCACTTTTCAGAGTTAATTGATTGAGATAAAAAGTGTAAGTGTGGAGTAGTGTGGTGTGGAGATGCTCTCATTTTTGTTCAAGAATGACCCCTATGTAACGGTAAGGGCTCTTTTGTGGCCACTCATTACGTTGAAACTAACATGGGACTCAATTGCCATGGCTTCTCTTTTTCTTTTTTGTTCATTTTTGTTCATTTTTGTTCATTTTTGTTCATTTTTGTTCATTTTTGTTCATTTTTGTTCATTTTTGTTCATTTTTGTTCATCATTTTTGTGTGTGATGTAAAATTGGATCTGGTTGGTGTTCTCGTGAACATCAGAACTGTTCATTTCATGAGGCGATGAGAGTTATACTAGTTAGTAGAGGAATTAAATATCAACATAAACAATCATGACTGAAATTGTGTTTGGAACATATCGCTTGAAACACGAGGTTCTCGAAATTGCAGCAGAGCAGGCAATCAACTTAATGATTAGCCATGGTATTGCTCAGCCTCTTCTTGATACCGCAGTGTCATATCACAACACATCCATTATTCAAAAACTAATTTCCAAGTATCCCAATGTACGCGTAGGGACCAAACTTCGAAAAGCAAAAACTCTGAAAGATGAGTTGGATATGGAGAAGCTAAGCTATGGAAGCAATTTATTCCGAATTTTAATCCATAAACATATGCCTATTGAATCTTACCTTATTCTTGTACAAGCCAAAGCTGATGGCGTCGTGAAGGAAATTGGTGTGTCAAATTACACTGCGCAACAATTGACACAACTCGTACAGGAATTATCGGAGCACAGAGACATGTTGCCTATTTCACTGCAGGATGCCATTCCAGATATTTGTCAAAATGAGTTTCATCCTTTTCTGAATACCAATGTACCATCTGCCTGTGATGGACTTGGTATCCGCTTTGAGGCGCATTCTGTTCATACTCTGATTGATCATTATCCAGAGTATTCGACTCTTGACAGTGACGACGACTCGATCCATCCTACAGTCGGTCAGTTGGCTATGTCCTATGCACTTAAACGAGGTGGAGGATCAGTCGCTATCAATACAGCAGATTATAATCATATGAAAGAAAATCTAAGTGTACCCGAGATAAAAGATGCTGTCTTGGATAAGCTTGGTGATACTCTCTTTGCCAAAGCACAAATTGCCAAATATCCAGGTAGTGATACAACATTCTTCCCAAGTACACTCTCTGACGGTTCGTCTTACCTTGCTCTAGCCAACGGCACTGGATTCAATGAACTTCCTCATGACCATATCAGAGATGTTATAGCTCCAAAACTTCGATCTGATGTTAAAGCTCTGCTCGGAAAGAAGTTTGGTGACATCTCCAATACTGCAAATGGAATTTCGAAACTGAAAATGAAAGACTCGCAGAGCGTTTCTCGATATATTGTTCTTGCAGAAGTTTTGTTTCATGATGAAATCACTAATAAAACAAAGGTTTTCTTTACTGATCCAAAGAAGCAGAAAATGAGTTTACTTGATAGAACAAATGGCTTACTCTCCAAAATCCGTAAGAAGCTATTGGAAGAGAAAGAAGCGCAAAAGAAAGCTTTACAACCTCGCACTTGTAAAGCCCGTGCAATTGAAGATCCAGAGGCTCTGCCTGTCGAAATTCCAGATCCAAAAATTATTCAGCCATTTATCAATTTAGTTGCAAATGCAACTGAATTACCTCAAAGTGCAATCAAATTGAATCGTGGAGTCATTTTCCCGGATGGACGCCTGGATTTCTGCAAACAAGTTGCGCAACCATCCTTTTCTCAACTCTGTGATGCTGTCCTCAAATCTGGAATCATAAAGCACTTCTTGATTGGAAATAATCTAGGTCTCGCTAACGACACGACTGGGAAGAGTAAAGAAGCTTTAGTCAGACTAATCACTGAATCCAAAGGTATTCAAACATTTTATCTAGCTGGTAACGCTATCGATGAGATTAGTATCGAACCGATTGCTAATGCATTTTCTCAAAATAAAGATGTCCGATATGTGTGGTTGAAAATGAATCCAATCAAGTCTGGATCGTATCATCTAGGAAGAATGCTTCGTACTAATAGTAACATTGAAGTATTGGATTTATTCAATACTGGTCAAGAAGACACCGGTGTTCAGGCCCTTTTGAATGGATACCTCTCCCAGAGCACTAGTCTACCAAGTGGCCTGAAGCATCTTTATTTGGACATAAATGCTATCACTAGTGGCAAACTAATTGCTTCTTTGGCTCTTCAGTTCCCTCATCTCGAGTCATTATTTTTCAATGTGAACAAATTGGGGGACGAGGGAGTTACGGACTTTTGCGAAGTCATGTTGAAACATGAGGGCCAATTGCCTCCTTTAAAGCGTTTGGTACTAGGATCAAATGGATGTACAGATGCAGTTTTACCGAAGCTGACTGAACTTGTCCAGATATTACCTCTTCAAATTTTGCAATTAGGAAGCTACCGATCAACCAAGTTCTTTCAGATGAGTTCTAATCGATTTACTAGCAGTGACTTATTAATCAAGCTTGCTGCTACAGTTGCAGATAACTGTTCATCCAACGAACAAGGCTTTATCGGATTACAGAATGCATTCAAAGGCGATAACATGAACCAGTTGTTAGATGCAATTGGAGACCTCGGTTTAGTTACTCACGTGCAACAATCAAACAAGGGTATTTACCAATATAAAGGAGCTCATCATCAATCTATGGAGACAGTGACCTCTCGTCAGCTTAATGACTTATTGAGTACTCCGCTTGAGCTCCAGCCAGAGCCTGTAAAACATATTCAATCAGTCTACCGAAATGCAATGTAACAGAGTACGCATATTCTAAGGTAAATTTATGAATTAAATTAGCTTATAATGTTTATGAAATATATATCATCTATATTTTAAAAGTAATTATGAATACCTAGCTATCATTTTAACGGGAGTTTCGTAAAAGTTTGTAAGCAGTACCACGACACAATACTTGTATCACGATAAGCATCACGATATTGAACCAAATACTTGACAAGACTCCTGTGATTCCTAAAGATTGCAATACTTCGTCTCCAGGTAATGGACAGAGATTTTGTGGCCCGATTTGGAGAGATACAGTTTCTGCACATGGAATATCATTGCCTGACCATTCATTCACAAGTAGACCACAATATCCATAAGTGGCGAAGGAAAACCATCTCAACCAGCTAATCCATGCAGGCATATTTGCAAAGGGTATGTAGAATCCGCCGACTATAAAGAGGAAGATGGTCAAAGCTGGAGTGATGACTAGAGCAAATTGTAATGTTGGCAGCGCAACACTCATGAGCAACCCGAAACTTTGAGCAGCTGTCAAAGTGAGGTAGAACAGAAATGAAAACATAAAAAAGGATCCACCATGCTCTGTCAGTCTCATATTTGTCAAAAAGAATACAGCCATTGCATGTAACAATGGCAACAAGATGGTAGTAGTAACGTCTGCAGTTGTCTTTGCAAGAAAATATGGAAAGACACGATACATTTTCTTGGCACGTTCTCTCTTTAGTAGTGCCATCTCAAAACCTTTGAATACAGGCACCGATGAGATCACAACTCCATTTGCTTGGGCAATAATCAAAAAGAAAATCAAGGAATTTCTCTGATAGATATGATTTGTATCATTCGTCAGACGAAACCACATAATGGACTCGAACAAAATATAGCAACAGCTAGCAATGATGGTCACTCTAGAGATCTTTTCTCCCTTGGTTTGTATCACCGCACGTCGAGTCAATAATTGGAGCTGCACAAGGAATGGAGCTGCATATTTTGGCATGCTATTTTTCAATTCCTCCAAAGTAGAAAGTCGAAGAAATTTATTCTTCACAACTCGAACATGTTCTGATAGTTCTTTCTTCTGATCTTGTTTCCATCTTTGCCAATGAGTAGGTAAACATCTGCCACTTGATGTACATTCTTCCTCGTCACTAGTGTTTGAAGATGGTAATAACATTCTCTTTTCATCAACAATGATGAGATCCAAAATCCAGTCTGCAATGTTTGTTTGTTCTGGCAATGGAGTTCCAACTATTGGACATGATTCCAAAACATTTCTTGCCATATGCGCTCGCCCACTGAAAATTTCTTCTCCCTTACTCAATAAAAGCAAGTCGTCAAATAGTTCAAATATGGTTGTACGCGGCTGATGAATTACTGTTACAATTGAATGCCCACCTTTTTTGCAAAGCTTCTGAAGAGTCTTCATTAAATCAAGTGCAGCAGATGAGTCTAAACCCGAAGTAGGCTCCTTTTAAATAAGGGGTTAGTATTAACTAGGTTATGCATATCATATAATACAAAGAAATAAAGTCCACTTACATCTAGAAAAATCAATGGTGGCCTTGTTACTAATTCTTGTGCACAACTTACACGTTTCCTTTCACCTCCCGATATACCTCTTCCTTTACCACCAGTCTGATTTCCAATCAATGAATGTTGAACTTCTGTCAATCCCAAATCTTTCAACACATCATCCACTAATGCATCTATATTGTCCAACCCCTGCTTCGGAGTTTTGAGTCTAGCAGCAAATTCAATGGTTTCCCTCACGGTCAAATTAGAAAGTAACAAATCATCTTGCCAGACAATACCAGAAAGACCTCTTACTCTCGAACTTTTATTGGTTAATATATTTCGCGGATCATCATTAATTCCAATATAACTTTCATCAGAAAAGTATTCAGGGTTATAATCAATCATCCCCGCAACAATTGAGAGTAGACTTGTTTTGCCACTACCACTTGGACCCATCCATCCTTGTAATTTGTACGGCTGAATAGCTGGAGGGGATACATTATTCAATATGACTTTCTCAGCACTAGTTTCATTTGCATCTGAAGCATCATCATTCTTTTTACGAATAGATTGATTAAGTGACGCTCTAGTTGAAGTTGTTGGCAAGGGGCGTTTATAGGTAATGTTCTCCACTTTCAGCTTCACGAGGGGCATGTGATTATTCACATTTAACTTTTCATTTTCGTCGTCACTCATGTTAAAAGGTGGAGTTATGAATTTAGACTTTTCTGGTGGTTATGATTGTATGCTGATGATGCAAGCAGCAAGCACGCAGTGGTTCCTATCTTGTACTGTAATGGATAACGGTCACAAAAGTGAACATGTTCGAAACGGTTATAAAAAATTACCTTGTCTAAATTACTCTTATTTAAAAATAGACACTTATCTTTCCTCAAGAGAAGAGAAGATATGAAGATAGATACCTACTATGTATTGCTACTGTGCTGCTAAAACACGCATTCATTTGCATGTTGAAGAAATCAATACTATCATTGCAAGTGTTTGTACTCATCTCAACATTCCTCCATCTGTACATGTTCATCAAGAATATATTTATCTTACTTGCAAACATGTCCCCTACCAAAGTTTATCTCGGACTTGATTGCGGAACACAATCTACAAAGGCAGTTCTCTATAACCCAACTCAGAAAGAAATCATCGCAAGAGCGTCTGCACCTCATGATCTTGACCCAGCAGATGCTACCAAAACACCAGGTAGAGCAGAACAGCATCCTCATAAATGGATCAAAACATTGCATACATGTATGAAAGAAATATCATTAACTCTTGACTCGGATGAAATAGTGCTTGCAGGAATAGGAGTCAGTGGACAACAACATGGAATGGTACCACTGGATGATGAATTACAAGTCATTCGATCGGCAAAATTATGGTGTGACGTTGAAGCTGCAGATGAAGCACAAGAATATTCAGAAAAAGCTACCTCTGTTCTACGAGATTTACTCAAACAAGATTGTAGTGTCGAAGTACCAGCTGGATTCACAGCTCCGAAAAGTCTTTGGTTCAAACGGAATGAACCTGAATTGTTTGCTAAATTACGTTGGTTGATTCTACCTCATGATTATGTAAATTTGGTGTTGGAAACTGGGATTGGATATGATATGGATGATAAACTTGTGACTGAACAAGAGATCAAGGAGTACAAACCTGACGTATCACATGTTGACATATCTAAAGTTGTTCCAATCACTGATGCAGGAGATGCAAGTGGAAGTGGATATCTGCACCCATCTAAACCTGAGTATGTGAAAGAATTGACTGACATTATAGATGAAGATTACTGGAAGAAATTGCCAAAAGTTTTAGGCCCTAATGAAGTGAGTGGATACTTGTCCAAGAAGTGGAAAGAAATTCTTGGCATTGCAACCGACACTGTTGTTCCAATCAGTGTGGGAACAGGTGATAATATGGCTTCTGCAATGGGATGTAAATGCATTGAACCTGGAACAGCAGTCATGTCATTGGGGACAAGCGGAACAATCTTTGGTGTATCTACAAGTCCAGTGAAAACAGGAACTGCTGTGTTGCCTTTCAATGATGCGACTGGAAATCATCTTCCATTGGTTTGTATCATGTCCTGCACAGCAGTGCTGAATTCTGTTTTGGAGCATTGGTGTTCGACATCCGATCAAAAACTTACTCACGAAGAAGCGACAAAGTTAGCAGAATCAGTCCCAGCTGGATGCAATGGTTTGACCTTTTTGCCATATTTAGGAGGAGAGAGAACACCAAATTGGCCTCATTCCTTTGGCGCATTATTAGGAGTCAATGCCCAAAACATGAATTGTATGAATGGCAACAATGCCGGAATCATGTATAGATGCGCAATGGAAGGAATTACATACACAATGGCCAATGCTTTGGAAGAAATGCGAACATCTTGTGGTGAAGGTTTTCAACCTAAATCCATCATGGTTGTAGGCGGTGGATCCAAAAATAAATTTTGGAGGCAAATGCTTGCAGATGTCATGGAAGTGGAATTAACATTTCCAACTGAACCTGAGTCAGCTGCACTAGGAGCTGCATTCCAAGCAGGAGCATGTGCAACTGGTATTCCAGTAAATGAATACATTTCACAACAAACTGTAGCCATGGAGGATTGTGTAGTGACGCCAAGTACAGATGAATCCAAGTTGCAACTCTATCGCGATGCATTTGCAAGCTATAAATTATATGCTTATAAGCTCTTTGGCTAAATCATCAATCTAGCCAGATATTCACAGCTATAGAAACAATTTTAATTTTACAAATGGTCGTATAATTTTACGAAATCTTTTGATTCAATCTCGCCAAAGCTGCCATTCTTGCCTTTTCTCTTCTATCTGTCAGGTCATCCGATCCACTTTTGTTTCCGGCAGTGCTACCACTATTTCCAAAGAAATTACCTAATCCACTACTGTTTCCACTGCTACTCGTGCTCGAAGACGAAGAACCTAATGTCATACCACTACCACTGAATGCACTGACTGAAGACTTCTTCACATCATTTTGAGCCTGATTACGGGAAGGATATACTTGATATCCAGAATTCGAAGAGCTATTCTGGTTGTTCGGATCACCAACAGGAGCATTTTCCAACATTTGTTTTGGCAAGAGGCAACTCATACAACTTCCAATGTTCGCCAAACGATTTATATGACTAGGGATCTGTTTCTGTAACAAAGCATACACGAGAGCATTTGCAAAATGGTTACAATTCTTTTTGATGAGATTGTATTTATCCGGTGCAAATTCTTGCTTGAGTTCGTCCAAGACCCGTTTGACTTCGGTTGACCCTCCTTGCATATATCCTAATTCTATCGATTCACGATAAATCGCTCCACCAGCTACTTTGGGTGGTGCTTCGAAAATTCCAGCGCCAGAAGCGAATGAGTACTCGGTACCAAGTATTTCAATTCCTGAATGATGTAGGCCTAGGCCAAGTGCATACAAGTATTCATTCGCAGGAGATAAGTCGTATAAATTCAAAGTAACTTTTGAAGTCATTTTCGTACGACCACCTGTGCCTCCAAAGCTCATTTGTTAACCTAATTGTAGTGAAGTCTATACAATGTATTTCTGAATTGAGATAGTGACGATAGCTGTAACGATGTAAAGTAATTGTAACACAGTCTTCTTGAATATTGAATTTTTCATGATGTAAATTGAAAATGTGGATATGGTGTCTGTCAGGCATTTTAAAAAGGCTATTCACTTTCATCTTTAAGTAGCTAGTCCTTATTCACGTGTGGCTATTTCTACTAAAACAAACTTGTTTGTGACTATTTTATGCTCATCGGCGATTGACAAAGAACAAGTTGTCTTTTCACTTTTCATGCATTCTCTTTTTGGGATGTGAATACATTACATTGCCACACTCTTTGCAATAGACAACCTATCCCACCTTCAAAGTTCCTTACTATAACTCCATCTACATCACCAATTGCATCAATAGCGCACCATGCAGAAGTTACTGCGTCAAAAGAAGAAGCGGGGGAACAAAAAGACAGCGATTTGTCTCTGTTTCTTCACCCTCTCTTACTCATTCGCCATATTCTTCAGTGGCTACTACACAAGTAAAATTCTCTGTCAAGAAGAATCTGTAAAAAAGGCTGTAGAGAAGAAACAGAATACAGTTACAGTCCAGGATAGACCTGCTTTATCTTCAATCAGTAGCAATGTGCGAACATTATCTTGGCCAAATTGGCCCGCTGTGGCAAAAGAAGCTCCTCAAAATCCTTTTGTGTTCAAAGGGGATAACTTCATACACAAGGATGTAAGAAAGATCTTATTGGAACCTCGCGAACATTGGTTGAAGGAATTTATCAAAATATACAAGAATAGACCTGATCCAGTAAACATGTGTGGGATCAGAATCAATCATGCCCTTGCATTATATACAACAGTTCGAAAAATTCAACCTAGTCTAGTTGTAGAATCAGGTATCAATGCTGGAGTCTCCACATATTTTATTCGAAAAGCATGGCCTTATACAAAAATCATTTCTACAGATCCTGAACCAAAGCCAATCTGTGAACAAGGTGAAAGATGGATCGACAAGTCGAATTTAACTACCTATTACACTGGGGATAACTTTATTGATCTGTCACAACTTGATATTCGAAAGCATTACAGGGAACAAAAGAACCCAAAAATCCTTGTTTTCATTGACGATCATCAACATCTGGTAAAGAGAATCCCAAGGTTGGTACAACAGGGCGTAAAGTATGTCATTGTAGAGGATAATTACCGTCAAGGTGAAGGTTCCACTACTAATGATCGTATAGGTACACCAAAGCAAATGTTTAGCCATACTAGGGGTGCCTTTGTTAAAGATGGACATTGGTTGTTTCAAAACGTGGATAGCTATGCTGAATTCCCACCACTCATCCCTCCTATCATGGCAAAAGCATCTAATGAACCTAGAAAAGCAGATGGAGGCTTCATGGTTGCATCTGATAAAAACACAGATATTCCTGCTCCAATCCTTCGTCCTGACTTGGATCCTGAGGACATGAAAATCTATGAAGAGATTTGTAATATTTTAGGATTAGACAAGACAATGTTAGATCGTGATAGTTATTTGCAGTTTATGAATTACAATCAAATTGCATTTATGGAGTTGATCACATTGAGAGGGCCAATTGCTAGAGAGCTAGACATTGTAACTCCTCCACAGTAATAAATATATGTAAATATGTAAAGCATTCTGAATTCAGTAATTGGACACTTTAGAACATTATCACATTATTTTTTCTTTTTAAAAACGTCTTCAAAACTTTACTCTGAAATCTTTACAGAATCTTTCCATTCGGAAATAAATGACTTGACAAACTCAATCTCTTCAATCTTTTGCCAGGTGGCACTAGTTATATTTTCTTCTCCATTTCCATCTGTCTCGACTAGACCCTTTGACATAAGAATCATCACAGCATTACGAAGGTGCTCAGTAGCAAGTTGCTGGAATGCCTTGAATAGATTGACCGGTACCGATAGTTGTGCCTTGTCTACACTGAACAGTTCTGCAATTATTGATAGCATGGAAATCCAGACCGTTGATAGATTCTCAGGACTTGCAGAGAGACGATTTAGATAGTGCAAAAACGGCTTGAAGATCAAACTAATACATAGTTCAAATTCTATCATGATTGCGTCACTATCAAATTGAAGGTCATTTTGGCTTTCGATGAGCTCTACAATTCTCGACTTTGCCATTGGTAATGAGACTCCATTCAAGATTTTACAGAGTTCAGGAACTGGAACATCTTGACCATGTCTGTCCATCAAAGAATCAGTAAACATTTGAATAGCATGCTGTCTCGTTCCCTAAAAAAGACAAAATCTAATGTTAGCAACAATAAGATAAAGAAGTGAAATCAACTAACCCAAACTCAATCAATGATACTCACTGGATACTTGCTATCAGATGCATTTGCCATACCCTCTACAATTGAATACCAACAATTAGCCCAAAAGATAACATCTTCTTCGTTCTTATTTTCCGAGGATCTTGCAATTAAAGACTGTAATCTAGCATGTAGAAGAGATAACAAGTCGAGTCCAGCGACACTTAGCTTTGGGCACCTCTTTTCTTCACCTCCCTTGATGAGAGTACGTATGCAATGAACTATTCTAAATGGTACCACATCTCGTAATTCGGGCGAACGAAGCATCAAATGAATTGAACGGAATGCTTGAAGGGCTGGATCATCTTCAGCAAGGGCTGTGGGTTTTCCAGTACCTTTAATTGGACTCAGAGTTTCGCCATTTGTTGCACAATACTGAATCAAACCAAATAATCCATCCCAGCCTTGATTATCAATCATTCTTAAGCCATCAACATCTCGACAGATTCTCCATAATCCCTCTGATATATGTTTATTCAGATTCAAGTTGCTTCTTGAAATGACCTCTACAACACAGTCCTGAGCATAGAGACATTCCAAAGTTTCGAGAATATCGTTATTGACGTCCTTTCTGTGAACATTATTGTAACATATTCTTAGCAGACCAGTTACAAGCTTCTCAGCCACAGGAATAATAGAAATCATAGGATCTTTCTTGATATCAAGCTGTCTCTTCAACTTCGATGTAAAATGAGGTTTTAGTCGACTCTCCCATATCTTTGCAGTGCGATCTTTATTCTTCAGTGTTATTTCACAAAGCCAGACTTCACCCAATGCTTCCGAGGCTGGACTTAAGTATATTGGGAATGTAGATTGACCAAGGCGAATTGTAGTTCCATTGATAACATCAATCAGCGCTTTGAGCAAAATATTCAGGTCATTAATATCCATGAACTTTGTTTCAGAGATAAAGTTGGAGAAATTGCAGATAAATTCAAGGCGTTTGCGGACACGAGCACGTGGCGATAAACGAGATACTCTAGTATCTTCATAAGTTTCAAGACCAGTAACTGGACCATCTTGCGCAGTTCTATTTTCTTGAATAAGGAGCTTCTCAAATGCTCCTCCAAGTGTAAGGACAGAAGGTGTCACCTCATGAGATTTTTCTCCTTCATCTTCTATGTCACTTGGAGCCAAATCATCCCACAAAACAAGCTCCTCTTTTCCATGTTCAGACAACTTCAAGATCGGCGCGTCACGAGATGAAGGAGAGACCGCTGGTGGAGGCGATACTTGCGTAGGTGATCCAAAGATTAAAGAATTCAGGAAGCCCCCGCGTTTTGCTGGACCCTTGTTGACGCGAGAAGATCCTCCAGTGGCCTCAAAACATTCCTTCACGATGAGCATCTCCCAGTCTCGTCTAGCATCAGTGGTGAGCAAATCAACATCACCTTCGCATAACAAAGTTCTATTCATTTTTCGCCCACCAATCAGTTTCAAGTCGCGTAGCTCAAACAAGATAGAGAACACAGCTTTCCATCCTTCAGCACCTAAGAGGTCTGCACATTCCATTGCAATCTGAATCACAACAACTACAGCACTTTGGCGCTCTACTGAGTCTACGAAAGCGGCAGTACGCTCTACAGCATCATTGACATAATCTCCAATCAAACCTGTACAGAAACATAGCCGAACAAACAAATCCTGAAATATATCCAATTTGGATAAATTCCTGAGTCCTCTTAGCATTGCCATGGATAGATCAACACCAAGCCGAGCGCCCTGGGAACCAAGCATTCCAGTTCTATTACTACTGTGTCGCGCATGATCCTCATTGGGTACACTCCAAAAACCTCTGATTGCAGAAAGGACTGGAAGCCACATATTTTCAGCAATAAGATGCTTCATATCATCTGTACATGATACTGGTAGCTCTTTACTCTCAGGCTCTTTTCCTCTTAGTACGTCCTTCCATCTTTCAGAAGTCATTACACCATCTGCACCTTCGCCCATCGTTTTAATTTGATTGTCTCTAATACTTTCATATATACTCACAAGAAAATCCCTAGGGAACTTTTTATCTTCATCCATGATATCCTTGCCATAATCGGTATTGTTCTTGATGAAATCTTCTACTTTCATCTTGCGATCAGCCCGGATATTATTATTATGCAGATCCGTATTCAACATGATTATACTGAAGGAGAGGAGATAAGCTGCATCAGCAGCTTTCTTTGGATCCTGTGAAAATATTTCTTTTGATTCGATACATTGAGATGCAGCGCTTTCTGAAAATGCTTGCAAGATGCGATCAATTTGTTGAGCTTCACCTGGAAGTCGGAATGACGTCAAAAACATTCGTAGACAGTCAAGTAGAGTTTGATCTTTGAAATGAAATGACGCGCAATATTCCTTCAAAGTCTCTTTATGGAACCAATCTCTTTCCCAATTAGGCGGCGATTTTCCTGCTTGTGGAGCTTTTCCAGAGTTACCTAAATATTCACCTATCTTCACTTTCTCCATACCAAGAGTAATGCCATTACGAAGAAATTCTGCTACATCCTTGGGGCCTACCGGTTCTGTGAGTATTTCTTTTTCTACTAAGAATACGAATCCTTTGGATGCTTTCTCGTTAAATTTTGTTGCAGCTTCTCGAAGAAGGCGTTTCTGATTCTTAACATTTTCGAGATCCTTCACAGTGGAGACGTTTTCATCCTTTTCCTCTTCGCCCTTTGTCTGGGTAGAAACAGCAAAGAGGGATTTCATGACACCTAACAGAGCTTCAGCACAGAGTTCACGGAGATGCGCAGGAACATGTCGCAATTCAATATCGTCATTGGACACATTCTGAAATCCAGAGGCACCACCTAAATTGGATTCACTTTTGGTAGGAGTAGCTGGACCAGAAACGTCAGCCTGCATACTGGTAGCTCTACTCATTCCAGCAACAGGTCCAGCAGGTATCAATTGTCCAAATTCATCGACACTTCCTCCACAACATCTGCTCAACTCTTTTACAAGTCCCGATGCCAAATCTGAACGATATAGGTTACAATCATAGGTTACAAAGAATGTTTCAAAAGCCCCAAGTCCCAATCCATTATTTGTTCCAGGATCATGAAGACAGATAATGTCGACAAGGGACTCCAATATTACTTCAACCTCAGCATCAAATATTTGATTAGCACTGAATGTATAACTATCCACAGGCACTGGTAATCTTCGTAATAATGACAATGCTCTTTGGTAAAATCCCGAGAAAATGCTCTCAAATTGCAAAGTCAATTTGAGTCGTAAGGATGGTAGGCCCCACATGGTAGCTAGTGTTGTACAAATTTCGGATAACACTTGGATGGAAATCATTCCAGGCACAGCTCCACTGGTTGGATCTTGGTATTGCCAAATTCCTTGCCCAACGATTAAGATCGAAAGACAAAGATCATCTCCAATGATTTTCAAGATTTCCTCCATTTCTTCACCGACCAAGTCAACTTTCAATTTCTCTTCACCATCATTATCCTTAGTTTCCGAGTCAATGTCCATTGGGTCTACAGGTGACCAAGCCTTACGCAACGAAGATTGAATCAGTCTTAAACTCAAGATCCTAGTTGCATCATGAAGTGCACTAGCCATAATTTCTCCAGTACTTCCAGTAGACACAATCCCATCTTCAAGATTCATCGGCGTATGAAGCAACTGACTCACAAGAAACTGCAAAATCATTTTACACCCTGATGCACTATTGCCTTTATGAATAGACCCAAACATTTCTGTTACAAAAACACCTAAAACTTGTTCAAAATGATAACAAAGCGCAGGACTATGTACAAATGTATTTCTCGTCACAAACACAGTATTAAACCCGTCCATCAATATATTAGGATCCATTTCTCTCTGTTCATCAAGTTCAATGATGAGACTGAGTAAATCCGCAATAGCCATTTCGACAGCTTCATCATTGCCTACATCTGTTTGTTCAAATCTACAAGCTAATATCCCCCTCATTAGATTAGCCATATCAGCATTGACCTGATAATCAATTCCATGACTTAATATAATGGATCTTCTCTTCAACAGACGATAAAGGGATCTCAATGCTACAAGTGTATGGGGACCAGCAGCTCTAGGGTTTAAAATCACATCTAGAAATGGTTGTACATAGGAACTCCCTTGTGTCTCCTCTTGCACTGGAGGGGGCTTAATCTGTTTACTTGATTTTGTATTGGGTATCACAGTTTGTGCCTTGATTGCAAGTCTAAGGTTGACTAGATTCTGTACGAGAAGACCATGGGCAATGTCAGGAGGACCAGTACGAAGAGTGGTCAGGACGATCCTTGCCTCTTCAGATATGTGTCTTGCTGCCTCCATACTTGCCTATAGATATATAAGCTGGTAGATGTTGCCTTGTACTTGCTTGGATGAACTGTTTTCAAAACAGAACCTAAATCAAATCACAGCATAAACAATCATAGAATTGCCTTTTTCTTTCAAAAAATCGTTGTCCGTTGTTTTCCCTATCGTTCATTTATTTGTTTTATAGTTTTACTATAACCCTAAAATGTGGAGGGGAAGATTCGAATAAATAGGTTTTGAGTCTCATTTATTAGAGCGATAGCGCGTGAGAGGCGTTGAAATTTTTGTTCCACAAACATTCGATCTCATTATTGTGGTAAAGAACCATGCCAGAACTAACAGAGGTGGAGGATTACCGGAGAGTACTACTCTTGCTGAAAGCAGAGAACAGTAAAGCGCAAAAAGAGGAACCAAAAGAAGAAAGGAAAAGAGGCAGACGCAGCAGACGTACTTCCAACGCATCAACAATTTCAGAGAATAATTCAACAAGTACCCTCATTATTGAGACTCCATCTCCTACTCCTCCAAAGAATTTTCCAAGTAAATCAGAATTGGCTTTGCTCAAAAAGTGTCATGTTACAGATGTAGAACGAAAAGGAAAATTACTTCGAGTACTATTACAACAACCAAATAAAGATGAAATACATTACATGTATATCGCTATGGGGATGACAGGTCGGATATCGTCCAAAGAATACATTCCAACATTGGAATCTCTCACAAATGATACAGAATTTCCTCCTCCTCATACTCATATGATCATGAAGAGCGGAGAAAATATCATTGGTTTCTCGGATTCGAGAAGATTTGGTGGAATATCCTTTGGAGATCCATACGAAAAACAATGGAATGAATTTGCTACCGATGCAATGGATCCTTCTGCTTCACTTGAGAATTGTGTTGGTCAAAAGAAAACCATCAAGGGACTTTTATTAGATCAAAGATTTGCAGTTTCTGGCATAGGGAACTGGATAGCAGATGAAATGTTATATCAAAGTGAGGTACATCCAGATCAAGCGTTTCTTACAAAACAAGAAGTAACATCACTGGAAAAAAGTCTTGTTCATATTTTACACACGGGGAATGAATGTTTGATGAATGGAAAAGAGTTTCCTGCAGATTGGCTCTTTCATCGGAGGTGGAGTAAGGCGAAAGCAAAAGCTCCAAAAGATCACAATGATAAGACTGTCAAATTTATAAATAGTGGAGGGAGGACTGCTGCATTTGTACCTACCATTCAAAAGTTAAAGAAGCGAAAAGCTCCTGCTGACAAAGATAGTACAGGTGAAAATATCGAAAAAAAGGGTTCGAGATCATCTAAAAGGAAGAAATCTAGTTAGTGCTCAAATCCTTTAATTATTGCCTTTCCATTAGTATTGTGATCACTTTTGCATTTGCACGTAATCTATCCTTCCTGTTTTTATGATTGCAATATAGAGGAGCTCAGGTAAATAAAAAATGTACCTATAGAATTCGAAATTAGAAACGTTTCTGCTAGCTAGTGTTGAAAATGTCGTGACAACCAGTAACGTAGGTATGTGCAGATATTGGAGACATTGGCAAACATGGAATAATGTTTTTTCATACTAGTACATTCACTACGTACGCGTCAAACAGAACTATTTTTTTTAGTTGCTCAGTTTGGATTGTTACACACAAGTACAAACTCAACAACTTTATCATACAACACTCGGCGCATATCATCATCGTTATAATATATATCAATGGAACTCGAAGCGAAACTACAACATAAAGTCACATAGTACTACTGGTGTACCTTAAACCCAACAGTTTTGATGAAAAGGTATCATTGAAGAATATGCAACAATAATGTCTACCATCACTGACAACCAAGATGTACTTCACAATATTTTCTCATATCTAGATACTTTCCAAAGAAACCATATAAAAAGAACTTGCAAATCATGGTATAACATTTCACTTATTGACTGTGGGTACTTTTTGTTTCAAGATACAAATGTTTACAACAGCAATGGAAAAGATTACATGGACCATCTTCCACATGTTCTGATCGTTCACGGTACCGAAGAACGCACAGAAGACTTGAAGAAGATTAGATATAGTGACCATACTTCAAGATATATCCCGAAACGTGCAAAGGGTCATCTAGCAGAACCACAAATATTTTTGACAAACAAGTCTTTACCTTTACTTTATCAATCCATTCATTTTGAAAGATCCCATGGAGGCGTACCCAAGTTACAATTGTCAGAGGAGATTGTAAAGAAAATTGATCCTAAACAGAACCATATTCAGCATTCTGAGTCCAGTATGGCGAAAGATGTCATCAGTGGCAACAGTAAGAAACGCATTCAAACTGCAATCATATCTCAATTTCAAAACATCATTTACGAAAAGAATATCATGCAGAAAATCTATGTAACAAATTTGGACCTTTCTAATTCAAAATGGGGCTATTATATCAATGGATCCTTACTAAAAGGCAAAAACTCGTTGCAAGTTCTTGATTTAAGCTGTTTGAATCTATTGGAGCGATTGTCTGTCAAAGGATGTTCGAAACTTCGAACTTTACGAGTCCCAAGTTCGTTACAAGCACTAGATGCAAGCGCTTGTACGAGTTTATTTGAGATTGATATGAGAAATCAAAATCACTTCGAAGATTTAAAGCAATGCAATAGTACGAATGATTCATATTCTAGGCTGCAATCACTGAATTTGAATGGCTGCAGATCACTAACAAAAGCAAAGTGTATATCGGATGGATGTTTACGGTACGTGAAAGAGCTGGATTTGACATCAGTAAACAAATTATCAAAGAGCATATTAGAGATGGGATTAAAAAAAGCATTTCATCTCGAAAGCGTTTCAATACGATATATAGCAACCGACAACCTAATCAATGCGATAGCAAGTACTTTGCATACCAACAATCGATCACAAGACAATCAGAACATATCCCTAAAACTGATAGATCTTTCTTTCAGTCTAGTATCAGACCAGTCAGTCAAGCTATTAGTAAATACATGCAAGTTTTTAGAACGTTGCAATTTGCGAGGATGTAGAAATGCTTCTGCAGAATGCTACAACCAAACTCCAATATTTCTGAAACAGAGATTAGACTCAGGTAATACTGATTTAGTTTATTCCCTTGGCAATGAAAATTCAGATGGCAGAAAACGAAGAAAGGGCGACAACATCTTTTTCCATATAACCACATCAAAACAAGTAAATTAAAATGGGACTTTATAATGCTCTTCTGTTGGAAGCCCTTTTTAAAAAATTTTGATAGGAATGGAGAAGGCAAGTATTATGGAGCACCGTCTATATTGACTTGTCATATTCATATGTTGTATCATCATAGAGAAAATATGAAAACTTTACTAAAGATTTTAAAAATGTAGTAAGGTACGTACGTAGTACCGGAATGCCACGAATTTTCTTTTTGTCGTAGAAACAGAGGAATTTTACAGGCAATGTCCAATCTTGGTCCAATTCAAAGGTAAACAACAGCAACGTACGGAATCCAAACGTCGTACGTAACCAGATAACAAACGTAAGACGGTCACAACGTCACAACCCAACCCTTTACATACAATACTACAGTACTCGTATTACCTCTTCTCGTCCCGCCTGTCGCCATCATCTATCATCTCCTTCTTCAGCCTTCTCATAATCAAGTTCAGTGAAAAAAGCAACCATCAACCAGAACATCTCTTACAATAACAGAACTCTTATTCCCATTCATACGAAGCCGTCATGTCTACATTTTTTCTAACAAAAAGTGCTGTAATCATTCTCCAGCTGTAGTGGGTTCAACATCGTTCCTATGCTCTCTACTTCTAATCACCACAATAATTAGGTCCAAACAAAATACATGCTATCACCGCATAATATTTTTTGTAAGTTTCTGGGATGCTTTCGTATCTTTTGCCCTTGCCATAAGCACTCTGCCCATGCCCGAAGGAGAATTAACAGATGGGTTACAGGGACCAAAAATTGGCAACCAGCGCACATGCGAAGCGCAAGCATTCATCATTTACCTCTCTTGGGGCTATACAGTTTTTGCGAACCTATTCCTCAACGTATACTACTTATGCACAATTCGCTACAATGTCAATAATGTAAAGTTTAGAGCGTATGCCGAACCAATGTTCATTTTGCTATCGACAATTTTATCACTAGTCATGCCAATCTACTTTTTGAAACATGGTGCATTCGGGGCAGATCAAAATTTAGAAACTTATTGTACCATGACTAAAATTGACGATGTAGCTCATTCCAGCTTCCTTGAATATTATTCCATCAGTTTCCTAGGATCACTTTTTATTGTGATTCTGGGTACAATGGTCCTGATAATTTCTACTGTATGGAAAGGAGGAGATTCAGATGTAGATGCTGAATTGGACGACTTCGCAAACACCCAGAGGCATGGGATTGCGTTCCAAGCCGCACTATACGTCTTGTCATTCTTGCTAACGTGGGCATTCACAATCATAACCATGTTTGTCAGAGATTCACCATCTCTTGAAGCTGCACGGTACATATTTATGCCAAGTCAAGGCATTTTCAATTTGATAATTTTCATGATGCACAAGGTTCATTCGGCACGAGCAAATGAAAATGAAGACGAGAAGTTGACAACTTGGCAAACAATCTACACCTTCTTCAAAAATCCAGAGAAGTTTCGGGACCGCCACATGATTGCAAATATGGAATTGATTGAAAATGATATGGAAAAGATGCGTTCTGAGCGGACTATGCAACCAATTGATATAATTGGTCTAAGAAGGTCTGGAATGCAAACTCAAGGAGGGCAAACTGCAACATCTCCTCGTAAAGATAGAGCTGACGATGACTGCATTTCTTACCCGTCAAAACTTTCCGAAGATTGTGAGTATGACGGCCTTTCGAACTTGTTGGATCCCGAATTATCAGTTGGGGTAAGCAGCAACGGGATTTTTGGACCACCTTCGGTTAAACAAGATATTGTAAATGATGAAGGTAGAGAAAAGATTTACAAAAATGTTAGTTTCAACAAGGATGTCAGCATGGGTCAAGATTCCTGCAATAATGTGATGCAAAAGGGACAAAAGAAGATATCACATCAATGCGAGGAAGAAAGTACTGTATCAGGTCTGTCAAAGGATGTTACAGTATCTGGTAAAGCGAAGATGTAATTAGTATTCCGTAAAGCTGTAATGGTGATTTCTAAAACTTTATTGAACCCTTATGTACTTTTCCTTCTCTTCTTTTTTGGATCATCCTCCTTATCAGTTTTCCTACTTCGTTTACTTGATGTCTTATTCACAGTGAAATGCAAAAGTTTACAATCCATTGCGAGTCCCCATTCTAATTCTTTTATCTCTGCAAAATTTTGCGTTTCATCTTGTAACTTGAAGTCATACTTCGAAGCTTTCTTGAACAGCAAATCATATGAATCTTGGCACCTTATTTGTACACACAGAAAAATCTCAGTTTTATCATGCGACATATGCTGCAATGTTTTGAGGAGTGGCTTAACTAGGGATTGGGTAAATATAACATCAGTGCCTATGATGGTATCAAAAGAATGAGGATTAAGATCATCACTCTTTTCCTTTTGACATGCTTCAATATCTTTTTTGTATTGAGTCCAATCAAGTCTATGCGTTGATATTCTATCATTTGGACATGCACCACAACTCTTTCTATTCTCCTTTCCCTTTGTTTTGATATTTGCTATTAAGTTCTTATTTAAATTTTCCATTACTTCTGTTGTTTCAGTCATTACAACCTTTTTCGCTAATTTTGAAGCGCATAATATCATGCCTAACATGCCGCATCCACTTCCCACCTCTAGAACCTTCCCCAGAGGTTTCTTTTTATCGTTTTGTTTCACTTTATGAATTAAGAAACATGCCAAGAGATATGCCTACATAATGCAGATATACTACATGAGTATCATGGTTCAAATAGATATGGTGTAGTAATATCCAATCCATTGTAAACTTACAGTCTCCCAAACGATTCCTCCCGTGTGCGTTTGACAATTGTTATCTTGAATAACTCTGATTTCTTTATCTTCATTTATACGAAATCCAACTTCTTTCGAATTTGCTAGCTTAAAGAATGCTTCACCGGCCACCGTGTCAAGATCCCTACCATCCAAGCTTTCATCTTTTATGGGAAAATAATCTTGGAAGTATTTTACTTCTGAAGTCATATTACTTCAATTACTTCTCTTGCAAAATGCATAGTTCAAAATATATCTTTTTGAGAGTTTGAAAGTTTCTTTGGCATTGATGAGAACTCCAAAATGGTTGGTGTCCAACAGAGTCAAAACGGATGAAAGACAGACAGGAGCGATCAAAATCATCTACGCACTTGAGCTTAGATGAAGAGATGAAGAAATGGGAAATGATCCAAGTTTAGATCGCTATTTTAATTGAATTACCTCTACTTCACAGCTCCCAGCATTTCTACTAGAATACATAAAAGACAATGCACACTTTTCTGAGAGCTACTGTATTGTTTTCCGTGCTTTCGGGAAATCTTTCAGATGCATTCTCGCCTGTATATACACGCAAATCAACAGCTATTAGGCAACTCTACATGAGTGACATTGTTGGCAGCAATGAAGGCGTTGATAGAAACGGTCAGCAGAATCTCATGAATCGTGGATTAATGGAAGAAGAGCTACTCCAAGGCGATCAACAGAGTTTTCTTGAAATGGCATCTGAAGACGAGCGTCAAGATGCATTAGATAGACAAAAGAAATTAGTCAAAGAAAGAAAAAAACTAATGAAGAATTCAGGTGGCGGCGGCTTCGGTGCAGCATCAAAAGGTAAAAAGCCAAGTGGACATACCGAATTCAATGCACGGGTTGACAAGGACGGATTTGGAGCTGTTGTAATGGAAGAGGGAGTAGCAAGAGTCAATGGATGCATGTCAATTGAAACGTCGCAGAACTTACTTGCATTTGTAAATCAGCAGCTATTAGATTCAATTGATGAAGTATCAAATGGGGAAGCAGATGAAATATCTCGTTTTGCAGATGTCTTGGGAAAAAAGAAACGGTGGGATATGCTTCTACCTTTGGAAGAAAGCAACGAAGTAATGCAAGCATTACACGAGATATTTTATTCCGACGCTAGCGGACTTGGCGGTGCTATTGAGTCAATCGTGGGCAAAGATGCAAAATTATATGAACTGTCTGCATTGATATCTGATCCTGGATCAGAACGACAAGCAATTCATCCTGACTTCCCGTACCAAGACACAATACCACCAGCATTAACATCCTTCATTGCTCTGCAAGATATCGAGCCTGACATGGGACCTACGACATTTTTACCAAGAAGTAGTTCCGCTGAGTTTCACCAGGAGCTAAAAGATAGATTATGGGATAGTCATGCTCGACAGGGGCTATTAGCGACAAGTCCAAACAAACTTAATACACTAGGTATTTCAGACTGTAGTCTTTACAATCCCATGACACTCCATTGTGGTGGCGCAAATCGATCAGATAAAAGACGAGTTTTGTTTTATTTCTCATTTTACAATCCTGTAGTTGGAGCAGAGACATTGACTCAAGGAGCCAGCTTGAGACCAGAACTGAAAGAAAGAGATTTGACATTGAAGAATATCAAGAAGATTGTAAAGGATTGGAAAAAGGCTGAAGTCAAAGTATAAATTTCTGCTATAATGAGTTCAAACTTATTATTTATATTACAATAAGAAATAGCAACGCAATTATACCAGTGACTTTCAGTAGATACTGTAAACGTGCCTTTTCTTTTTCTTCTGCTTCCGCGAAAGTTGGTGGCGGAGGAGGAATACTTCCTTGAAACTGAAGAGCAACCAAGGAGGGAAAGAACCCCACCCCTTCTGTATCCAAGGTTCCCAATCCAGCTGGAATTGGACCATTGTTACCATTTGCTGGTGTATTATTTCTCGCATCTTCAGCCAAAACTCGTTGTCTTTGCCTTTCTCGTTCATTTGCATGATCCCTTAATTCATTCTGCCGCCGAATATGTTCTTCTTCCAAGCGCATTTTGTGTTCGACCTGCTCCTGAATTTTCTTCCATTCTCCTTTTCTCTTTGTAATTTTTATTCGCTCTTTAATCAAGTCTATGCATCGTGAGCCTTCATCATTTTCAACAGTCAAGTTTAAATCCTCATGAATATTCAAAATATATTGAACCAAATCAGCTTGGTCTTTTACGACTAAAGCCATGATTGCAGTGTTTCCATTTGCACCCTTGATACTTAAATCAGCACTCATATCAATGAAACAGCGTATCCGAAACCCACCATCACCCAAAGTACTATTCACACCATCGATTGCATCTACAAATTTACATAAATCAGTTCCCAGCTCTTCTCTCAAATGTCTAGTCATATCCGCTACCGCCTTATTCTTTACAAAACGCATAACACTGCTTTCTTCCATGTACGCATTTGTGACAGGAGAGCGGATCCCACTGTAAGTTCCTCCATTTCTATTACGTTGCGATTGAATCCATGTTAGTATAGCTGTATGCTCATAGGTATTTCCGTCGCCAAGCGCAATAACTGGATTTTGAAATAGATTCAGTGTAATTGAACAAACCAGATCTTTTGGAGGTGCTATTAATGATTGAAAATGTTGTGCTTCCTCCTTTGTCATGTATGAGTTTTCATAGGAAGTGAACAAGCTTCTAGTTTGTTGTTGGTACATGGTGTCGAAGTTTGCTTTTATTCTCGATACTTTAGTATTATGTATTGTTTTTACTCCTCATTCCTTTCATCATGTTATCTGTTGATCTTGAAAGAAGTTATTTGAACATGTGTATGTACGTATATCTTGTACTGAAAAGTTTATAGTACGTACTTACAGTACCAGACAGCATTGGTATTTTAAAATAGGTAGTTTTTAATCTATATCTCAATGGCTAGTCCATCATATGCCAACTGTACATTTGGATTCTTCTTACGAATCAATTCATTGGCAACATCATGTTCTGGGAAGTCATCACAATTGATTCCAACAATATATGTTTGTTTTGCTTTGAGCTTTGAAGCCAACTCTATTGCTTGGTCTAATGAAAAGTGTACAGGATGTGCACGATCAACGAGTAAAGAATCAATAACCAAGACATCTGTCGGTTGCAACTGCTCCAAAATAAACTTTTCAGTTTCAGGAATCATTCGCGAAATGTCAGACAGATAAACTACATTTGTTGCTTTTTTCTTTTTATCGTCTGACTTGACAGAAAACGCATAACCATTGCATATTAAATCTTCACCATGTTTCACTGGCAAAGGAATCATTTTTAATCCAGCAGCATAAAATGGTTCAAAGAACGATACAGTTTGAAAGTTCAAAGCAGCAACATGTCGAACAACTTTCTTATCATCATTTTTCTCTTTTCTTGGTTCCTTTGGTACCAAATAACTAAAAACTTTCTTCACAGTCTCGTAGCACAAAGGTGATAAAAATATTGGTAAAGGATTTGAATGCAAATTGGCGTAATCAGAAGGTGAATTGGATGACAATTTAGATTTCCCCTTGGACAACATATAACTTGCAATTTGAAACCCTCGTAAATCATCAAGGCCCAAAATTGCATCTGCATGTTCATGTGTCAATACAACAGCGTCTACACTATGAATTCCATGATGTGGCATCCAGCGAAGAGCTCCTTCTCGAAATGTTTTCCCCACGTCTATAATTACATTCTGCAAGTCATCTGTATCTGTCTTTTGTTCATCACTGTCATTTCTATCCGGTGCGTCATTGTTTCGATGAGAAATGAGTAAAGAAGGGTTATTACGATAATTCCTATTACGTTTTGGATCTCCAATATTCGCCTTTGCAGACACTGTACATTTCTCGCCAATATTGTCTCGAAGTGTTTGCAGAAATTTAGAATCTTTCTCAGTCAAGCCATCTTTGAGACGATCTGGAAATGTTAGGGCACAAATTGGTTTAGGACAGCCAGTTGACGATCCAGAACCTAGAAACAATAGTTTCACTCCTGGTTGCGAAGAAGGGATAGGTTCTTCTTTCTTTGCTTCACATGAAGTAACAGATGCATGATTTCCATTCTGAAAGAAAGAAAGATGACGAGATTTGTATGAAGACCTCCTGTCTTCACTTTTGTAGGAAATCATGTTTTCGGTAACAAGGAATGATGCAGCTACTGCGGCAGCCTTGCCGCTTGTATGCCGAAACAATGAATTCATATTTTAAATTATATGATCGGAGCCTAGTCAAAGATGAGCACTCTAGGGCTTTCCTTTGTAGTAGTATTAAAAGGACGAAAAAAGTGAAGGTGAAGTGGATAAGCGAGCTCATTACTCATTACTCCTTAACCTGGCTAGAGAAAGGAGAAAGGAGAAAGTAATCTTGAAACAAACTGAAATTCCTCTAAATTAAAAAATGATGGAAGTCAATGAAGCTATTTTGGTCTAGGATTAATTTTAGGGTTCTCATCTTTCTATTCTAAGATGTTTTACGATCGAGAATCTTCACAAACGAGAACTCCTCTTCTTTCATATGTTTCATATTTCTTCCTGTAATGAATTACTCGACATATTTTTGAACTTTTGCTTATCATCATGCGTTTCGTATTGCCTCTTTTACTTATTCAGTCTTTCGCTCTAGGCGAGGAATGTGTTCCAATTGAGATGCTTGGAACATCAGGAGATGAAATCAAAGAACGCTTCAATTATTCTGTCCAGATGTCAGAGGATGATGAAGCGTGTACTTATTCTCTCAAAGTATCTTTCAAGCATGATGAAGAACAACCTATCCCTGATGATCTATCTGTGCAGTGCAATGCTATGAACGGGCCTCCAGCGGTTGATTCAAATGGTATTCCATACTTGAAACATAGATCATGGTATATTTCATTTGAAGATGACATCAAGGAAGCCACTGGATTTGACCATGTAGATCTTAGCTTCAATCCATGTGGGCATCCTCCACTTGGAGCGTTTACAGTCCCTCATTATGATTTGCACTTTTATAGAATGACGCCTTATGAAAGAACCTGTATGACTTGTGTTCTTGACCTTCCTTCACCTGCATGCGATGTAACCCCTGGTGCACAAAGTAGTGATAGTGGTCGAGGTAAGTACTAGAAGAAGAAGTGGAAATTATACAAGTTCTTGGTTCATTTCCCTAATGTTACATGTACTTTTTATCGAAAAGCTTATTTCAACGTCAAGAAAGTTTTTGGAACAGACGACTACAGCAACATGCCCAAGGGGTTCGTAGTTGACAATTCTGCTTTTGTTATGATGATGGGTGGTCATGCTTGGCAAGGCGATCAGACTCCAAGTCCAGATAATCCATGGATCAACCCAATTTATATCCTTGGAACATACGATGGAAATATTGTAAGTAAACTTGTGTGTTGTTGGTGTAAAAATAATACATGAAGCCATCCTCATTTTTCTATTACATTAGAACTTTGTCGAACCAATGATTCCATTAACATGGATGACAGGAAATGAGTCCCATGGATTTACAGAGGAGTATCAATACGAAGGTCGAACTATCAAGGAACTTCCAAGTAGCCTATCAGTGGATTATGATGCAGACACAGGCATGGTAACTGTACTATTCATTGGACCAAAGGCGACTTCTTGCTCAGATTCTGATTCAGCACTGATGGAAGAAGTAAGTGGAAGTCTAAGATCTTCCAAATCCCAAAAAGGAAAGAAGAACTCCAAAAAGTCTTGGGATTAAAAATATAGAGCAAAACTTGATTTATTCCCTACTTAAAATTCTTTATCAATTTCAAAACTTTCAACAAGTCAAATGGATTCTTTTCAGCTTTAACCCTCACGTTCTTTTCAGCTGTCAGACGATATGGCCAAGTTTGTGGAAACCAAGCTTCACCTTTACTGATTACGTCGCCTGTTTTCAATCCTCTAGCTTCGATGGCTTTTCCCTCGCGTCCCATGTCATCATAGAAAGTATCACCAGCAGAAACGTATCTCAAAGAAATTCTTTGCTTTGTCTTTTTGTTTCTACTGTTCTCCTCATCAAAAAATGATTGTACTCTATGAAAAAGATACCGATTGTGAAAAATGGCATCACCTGCTTCCAAGTCATGCAATTCTTTCAACTCTTCCATATTTGCATTCAATTGTGGGTCTAAGCTTTTCAAATGACAGGTTGTTAGTCCTCCCTTTTCTGCAATGACCTCTCTCGCTTTCTCTGCAAATGATACTTTGTGTGATCCTTTCGCAACAGCAAGCCCCCCTCCTTCTTTTGCTGAAATTGGAGATAAAGTAATCCATACATTGATTCCAGCATCCCGATCTCCAAATTTGCGATCCTCACATGGCCAAAACATCTTATCATCCACATGCCATCCGCATCCTTTATCTCCTGCAGTATATCCTAGCACAGCATCTTTCAGCAACCTCAGCGAGCGAGTTTCACCATCTACAGAAGAATCTAGTCCCATCAATTTCGCAGAAATAGTCGGAGCAGCTGAATCAAAAGCTATATGTTCCAAAGCTTTATGACTTCTCCAAGTTTGAAATGAAAGGTTTTTATATGTAGGCATCAATTTATAAAATATCCGCTGTCCAATCGACTGCCTTTTTTGAATCTTATTCACTGCTTGAATTGCTTTTGTTAAATCTTCTCCCTGAATCAAGCCTTTGACAATGATGAAGCCATCTCTTTCATACTCTTCAATTTGTGATGCGGTTAGATTGAATTCGGCTGGGGCTGAAGAGTAATCTGATGAACAAGTTTGCTCAGAATTTGCAGCTACCAAGAATGCATTCGGCGAATACAACACCACAAGTGACAATGCTAGAGATAGCAATACGAAGAAAGAGGATTCAGTTCTGTTTCCCATCATTGCTCAAGATTGAATTGTGGTGATTCTTATAGTCGTCTAGTTCAGATGTAAATATGATATGAGATTCACTCCTAGTAGTAGATCTGATGACGATGAATTAGTTTCCTGTTTTGAGTTTGGTGTTCGGTTCAGGGTTCACAGATAATTCACAGATCAGTAAAAAATGAAGGCGAAAAATCGGCGTATCCAACCTACTCTATTACGTAGCAAAGAAAATGCTCTCCTGATGAAATAGCCAAAATATATTTTTGGTTTTTGGGACTTGAAAATTTATTTTTCTCCCCGTTTTTTCGTTTTTCCGTCTCCCCTTTGTACCGATAACCTATTGATTTGGGAAAATTGTTGTCTTTATTTCACGTTCACGTGTCAATTCAACAGACCAATGCATTGTTGTTCATGTACTTATTTATTGTTCCAATTCACTGATTCAAACACACATAGATTTGCATAAATGAAGAACTGCTTGACATCATTGCTCATTTCCCTAGCTACATTTGCAGCAACAAAGGGTCAGAACCTACAGAAGCTTTCTGATGAATTAACGTCCATTCACTTCATTGGTGATCTTCATGCCGACGTGGAATGTGCAAAGCAATGGGTGACAAAAACAAACTTGGTCAACATTACAGCTTCACCATTTGAGTGGCTAGGAGATCCAGAAAAAGATGCTATAGTATTCCTTGGAGACTATGTAGATAAAGGAAGTGCATCGGCTTCTGTTCTTAAATTCGTACGTGAATTACGAGAAACGTTTCCAAATAATATTGTGACCATGTTGGGTAATCATGATGTATTTCTTGTGCTGGATACTGCACTCTCTTTTTCAGAAGAGAATCCTCATCCATTGACACACCCCTTTTACGACTATGCATATTCCTTCATGCATCCTGAAGAGTACATTGAATCAGAGTGGGTACAAGATCGTGATGACGATGAAGAAATTCTAGGGGAGATCCTACTGGCTCTGTCTTATATATATGATCGAAGATTGGAGGGAAATATGCATCTATGTGCACCGAACTGCTCAGCAGATCAGGTGGATCTATTTGAAAAGATTCCCCCTTTTGATACAGATGTAAAATTGAGAGAGAGGGCTATTGAGCGTCTGGACACTTGGCGAAAAGAGTATGCACAGGGTCTATTCGATTCAGGTTTACTGAAATGGATGACACAGCAACCTATTGTTGCTATTGTGGGGGACGCATTGACTGTTCATGGAGGCGTAAGCGATCGTTTGTTACAATATGTTGCGAATACTGCACAGCAGGAAGGAAAAAGCTTGGAGGAAATACTTCATAGAGATACAAATGCAAGATGGACATCTTTTTTCCAAGAAGAGCTAGAAAAAGTCAAGGGAGCAAATCAGATAGAAGCAAGATTGACTGGTGGATTCGCCTTGGAATTAATTATGGATATGATTCAGCATCGTGGTTATTTCGATCAACAAAAGGGATGCCAAGAAGTTGACTTTGTCATTAAAAATATGCACTTCAATGCAGATAAAGCAACTACAAAAGTCCCTGATTTGAGCAGAATAGTCGTTGGTCACACTCCTCACAACCAAGCATTTGAAGCATGTAATGGAAAATTATTAGCAAGTGATTCTTCGTTGTCTAGAAGTTTTCGAGCACATGGAAACATGTACTGTCCATTGAGAAAAAGTTTGGATGACTACAGAGGGACAGGTACTTGTCTCAAATCCTATGTGGACAAATGCGAAGGTTCAATATCTCGCATCACAAGAAAATCATCCAGTGACCCTTGGCCGAATCATTTGAAGACATTTCAATTTCATGAAAACGACGTAGATGAAAGAGAGAAAAGTTTCCAAAAAAGTAGTACCAATGATGAATTGTAAGCGTCGTAAGAAGATCTATTGAAGTGATTTTATCAATCTATATGGTGAAATATATTCTATTTTGTCTGCAAATTTGAAAATTGCCAATAGTATTTCTTTTGGAGGGGAATTGGGTTTTCGCTAACCCCTCTTCCGTGGGGGGGGAGAAGATGGGAAATGAAAATGTCCCCTTTGTCAAGCTTTCTACGATTGATTTTCTCTTGTAGAACCTACGTTACCACCTACCGTACTTTACATCGTTGTCGAATTCGGGAGTCGATGGAGATGACGTCATCCGAATAAGTAAAAATGTCTTCTGTCTATTTCCTTCCTCTTCCTGTCTACTCGTAAAACGTAAAATACCCGCTAGTGTGCTAGCCTAGTCTACTATTGGTAACCTTCAAGATAACAAGGCAACTAGTTGAGTTTGTGACGCAAACTAAGCCTTGTAATTTTTCAACAATAGCATCGAACTTAATCGAGCTACTTACATTACGACTTACGTGCCAAGAATCTTAGTTGTGATACCTATCTTGTAGTAAAGAAATATGGATCAAACCGAGTTACCCCTGCCCACTGCAATCTCTTCCATAGGTCTGATCCTAGCTATAGTCGCCGGAAGTCTATCGTTTCTTTCATCTTCATTCATTATGATCACGATATTTCGGTCAAAGCAGAATACACAATATCATAGAATCATGTTCTTCATGAGCTTCTGGGATGCGTTATCTTCGCTATGTATCTTGCTGGTTACATTACCCATGCCAAGAAGTGTTACGGATGTCTATGATTTTCCTGGCGGTGCATCTTCATTCGGATCAGTTGCAACATGTAGTGCACAAGGTTTTCTGTTACTTCTCGGTCTGGGTATGTGCGTGTTGACAAATATGTTACTCAACATATATTATTTCTTTGCGATTCGATACAACGTTCCCGATGAGAAATTCAAGAAAGTGGCGGAACCGCTGTTTTTGCTGTGTACTCCATTAGCTATGGTGCTTCCTGGCACCTTGTTAAGGTACGATATGTTCAATCCGACGCCTCACGAGCCATTCTGCTTTTTTGGAGAATACCCTTATCAATGTGGGTCTCGCACCAATATTGAATGTATACGAGGGTCACGCGATGATAATTATTGGGTCAAAGGATTTTACTTTGATTATTCGATGATATTTCTTGGAATTCTTATGGCGGTTCTGTTTCTTTCCATGGCGATGATAGTTTACACTGTCTGTGCAGAAAATGTAGAGAATGAAGAAGAAGACGACAATGAACATTCTCAGCGTGACGAAGATACTCAAATACAACAGAGATCCTCCTTACGGCGCGTGAAGAGGTCCGAGTCTAAAATTATCACCTGGCAGGCACTCATGTACCTCACCGCATGTATAATCGTTTGGGGGTCTAGTATCTTATCATGGTTTCCCTTTTTTCAGACGACATATTTGTTCTTCATGCCTTTACAGGGCTTTTTGAACTTGCTCATTTTCATGTATCATAAGGTATATGTTTTGACAAGAGTCAACAACGACTGTCTAGATTGGATAGAGGCATTAAGGCTGATAATTGTGTCACCAAAGGATGCTGTGACGGATGGACAACTCGTTGGAAATATAGATTTCGTCATGCATCCATCCGATCATATTGCACAACTTCACCACGCTTTCAAAGATATTGCAGACATGAGCGTAACCTCCGATCCTGACTCAAATGAACACTCGTGCAAACCAAAGTCAGTCCAGAGTGGCGATTTGTCAGTCCAAAATCAGTCCAGCAGAGGAGGCGCAACAAACTTATCAGGCTTTTCTTATAAGAGCGATGAATACACAAAGGTCGATCATGGACCAACTGAAGCACAGAATCATACTCTGCATTCAAATGCACCTTTGAACAACGTTAAAACTTCTCAATTACATGAAGCAGGGGAGGGTGTCGAGTCTGTTCCAGAAAACTTTAGAGATGATGACATTTCATACGATCAACAATCAAAGGCCAGTCATTTTTTCTCAGCTGGTTTATCGTATGGACAACAGTCAGATACAAAGCTCATGGAAGAATGAGTTCAATGTTTTATAAAAATGAATTTGATGTTTGATAAAGAGTGAATTTAATAAATGGAGACTTATTTGAAGAATATGAATACAACTTGTAGTGCTGAACGTTACATTGTGATCAAAGCCTATTATCCTTTTTCTAGCTAATACTCTGCTGTATTATTTACATTTATACGAGAATGTGTTCATGTTGATTTTCAACAGTACAAAATTGATTCTACAAAAAGTCCAAAATGCTGGTTTTAGGCTTTTTGTCTAGCTAGGCTTGTCGATCATGCGAGTAGATAGTACAGAATAGCAATGATGGTTGCCACCTTATCCCAGAAAGAATCACAAAATTCTTCTTGCCTGTAAGCATGATTTGTAACTCTGACTTTTACGGGAAGGAGAAGAGTTACATATAACAACAGAGAAAGTCTGCTTCTCGTCTCTCTTCCTCTTGCAACAACCTCTGATAGCATGTCTCAGCGAAAAAGCAAACAGACCAACTATTCCCAAGAAGCAAGTGCAAATTCTTCAGCAAAATATCCAAGTACATTCTGATTCTTCCATAAATACTTAATACCGAAAATATGGATCAAACTGAGTTACCCCTGCCCACTGCAATCTCTTCCATAGGTCTGATCCTAGCTATAGTTGCCGGAACACTGTCGTTTCTTTCATCGTCATTCATTATGATAACGATATTTCGGTCGAAGCAGAATACACAATATCATAGAATCATGTTCTTCATGAGCTTCTTTGATGCAATACCTTCATTATGCATACTGCTGGTTACATTACCCATGCCCAGCAATGTCTCGGACGTGTATGACTATGGCGGTGCATCTTCATTCGGATCAGTTGCAACATGTAGTGCGCAAGGTTTTCTGTTGCTTCTCGGTCTGGGTATGTGTGTGTTGACAAATATGTTACTCAACATATATTATTTCTTTGCGATTCGATACAACGTTGACGATGAAAAGTTTAGAAAGTTTGCAGAACCGCTGTTTTTACTGTGTACTCCATTAGCTATGGTGCTTCCGTGTTTGTTTTTAACTCATGACATGATCAATCCGACGCCTCACGAGCCATTCTGCTTTTTTGGAGAATACCCTTATCAATGTGGGTCTCGCACCAATATTGAATGTATACGAGGGTCACGCGATGATAATTATTGGGTCAAAGGATTTTACTTTGATTATTCGATGATATTTCTTGGAATCCTTATGGCGGTTCTGTTTCTTTCCATGGCGATGATAGTTTACACTGTCTGTGCAGAAAAGGTGGAGAATGAATCAGAATCAGAAGAGCGTGATTGCCATGAATGTGGACAAGACAACATTTTTCAAGTTCAGAGCCCAAAGAGTGCCGTAGCACAGAGATTACGGTACTTGAAGAAATGTGATTCCAAAATCATCACCTGGCAGGCACTCATGTACCTCATCGCATGCATAATCGTTTGGGGGTCTAGTATCTTATCATGGTTTCCCTTTTTTCAGACGACGTATTTGTTCTTCATGCCTTTACAGGGCTTTTTGAACTTGCTCATTTTCATGTATCATAAGGTATATGTTTTGACAAGAGTCAACAACGACTGTCTAGATTGGATAGAGGCATTAAGGCTGATAATTGTGTCACCCAAGGATGCTTTTACCGAAAGGCAAGTCGTTGGGAACATTGAATTGATCATGGTACCCGTACAAAATATTGCCCAACTTGATCTTGCCGTCGTGAATGTTGCAGAAAGCAGCTCCTATTCTTCAAATCCAGTCTCGCAAGATGACAACGAGAAAATCAAGGCGAGTTCTGTGAAAAGCGAGGATTTATCAGTGCAAAATCAGACAAGTAGAGGAGATGCAACAGATATATCCGGGTTTTCTTTCATGGATGGCGGAATGAAAGCAGGAGTACAACAAGGACCGCGACAATTTCCGAAACAAAGGAGTCAAAGAAGAACTGAAAGTGATTCAAACAAACTTGAAATAGAACCGAAAGACTCTGATCCCTGTGAAGAGAGCTTTATGGATGATGACATTTCCTATGGCCAGTCAAAGGCGAGTCATTTTTTGTCAGTTGGTTTATCGTTAGGAAACTCCGATACCAGTACAGTGAAACGATAAGTCTTTAGACAGTGAATTTAGTTGTTAACTTTATAATAACAAAGTTCATGCTCTGCTACTACTGCATCTTTCACACTTTATTAAGTAATGATGTAGTCTCGTCGCCGCCATTGTTGATACTACTATGTACACTTGTCCAAGACAATGAGATAGAATTTGAGTGAGATCTTGAGCTTGATCCATCCATAGTTCCAAATTCTCGTTCCAAATCAACAATCATGGCCTTTTCGATAGCTGGGTAGCGATAGCTTAGTGTGATGGTCCATAATCCCAACACTATGAAGCCAATGCCAACCAATTCAATGATGATAAATTTCTGACCAATCGCAACTGTTCCAACGAAGCAAAAGTAGAATCCTTTCCCTAAACAGGAGTAAAGAATCCCAAAATTATTCTGCAAAAAGTATCGTATCCTTCTCACCCATCGTTTCTGCAAAACTACAGTCCATACTAAACCCACAACATCCTCAGTATTCAAATCTCTAGAATTGATGTTCCCATTTCCCAAAAATGGAATAGCATTTGCGAGCATTGCTGTATGATCAACAGTAGGCACTGGGTTTCCTCTCACAAATTCATATATCAAAAGTAACCCCACAAAAAAGAGTAGATATACACCTAAAATGACCCTATCTGGTTTCAAAAGAATTGCATTGAAAAACATGGCCCATGATTCAAAACAAATTGTCACACCGCATAAAACGAGAGTAGAATACCTCATAGTTTCCAATAATTGTGGTATAGTCGTCCCTTCTCCTGCTGCTGAATTTAGAACACCAGTGTTGATTCTTTCACCGGGTAAACGCATTCTCACTCGTCTGCCAATTTTTGGTGTGGGAAGATTCGCCAAGAAACTAGATTTGTTCTTGTTTTGCTTGCTCTTGTTCTGTTCTGGTAAGCGATTCCAATCTTCATTTTCCTTTCGCTTCTTCTTTGCCTTTGGCTTTACAGATTTTGCTTTTGTAGACTTTGTCTTTTTCTTTTTCGATTTTGGCGGTGGTGGCGGTTCTGGTTTACAAAAGGAAAGCACAGATGGTCGATCTTCACCATCTGAATCATAATAATATTCTTCATCTCTATATTTTGCATATTTTTCTTTGGACGATAAATCCTTGCTCTTTTTGGACTTTTTCTTTGTTTTCTTGGTACCTTCCTTTTCAATCTCTTTTTTTCGTTTTGTTTTCTTGGTTCCTTTTTCATCGATGGACTCTTTATTCTTTTTCGATTTGGTCTTTTTCTTTTTCTTCTTTTCTACCGGTATATTTGACGATTGATCCAATTTTTCTTCATTCTTAATCATTGAGGCAGATGCTGTATCTTTTGTCGAATCTATGGGAAGTGAGTTTGAAGGAGACAGTGTAGTCATTGCCGCCTGGTCAAGTCCATCATCTTCAATGGCTTCTTCTGTATTTTCCAATTGCAATTCCTCATGAACACTACTTGGAGTCATTGGCGGCGGAGGTGGCGGTACGTCTGGCATGGGTAAAATTGGTATATCATGCCGTTGATGCTGTTCCATAGCTACAGATTCTTGTTGAGAATCTTGTTCCACCTTTTCTTCATTCTCAAGAGCATCCATTATGTATTTGCTTTGTTCTGCCGATGATGATTCTGGAAGCACATCTATCTTTTCTCGATGAAACCACTGTGGAGATTCTGGAGGTGTTTGAAAGTTGTCGTCTATTGGATTATGTCCTGATTCGTCCATTGCTAAGTAATATATGCGTTCTTGTGATGGAATTCTGATATGTTCTCTGTTCTCTCTATATCTTAAAGTAACTATTCAAGAATGAGATATGTTTTCTTTCACAGCCAATCCTTCAATGCTCCAGCAAAGATATAATCTCCCTATCTAATGTAAAGCGATTGCTTTGCCAACAACTTACTCTAATGTGTAAATTCTGTGTCAAAGAAGAGACTACCACGCCAAGTATGATTTTCAATCGCCATCCTTTTGCTTCTTTCAATGTTCAATGTTCGCTTTGAAAACCAAACATGGAGCATAAGGCCTTTAGACACCACGACTCACTTTTAATTTAAAAAGTCGTGGAAAATTTAGCTCATATTTTCCTTTTCATTTTTATTCAATTACTTCGAGTCAAAATAGTAGAATTGAATACCTCCTAAGGTAAAGAAGAGAAGTTCTTCGCTTATTTTCTAGACATTACTTATTCAGTCAAAAGAAGTTGCTTCATTTAGAGATATTGGTAAATAGCAGGTATTTTTCAATAATAATAATAATAATAATCTATGCTTCTACAATCAAGCTGTTCAACACTTTCTCAATCATATTTGCCGTTGGACGACTTGAAATATCCTTGCTCCAGCCTTTCTTTAAAAACTTTCTCAAATCCACGTCCCATGACCATGGTACATGTGGACGTCTACCTCTCTGATACACATACCTTGCCATATCCTGGGCATTCTCATATTTCATAAAGCATGTTTCCATACTCAAGATTTCCCATAGCACTAGTGTAAAGCTATAGATATCAGCAGATACACCATAAATTGTACTGCTATATACTTCAGGAGCCATATACTTTACGCTCCCTACGCATTGAGTTGCCAAGTAACGGCCTTCGTAGATTGTCTTGTCAGAATGTTTGAGAATTTTGGAAAGACCAAAGTCAAAGATTTTCGCATGAGTCTCATCAATGATGCAAATATTATCTGGTTTGATGTCTCTCATAATGATACTATGATGTGAACAAACATTGTTAGAATCATACTTCGCATGCTGTTGAAACATAATTGATATTCTGGAAACTTACTTTTTACCATGCAAATATGCCAATGCAGCAGTAATACCCCTTGCAACGACAAGCCTCTTTTGCATATGCACACTTTCTAACTTCGATGACTTATCTATTTCGTCTTTCCATAATGGTAGTGTACTTCTTAATGTTCGTCCGACTCTTTCAATCACGAGCGTAGGATTGTCAGGCTTCTCCTGAATCAAAGTCTTCATATTAACAATGTGTGGATGAGATAAAGAGGACAACATGTCAGCTTCATTTAGAAGGGAGGAATATGATCTTTCACGCTTAGGTTTGGGTAATCCTTTGCGTATCACCTTCATGACAAATTTATCAGAGGGCTCTCTCTGCAGAATATACTTCACATCTCTTGGGCCTCTTTCATCGCAAGTGCAAAAGGATTGGTTTTGCTTCTCGGGAGAGATCTCTGCGTCCTCATCATTACTGTATATTGAAGTAGCAACTGTGCTGATACTTGCTTTCCTCGAGAGAGTCTCTTTTCTAAGATTTGCTGTATCCCATGCTCTTGATTTATTATCAGGACTTTGGTGTTCTTTATCTACTGGATGAACCATTAGTTCATACACCGTACTGTATCCACCATTTCCAAGCACATTTCCTTTTTCTACGCTGCACATGGTACTATCTATGAAGCAATATTTAGATATATTCTTGGAAAATTGTTTACACTTGTATTTTTGTAATGTTTTCATCGGCCTTTTTCATTATCTCACACTTGTAGAATTTAGAAGAATTCAGCTATGATAACGTCGAGTTTCCAACAACCAGTCTATCTCCTTTGTATCTATTGGATGCCATTTACCTATTATGTTATCTTTAGTTGTATTACTCACCTGATTTCAAAGTCGGCATTGTGTTCATGATTGATAGAGGAAGATTTCGTTTCAGAGGTTCAATAAAATAAAAATATGTCTCTTTCCCCAAGCTGCTCAAGCTGGGAAGATTAAAACGTTAAAACTACGACAAACAGGTTGTCAAAATACATCATTGTTGTGGTAGTGTATTTACGTACACATGGAATTACGTCAGGATGAAAAACAAAAGGGAAGAAAAGAAAGAAAAGATTTGACAATGAAGTGACGTCACGTCTGTGGATCTTTCAGATCTTTCTCAGCAGCACATCAAAAAAGGAAACACACATCACAGAAAGAAACTAGGTAGTACAAGGTGATCTATAGTCTATAGCATCACAATAGAATATTTCAGAGAGGGATAATCCATAAGCAACACATAGGATTTGGGAAATCAAGATGAAGTACAATTTATCAGCTGCATCTTGGATGCTTATTGCAGCATCAACTCTTCGAATCACGACGTCATTCTCACCTGTGACACTCAAGAACCCTCATATTTCTCAACATCAAAAAATCTATGGCACAAATGATGACAATCAGTGGGACTATGATGAAGATTATGAAGAAGATGATATCCCGAAAAAGAATCTAGACGGTAAACCAAATTTAGGAATCAATTTAGAACTAGACCCGTTGACGAAAGAACAAGCTGAAGAACTGAAAAGGGAAGCAGCAGAAAGCATCAATAAAGCATTTGATGGACGTATGGATGAGATTGAAAATCTCAAGGGACAGGTACAGAAAGACTTTGAAAAGTCTAAAGAGGCAATGAGATTTGCAAGTGATTTACGCGCTGCAGAACAGACGGAAAAGTTAATGGGTAAAATTGACCAAATGAGTAATGAATTCTTGAGTAAAAATGAGGAATTAAGAACTGGAACAAAGATGGCAGCAAGAGCTGATCGAGCCATGGCTGGTAAAGGATTGCAATTAGGAAGTTGGGGTAAAATTTCGGGCATGGATGTTTTAACTAGTGCAGCTGGAGGACTTGGTGGAGCTGGTTTGCTTGGAAGTGTTTCAGCTGCTAACAGTGTAGATAGCAAGACTACGGAGTCCAGCATTGAAGTTGATACTCAAGTGAAACAAGAAAGCCGCATCATGGTAGTATGCGATGATAAAAAGGTGAGTTTCTCGTTTACAAGTATGAGACATACACAAAGACCATTAGTGCCCAGCTAATTGAAAATGTATTTTACTTTAGGACAAACAAGTGAAGCAAGTTCTTGATCGTTTTGAAGCAATTCTTGGAGATACATTTCCTACTGCTATTGCAGTAGACTCTTATAATCCTGCAGCAGTGATCCCTATGGGTGGCAATAATGCACAGTGCTGCATTATTGTATCTACTAGTTTGTCCAATGGCCAATCTAGCGCAGAAAATATTCTAGGTCGAGTATTAAAAAGAACACTTGCAGGTGGGGGAGGATCTATGAGTAAGCCACCTACTCATATTGTTGTAGTGACACCATTGGGAACAGAAAGAATCGAACAATTTCCATATTCAATGCAAAATATGATGGGTGGAGGAAAATTGAAAAAGGCAAGAGAAGTAGAAGAAGTGGCCATTGCGACAGTGAAGGGGAGATTCATCGGCGATGCATCTACTGCATCACTTGACTACACCATTGTAAAGCTTGGTGAAATAGTAAATGATGACAAGATTGCAAATGGAAAAGATGGTGTTTTGAATATTCAACCAGGTGATGTCTTGGATGGAAACGTAGGAGTGGAAGCAGCTGCAAGTACACTCGTACAAGCGGTCGCTCTCCGCCCAAGTGCCAGAAATGCGACATTGTCGGTGGTAGGAGCAGTTGACGGTGCGGTAGATACTCAATTATGGGATGATTTCTTCCTTCGTCTCGATGGTCCTGAGTTATGGAGAAGTGAAGAACTTGCCATTGGTGATGTAGAACTAGAAACAAAGTTTGAAGGATTGGCATCTTACATGGAGCAGTGGTCGGATCGTTTTAACAATGGTGCAAAGGGTACTGGCTTAACTACACCGGTAACAGTATCTCCATCTAGATTTAGAAATGAACCAGATGTTCCAAATGTCATTCGTAAATATGGTGTATGCCTTGAATTCAAACAACTTCAACAGGTGCAGCATACAAGTCCAAGTCAGAAGAGCGCGAGTTGGAGAAGATGTCTGGAAAGCAACAAAAATCAGGCCAGCCATTGACAACATTGAAGCAAAAGAAGGAAGGTGGCATAGAAATTCTTGTAGAAGAAGTCTCAAAAAAGGATGGCAAATTTGAACTTCGCGTTCGAGCAAAACGTTGCAACATGGATGACAATACTGTGATTAAGGAGATGAGCGAAGAAACCATTTTGAAGAGACTAAATGAAGCTATTGAGGCTTGGAAAAAAGAGCAATAAATTATGATGTATACACATGCAAGTAAAGAAATAAATAGAAATTAAATGAAATGAAATTAGAAATTAGCTTGAAGATGGATGGTGACATTATTTTAGCCTTGCAAGATTCATTTGAAAATGTAACAAGACTGGTTGTTACATAAAACAACGACAAACCACTTTTCGCTCACCTACGGAAGCTCAAGTACTCTGCTCTCGTCACTATTTCATCAAACGTAAACACCTATTCTCCGCAACATTTCTAATTGCACCCAAAAGTAATACAAATAATTACATGCACTAGATAGAGCATCTATATTACATTGAATTTCGTCAAGATGACACGTGAAGGTGCTGAAATGGATGCAATTCTTGCAAGCGAGCATATGTTCAAGTCAAGAAATAGTTCTGGTAATAATCATTGCAAAGTAAAAACGTCCACTGCAAACTTAATTCTGCTTGTTTCAGTCATTACATTTGCCATTAGCAACTATGTTACAGTTGCAGCCACTATGAATTTTGATGAGGTCATTACTGAAAGAAGTGCTTTGAAATTGGAGTACACACCACTACCTGACCTCAAGCAACATCCTATGATTATTCAGTATGACGACCCCTTACAACCCCCAACACCAATTCAGGAGAAATACGATCACAAGTCATATACTATATCAACATGGACTGAATACAGTGAAGTTAAACAGAAGCAACTTTGGAATGATACAATTTACGACTCGGACGAATGGATCGTAGAACCACCATATCACGATATGCCAGAATGCAAACAAATGTATGAATGGCAGAGTAAAATTTTTCCTACTTGCAATGTCGTCCATGCAGGAAGTATGCATGATAGTCTCGTTCAAAATCATGCAAAGTATTTAGCACATGGTGCATTTCGTGCCACGTTTCGAATGGATGATTATGACAATAGTCCCATGGCATTCAAGACCTTTCATGGACATCATACCACTGATCAAGAGTTTTTGCATGTGATGGAAGATGAAGAATATTTGTATACTCCGAAATACTATGATCGTCACCGAATCGATGCGCTTGTGTACGAAAGAATGACATCCTCGGATCTGATTATGGATATATATGGTTACTGTGGATTCGCTGGGTTCTTTGAATTTGCAAATGGAAAAACTCTCAGGGATTTAGTCAAAGAGGCAGAAGACAAGGGAATGTCTCACAAGAAGAAGTTGGGCTTAGCTGTCGAAGTAGCTAGTGCTGTGACAGATTTGCATACTATTGAGAGTAAGAATGGATACTCAAGCTTTATTCATGGAGACTTGAGTCCAACTCAATTTGTACAAGTCGGGAAGAGGTTGAAGCTTAATGACTTCAATAGAGCGCATTTACTTTATTGGGACGAAGAAAAGCAAAAGACTTGTAAATATGCTTGGGATGACGGACATATGGGGGCCCGTCGTGCACCAGAAGAGTACAAAGTCGAACCATTTTCAGATAGTATAGATGTCTATACTCTTGGAATGCTCATGTACTTGATTGTCTTTGGGAAAGAACCTTATTCAGATTTTGAAGAGAAAAGTAGAAAGTTAAGACGAGTAATTCGAAAGGGTGCGGTTCCAACTATCCCACAAGATTTTATTGATAGCAATCATCCAGTCGATAAAGCATTTTTCAAGGCAATGAACATGTGCAATAGTCGAGATCCAGATAAACGAGCAAAAGCATCCGAAGTACGCGACTACTTGAAGAAGAAGTACAAGAAGCGATACGCAAAACATTAATATGGCGCGCTTGCTATTTTCAGCATTTTTCAACTAATGTACATAAAGCAATAGTTAATTATCATTATACAACCATGTCAATTCCTGCAATTGAGATCCATTATGTCCAATATTTTCTGTAGATCAAGGAGCAACATGAAGAAGTGTCACTTCAAAATACAACAAACCACCTACTCCAGCCCCAATATCTTTATTATTGCCATATCCAGCTTTTGGAGGGACAATAATATGTCGTGTTCCTCCTACCTTCATACGGAGTAAACCAATTTCCCATCCCGATATGACCTCTCCCTTTCCACATCGAAAGCCAAAATTTCCAGAGGAGTCAATGATCTTTCCGCGCTTATCTCCAGCCCGAAGAGTATACTTCACATGAACCTTTTTCCTATCTTGAATGACTGGACCAGTCCCTATCTCAATGTCGCAATATTTCACACCCTTATGAGTTTTAATGAACTTGCCAAGTGGTGGCTCCTTTTTCTCAACCTCCTTTCGTTTCTTTTTAGCTTGTTTCTGTTCTTCTTTCTTTTTCTCCTCTGCTAATTTCGCCTTTTCTTTTTCTTCCGCCTCCTTCTTCAAAGCTTCCTTCTTTTCTTTTTGCCGTTGCTTTTTGGCTCTCTTTTTTGCTCGTTGTCTTTCTATTTCTTCTTTTGATTTCGATGGTTGTTCATGTTCATCATCAAGATTGTCGGTATTTCTTTTTCTCTCATCCATTCCAAAGAAACTTCGCTCTACTGAATCATCATAGTCGTCGCTCGAAGCTCTCTTTCTTCGTCCCATATTGTGTTCTTTATGAATATCCTACTTTTCACTGCATATAAATCCTTTTGGTACAAAGAGAAGAGAACTTTCAATAATGTAACAAAACCTACTTGTGAATTTGAAATGGCACAACTTCTAGTTGACGTAGTCCCTATCCAATACATATACTATATACTCTAGCTCTTCTTACTCGACTGACTCGACTCTCAATCATTTTGAATGGCTGAAATTGAAGGTCGTAGGCTTCCTACCTAAGTACCCAATTAGTACGTACGTATACGTCAGAACAAGTACGTAGAGAGAGGCCCACGCACACGATCGATAGCATTCCTATTACTACAAAGGAATAGTACTCAACAGACACTACCATAGTTGGATCCCCATAGTTCACAAACTAGTCAAGCTTTGCTCGCATCTGATTCAAAAATTTTGCGAACTAGAGCACCGACTTCCTCCTCTTTACTTATCGTCATGGCAGTCAACATCGAAGGTTTCAGTGTCGGTCAATGGAAGGCAAATGCAACCACACAAATCGTCAGTGCTTGTATTTCCTTTCTAGCTTCACTTCTCATTGTTACAAGTACAGGCAGATCCTTCTTTACAAAAAGTAATAGTAAAAATGTCACTGCTAGGCAGAGACTGAAAAAAACAAGTCCATATCGTCGCATCATATTTCTTATTAGTTTCTCTGATATTTTGTATTCTCTAGCATTCATTACTGGACCATTCTTGACTAAAAAATCGGACCCTCAAGCTCTCTGGGCATTGAGCGACTCAAATGCAGGATGTGTATTAAATGGAACTTTCTTTTCATTTGGGGCAAGCACAAGTCTGCTGTACTATGCTGCTTTGTGCTACTTTTATTATTGCAAAATATCCAAGCGAATAACCGATGAGCAATTCACAAGAAGATATGAAAAGAAAATACACATCATGATTGCAATCATTTGCGTAGCTGGTGCATGTCTCAGTATAGCTTCAAAAACATATAATACTTTTCCTACAGGAACATTTTGCACCAATGCAAATAGGCCCGCGGGATGCTTTCAACGGCCTGAAATATATGGAGAGTGTGATGCAGAAATCAAGGTCTATGTCTCATACTTTACATATTTTAGTTTGATGGTGCCAACGTATTCCATAGTTGTGATGCTCTATAGTATGATTCGGCTTATCCACTCCGTTGTGAAGAAAGATAAACAATATGGTGACCTGCCAGGTAATCCTTCTCCAGAACAATTGCACAAATACAACGTACGAAAACAGCTGTTGAAGGAAACAATGATTCAAGCAATTATGTATACAGTCGGCTGGTTTATTTGTCAAAGTGGAGGAGTTGCAGGGGCAATTTTACACTTGCATGGAGTTGCGAATGAGAAGTTTCCTCCAGCAGTACAGATATATGGGGCAGCATTGATACCGCTCAACAGTGCCTTCAATGTTTTCATATATACAAGACCGGCTGTTCGGCATGTAAGGCGTGTAGATCCCAGTATTTCTTGGTACCGAGCATTTTATATGGTACTCAAGGCAGGTGGAGAAGCGCCCAATATGGAACAAAGTTCTTCTTCAACACAGCAACAACAACAGCAGCGGCCACAACCAGAAGAGAGCAGTCGAGAAGCTTTTGGTACAGGTGGAATATATGAATATCATGGGTGTGACTTTGGTAAAGGCTTGGATAGTTTAAATGCTGATAATTTAGGAAGTTTCGAAGATTTAAGTGAAGGTAATGTAGCATTTCGATCGGAGAATAAATGGAGTTATAATGTGGGCGATATTTCCGGATTGGATAGGATTAGCGAAGAAAAAGAAAATGGAGGAAACCTGTATAGTAGATTCAATGCATCGACAGTATCTGGACAAGGGCTTTCAAAACATAGTGGTACATCCAAAGTCAGCAAGGTCCATGATGGTGAAAGCGGGCTCAGTTTCTCTGCCATGCCATCGTCAATGGATTCAAGAGGTTGTATTGAGAGTGGACTTAGCCTTTCTGATGTGGACTTGTTTGAAGATGATAGTAAGCTTGACAATGAGACAAAGTCTAAGCTAAGTAGGAAATAAACTAAGGTATAAAAATTTGATGAATGATGAAGCTCAAAGTTTGGGGATAGTCCGAAATAAATGTCCTGAGACAATACAAAATAGGTACGTATATCCCTTACGTATTTCAAAGAGCCTTCAACCTGATACCGAGTGGCTGTTCAGGCCTGGAGATAAAGTAGGCAAGAATGAGAATTAAAACAGAAGAATCAATAATTCTCAAGGCCATTGAAATTCATGTCAAATCAGGAGTTGTGTGAACCAGTGTGAACATACAAAAGAAACATAGAGCCTAGTTGATAAGCCTATTACTTTTCACTTTTCTTCTTTTCGTAACACACGCACTCTTATCTTTTGCTTTCCTGACGTCAACTTCAACTCGACTATCACTGTCACGAGTTTTCTCACCAACATGGCCCATACCAGTAAAAAGACTAAGCGCAAGCTCAATTATCAGCCGTCAAAACTAGGTCGGAAGGGTGATCCTCGCATGCATAATGCGGTAAAAGCTAGACTTGAGGATCCCAATTTATCCCCATTGGATGCCCTGACATATGGAGGCTTTCGTTTCTATACAGGTTCAGATGGTGTCACCTATGACTCTGAAAATGTTACCTTGACTCAAAGGAAAAATCAATTGAGTCGAAGAATCCGCGTTGCCAAGAAGCAGGGTTTAGAGCCTTCAGCTATGGATACGATCCCCTTCAGCAGTGATGGTTCTGAGGGAAAAGTAAAATCAGGAGCAAAACAGAATACTAAAGAAGTTTTGTCTAACTTGAAGACAGCTACCGTCCCAGCCAATCAATATAGCTTTCCTAGTTTTGACCAAGAGTCACGTACTCTGAGTAGAGCCAGTAGTTTGGATCCTATTATAAATGGAAACATGCCGATGCTAGAAGGAATCAACTTTGCTGGTACTACTAGCTCAGACAATATCTTTTCGAATCCTTTAATTAACATGAGTGAATCTCATCACATGAACATGCCATGTCCAAAGAAGCAACGACTCTCTTCATTTTCCATACAAGCTGGAAATATAAATCATGACGACGATCCCAGACGTACCAAAGCCGTTGACAACTTTTCAATAGAAGTATCAGCACTCTACAAAAAATCCATGCTCAGTGCAGGATATAGCATGAATGATGCAGATGAATGTGACATCAACTACTTGAAATTTACAGAAGCAGCACTACAGAAGGAACTCGAAAGGATACGTAGGATTTGCAAAAGGGTGAATGTGCAACCTACATCAGAATTTTCCCATGCTAATAATGTCCCTAGCTCAAATATTGATAACGCACATAATTATGTACATGCAAATGCACATGACCATTCACACAGCCATAACCATGATGACGGTAAACAGGGAAAAGATAAAGATTGTATGCATTCCAGGCATTTGCATAGACTTGAAGGGAAGTGCGGTCACAAGGCCATTGTTCATAAACCTCCTGGTGGCGATCCACATATTGATTTTGTAGTCAATGATAAGATTGAATGTTATGAAGGTTGCAATCCAATGATTGATAGTACCGCTTTTTGGCCTAGTAAATTCAGTGTAGAAGAGGCTTTCAATACAACTAATATTTTCAATATTGACGAATCAAGCGCTTATACAAAAGAACAACGCGAATTACTAAAACAGCAGCAACAGCAGCAAAAAGACTTACTCATTCAACAATCTAAAGCGAAACAAAGTTGTGAAGATGACCAATGCAAGCCTCCAAACTACGAACCTAAAATATTTGATTTGAAAGATATTGACATGACCGGTGGGGAATGGTCTAAGCTCTTCGATGAAGACAGCAAAAGCAACGGTTCAGAAAGTGATGAGGCTATTTTAGGATCTCTTTTTTCAATGCAAAAGAGATGAAGGTTGACGACAAACTACATGTTACATTATGTTCTCAGAAATAATGTAAAGAGGTTTAGCGACCATGGAGACGACTTCAACTGACTACTGTTTGTAGAAGAATCTGTGTGAGGGATCTTTCTAATTTCAAAAGAAACGAAGCCATGAATTTGTTTCTTCTTTTTCAAATTACTTTTGTGAAATGATTAGAGGAATGGAATAGACAAAATCTAGACTAAGGTATCTTGACAAGAAATATTTATCTAAAAATGTAAAATTATGTATTTTATGTACAATATCTATGAATTATATAAAGAATATGAGCAATATTCTATTTCGTGGTCAATCCTAAAGTCCAATTTCTTGGCAAGTTCCAAAAAGTGACAATTCATCGCTGACGAAAGAGTCAGACTTTGCAATGGAAACACCATCAATTTTCAGTTCGTAATATTCGACATTTTTGATGGAGAAATTGAAGCAATTTTTTGGCAGACATCCCGATTCAAGGTAAAGTCCATTGGAATCATATGATCGAAGATTTTCCTCTACTGTGATGTCAGTATCCATGTCATAATGAAAACTCCATGATGCATCTCCAATTGCTGCATCAGTAGCAACAAGTAGCAGATCATATGTACTTTCACATGAAGTTGGGCTCGCAGTTGGGGAAGCCGAAGGCTGAGATGTCGGTTGAGAGCTTGGTGAGCTTGACGGACTCATTGAAGGACTGGCTGTTGGGCTGGAAGTTGGTGATTTCGTTGGGGAACCTGTTGGGCTAGAAGTTGGTGAAGGAGTATTTGGAATGCTTGAACATGATCCCCATGTTTTGGATTCATTCTTTTTGAATTGCCCTCCAGAAGCTACGACTTCGTCATTGAAAGTAATCTCATAGGATCCTGCACCTTGTCCGCAGCAAATACCATCCCCATATGTATCCTCGATAGTCAATGTATATTGAGATGAAGGAAGTTCTTTGGAAACTTCAATTGTTTCAAATCTGTTTTTGTAACCGCTCCCAGACATGACAATCGCATCGTTGTTGCAGTTATCTACAATCTTCCACGATGTCTCTCCAGGATATCTATCAGTCAATAAGGCCATTTTCATGGTTCCAGCAGCTTGATCATTGGTTGGGGTATGGACACACATTCCAGTGGAAATGTTACAGGTATCATTTGTGAACAAGGATCCATCGTCGCAATCAGAGTCCGAAGTACATTTCATGATGTTGATGGAAATGTTTGCAACTGGAGGGTTAGCATTCATGTCAATGTAGTCAACACGAATCACTGCTGTGTCTGTATGGCCTCCAAAGTCTACAATTTCGTAGGATTCTCCAGCTCCAAGCTTTGCAACAAGATCTGACTCTCCCATAGGACTAGAAGTTCCAACGCTGTGAACAGTCACTTTGTTTGCTGCATCGCTTTCTTGATTCTGACTGTTGATTCCAGCTTTGACATTAAAGCCAACAAAAAAGTCAACATTGTGGCCCTCAACCTTGGTGATCACAGAAGCATCAGATGGAGCATTGGAGTGTTGGTAGTCAACGAAACCAATCAGTTTCCCTTCGTAAAAGTTCTGTTCCAATGGCTTTACAACATTTTCCTTGTCTGAGAACCATCCAAGCTGATGATGTTTAGCAGTATTGAAGCACATTTTTGGTGCAGTTGTAGACATATAACTGGATCCCATCAATCCTGTCTTGTCCTCGTAGCTTTGAGCTCCTTCGTTGGAATGACGAAGACCAAGATTGTGTCCGATCTCATGAATGTTTGCTGAAACGGACATGCACCAGTTGTCATTGTATATAGTCACGTATCCATTCACGATCCCATAGGCTGCCCAATTTGGACTCCCACTGTTTGAAACTGTTCCAGGTGGCATACAGAGCATTACATGATCAAACATGGAGTTCAGATCGTTGTTTCCGAAATCTGCACGCAGTTGATTCAATACAGTGTTTCTGACATCGGTAAATTTCTGGTTCGCCACACTTTCGTTGATGGTGACAGTGTAAACTCCGTTGTTTGCTTTATTGTATGACGTTGGATTGAAAGTAAGCTTGTCATAGGAGCATCCAGCAAAACCAGAAGAAAGGTTGATTCCTCCAGTGTTTCCAGTTGAGTCTGCAATTCCAAAAACTTCTCTTGAAAGATCTTCAGAGGATGGCGAAGTGATACTATCTTGTGCTTGGATACGAACAACAAGAACATCTCTGTCTCCTAGACTTGCAAGATTTCTTCGGCTGTTTTTCTCAAACTTGATGTCACCACGAACAATAGCTTTTGAATTAGATACAACAGCACTATTAGCGTGGAGAATCGTTGATCCACTTTCAATAGAACCAATATCGTGGTCTCTATATTCATCCAAGTTGATATTCAAATTTAATATGTTTCCTGCATCTCTTTTACTATTTGGATCAACTTCGCATTCCCACATGTGTTCTTCTGGTTGATTTCCTGCAAATTGTGTTTCAGTTTGAAGTAATGTACAGTCAAGTGGAGCATCTGATGATTTTCTTGAACGAAGATGTCTTTCACTCTGAAAAGAACATAATGAACATGTAAGATTCATTTGGATCCATTATAGAACATTTGTAGATTTATAAGTTTTCTTTACTTACCGCGACAGGTGAGAGACATGCAACTAATGTATAGATTGTGATAATATTTTTGCTGAAAAACATTTTTTGGTATTGGTATGAATTATGAAAAAGATTTTTTATGAAGAAGACATCAAGATCTCAGATAAGCTTTCTGATTTGGCTTCTGATCAGTCGAGGGAAAGCAATCCAGGGTGACTGTGGCTATGTCGTTTTTTGAAAATAATTTATTACATCTATGTGTCCGAGGAAAGAAATCCATTCACTAACGAATGGAGAAGCTTAGAGGAAAATCGATGAAACACACCATGTGCAATGGTCGAAATCAATGATAAATGGGCCTAAAACGCTCTAGTTAGAAATCTCAAGAATCAACGTCGGTCATTCTGTACATGTAAACCCTTCAAACTCGTTGTGTCGTACAGATATCGTTATTCCGATCCATGGCAATTGAGAATAATTGTTATTCTCTAAGAATATGTGCTTGGTGTATTGATATATGAATTGTGGATGAAGTTTTATGCAGACAAGGTAGACACAGCAGACATGGGAAAACTTGAAGGAATTTTCATGGCTTCCCGTGATCGTGATGACTATGACTATGTGTTTGAGGATCAGGACAATAAAATATTGTGTTTTGGTTTACTTTTAAGTGTCTATAAAGCACTAATGAGCATAAACAAGTACAAAGTTGAACTTTTAGTCCCCATTGACCGGAATGGTAGACAATGACCCTTTTTGCACATGCAGGACCGCTGTGTCTCTAGGTCATAGTAGTCATGTGTAAAACTCGATTAAAGCTGGATTGAAGTCATCCAGAGGCTTCTGGTTAGATGTGGAAGAGAAGAAATTTCTGCTTATCGCGAGAGGAGTTACCAATCTTCCCTGTTTGACTTCGCTAATTTCACCGTCAGGAGT